>OW203995.1:3152500-3777500 GCA_934047225.1 Ypsolopha sequella | reverse complement strand
GAAAACAAAGATATTCAAAGATAAAATGTATTACTAGCCACTCCGCCTAGGCCAAATTGGTTCTGGGTTGTCATTAAAAAAATAACCACGAAGGCTTAGGCCAAACGATTGTCCTAAAATCGGGTTTGGTCAGTAACAATATAACAGACACGAACAAGGAGCCAAATATTTTTTTTTACCCTGGCCATCCTAGTTGTCAGCTTTTTTTTTTGTTTTATAGGCCATTTTTGTCACGGGGTATCTCGAAAACTAAATAGGAATTTCTGTAAGTATATCGTGTATACTTTATTTAAACAAAAAATACTGCATAAACAAGTGACCAACTTAATTTTGCAGTTTTGTTTCTTACAATTTTATAGGTAAACTATGTTTGTAGATTGTTTGTCAAACAAATAAAACTTTTGCTTTTGCTGCATGCCATCTCTGTCGCACGTGTTGAGAATTGTATACGCTATCCTGCTGTCAGTGTTGGAGCCTGACGAAAGTGTTATTAGGGTTCCGTAGTACCTAAAAGGTACAAAGGAACCTTTATGGTGAGACTATGTTGTCCGTCCGACCGTCCGTATGTCTTCTTCTTCTTCTTCTTCTTCTTGGTGGGCTCGGTTTCCGCACCTAGTCTCTTACTTGGAACTTTGTGCGTGGAAAGTGTGGAGCCGGCTATTCCAGCCAGCTCAGCTCTCGCCAGAATCCCAAGAGGCGGCCTAGGTCGCCACAGGATTGGCGAAGCGTCCCCGGTTCACCGAGGATCTTAGCCCGTTGTGTGCTGACGCCTACGCAGTCTATCGTCACGTGGGTCGGCGTTTCTTCGGTCTCCATACAAGCTCTGCATAGAGGACTGTCCGTCAGACCTATATTATAGAAATGTCTGTTGAGGTTACTATGTCCCGTAATTAGCCCTACCATCATGCGAAGGTTCAGCCTATTGAGACGAAGTAGTTTCTTTGTCAGGCGACGGTCCACGGTTGGTAGAACCGCTTTCGTCTGTCTACAAGTTGTCATACTTGCCCATCGCTCAGCATGTTGAGAGCTGGTTCTCTCACGCAGCCAGGTTCGTATCTGGTTAAAGGGCAAGGGAACCAGTGGCTCAGCACCTACCGGTTCCATTTTTGCACCTTCCTTTGCCAGTTCATCTGCCGCGTCATTGCCCAGCGATCCGCTGTGTCCTTTTATCCACTGGAGGGTGACTTTATTGTGTCGACTTACCTCTTCCAGTTGATTTAGACACTGTAGTATTAGCCCAGAGTTAACAATAGTCTTGCTTAGGGCTCGTAGTACCGCCGTGCTGTCAGAAAGTATACGAATGTTGAGGCCTTTAACTTCCCTTCTGAGCACCGCGCTTGTGGCCAGGATAATTCCTACGCATTCCGCTTGGAAAATCGTGTTGTGCTTACCCAAGGCTGTTGACCTGTGAATGTTAAGTTCAGCTGAGTACGCTCCGGCCCCAGTACCCACCTTTGTTTTGGATCCATCCGTATATATCCTTACCTCATGGATATTAGAGTGATCTGCTGTTTCCTCAAATAGTTGGACGTTGTACTGTCTATTAAAGACATGCTTTTTTCGTCCCTATGTCACAGCCTCATAACTTTAGCACCGTTAAAGATAAATACATGAAATTTGGCTCAAAAATAGCATTAACCTGCCCACACATCACAATGTAAAAAAAAATAAAAATTTTAAATTGTTAAAAATATGAATAAATATAATTTTAGCTATATTAGCTTTTTATTTGTAGTTTTAAGCAATTATAATAATTAAAAAATGATAAACTTTATATTTTTTTGATATATTTCGGCCTCATCAGTGAGGCCGTCATCAGTCGAGTCACTGATGAGGCCGAAATATATCAAAAAAATATAAAGTTTATCATTTTTTAATTATTATAATTGCTTAAAACTACAAATTGTTAAAAATATTTCCAAAACAAAAGTGAGAAAAATAAAACTAAAAATACAATATGGGTATCAAATTGTAAGTATTAAAAAGTTGATTGTAATTATATGTATAAACTTTTACTATTTTTACTAGCACTGGTTTCGAGAACTCAAAACCACAAAAATATGTATGTCTCCCCCCCAAACCGGTAGACCGTAAAATATGAAAAAAATGTCGATTATAGATCATAACTGGCTAATTACAGGAAAACTATAGCGATTCAAAAAAAGTTGAGCACAAATGAGATATATACAAAGGTAAAATAAATTTACAAAATATTTTATAATACAATATGGTTATCAAATTACATTACAGGTACATATTAAAGAGCTGATTGTAAAAATATATAGTTTGGCTATATTTAATTACATCTATTTCGAGAAATCATTGAAAAACCATAAAAAATGTGTGTCCCCCCTTATCATTTGGAGATGTATTTGGAGATAGGGGGGTGGCCTTATCTCCAAAACTGATGGACCGAAAACTATGAAAAAAATCATGGTTATACGTGTTTAAGTAAAGATTACAGGAAAAATAAAACAATTGAGAAATTCACGAAAAAAAATGTCAAAATTTAATTTATTATCCACAATACGGAAACCTAGGTACGCGAGCCTGACTCGCACTTGGCCGGTTTTTTATTAACAGCTAACTGGGGGATCGAGACTTACTCGCACTTGACAGGCTTTATTTTTTATTGTCATGTCTTGGCGTTATTGATTAATGCTTTAGTTATTCTACATTCATTTGTATCCAAGGCTTGCCTATACCCATCCAAACTTAAAAGTCATGGCAAAAATATCAAACCGACAAACAGAAAATATTGTTGAAAAAGTATGTGAACATATTAATTTCAATTTGCTTGGTTCATTATTGCCAATAAAATATGTAGAAAGCTTATTTGCTGTGTACAGATTTAACAATGTCGATAATAAGCTTGAACCAAACAATGTCAAAAATAAAGTTATTTGTGTAATTGTCACATTAGTTTATACCGTATCATTGTTTGCAATTGTGGATACACCACTCGACAGCACAATCGATATAATCGACAATCTACCTACAATAATTGTGCTTCTTGAATACATATCGCTCGTTAATTTAAATTTATTCGTATATAGCGTTAAAAACATTAAACTGATTTCTGCACTCAGTCGCCTCGATGCTGCTCTACGTATCGGAAGAAACATAGATTTGTATGCGAAAGCTCGTAGAATTATCACTGGAGTATTGTGCATTCCCGTTCTTTGCCACATTTTATATCACATCAACGAATATATGTTTGATCCATTCAGAGTTTCAAATCGTGTAATAACATGGCCAGCTTACTTTTTTCAAGATTTTGAAATAATGGTCTTTTGTATTTTTATATTTCTTACAAAGAATAGACTTGACGTCATTAATGATTCTTTGGATAAAATTATAAATAATCAGGAAATAAAAAAGGGTCATTATGTGTTTACTATTTCCAACGAAAGTCAAGAAAAAAACGCTTACAACAAAATGGTACTTAAAAATGTGCAAATATGTGAACTCGCTGAATTGTACGATATGATCGGTAAAATATGTCAATTGATCAACGATCTCAGTAGTTTTCATATCTTCACGTCTCTCGTCTACACCTTTTCTAGTGTGGTTATTACAATCTGGACGTCTTTGTATTACTTTAAAGTTGTTCACGACATCTCCGCAACAGGTTCTATTGTAATAAGTGCTACTTGGACCGTCAGTGGACTACTCACCATCTCCTCTATGAGTATAGCTTGCGAGTGTCTACTGAGAAGTCGAAGAAGGACAACAATTTTGGTGACTGAACTTATAATGGATTACGAATTGCCTAAACGCATGAGAGCTGAGGCTAAATCTTTCTTGGAACTTTTGGAAGCTTGGCCTTTGACAATCCACGTGTATGACATGTTCACAGTGGATATCACACTTATTTTAAAGTTTATAAGTGTCTCAACAACATATTTGGTTATCATCATTCAGATATCCCACTTTGTTTAGATAATTGTTTACATAATAACCACCCACATTAATTTGAACTATTATCATAATATGAGTTAAGATGTTTAGATTAAATTATAAATGTCAAATAATATTGTGTTTTATTTATTCATTGACA
Organism: Ypsolopha sequella; assembly: GCA_934047225.1. NCBI lineage: Eukaryota > Metazoa > Arthropoda > Insecta > Lepidoptera > Ypsolophidae > Ypsolopha > Ypsolopha sequella. Next base: position 3,773,440 of record OW203995.1, on the reverse strand, counting down.
AGACATTTTGTTGACGCTGTTAATGACAGGCTTATGTTTATAATTCAATTATTTATTTTTATTATATATTCGATATTTAGGAAAACTAGCGACTGCGAAATTACTGGATAAATTGTAATAATCTACCAAGTTAAAAATACTAACAACACCTTTTTTTACAATATTTATTTTAAATGATTTTAATTATAATAATTTCGGACATTGTGACGTACTGAATTTTTAAAGGGCCTTCTAATCCGCAGTTGTGGCTTTCTAAACCACAGTCGGGTAGTGAACCAAAGTATGAAATATTTAAAGTTGGATAATATTGACGAATAACTTGACTTTTATATTTTTTATAACAGTATCAAAATATTTGCTAGAAACTACTAAGAATTTGATTCCCGAGCTGATTTGTAACGTAGTAATAAATATTGATGGTCGTATTTTTTTTCACCTTTATCAAAGTAAATCACTTAAAAACTTTTCATATTATATAAATTTCAAGTCTCTCATGTTTACTTTTTTAAAAACCATCTACTAAATAAATGCACGGGCCTTGTAAGACATACTCGGTGTTACTACAAAAAGTGTTTAAATCTGTTGCTGTCACTCTTTTACAATATGAAAGAAAAGGCGACAACAACAGATTTAAACACTGTCTAAAGTTAAACACCGTTTTGTAGTAACACCGACTATGTTTAGTAAGGTTTTTAAAAACGGTTAAATAAACGTGCAAATTTATTGTTATGAATATAAAAACTACATTATTTAGGTTCAAATATAACCAAAGGTTTCATTCATACCTCTTTCTTTTGGTTCGGTTGGTATAATAAAGATATAAGAGTAATTGTAAAAAAATGGACCTTGCAATAACCTTAATTCGAATCACGGATAGTATAAGTTAGATTCGAACAATGTAATGGGAAAGTAAGATTATGTTTTAATTGTTGTGTTAGTGCCAAAAGTTTAAGGCGATTACCGTCGCCAAATTAGCAGCTCGATGTTTGTCTGTATGAATATCGACGGAAACGACATTGAAATAACGTTCAAATCAGTGCACAATGCGTGGTGCTTGTTACGACGCTCGCTGCGTCCTTGAAAGGGCAAAATAGGAGAAAATAATACTTTTCACATGGGCGTCATTGTTCGATTGAATAATTCTATGTTATATTTATAGCTATTAAGTTTATCCATTTATCAAAGCATAAATGAATTAAATCACCTAAGCCGCTTAGGAGCAGTAGGAAATTCAAGCCAAAAAACACCATTCAGTTGAAACAATTTTTCATATAGAAGTTTAGCTGGTACGAAAAAGAAAAATGTTGCATATGTTGTCCTAGAGTTGATAATCTATAATACATTTTTTCGATATTTTTGGTTTGGCCATAAAAGAGGAGTAGGCTTTAGAAAGTACCCATTTGGCGATATTAAGGGCCTTAAGTAGCTCCGTGTTATTTTTATTAAAAAGTTTATGTCAGTTATTTCACGTCGAGTTTTAAGAGCGGTATCGCAGCCGGATTGTGAAATAGCCGCCTTTTACTAATTAATCGAAACAACATTTAAGGCTGCGTATAAACCTGGACAAATTAGTGATTTTGCCCCCGCATCCCCGCACCTCAACTGTTTGCGCGACCGGCCGTCACCGGCCGCGAGCGCTATTTCTTAGCTCCCACGAGCGGTGTGGATCCGCGGTCATTAACCCGTGCACGTGCTAGTTTTCAATAATAAGTATAATGCATCTACGATGTATAAAATTCAACCCAGTTGACAAAACGGTTTGTTCACAATGGCATTTTTTTGCGTAATTTTGTGTTTGCATCTAATTTTTATATTTCAAAATTTTATTTTTCGAAAGTCATACTTGCAAAGATAATGATAACGATGATGATACAACGATACGTCGATACGACGATACGTCGATACAACGATACTTCGATACAACGATACGCCGATACGTCGATACGCCGATACGTCGATACGACGATACGTCGATACGGGGATACGTCAATACAACGATACGTCAATACACCGATACGTCGATACGTCGATACGGGGATACGTCGATACAACGATACGTCGATACGGGGATACGTCGATACAACGATACGTCAATACACCGATACGTCGATACGGGGATACGTCGATACAACGATACGTCGATACGCCGATACGCCGATACGTCGATACGTCGATACGTCGATACGTCGATACGGGGATACGTCGATACAACGATACGTTGATACGACGATACGTCGATACGGGGATACGTCGATACAACGATACGTCGATACGCCGATACGTCGATACGCCGATACGTCGATACAACGATACGTCGATACGCCGATACGTATATACGTCGATACGTCGATACGACGATACGTCGATACAACGATACGTCGATACGTCGATACGTCGATACGCCGATACGTCGATACGCCGATACGTCGATACGACGATACGTCGATACGGGGATACGACGATACGACGATACGGCAATACGTCGATACGACGATACGTCGATACGAGGATACGTCGATACGCCGATACGTCGATACGTCGATACGAGGATACGACGATACGAGGATACGACGATACAACGATACGTCGATACAACGATACGTCGATACGCCGATACGTCAATACGCTGATACGTCGATACGACGATACGCCGATACGTCGATACGACGATACGTCGATACGGGGATACGACGATACGACGATACGTCGATACAACGATACAACGATACGTCGATACGCCGATACGTCGATACGTCGATACGACGATACGTCGATACAACGATACGTCGATACAACGATACGTCGATACGTCGATACGCCGATACGTCGATACGTCGATACGGGGATACGTCGATACAACGATACGTCAATACACCGATACGTCGATACGCCGATACGAGAATACGTCGATACGCCGATGGTGATGGTGAGATAAGGTTTTGTTAGTCTCCCAGAAGGGTAGGCAGCTAGGCAGAGACTACAGATTTCCATCTGCTACGATCCAGACACAACTCTTTCGCCTCTTCCACATCCATCAACCATATTTATTGTGATATTAAATTGTAAGCTAAAAAAAATACCTCAGACGAAAAACATAGCGATATTCATTAGTCCATTGAGACAACCTTTAGTTCACCATCTTTAATAAAACATGACCTATCTACTTATTTTGTTAAGTAATGGCGTACCTTTGCATTACTTTCATCCACTGCTTTATTTTCACTCGTAAAACATTTTTATTCCATTTTTTACATTGGTTGCATTTATTTCCCATGTTTCAAATTACGAGATTTATTTAAATTACGAAACCGGGACGTCGAGAGCGCAAAAACGTAGCCCTCCCGTCTCAACGGAGCGATCACAACTGACGACCGACCGACGGGTGAGTGACGAAACAAAGCATGGAACAAAAAGCGCGTGCGACCGAGATATCTTGTCGCCGCCTTGTCTCAGAATAAATCGACGTAAGCGCCAATTCTTAGATGTTAAATTAAATGAAAACGAAACAGAATTATTCAAAATCCCCGTGCAATTATACGGGGTCATTTGTTTTCTTATTTTTAATACAAATTTCAAGGCAAACTGTTTTAAGAAAGGTCCTTTAACACTCGAAAAACATGAAATATAGAGGTAACTTCATAATTTTTTTCTATCGAGCGAACTTAAAGCTTTTGCGTTTTTGCATCTGCACGAATATCAGCCCTATAGTCTATTATCTATATTATTTTTATTAAACCGATTGACCAAGTTACACAATGTTTTATGCTCATTTGAAATTGTGCATCTGACATTATACCGACCCTTAAATTCAAAATTCACTCAATAGTTATTCAACAAAACCTTATATACTTATGTATTGTGTATCCTGCCATCGCAAACTTTTCATTGGTTTCTGTAAATTAGAATTTCAAATGTTTTCAATTCAAAGTTTTTGAAATTCTTATTTATAGAAACCAATGGAAACTTTGCGATGGCAGCATACACAATACATAGTTAATAAGGTTTTTTTTTAATAACTTGAGTGAATTTTGAGTTTAAGAGTGGTATCCCAGCCGGATTGTGAAATACCCTCGAAACAAAACACAAATTCTTCAACAAAACCTTATTACCTATGTATTGTGTATACTGCATTCGCAAAGTTTCCACTGGTTTCTGTGCCAATGGAAACTTTGCGAATGCAGTATTAGTATCAGAATTTCAAAAATTCAAAGTTTTGAATTATTAAATTCTCAAAAAATAAAAAAAAATTGTGTTGTTACAATTCTTATGCGGTATCTAACCTAAATATATATTTTTTGAATAGCTGTTGTAGTATAGCAGCTACGAAGGTTTTTATAGTTATATACAAGGTGACTTTTTGATCATCGTCCAAATTCATACTGGAGGCTTGATAAGTGATCAGTATCTTGGATCAGTAACAATTTTTGTGAAATTCGTATAATGAAATTTCGGCTTCCCATACAAATTCAGTTCCAGTCCCGAGTGAATCACTATGGGGAGTCGAAATTTCATTTTACAAATTTCACCAAAATTGTTATTGATGCATGATACTGATCACTTACCTAGCCACCAGTATGAATTTGGACGATGATCAAAAAGTCACTTTGTATAACACAGCCTAATATAATAAGTTATCAACAAAGGCGCCCGTCGCGTCGCGTCGCGTCGGTCGAGTCGATCGTATAGCGCGCAGCGCGCGACCGTCTTGGACCGCACATTAGAGGTGGAGAATGTTTGACTCAATTGGACCTATATTTTTGAATTCCTCATGCTCAATAGTACATTATTGCAAAGGCAGCGAAATAGGCAATTGCAGGTCGAGTATGATTTTGAAGGCCGAGCCGCAGGCGAGGACTTCAATGATACGAGACAGGCAATTGCCATTTCGGCCGAGGCATATATAGTGCTTTTCTTAAACATACGCGGAAATATTATCATTACTTTTGAATAAAGTGCTTTTAATTTATTATTAACCAAATAACAACGAACTCCGCTTTACCGCCAATTTTTTTTTTTTTGCAGTTTGTGCCGAAAGGTAAACGCATCTGTGGCTATACAGCCACGAGAACGCAATGTGTACGATAAAAGAGTTCTAAATTCAAACAGCACACCGTTTCATACAACATTGCCGGTGCGCTCTTCGTTCCAAATTCAAAGAATGCGCCGGGAAGTGATTTTGGTTTATCAGTCTACGTAAATATGATACTTCGCGTGTTCTTTATTCAAAAGTAATGATAATATTTCCGCGTATGTTTAAGAAAAAACATATAAGTAATTACACAGTTTGGATGCGTTCCTGTGTCCAAGGGTGGCTTTAAAGCGCAGACTTCGGGTTTCAGCGCCATATTAGCCGCCATCTTAAATATCTCACTTCCGGTCGCGTTTCGTTTGAGCAATTTTTTTTTAATTGAGCTTTTATGCTATCGGCCTTCTGGCCTTTTCAGCTTTACCGTGAAGAGGGGGACCGAGAGTAACCCAACCTTGTTGGAAGCGGCATATTCGGATTTAGCTCAGTCAAACTAGAAGGAAATAACCTTTTGCGCAAAAGTAATATAAAGTCATTGTTTTCTTAAAAAACTTTTCTCGATATTTTGACTCTTCTCTTAAAATGGCTTTCCCGTTTCAAGACTGTTCCTACCTACCTTGGGGGCCGCTAGTCAACATTTATATTTTATTCCGGCTGTTATGAACCTAAGTTTAGTATAACTGTTTTATTGTAAGTCTTTTATGTACAAAATAAACATATTTTTATTTATATAATAAGTAAGGAAACAGTTTTACAGCTTTTAGGGCTTTTATTATATTATTTTCTTATCCGATCAATTAGCTTATTGCTTTTTAGGGTTCTGTACCCGAAGGGCAAACCGCAGCCTGTCACTCTGCTGTCCGTCTATTCATTTGTCCGACTCCGTACGTCACGGGTCTCTAGCTCGTGGACAGAATTAGTTACCTGAAATTAGGAAATTTTGTGTAGAAGTTGAACCAAAACTGAATGTTGTATTAGAAATTAAATTAAATTATTTTTCAAGGGAGTCCGCATACATGAAATAAGAGAAGAAAATTATTTTTTCTTAACCTGCCCGTTGACAGTTTTTTGAACCATTTTTGTCACGGGATCTATCTCAAAAACTAAATCAGTTAGGACTTTCCGTATATTATGTATTTATGTGCCATACTTACTGTATTTAAACAATAAATACTAAAATTTAAATTATGGAAGGAACAATGAGTGTTAATAACTTAATTTTGTAACAAATAGAAAATAACTTATTTTTGCAGTTTTGTTTCATTTATTTTATAGGTATATATGAAACGAAACTAGTTTTTGTTAACATTTTATTCAGGTGCACTAACTAATTAGAATGCTACGGCACCCTCAAGGCGCGAGACCTACTCGCACTTGACCCGTTTTATTTTTTATTGTCTTGTCTTGGCGTTATTGACAAATGCTTTACATTCATTTGTATAGTCTCTCTGTGTACAAATACGCGACATAATGGCAGGAGTGCAGGCAAGTACTCTATATACATGTCAGTATGAAATCGCCCGCACTCCCGCCTGCCGCGTTATATAACAAGTATAAGTATTCAAGGCTTGCCTAAACCGATTCAAACATAATAAATAAGAATAACAAGAATAAAACCATATAAGTCATGGCAAAGATATCAAACCGACAAACAGAAAATATTGTTGAAAAAGAATGTGAGCATATTAATTGCAATTTGCTTGAGTCATTATTGCCAATGAAATATGCAGAAAGCTTATTTGCTGTGTACAGATTTAACATTGTCGATGACAAACTTGAACCAAACAATGTCAAAAATAAAGTTATTTGTGTAATTGTCACATTAGTTTATACCGTATCATTGTTTGCAATTGTGAATATACCACTCGACAGCACAATTCATGTAATCAACAATCTAGCTACAATAATTGCTATTCTTGGATACATATCGCTCGTTAATTTAAATTCGTTTGTATATAGCGTTAAAAACATTAAACTGATTTCTGCACTCAGTCGCCTCGATGCTGCTCTACGTATCGGAAGAAACATAGATTTGTATGCGAAAGCTCGTAGAATTATCACTGGAGTATTGTGCATTCCCGTTCTTTGCCACATTTTATATCACATCAACGAATATATGTTTGATCCATTCAGAGATTTAAGTCGTGCAATAACGTGGCCAATCTACTTATTTCAAGATTTTGAAATAATGGTCTTCTGTATCTTCATATTTCTTACAAAGAATAGACTTGACGTCATTAATGATTCTTTGGATAAAATTATAATCAATCAGGAAATAAAAAAGTGTCAGTATGTGTTTACTATTTCCAACGAAAGTAAAAAAAAAAACGCTTACAACAAAATGGTACTTAAAAATGTGGAAATTTGTGAATTTGCTAAAATGTACGATATGATTGTTAAAATATGTCAATTGATCAACGATCTCAGTAGTTTTCATATCTTCACGTCTCTCGTCTACACCTTTTCCAGTGTAGTAACTACAATTTGGTCGTGTTTGTACTTTAAAGTTGTTCAGGACAATTCTGCAATAAATTCTATTGTGACAAGTACCACCTGGACCGTCAGTGGACTACTCACCGTCTCCTCTATGAGTATAGCTTGCGAGTGTCTACTGAGAAGTCGAAGAAGGACAACAATTTTGGTGACTGAACTTATAATGGATTACGACTTGCCTAAACGCATGAGAGCTGAGGCTAAATCTTTCTTGGACCTTGTGGAAGCTTGGCCTTTGACAATTCACGTGTATGACATGTTCACAGTGGATATCAAGCTTATCTTAAAGTTTTTAAGTGTCTCAACAACATATTTGGTTATCATCATTCAGATATCCCACTTTGTTTAGGCAATTTATTTCCATAATAATGACGCCAACCCCATTAATTTTAACCATTATCGTTGTCACATTAAAGTGAATGTGTTCAGGTTAAATTATATTGTGTTTTATTTACTGAAATTCTACAATCAAATTTACTTTGACATAGATGGCCTGTTATGCTGGGTAAAATCTGTAGAGCATCCGCACACGGCAGAGTCAGAGAATATAAAGTATTACTAGCAGAGTGATGTGACGTCAAATCAGTCAAATGGGCTACGCGGTCATTTCGGCGGGCGTTTAGCAGTACATTAATTTTTCTTCAAACTTTGATTTTTAATATTTCTGTAAGTACTTGGTATTTTTCGATGATTTAAAAACTTTTATTCATGTAAAATACTACCAACGCTATTTGCTTACCCATAAAAATAAAAAAGTTAGAGTGGATAAGTCTATTTTATTAAATAATGTGGAAGAAGATAATGCGGCCACATTGGCCCTTGGGAATACCGCAATAAAAGGTATCCCAGTTTTTTATTTGGATAATAAGTTAGCCAACAGTGATCTCCCTTCCTTTTCTCTTTGTACCTAACCCAGGCCTCATTGCCGAGGATCGAACAGTGGTAACCGCATCAAAACACGTTCAGTAGTTTTTACGTGATGCCTCAAATAGCGACAAAATATCGTTTCATTTTTTTTAACATTATCCTACACCGCTGTTTTTTTTTGGGATATCATCAATCAATGTACAGATAGACACAGCTCTTTTACAGTTTTTAATAGTATTTTAATATACTAAGTTTTATTTAGGGCCTGTTTCACCACTTCCAGATAAGTGCCTGATAGTTATATGTGACATATAACGCATACAAAATGTGTTCCATTTTTAAACTTATCTTCTGGATATCACTTATCTGGAAGTGGTGAAACAGGCCCTTAGAATTTTCATTTATAGTACCTAGCCCGTTTCATCAAATAAGGTATCATCCATTTGTTACCTGTTTTTTTTATGTACTAAAATTATATACGTATTTTAAACAATCGTTCGTGACGTCTAAAGGCCTCAACGATTTTTATTTGCTATGTAACTTCTACATAAATATTTCAATACGGTAACTATTTTCCGACGTACGCTTTTAATGAAACAAAGCTTATATACTGCTCCAAATTTAGTTCCCTCCAACTGTGACAACGACACGAAAATCCGATTAGTAGTTTCAGAGATGTGCGCGAACATACAAACAGACAGACAGAGAAGAATTCTCAAAATCGCTGATTTGTGTTCTTTTACTCTTATTTAGTCACCCCCTATCTATTTTTATTACTTTTCTTCAATGTACAGATACACTGGATTCTACTCTTTTATTGTTTGTATGATGATTGATATTGATGATGATTGATTTTCTTTTAGATATTTTTCTGTTCACTTATGAAATGCAACATCTATCTGTCAGTATTTATGTTCGCTTACAAATTTCACTTTTACCCATAAGACAAAATGTTGACATTTTCTAGTTGTTTTATGTTGTTCAGAATTATTAATTTGTACAACATGTATCTAAGCCCAGTTGCAAACCTCTCTAGTAACTGGTGTCTAGACTCCGCGTAGACAAGTTAGACTTAGTGCGGGGTCTGCTGTTATATCAATTATTATGTACCTCTCGCTCAAATGTTAAAATATTTTAAGTAATAATTCAACAGTCTGTCGCAATACTGTACACTAAACTTACTCTTTTTGTGTTTCTAAAATGGGTATTTTTATAAATTTGTGTGAATATCGTGCTTTGAGAAATAAATATTTTTGTATTTAGATACATTAAATAATTTTTACAATACAACGAAGAACAATGGTCCCCACACTTGTCCCGCGGCGCGGGAGCCGTTTTTTTCATACCAAATACAACTTGTTATAATTTTATAATGTTATAAATTCAGGGATAGGATAATCGGATCGATGTATACCTAAAGTTGTAAAAACTGAAAAAGTTTGTAGGTGTGGAGTCGGCTTCTTATAATTTGATAGTAAACATCCCGGAATTACGGAATCACTTGAAACGTTACGATAATGTAACCGGTAATATAAATAAATAAATAAATGAAATTAAAAAATAGGAATTTAATACAACTCCTACGAAAGCTTATTTAGGCCGAACAGAGCAAAAGGCAAAACAGAAGGCCGATCAAAAATAAAATAAAATAGATAAATCAGCTTGGCATTTTATAAATTTCTTAGGAATCGTATACAATTTCAAAATAATATAAGTTTACGGTATTAGGTACATCATCGTAACGTTTTAAGCAATGCCGTATTTTCCGTAATTTTCAATTATCAAAATAAATAATATTTAAAGAATCCGACTCCACACCTACAAACTTTTTCAAGGATTTTTCCAACTTTAGGTATATATCGATCCGATTACCCTATCCCTGCTTATAATGCACAATTCTGTGATATCTTCGGCCCGGCCGTGATAACTATAAGATTATTTCGTTTATTAACATGCATTATAAGATTATAAAATTGTAACAAGTTGTAGGTATGTGGTACGCCTCTGTCCCCCTCTTCAAGGTAAAGTACAGAGGTTGGGTACTCTCTGTCCCCCTCTTCAACGTAAAGCTGTAAAGGCCAAAAAGCCGACAGCAAAAAAGATCAACTCAAAAAAAAAACCAAAAAGAAAAACGAAAAAAAAATGTGGTACGAAAAAAAAATATGTTCCATTATGTTGTCTTATATCTTGGAACAAATAAATCTTATACCGTACTTGATAATTATTATCTTGGAATAATAATTCTTATGCAATTGTTTTGAGCTTTTTGGTAACAGAATAGCTGTCAGCTATAAACGATGAGTAGGCTTTAGAAAGTACCCAATTCGCTTAGATTAAATTATGTCAAGGTGTGTTAATTCGCTTAGATTAAATTATGTTAAGGTGTGTTAGTTCGAAAACCATTTCGAGATTTTGGTTCTAAACGCCGTATTTTAGTACTTGTAGTCTAAAAAATCTCATGATGATGAATATTTTTATGAAAAAGCTGCAACTTCCATTTGCTTTCGTGTGACTTCACTTGAGAAATGGCTGTTTAGAAATGTGTCATTTGCTATCAAGTTAAATTTATAATAATTTGCTTCCGACTGATTTGACAGATGGATCACAGATTAGTAGACAGACAGAGATAGACCACTTTTTTTTATAAGCAATCACACATCACAATCAGTACAATGTCTAAAATTCTCAAGTGACGTCATATCGGAAAATTCTTTAAAAAATAATGGTTAATTTATATACCAAAATAATTAAAATTATGTCCTTAAATGGCGCATATTCTCTGAAAAAATCTCGGCTCGGAAATGGGGGCTCGGTTGGTGAGTATAAACTGGCTTTTCCAAAAATCAGACTCGCCAAAGTGAGTACCTCTTTCGTAGGACATGGTATAAGATTTTACAATAAACTTCCAAAAGAGGTCCTTACTTTGTCAGAGAATAAGTTTAAACAGTATATTAAGCAGGGCCTACTGAAAAAGGCATATTATAAAATAAATGAATATTTGGATGATGGTGAAGCATGGTGTTATACTGATACTGATTTTGATGATAGTAGGTAATAATTTAATTAATTAATATAATTTCCTAACTTTTGATTCCTCTTAAGAGTTAACATTAATTAATTACAGACTGTAAAAGGAAATAAGACTATGTGAGACAGGTAGGCAAAGATATATATGTTTTTCTTTTTTCATTAACCTGAATTCCTGCTGTCTTGTATTTTCTTATCCCTTGGTTAAAGTAGATATAAGTAATTTGATGTATAGTATAAGTTTATGTTAAAAAAAAGACATGATCTTGCCAAGTTTCTTGCCCGTTCTTCTTAGCAAGACTAATCGAATGGGCGGAGGTAGGCATGTATTTATATATATAACCTATTACTATGTAGTATATAGGATGGGATTTGGTCGGCCGCCTGGATTCGTGCTGGGGGCTCGGTTGGTGATCATTGAACCTTGTTCCTGGTCCCTGGCCGGGTCTCCGGTATGGGTTCGGGCGGTTGATTGGATTTCACCTTGTATAATAATATTTTACCTATAATTTTAATCGTATATATATTGCTACATAAATTAAATAAACATTTAATCTAAGTAGTTCATGTACATTTTTTATTTTATTACATATATTTTTATCACAATCCTGGGATTGCATAACAGGAAGTAGACCGATAAAGGTTGTTTGATAGCTGTATCAACCAACCCACAAGCTCTTCACCCACAAAATACCTGCTTATGGTCAAAAGACCGATCGCAAGTAGACCAAAAATAGGAAAAAAAAAAAAAAAAAAAAATTTTTATAAGATTAAAATTTGACTTGCGAAACGTGTATTATACAACGTGTAACAGAAAGGTGTAACCATATTTGAAGAGCTTATTCAGTCAATGGTATGAAACAACTTTTACTATGGACCAGACCATGTATCTCGAAAAAAAAATTAACTGTTTCATAGAAAAATGCAATGCCACTCGGCTGAAATGTATGGAAGGACAGATTTTTTTTTCGAGATTTCAGGGTTTGCTCCATAGTAAAAGTTGTTCTATACCATTGACTGAATAAGCTCTTCAAATATGGTTACACCTTTCTGTTACACGTTGTATATACCTACTTTGCAAAATAAACTTTTTGAATTTTGAATTTTAAATTTTGATCATTGAACTTTGTTCCTGGTCCCAGCACCCCTATTCTGTATCTTTAGTTGCCAACTGAACGAGGTGCTTATCATCAAAAACATAGATAAAAACTGAAATTTCAAAATTGCCTTTAGTGGGTATTGAACTATTAACAATCTGTGTCGTCACTTCAAGTGCGAACATATCCTTAGGACATCGGAATTCGACAGTATATCTATGTTTTTGATGATAGACACCCAGTCCAAAAGGCAACTAGAGATACATAATAGGCCCGCTGGCCGGGTCTCCGGTATGGGTTCGGGCGGTTGATTGGATTTCACCTTGTATAATATATATTTTACCTATCATTTTAATCGTATATATATGTATTGCTACATAAAATAAACCTTTAATTTAGTTCATGTACATTTATTATTTTATTACATATATTTTTATAAGATTAAATTCATTAAAAAATTATGTTTACCTACTTTACAAAATAAACTATTTGAATTTGAAAAAACGAGTTCTGACTATAAGCCTGAGAAAATTTATTACAAATTTCGTAATATCTCGATGAAGACAAAAGTTTATTGAACACGCAGAACTTGTAACCGAATTTACCAGGAATTTCCACACAATACCAATAATTACGTGTCAAAATTAAGTATTCTAAAGCCACAGAACTATTTTACCAAAACATCCGGTGAAACAAAAGATCTCAGATTTCTCGCTTACATTCGCCAACGTCCATACCACGTTGAAAACACCGGTTCTCGTCCGATCACCGAAGTTAAGCAACGTCGGGCGTGGTCAGTACTTGGATGGGTGACCGCCTGGGAACACCACGTGTCGTTGGCTTTTTTATATATATTTTTTTTACTAGCGCCCTAAATTATGCGGGACTGAGGCAGAATCAGAACCAGAATATTCATTGAAAAATTGATGTACTTACATATCGAGGAGCACCGCAAAACTGACCTCGACCGACTCCAAACGCTCTCGAGCACTTTTACACAGCATAGATATATCAGTGTCGTGCACAGAACTTTTTGCTGGAAAAGCAAGCAATTGGTCAAGAATAACAATAAAAAAAATATGAAAAAATTTAAATATCACTTTGAAAAAAAAAAGTTTGTATAGGAAATTTTCACTCTAGGGTGAAACTTACTTTCACTCTTTTCACATTGTCTACCCTGGCGACATAATTTCTTTTTTTTTTTTCAAAGTTGTATTTAAATTTTTTCATATTTTTTTTATTGTTGTTCTTGACCAATTGCTTGCTTTTCCAGCATAAAGTTCTGTGCACGCCACTGAGATATATGTTTATTTGCTTTTTTCTTTTTTCAATTAAAAGTACTCATTTTCATAAACTTCAATTATATATTATTTTAGCTCCCAACCGACTGAACAATAGTGTTATTTGCGTATTTAGGCAAAGTTGTCGGTATCATCAAGTTTATCTTCAGGCAGCATCATGGGGTCGGTAGGCGGCATCTGTATCGTAGCTGCGAGCACCGGGCTGCTTCTGTCTTCCTTCAATAAAAGCACCTGCGAAAGAACAAAACGTCGTGAGCGTTCAGTATGTGCATTACAAGCTGGTATATCGAGTAGCTACAAAAATTCGGTTTACAAATATTGTGGAAAAATTCGTCGTTCCAGATACGACCCTCAGTAGCGCGCCTGTCATGTAAGCAGAAGGTCGCAGGTTACGCGAGTCAGGTTACGCGTACCGGGTACGCGAGTCTGACTCGCACTTGGCCGGATTTTTTTCTATACAGATTGTAAAAAGACTGCGACCTTTAAATAAAACCACATAATCTGATGAGGTAGTAGAGCTGATGCCGAGCTCGACTGTGGAGGTACCACCATCTTACTTGGATACCCTCTCGAAGTAATTTGGGGGACAGTAAGAGGACAGCTCACAGGCAAAAGACAGGAGGCCCACCATGCCTGGGACCGATGGATGGCGGTATATCCATCCCTAATAGCCGGGCCTTATGTGGAACAGACTGGTGACGGGCAGCGGCGTCACTGGTGCGAGGGATCCGGCTCTGCGCTCACCAACCCGCCTGCCAAGCGTGTGTGAGTATGGGCAATTCTTCCAGGATGACCGCCGGGAGTGGCAAAATCCTGGAAAGGCTTATGTCCAGCAGTGGACGAACTAGGCTGATGGATGGATGGAATCTAATGATCATACTGAACAACCATCGACGAATACAGCCTAACAGACTCCTCATAACAGGCGACCGATTTCTGTCAACACATCTGACTGAACCAGCAGATACAATTCGCCACTCCAAAATTATATGTTTCGGTAGGCCAAACCAAAATGGCTTCTATATTCATTAGTCTTCGTATTCGGGAAAGATAAGTTTGTAGTGCTATACGTAAAATTGAAAGAGCCAATAGGATTGCAGTATCCCGTTTCAATTGTTGACAGAATTATTTGTACGCAAGATATTGAACAATAGACGTCTTTCTGGTGTATTGTCTATGTGAACAACTCTCTGAAAAAAAATACACGCGCAAAACATCGGATAAGAAGATATTCAACTGTAACTTTAACTCGCACGAGGAAGGTCTATTTTAGAACGCTAAGCGTAAACAGCTGACGACGATTCCTCGAAAAACGCGCGTATTTCGTTGCGTTAGGGTTCACGTATTTTTGTTTGAAACTCAAAATATTTCCTAAACTAATGGTTCACGCGGTATGTTTGTTGGGAAAAGTGGTTCAGTATGATCGGTAGAATATGTAGTTTCATTTAAAGGTAATCATAATCATAATCATTTTATTCATAAGTTTCATTACATGTCAATAGAATTAGATACATTAGATGTCAAAAATTTACACAATCACATATTCAAAAAATACAATATTAAAAAATATGTACCTAAGTACAGCCATACAAAATAATTAAATTAATTATATATTGAATGAATGTCAAACATTTTAATCAACAGGCAGGTAAGTCATCCTACCCTACCAGTTAATTACTTTTAGTATTATCTAAAAAGTCCTGCAGACAGTAAAATGCCTGCTGGATAAGCCACCACTTAAGCCTGGTTTTAAATATTATTGAATTGGGGAACTGTATTACGTCACTTGGAAGCAGGCTGTAAACTTTGGGACCTAAAACATGTGTCAACTTGCTAGACTTCGTAAGCAGTTTGTTTAGGTAGCACCCGGTATATAAAATCTTTCATCTTGCGACGTCAGACGGCCTCGCAAAATTTGTCTTGTCTTAACCTTTTTAAAAACAAAAATTAGTAGATCCTTTTCAAATAAATTAAATAATTAAGCGAATAAGGAACCTTGACTAGCGATCGTTCCCCACCCTGCCCGGTCATCGTGCGGAAGAAGATATCAGGGTTGAGGTTCCCTTCGAACACTTCCTCAATCTTAGTTGGGAACTTTAAGGTGCTGCCTGGCGCCAGAAGAGGGACCTGAAACAAATTTACTAATTAATAAAAAAAATGTCAATCTAATTAAATTCTTAAAAAACTAAAACGCCAAACTTGATGATACCGACAACTTTGTCTGAATACGTGACACGCGACGCAAATAATACAATTTTGCAGTCGGTCGGGAGCTAAAAAAATATATGATTGAAGTAAGTAATAAGTATTTTTAATTGAAAAAAGAAAAAAGCAAATAAACATATATCTATGCTGCGTAAAAGTGCTCGAGAGCGTTTGGCGTCGTTCGAGGTCAGTTTAGCGGTGCTCCTCGACATGTACACCAATTGTTCAATAAATATTCTGGTTCTGATTCTGCCTCAGTACAGACCCGCATCATTTAGGGCGCTGTGCTGACACTCCTTCCCATTCAACATTGCATCTTTTCATACATATGTGGCTTCTGAGGAGTTGGCCGCTGTTTTCGCATGCTCTCCGAATTAAAGATACGCTTCGCTTCGACCCAGAATAAAAAAAATGTAAAAAATCCAACGACCCGTGGTGTTCCCAGGCGGTCACCCAGAGGCGTGCCGTCCATAAAGGCATAAAGGCACTGCCTACCTTGCAATAAGTTCAGCGCTTTACAGTTAAACAAGCTCTTAAACAAGTCTCTTGAACAATAACAACGCGCGGTTACGCGCGGTAGAGCGCGGAAATTCAAACTTCCATTAAGAACACGCGTACTTTATTGTATGACCGAAGAAGCTACTAAAGGCAGCCTAATCACGCACACTTTGAAATTCTCGTTCACGCAAGTACAGCACGCATACATCCATGGCTCGCATTGAGCTCGATTACAAAACCACAATAAATTATTCATCTGTATTTTGCTATTATCACCCTTATCTTCGTGCCGTAAAAGTCAATTCTGCAAATAAAAGCTGTGCCTCGTTAGTACGCTACGATTACATTACGTAGTATGCAGTCGCCAAAGGAGTAAAAGGAATGTCTCACCTTTTTAATTTATCCGTGTTGCATCAGTTGTCTCATTGCGAAGAAAGCATTTTGTTTGTTTTTATTAGTTTTCTTTCTGGTGTTATCGCGCGTGGAATGTTTGTTTATTTACGTTATTCAGAGCAGAGTTCGGTTTCTTAGTGCATATATAAATAGGTAGTATTGGTTCGGTGATTTTGATGGTTGGTCTGTTGTGTTGAAATGGAAAAATTTACTTGTGAAACTTGACGGCCTTGTGTGTTTGACAAAATTGAAAAATCAGGCGTTCGGAAAATTATCTTTTGAGGAGAAACGAAAGGTCATAATTCAAGGAAAGTGTACAAGTACCAGAACTACACAGTTGTGTCAAAAGAAAGGAACGGTAACTCGCCAATTAAATAAAAACTATTACGAGTCATATAAATGGTTGTCGGGTTGTGTACACACCAATGCCCTGTATTGTTTTCCGTATTTTTTAGATAGTTAGATAGTCCGTGTAAGTTACAAACCTACTTGAGGTGGTCAGAACTTTACTTCTTTTGCTGTCATCATATGAACAAGCTTACTCAAATATTTGATAAGTTATTTTTATCTTCATTTGTTAAAATAATTCTGCCTACCTAGGTTAAATATGCTGTGCACGCGCCTGCGGTCACCCATAACTTCGGTGATCGGGCGAGAACCGGTGTTTTCAACGTGGTACGGACGTTTAGTAAGCCATCAGTTCGTTGTCATTGGCATCATCTAAAACACAAGTCATAACTTATCTATCATAATAATAATAAGCCTCTCAAAATTCAACCCTACGTCCGAGCCGAACATCAGGCCACGTGAGAGACGGGCAACGTGTACAAAACTTACACGGCTAATAGGGCAATGGCATTACGCAGGGCAGCTTGAGGCGAGCAGTTGGGCAGTAGCAACCACACGGACCCGTGGCTCCCGGGGGAAGGCCCTGTTCCTCATCGCCGGCTTGCCTTTGTTGGCCGGCTGGAGTTAACAATAACGAGGTACTTCCCCCTTCTCTGGCTGGCTTGCCGTGGGAGGCCGGTTAGAGTGGAGTAGCAAAAGCTATATGCTCGAAGCGTGGATGTGAAACGTAAGTGGCGAGTGGGCACGTGATGCTGGACCCTCAGGGATCAAGTGATCGTCGTTAAAAGTCCAGTGACACTTCTCCATCCTTTAACCGCTGAGCAAATGTTGCCCCCTTGTCTCTCTGTGTAAACAGTGCCATCTGGCTTAGTTTCATGACACCTTTTAGCACAGTAGTTTGCGACAATAATCAAAAGCACATCGCTTTACCATCGAACAGAGGGAACGAAATAGTTTCACAAACAAGCAGATGGCGCTGTCTCCCGCCTTTATATACATAACCATGCCCTAGGTGGATTCTCTCTCTTTTTCGCACCGCACGTCGAGTGAACTACATCTCTTAACCCTAGCTCACTAACCATTCGTCAAAATGACGACGCGTACCTTGAACATTTAGTGTTTTGGTAGGATCCCCACCCCCGCCACCCCCCCCGTTCCTTATACCTTCCTAATTCGCATCGCTAGTGACCCGCAATCACTCATTGCGGATGCACGCTCATTAGATCGGGATATATTGTGTTATCGTCGTTATTGTCCCTGCAAAAAAACGTCGTATGACCACTAACTTCTGCAAGGGCTGCAAAAAAGCGATTTGCAGGGAGCATATTGTCTCTATGTGCAATCATTGTTCAATGTAAATTAATTCTCAAACCGATTATGTTATTTGATTAAGAGAAAACTAAGACTGCTAATTAAGGTCGTTATGTGTCATAAATAAAGTTGATTTAATAAATATTGATGTTTTAATCCGTCGTAAAATTTACGAATGGTTAGTGATAACGTTACTGGAAATTAAGGTTAGTGAGCTAGGGTTAACGAAGTCTTTCTATCTCCATTTCATTTCTACCGCATCCTATCTCTCCGATCGTCTACCTAACGGCGACGGAGAATACACTCTGTGCGAGCGACCGTTTGGGGGGCCCATTTAATTTAGTTGGCGAGTCTCCGCCTGTCTATTTTTCCTTGTTGTTAACATAGATCGGGCAGGTGCCATAGTTCCTAAAGTCCCACTTGCTCAGTCCACTAGCACCTCAACCCAATAGTCTGGTTCCCTTCGTTTCCATTCCTTACAATAGTCCTACACAGACCGGGGGTTGTCCTTGGGTGCACTCCTACAGTGCGTACAGGGATAAATCAGGGATAAATAAATCATTCGCCAACGTGCATACTACGAGTACGTTGAAAACAACGGTACTCGTTTGATCACCGAAGTTAAGCAACTTCGCATGCATGCTTAACTTGGATGGTTGTCACTTGACCACTTGACCGTGCTTTTTTGATATATTTTTTTAAAGAGACAAACAGTGCCCCAAGTTTTTGAAGTTTTATGAAACACGTGCAATAGTATTTTGATAATTCACATAATGTGAGACATTGGGACACCAGTTCCTGTTTACAAAACGAAAGAAGTAGCCTATGTCCTAATCAAAATCAGCGAAATATATGTCAACTGCCATGGTACATGCCGAAAACCAGCGCTGTTTGTAATTTTTTACATTTCACAGACAGCAATTGCTGAGCATGTATCCATTTGCCAAAACTGTATACAGGTTGATAATGATCCCTCTAGCTATATTCAAGAAACCTATTCTATGTTCGAATTAGAAAATACATGTTTTGTTACTTTTGTCTTGTTTCATACTAAAGACAAAAGATATCGACCGTCAAAGTTTTCCTACAAAAACCGAATAGCGTTGTCATATCACTGTCAAGCTAGACACGTGACGCGCGTCACCGCCTCGCCTCGCCACATGGCCGACAAGTAAGTATTCTTTATCCGAGCCACCAAAGGACACCGTTTTTGTTTTGCATGCCGCTCTGAAAGGAGAAATCAGCGATCATAAGTTGCAATTTTCCCTTCATACTTTTACGGGCTTAGAACCGTCAAAATACAGAAGTTGTTTAGATTGCGCTAAAGAATTAAGAATGCTTTGAATAGGATTTATAATTTACAAACAGCAAGTAGGTAGCTAAGTTACGAAATCGTTAGGTAGGTACTTAGTCACTTCTGTATTCAGGCATACTTAAAAAATTTAAATCAACTTATGTACAAGTAATTGAAATCAACGAAGTTGTATACCTAAACTAACATTAGCTGTACTTCAGCAATTGTTCGAAATGCAGTCCGTTTCTCTCTAAACAGAGTCTAGCACGTTTCACTGCATTCCTTCTCAGTTTTCTCAGCACTACTAAGTCACTTTTTACAGCGTTAAATGCACTGATAATACGGTCTTTCAGTTCTTCGCGGCTTTGAGACTCCTCCGAGTATACGCGGCGTTTGATTTCTCCCCACAAAAAGAAATCACAGGGCGTGAGGTCTGGTGACCTGGCAGGCCATGCCACGGGCCCGGCGCGACCTATCCATCGGTCTCTGTACTCTTCATTGAGGTACTCCCGTACCTGTTGGGCGTAATGAGGTGGTGCTCCGTCTTGCTGGAAATAAAAGTCATGCAAGTACGCGAGCGGCACATCCTCCAAATAGTCTGCAATCACACCTCTTAGCATGTCTAGGTATGTAC
The DNA here is from genome assembly GCA_934047225.1 of Ypsolopha sequella. Classification (NCBI taxonomy): domain Eukaryota; kingdom Metazoa; phylum Arthropoda; class Insecta; order Lepidoptera; family Ypsolophidae; genus Ypsolopha; species Ypsolopha sequella. Next base: position 3,752,946 of record OW203995.1, on the reverse strand, counting down.
CTCCGGTTAAACGTTCTTCAATAAAATACGGCCCAAGCACTTTGTCACCAATAATACCGGCCCACACATTAACACTGAACCGCACTTGATGGTGATGTTCGCGAATCATGTGTGGGTTTCTGTACGACCACCAGTGTTCATTGTGGCAATTGTACAGACCCACACGTGTAAACATTGACTCGTCAGTCCATAAAATGTTTTTGTTTTGGTTCTGAAGGAACCACTCACAAAACGTGCGACGATTTTGCGCGTCAGCCTCATGCAGGTGCTGCACTGTCTGAAAATGATATGCATGAAGTCCAGCATAGTGCAACAATTTCCACACTGTTGGTTGGCTAATTTCAAACCGCTGAGCTGCGTCTCGCGTACTGGCTCGGGGGTGCCGCTCAAAGAAGTCGAACACAGCATCTTCTACCTCAATAGCCAGACATGGCGCGCCAGCCTTTTGTGCATGGCCTGGCACGGTAAACTGACCATAATCCAGTAGCCGCTGGTTTACCGCTAAAATCGTTTGACGATGTGGAACCGTGGCGTTGACTAGTCCTTGAGCACGAAGCCGAGGAATGCTCTCCTCTTCGTACAATGTTCTCGCTCGGTAAAGATTTTCTCCACTGAGGATGTACACTCGCACCATTTCGTAATATTCGCGAGAAGAGTACATCGGCATCGTGACGACTCGAAAATAGTTGCGCGGCGGGAGGTAAAATTTGCACTTTTATTGTAGGTATTTGCGCATGCGCTCGTGACGTCGGTGCGCCGGCGACTGGCGATCGCGGGCCGGGGTTGGTTATAGCGGGGACGGGGGTAGGGTGGTACACAGGTGTACGGGAATGTTTTTCATTGATGGTTGGGGCCCGGCGGCTCGTCGCGTAGGCTAGCCATTTTATTCGCAATTCGGATAAAATTCAAATTTTCCCGATAAAAATATGGGGGAAAATAACCTTTTTTTTTTACGATTCTGTGTTGTATTAGTGATTTGGATTCATAGATTTCAATAAAGCTAGGGGTTTCATTATCAACCTGTATAGTATGTATATTAAATTATGTTATTGTAAAATGTTATTATAAAATGTTCTAAGTTTAGTTTAAGTTTACTTTTTTTTGTTCACCTTTAAATGTGTTTTGGCAATAAATTTCCATTTTCTTTCTTTCTTTCTTCTTTCTATTACAGATCTAGAACTGCACTTGTGCAAAGTTTCAGCCCAATCGGTTGAGTAGGTACGGCGTGAAGGAGTAAAACATCACTTTATGGAAATTTGACAGACCATTGCAATCCCATGGCAACTGATTTATGGGATAAATGGTAGCCCATGTCCTATTCTAGGTCTAAAACGACATGAGTAGTTCTAGACCTAGAATAGGACATGGGCTACGTAGTGTTCTGAAGTTAGCTGCACAACTACTTTGACAGCCCATTTTCCCCTACGATTTTTGATGTTTTTTGGTGTCCGTGACCGAATCATGGATGTTTTTGGTGGAAAATCGAATTATGGTGATATCAGGTCCCGTAGCATAATGTTTAATCGAGCGCGACGCAACCGATTACAGTTGCGAGGAGCGTGACATGATGTTTATACGATTAAACAGTATGTCACGCTCCTCGCACCTGTGATTCAACCAAGCCGCGTCGTGCGCGATTAAACATTATGCTATGGGGCCATGACCGCCCCCATTGTTGACTGGCACACATCGCAAAAATTTTAGTTCCATGGAACTTCGTAGCTGCCTGCAGCGCCAAAATGGCGTTGATCCAATAGGCACAAAAATTATTTGACCACCGCCTGTCCAGTGGTAATATTATGGAGGTCAGTGGATGGGATACGTACCTTGATGTAAGGATTGTACAGTTTGTAATGCGTGTTGTGCACATGGAACAGTACGGCGAGGCCGCTCACTGCCTTCTCCGTGGACGTGTTCTCCACGACCATCGTGACGCGGAACACCGGGCCCAGACCTTCTACCTGAAATTATGTACAGAGCAATATTTATTTACGAATCAAAGGTACTGAAAGCAAAAGTTCGCCTTTTCTTTGGGTTTATTTTAGACTATGGGTACGTCATTATTTTTCTTACGCGGGCCTATCTTTACAAACAGTATGTATTGGTTTTCGAATTACAGGCAAAAATGCAAAATGCAAAAGAAAGTTTGTTAGTCAAGCTTTTATTCTTTAACACACATACCTACCAAAATCTATTATGCCTGTGTCTCATTCACTCATCTATGTTCGAATTATCTTATTTATAATTAGCTGATTTCTTTTTATTTATAATTAGCTGATTTCTTAAAGTTCTCTTTATTGGTTGGAATACGAATAGTCCGTTCCATTCTACGCAGCTTGCAAAAGATTTTTTTTCTATACCAGAAAATCCAGTAGATTTTTAATAATATCCAAAAAAAGGAGGGAAGGAAACAATGCTAAAAATCATGTAATCTCCTGGAAAATCAGGAGAGTTAGCAGCACCGTTGCCACGCGACTGAAGTTCCGACTACCAGACCCCACCGCCCGCACTCTTCTTTCCCGCCCCCGCAATCTTTCGTCCCCCGACCCCCGCAAAACCATGGGACTGTCACTTAGAAATTTGCCAGACTATACAACATGTAACAGAAAGGTGTAACCATATTTGAAGAGCTTATTCAGTCAACGGTATAGAACAACTTTTACTATGGAGCAAAACCTGTATATCGAAAAAAAAAATGACTTGCTTCATAGGAAAATGCAATGCCGCTCGGCCGAAATGTATGGAAGGGCAGATTTTTTTTTTGAGATTTCAGGGTTGTCTCCATACTAAAAGTTGTTCTATACCATTGACTGAATGAGCTCTTTAAATATGGTTACACCTTTCTGTTACACGTTGTATATACCACATACTATTTACTCTACATTTCCTATAACGCCCCAGGTTAATTGGTAGAAAAGGCTTTATAGGGTTAAGTTCGCCTCTGTACAGAGATATTGTTATTGTGCAATAAAGACATTTTATTATTATTATTATTACATACAAACCTCAGCAGAAAGGCGGATCGGCTCTAAAGCGCCGACACCGATGCAGTTGTCACACTTGGTGTACGCTTCTAACAACGTCTCGCTCGCCGTCACTCGCAGCCGGTTCAGCTCGCGTTGGAACGTCTCGTGCATTACTGTACAGATTAGCGAGGTTATAGGAGGAAAAAGGCTCATGATTGGTTCGTACTATGTGTCATGGAGACTGGGCTAGCCGTGATTGGCCGACTCATAGGCACAGTGAACGCTACTGAAGTGCGTTCATTAAATAACCCTGGGCGGGGTAGGAACACTGGGGTTGTAACGCTGAGTTTTTGAACGGGTTTCGTCGTGTGACGACACTCCAAACGTCAGTTGTCATTTTTGCATTATATTTAGTATAATAACGTTGCGAGGACCCCCTCTACACGAAATTTAACGTAAATATATCAACTATAACGTTGAGAAGACCCCTCGGTACGAAAATTAACGTCATTTCATTTACGAAAATTTACGTGAATGTCAGGTGACGTTTGGAGCCTATACGAACCTTGCGAACCCTGCTCAGAGTTGATGTTGAAAAATTCGACACCAGTGTAGCGACACTGTCATTTTTAAACGGTCGGTGTTGAGACGCGAGTTCATTATTGAACGGGTTAGTGTTGCGACCCGGGTAGGAAACCCAACTCGGTGTGAGTTTATGAACGACTATCTGGAGCTGTGTCGCCATACTAAACTGTGTCCGACACAGTTTTCGTGGGGTAATTTTTCAACGCTAATCAGACTTCTATGTTTTGGAACGAAATTCATTGTAGCACGTTACCCTCCAGGGCAGAGTTCATAAATTATGTGCGTACGTACGTGCGGCACGGGTTCAAATGCCATCGCTGTCAGTGTTGGAACCTGACGAAAGTGTTACTTTATGAACGGCTATCTGATGCTTGGTCAATGAGAGCTTGGTGGTGTGTTTAAAAGTGCATGTTTATGTATACGGCGTGCGCGTCAGTAGCGAATGGAACGCCGTCCCAACCTGGTGTCCCACGACACCTCTCGTATTTTTTTTATTCGGTAGTCGTGTTAAGGCGATATGTAAAAAAAATACGGGTGCTTCTTTTCTGTTTATTTCATTGAATACATGGAAAATTGTAATCTATCTCTGGTACATGTATTTTGACTATATAATCTAGGGTTTTGTAAATTGGAAAACATGTTTGAATAAATTTTCTTAGATAGAAATAATTTGTTGAAATGAGTTCTTAAAACATACGTTTTCTCCTCGTTTGGCGAATAGGAAACATATTTTATTAGATAGGTTTCAACAATGTCTAGATTTTCGATTTTAGAAATTTTGCTAGTTATTTTAGTATTTTTATAAAACATGTAAAACTAACTTTTTTCCCTTTCGCCCTGGATCCACCCCTCTCGCACTGCACGTTTTGTCGCTTGGAGTGACAGTTACAAAAATAAAATTCGCATAGACTCCTAATGTTCACCTACCGACAGCGTTTTCCCGTTCCCTCATCGACTGCTCGAGGAACAACTTGGACTTCTTCGGTATGAGCCAGGGCCGCGCCTGCGCATTGTTCGCTGCCACTTGGAACGACTCCAAGCCCGTCGCGTGGACGTTGAAATCCGCTGTGCGCTTCAAGATCTTCAGCATTAGGTTACCATCTGGAATTTATTTTGAATAAAAATTTTAAAACCGACTTTTTTTATTTATTGACTATATTTTTGACGTTTTTGGAATGGCTTTTTTTAATAAGTTTAATGCTGCTAACCGTCCCGCATTAGGGGGGACAGTCCTGCATTTGTGTTTTTGGTTCTCGTTTTAGAAATCGTGCCACAGTGTCCCACAAACATCGAATTTGTCCCCAATGTCCCACATTTAATTCACACAGATAGCTACTTACAGCCATAGCCACCCACAATAAAATCAGCATATTGCGCGCGAAAGGGGATAGTTGAGTAATAATCCTGCTGATTAAAAACAGTGCAACTGACCAAGTGTAAGGCGTCCATATATGATTAACTTCTTTACCTAGCCGGGTTACACGAGTGAGTGTTAACATAAGGTGCAAGTGACAAAGACGAAAGTAGGCGTAAATAGGAAAGGCGTGAAAGGGAGGCTCTTACTTTTGGAATACAATGTGAGTGCAGCCAGTACTTCTCATGCAGTCACTGAATTTTTACGTTATGAAAGATAAAACGATAAGAGGCTGAACTCCCGAAAACGGAGTGACTGTGGGCCTTTCGCACAGTTTATTATTGATATATATGTTTTTTTTTATTTATCTGAATTCCTGCTGTCTTGTGTTTTCTTATCCCTTGGTTAAAGTAGACATGTCATATATTGTATAGTATAAGTTTTATGTTGAAAAAAAAGATATGATCTTGCTAAGTTTCTTGCCCGTTCTTCTTAGCAAGACTAATCGAATGGGCGGAGGTAGGCATATATGTAACCTTATTACTATGTAGTACATAGGATGGGATTTGGCCGGACGCCTAGATTCGTGCTGGGGGCTCGGTTCGTGATCATTGAACCTTGTTCCTGGTCCCTGGCCGGGTCTCCGGTGTGGGTTCGGGCGGTTGATTGGATTTCACCTTGTATAATATATATTTTATCTATAATTTTAATCGTATATATATTGCTACATTAATTAAATAAACCTTTAATCTAGTTCATGTACATTTATTATTTTATTGCATATATTTTTTTTATAAGATTAAATTTTGACTTGTGAAACGTGTATTTTATATACCTACTTTGCAAAATAAACTATTTGAATTTGAATTTTTTGAATATTATAAGCAGAGTTTCAGCTCGATGGAATTACATCAAAACTTATTCAGAAATCCTTCGAAAAAATAATTCCCTTGTCCTGTCCGCACAGATATCATAATACTATTGTTCCAATACACATTTCAGTGCCGGGCAATCATTTTAAATTAGGAAAGTTGGCAGCCTTAAATAAGTTTCTCTACTCTTGATTAATAATCTCTGTCGTTGACACCATGAACGAGTATTATTGTTGACACAAATTAATAATCTCTGTCGTTGACACCATGAACGAGTATTATTGTTGACACAAATTAATAATCTCTGTCGTTGACACCATGAACGAGTATTATTGTTGACACAAATTAATAATCTCTGTCGTTGACACCATGAACGAGTATTATTGTTGACACAAATTAATAATCTCTGTCGTTGACACCATGAACGAGTATTATTGTTGACACAAATTAATAATCTCTGTCGTTGACACCATGAACGAGTATTATTGTTGACACAAATTCAACCGTATAATGGAACTCCACCTCCTTTTACAACCCCATTTTTAGAGAAAAAGAAAGACAATGCCTGGAATATAAATGTTAGCAAGAAATAAAACTTATCAAATTATTTACTTGCTGTAACTATGATGAGAACGTGTTCTTCTTGGCCCAGTTGTCCAAACTTCATTACTGAGACAACGTCTGAAATAAACGAAAATTATACACATGTAAATTATCATAGGTAGGTGGTAGAGCTGATGCCGGGCTCGACTGTGGAGGTACCACTATCTTACTTGGAGACCCCCTCGAAGTAATTCGGGAGTCAGAGGACAGCTCACAGGCAAAAAACCAGGAGGCCCACCATGCCTGGGACCGATGGATGGCGGTATGTCCATCCCTAATAGCCGGGCCTTATGTGGAACAGACTGGTGACGGGCAGCGGCGTCACTGGTGCGAGGGTTCCAGCACTGCGCTCACCAACTCGCCTGCCCAGCGTGTGTGAGTATGGGCAATTCTTCCAGGATAACCGCCGGGAGTGGCAAAGTCCTGGAAAGGCTTATGTCCAGCAGTGGACGAACTAGGCTGATGGATGGAAAAAATCATATGAACGTATTTCAAAGTACATAACTTCTGAAAAAATGTTTTGGTACTACTTTTATGACAACAGCATCTTGTGAAAAGGTCGACCTTGGACCTTGAACTCTTGCCATGAGACCTAAAAAACTTACTGCCCCCCTCCCTCCCTACAAAACCAAGTAATTAACGGTTCGGGCAATCACAGACGGTGGACATGGAGTCAGTAATAGATGAAGTCGCAACTGCGCTTTTTCTGAACTTCGTCGAGGGATGGGGGCGCTATATGACAGCTAACTTCAAGCGCCCTCATACTGGCCCGAACTGTACTGTGTCTGTGCCCCCTTGTGGCACTTACCTCTAACAAACAATGTATCGACCTGCGCCTTCCCATCATAAAGCTGCACATGTCCCGAGGCCAGCGCCACCCCGACGAGAACCACTCCCAGGTGCATTATCGGCAGTAACGTCATCGCCACTGGACGGTGTTCGAGGGTTATCGACCATTGCTTCTTGCCCTGGAAATGGGAAATGGCCGGGAATATGAAAATTATTCTAACCCTTTAAATTTTTTTAAATTACACCTGGTTTAACGCTGCGCAGTCACGAAACGCGCTATTGTATCACTGCAAGTCACTATGGCTCTAAATTTGAAAAATATATAATTTATTTTAGACAAAAAAATACTAGTAAATTCTACAAACCTTTTTACTATAACAAGCCATGGTGTTGTCGGTGCAGATGACCATGACACTGTGGTCAGAGGTCATCATCTCGATAGCTATGATATGTTCATCCGTGTTGAACAAAACGCGGCCTTCCTTCCAATCCCTCTTCAACAGGCAAACTGACTTCTCTCTGAAATTACATTTGTTATAAATCACATCAGAAAATTACGTAGCACATCCCCTACTCATCCCCCATCCAGGTAAGAAAAAACTTCATGAAAGAAAAATAAATTTATTTTAGTTTATTTATAAGGGAGAACCCTTGCGCTTCCCCGTCTTGCAACGCAACATTAATCATTTTCCCAAAAAGTGGACAAGTTGACTAAACCCAAGCAATTCACGAAAAATCAAGAACAAAAAAATAATGACAGTGTGCACAAAACTGTTAGGTAGCAACAAAACAAGGTGCTTGATTCATGCATTTTCCACACCTTGTAGCTACAGTGATGCGGTAGTCCACATTGTAGAGCCCTGTTGTCACCATCTGGTATGGTGTTTTGGTTACTTCACATAGCTTAGCCTGAATACAATATGTTCCTTTTAAATAAAACATATAGTCAAGAATTGAATTTATTATAGTATGTTGGTAAATTTTGAATATAAATATTTTTATCTAAAATCCCTAAAACCAATTCTGCAATTCTTTTTGTTTTGAGTAATAACTGCAGAGACATACAGACTTTAATCCGGCGAATATTCAATGCTCATACGGTAGTGCATAACCGTAATAGTGCATAACTGTGTCGTCAGACTTGACTGTTATAGATGGAAGCCCAATATAACAACATAAAATTTACCTGATAGAGCTGCGTAAATGTTTGTGGATCCAAGATTATAATATCTCCATCTTCAGTGCCGACAATCAGACAGCTGACAGAATATTTGTCCACAGAGCTCATCTTCAATGTCGCGATACATGTGACTTCGGCTGCTTTGTGGATTGGTATCTTTGAAGATTGCTCCAGATACTCCATTTGCTGGTCGGTACTCAAAGCGAGAAACCGTTGGGACTGAGAGCTGAGGAACTGGTGTGGGATTGAATTAAGGTTATCTGAGAGCCCGGTGATGATTTCTGGCATATGGTTCTTTGGGTCAGTTAGCTGAAAAACAAAAATCATCATATAACATAGTATTTGATTTCAGTTGCTTCAGTGCTTTATGGGGGGGGGATAGGGACACACAACCTGATTTTCAAAATAAAATGTATTATACATGTAAGCCTGGGTTTTTAGCTATGTCGCTAAAAGAATGTCCGTTTGTGCAACATAAGTGCAAAATTTCAAAATGTTTATCTCTGCAGTCAAGGAGATTTTGTGATAAATGGAATTAGTTTTTACTATATAAATAGACTACTGGAATATTTTGATTTTAAGAAGCAAACCAACAGCTTTCAATTTTATGTATAATAAAAAAAGGCAATGGGTAGTAGGTATAGCTCAACAACTGCACCAGTATAGTGTGATGAACATACTTCAACAAGATTAAAGCTACATTGACAGAGTAGTGGTATGTGACCTACTTTACTTTAGTCAAACAATTCAAAATGGCTAAAAATTAAAATTGTTTCCTCTTTATGAAACTAGGACGTAATTTGTAATAGAGAAAGTTTTAACTTGATTCATCAAGCAGTTTTTAAATCTTTAGGTAGGTAACAAACCAACACGCTTGTGCTTTTATGTATTACTGTAGAGCATTTTACCTGTTTCCACAAATCTATCTCGGTAGTATTAAGCTCGATAGAAGGCAGGTAGTACTTGTAGAATAGTTTCATGTTCCTGTACACATAGACACAGGAACTGAAGCCCACAGCGATGACAGGCAATGACCGAGGGCTCGTCTCGCTCGTGTAGAAGCCAACTACTCCAAGAGGACAGTCTGGGAGCACCATGTCCGCTACTTGCATTGCTCCTTTAAATATCTGGAAATCACACAAATTCAAATTCATTTATTTCAAATTAATTACAACATTATATCCAAAGCGTTACAATAATTCTTAAACTATAGCACTTGCTTTCATACTTCTCTCTAACATTCCCTTACAAACATCCATCAGATAACGGATTCCGTCCACAAAAATATCACACTCAATATCACACTTTTTTATAAATATATCTTAAAAAATGTTTTTAGACTTGTTCCAGCACACCAGCACACCAGATCAATGCATTCGTTTCTATTACAATACTACATACTAGGCCTGCATACAAAACTGCAATATAGGTACTATAGTGCATTTACTTTATTCTTTATTGTACACACACAGAAATATAAACATAAACAAACTAACAGTGAAAAAAGGATGCACATTGGCGAGCTTATCTCTAAACAGAGATTTCTGACAGCAGTATCACAATAGGAAAAAGTAACATAAACAAAGTAATCATATACGTGTAGACAGAGAAGATCATACAAAGAATTATACAAGTTTAATAACAAAATAAAAATTTATATTAATGCTTACTATAAATAATAAATATTCGACTGACGACGGCCCCAAGTGGGTCGAAATATATATCGAAAGTTTTCTTTTTTATTTAATTTTTGCCATAATATTCATAAAAATCTGTATATATATACATATAATAAAACAGTAAAAGAAAAAAAAAGCTTTCATAAAGTAAAAGTATTTATTATCATATAAATAACTCAAATATAAACTCAACACAAGAATACATTTTCGGATGCTTATAGATAAGACTATGTATACCGCGGCATTCCAGAAGCAGATACATATAGTGAAACTATTCCGTACCTTGAGCCTACAGCCCTCTTCTCCTCGACCCAAGTCCCCCACAACCAGTTTGTATTCGTTATCATTGTGCAGATCAACCAACACTACGTCTGAAGGCAGACTGTTGAGATCAATATCATCAGCACCCACTTCCACGTCGAGCCACCGGGACATGTTACCCATTTTATTATAAAAACTATTCACTTTTCCTTCGCGTATAACTTTTTCACTGTAAAAAATACTAGATACAATTATTTATGTGGCAAAAAGGAACAAAAAAAAGGTTTGTTGATTAGAGGGGTTACGCGAAAAGGGACCTGAAGGATCTGAAAGTACTTGGCAAATTAGAGCTTTCAGCAAAACACTTTAAAAATCGTTTTTCTCTGGATAATTGTATCCCTTCAGGTCCCTTTTCGCGTAACCAACCACCAAAAAGTATCCTACTCACGATTGTATGTTTTTGTTGCCAAACCAAACTCGTTGTCATGACAATAAGGTTCCGTTTCAAAACGATTTTTTATCACTCGGATTGATGCGAATTGTACCCTACAGCGTTCAGAATCGGCACGAGTGGATCCGAGGGTAAACCATACATAGTTGAACAAGAGTGTTTTAAATACGTTTCATAGACGTTCATAAACTCAATCGGATTTTGCTTCCTACTGGGGTTGCAACACTTAACTGCAACACGGACCACTCAAATATGACCGTGTCGCTACACTGTGTCGACTTTTTCATCATCCACTCAGAGCTGCGGGTCTACCGCGTAATTCTCATTTTCATCAACATCAACTTGAGATTGAAATTTGACGTGCGTGCGACGACGCCCGCCTAACATGCCATCTCTTTTGCACGCGTTGAATTTCGCATGCATTTGCTTGAAGTTGATATAAATGAGAATTACGCGGTAGAGCCCCAGGGTTCACAATGTTCGTATAGGCTCCAAACGTCAGTTGACATTTTTGCGTTAAATTTCGTACAGAGGGTACCTCTCAACGATATATTTGTACTAAATATAATGCAAAAATGACAATTAACGTTTGGAGTGTCGCTACACGACGAAACCCGTTCAAAAACTCAACTTTCCAACCCCAGTATTCCTAAACAGCCTAAGGTTATTGTATGAACGCACCTCTGTTGGGCGATAATGTCATATTTTTATTTACATAGCCTCTTATAGGTATTTCTTAATAAAACCAAAGATCGGGCTGAAATTATCATTTTCATACAAGGGTCAAAAATACATTATTTTCAAAATCAAACGACCTTATCATTATCATCTTATTTTATCCCTTACCATATCTGTAGATACTAAAAAAACACTTTTTTATTTATGGGGAATGTCTTTGTAACTACCGACTGAAACTAATTTTACACTGTAAAGTAGGTAAAGAAAGGGCGCTGGTAGAACACGACAAACTGTCAAACCCGACGTTTCGTATGATGGCAGTGTTAGTCCTGCTTTTTGCCACGTCCATTTGGATCGTGTAGGTAGCCAGCCAGCCAGCCGCAAGTCCGCAACGAGCGGTTTTCCAGACTGACCTTGATCAAGCTTTCAGACGTAAACACAGATGGTGTTACCCTGCTTTCAAATGTCAAAAAGCAAAGATTATTTTTTAATCTGTGGGCAGCAAGATGAAAATCGTCAATTCAATTGTTAAATCCAACAACACTCTTCACAAAGACATTCCTATTTTGTTGTGTTTATATTGTGTTGTTTTTTATCTGTATTACTTACGTTAATAGCTTGTTTCAACTTTTCAACTTCAACATGGTCAGCCCATGCGTTGTAGCTTATTGTAAAGATATAGGAACACACCGTTTAACTAATAATTACGGAAAGAACAATCTTGAGGCATTTGAGGCATGGATTGACCATAAAAAACAAAGAAGCAAAGAAGAAGTGTCAAAATCATAAGAATCCAGTGTTGCCAGGAAGACATTTTTTGACACTTTTAGTAAGGCACTAAAAAGATGAGTATTATCATCCACCATTATGTATCCTGTCAAAGTAAGGAAACATATGTAAACATTGCAGAAAAAGTTGTTGGAATTACAAATGTTTCTCTAAAAGGTACGAAATTCAGTCGAATTTTAAATTTATAAGTAGATTACAATCCAGACTTTGGGTCCGAGTATCGAAAAGGGGGCAAGATGTTAATTTTTATATTTATTTCTGTTGAAATTCGAAACGTTCATTCATAGTTTGTATTCACACTTGGTACACCCGCTTTTCATGATTTTTCATGATTGAACCCACGACCTCTGGGTTAGTAAGCGAGCGCTTTACCACTCAGTGATAATGTGTCTAAATCTCAATCTGTCTAAATGATTTAATCTATAGTATTTTTTTGTTTAATTACTTTTGAGGTTAGGCTATGATCGTCTGGAAAATTTTAAGAAAAATAAATATAAAAATGAACGGAGATAACTCAAATCTGAATTTTAATTGGAAATTTTGACTGAATTTAGGTAGGTACTTACATTTATGACAATATGAAACACTATAAATCCAAAAGCAACTGGCTGAGAAATTCTATTGTGATGAATGTTAGAATGTTACTCCCACTCGGCACGTTGAGGAGACGAAGAAAAAACACATTCATGACTCACTCTGTTACTATTTCCGTCAGATCTTTTAGTATTAAGTATGAAATTAACCATTTTTATAGTATTTTGTATTTTTGTTTTGTTTGTTTACGTATATTTCCTTACGTTGACAGGATACAAAATGGTGGATGATAATACCTATGCTTTTAGTGCTCTACTTTTAGTACAGGCTGCGCCATCTATTGCGTCGTTCGGTATTACTTTTTCTTTTTTAATTTGTCTTTGAAAACCTCTCACTTTTCGGAAATTTCTGAGACGGTTTTTGGGGTAGGACTTGAATGGTAACATTGGTTGAGTTGACATTGACATTCGGGCTCAAAAGGACAAGAATCCAGAGCCGTTAAAATATTAATAAAAAAAAAATGACATTGACATGACACTTTGACAGTTTGTTTTCTTATTACAATATTTACAATACATATACAAAGAAAAGAAAGGTAGTTTTATTTCATTTCCAGTTTTCCAGTTCAGTTTATTTTCTTTAAATTCAGTTAGTTTTCCCAGTTTCATCTACAAATTTTATAGTGAAATCGTAAACATTCGGCAAGATGGTGTGATAAGTGATTTTGCTATGGCTATGGTTGAAAAGGAAGGGCCTCGATAACCTCGATTATGGTAAGTATTTGTATTTATTTGCAATCACTGCAAATTTTGTTGTTTATTTATTTGTTGTGAATGTAGGTATCTGTTTGGTTGGGGTGTAGAAAAGGGGGCACAATGGGAAAAAAGACTTAGCACCCCCTTATAGACACTCTGTCCATTTGTTTTTCAAAAATATCAATATTAACCTAACTATTGAATAAATTTTGAATATAGTGTTCTCTTTCGATTAATAAAAAAACCGCCTTTTTCTAATTTAAGAGCGGTTTCGTGGCAGTATTGTGAAAAACGGAAGCTGCATTTTAAGTGTTCTGTTTCGAAGTTTCGATTAATTACGAAGCTAGTGTTATTTAGATGCAAAACAAAAAAGAAAAATATGATATGATGGGAAGGACATTACATTTTCTCTTGAATAGAGGAGAAAGTGGGATACGGCAAATAAGTGTTTAGTTTTGATTTTACAAAAAGGCAGATTTTTTACAACCCGCCTGCTAATCAGCTCTTAAGAGCGGTTTTGCAGGCGGATTGTGAAATACCTGCCTTTTTCTAATTAATTGAAACAGAACACTTAAATTCAAAATTCACATTTAAAAAATATTAGCGCCTGGCAAACAGTTCTCTGAGGAACCCTAATTTTATCAAGTATTTGTTGTTTAACTTTGTACTATACTACAATCTGACCCAATTTTTCTAGGTATGGTGAATGAATATGTAGTCATTGGTATCGATTCGGCATAACACGTCTTAACTTATTTGACAGGAGCAACCTTATTTTAAGCGTCCTGTCTTTTTCTTTCTTTATCGAAAAGACAAGGACAGAACGCTTAAATTAAGTTTAGTCCTGTGGAATAAGTTAAGATGTGCTTCACCGAATCGGTATCAATAGCTTGGTTTTTTGGTAATTTATGGATAGACCAACATCATATGCCCATTTACATAGCAGTTCAAATTCATTTTGCATTGTGCACTCACACAACCTCTTTGTCTCTGAGTGCTGTTATCAGACAAGTGTAGTCTGCAAATTGATACACAGAGCCATGCCAGAATATTTTACACTGACGTATTAGATATTTGGTTGGCCCTAAAATTGAACGGCTGTGCCATGCAGAGTATGTATCAATTCAGTATGATCTCTGGCTATAGTGACTGCATTTGAACCATTCCAACAGTGGACCATGTATACCATTCTATTATATTTTTGATAAAGTATATTTTGTTAATTAGGTGTATCAAATGCTTTCCTGAAATCATTCATAACTTCTGGAACATGTTTTCTATCATTCAAATGACTTTTTCTATTTATTAAATTATTTAATTAAAATATTTATTTGAATTTTAGTTTAACTAGTAAATTCTCTGTTTATAGATTTTTTATTTATTTATCTCACTATTTTTAGTTTTATTTATTTATTTTAATATACTTGTGTAATTTATAGTTAAATTCTTCACCACAGTCTGCAGCTACCATGTAGCATTTTACTATTTTATTCTGCATCACACCATAAAAACTAATTATTAAAACACTGTAAGTTACATCGCATGTTTTGCAACTTGTCGGACCTTTTTATTTGCTGCATCTTGAAAATTTGTTAGAGTAAATAAGTGTATTTGTTTACGGTTTCGCATCAAAATAAATGTCTTATCTTTCTTTCTTGTTTACCGCAAATTGTGACAATAATTGTGTAGTACTTTTTTTCCTTTAAAACCCCAAATCTTTCTCGTGACTTGTGAATGATGCATTACTTACTTGATAAAAATTTATTGATCTGCTCTGTAGACCAAAATACTTTTCGATTATTTATCTACACAACACAGGATAGAATAATAATTTTATTGTTATAGCTCTACGAGTATGTGTTTTTCTTATGTATTGGTCCAATCAAACCAAGTTTGTCTAATCTTGTCAATTTGTCTAATCTGGATAGGTAGAACAGGTGATACATTGATTTAATAAATAAGCACAGTTGCAATCTTAGTAGAAATGTATTTTATGATTTCCTTTGGTCTTATTTTATCAAAACCTGATTTTTTTTTTTTCATTCATAAAAATACATATCTCAATTTTCCCGCCAATTTGACAATGCTGGTCACCTTAATTAATTGTGGCCCTTTGCCCCCATCCCTGTGTCCATCCTTGAGCTCAGTGTATATTGTGTAGTTATGGAAGTCAAGTGAACTTTTAGTCATGTTAGTAATGTTAGCCTCCGTGACAATCTATAATACAATGTTCAATAATACAATGTTACTTCTATATGTATATTCATGCAATACTAGACATAAAAAGAATGCGTTCTTAACAAGAGTGAGTTCTCTTTTCAATAATATTTTGCTTGACATAGATTTGTTTTGTTCAAGCACATCATCACCATCAGTCAAAAGAGCTTTAACACTTTAAAAATGAGCAGATAAATTCTTTCAATTTATCTTTTCTTAAATGTTATCTGTGTAACTACAAAACGGTGTTTAACTTTAGAGTGTTTAAATCCGTTGCTGTCACTCTTTAACAATATGAAAGAAAAGGCGACAACAACAGATTTAAACACTGTCTAAAGTTAATTACCGTTTTGTAGTAACACCGTATTTGTTTATTTCTAATTAAACTTAAATTCTATATTATATGTAGTATTTGTAAGCTAAAACTGTAAGTTAAACTGTTATGCCCCTACGGCTCACTTCTATTTAATTTTGTTATCCATTAGGTGAAGATTTTTTATCGGCATTTAGTTATTTATTCTTAATCTTTACTGTACCTATTTGTCTGTTAATCTTCCTATGAGTAAATAAATAAATAAAAATAAATAAATAGGTAACACTATAACCTCATTGCTATAATATGCTCTAGTTGAGCATGGTATTTATCAATTAAATGCATAGACATGTAGAGAGGATGAATGAAAGTAGAGTGACGAAAGAAATTTACCATCCACGCAAGTGGAAGGTACAGCTCGACCAGGCCGTCCTAGAAGGACGTATGCTGACCAAATTGGTGACATACTGAAAAAGGGCAATGTCAAAAGTACCCGGAATAGAAGAGCTTGTATGACTAGATTGATGGATGTGGAAGAGGCGAAATGCAGATGGGTACTTCTCTACTAATTGGAAAATCGCTCCTACAAAGGTGTCCTAACACATTTTTCGCGAATTTTGGAACAAAAAACATATGGAGGGACAGTTAATAAAAAAACAAATTGAATGACCTAAAAGGCCCGACTTTCACCATGCAATTTTCAGAATTATTGACGATTTTCTGGAAAATCTCGACAGGGGACTGACTGAATGCACAGGGGACTGACATATTGCTCTGAAAGACTGTTTTACCTTCAAAGTAATAAAAACAATAAAATTTATTAGAAATTAAATTTACTTGAGAAATGGACAAATATCACAACAAAGTCTTATTTGTCTATTAAACTCAAAAACAAAGGCACTTTATGGCTCAATCATAACAAAATTACACTCGTAGTTGAATTGATAATCTTTCCAAACTCAACAACTTCGTATCACAATAAGAAGCATTTTACAAAGGTATTTGACTTAAAATTAAAAAAGACATGCAAAATCACAGATAGGTTAATACGTAATCGTACAATAATGAACAATATAACAAATTAACGACACACTGACACAGAATTTCAAATGACAATTTATTTTTCAAAAACATCTAAAGCGAAACTGAATTTGTGAAACATTCTTTTTCATTTTAAGACCAAATCTGGGTTTTCAATTTGATCAAAACTTTGAAAGTTTGGCCTTTAACGTTACAAACTTTCAAAAATGTAAACCGCTATTCTTTATAGATATCTCTTTTGTTTTCTCACATAATTTTTTTTTCACTTTTCCAGCTTCCATTCTATTATTGCTGTCATCTTCAAAAAACTCACGAATTTCCCGCAGGCACTGGTCAGAAATTTTGTCTCTTCGTGTTAGTTTGGGTACTTCTAATGAAAAAGGCATCAGCTTTAACTTCTTAACTCTTTTGTAAGAGACAGAGCTTGACTTGTGTCTTCATATTTTGTACTTTTCAATTAGGTTTCCTGAAATTACTTTCGAAAACATTTGTTTCTCTATTGGTCTTCAGTTTTGAATAATTTTCTTTTAACTGCTTGTTTAACACTTCACCAAATAAGGCCTTTTTAACAACTTCCTTTCGCGCTTCTGGAGTATCTAACATTCTTTTCAATTTTGTGTTAGGTTAGATTTGCACCGTTTCTTTCCAGTTTCTATTCGTAACAGCCTCTTTTTGTACCTTTCATGCTTTTTCTTTAAAGCAGCTATCTTCATATCTTTGTTTGTTAAGCTTTTCTCTTTGTTTTTTAGCCCTTCTCTTTCGATTTTCACTTTGATTACTGGATGCAGGGCGTGGTGGAGGAAGTTCAGGTTCTGAAACCGGTGTGTTCTCTCGCAAAAACGTATTTGTTATGTCTTTCAAACCCTTTTTTTTTAGACCGGTAGACTGAGCAGGGTTCTTTCCATTTCTTTTTGGCAGCTCTGTGCTCACGAGGGTTCATGTCTTTGACACATTTTCGTAAGCCTTTTTCTTTTTTTTTCTGATATTTTAATCACTCTTTCTCTTTCTATTCTTCCCTCTCTTGTGGGTCATCTTTAAGACGCTGATATCCCGTTTTTTTGCTTCTCTCTTTTATGAAGGGTTTCTTCTCTAGAAAGTGTTTTTTTTTTCTTGGATGGCATATTTTTGGTATATCTGAAACAATTTATTTAAAAGTTACGTTATCTGATGACGGCCCCATACCGAAGGCCGAAATATATCGAGTTATAATTTTTTTTATTGTTTTAATAATAGTACTAATCAAAAGCTCGTAAAAGTTAAATATAATATATTTATAAACGTTATATATGTATAGTAAAATTTGAAGTTAAGTTACATAAAGTATATTATCTATTTTAAAAAGTATTACGTTAAGCACAAATAAACAGTCCCCTGTAACAGTAAACAGTCCCCTGACATACATGAGTACAGGGTACTGTCACCAGGGGACTGTAAATTTCACTGGAAACCCTGATTATTTAGAAAAATATCAGATATATCATTATTTTATTAGAACTGAGGCAAAAGAGCATTAAACTTAAACAAAATTCTAAAAATATTATCGGATTTAATAAAAAAACACAAATAAAAATTCTTACCAGTGGACTGTTCTTCGTGACGGCCTTGACACGTGTTCTGCCTGCTGCGGAACTGATAGCACTAAACAAAATAGCGTCTCGCAGCATTTCGCGGCACTGTATCAAACTTCACACTAGTTACGTTCCATTTCACTCAAAAGAAAGATGTTTCTTGCCATAGATAACTTTTGTCTAAATTTTAAATTTTAGCCAGGGTACTGTTACAAAAATTTGAGGACACAATGAAGTTGAGCAAATAAAATACTTAAATTTAATTATGATGTACAATTTTTAATCATAGATTTTCTTTTTTCAATGAGCTTCTGAATACTTTGCGTCAAAAGTAATTATGAAGCAGCGTTTCACCAAAACCTTCTATCAAAATGTGATTTTTGGAATGGGGACATGCCAGGGTACTGTTTTTTGCTATGTTTGGATGGATTTTACAAAAAATTCAAAAGTTAAATTATAGAACAGTTTGTTTGTTAGGATCTGTAGTTTTTATTGCGTATAACCTTTGATTCAACGGAGAAAATTCAATTTACCGCCAAAATCTTTGCAGGGACAACGATTTTCCAATTAGTGGAGAACTACCCAGATGCAAATCTGTAGTCTCTGCCTAACCCCTCTGGGATACAGGCGTAAGTATATGAATGTATGTATGTAAGTTCATAGACTGAAATGTTGTTACTTTTATAACGTTAATAAAACAGGTTTATCTGCACAACTTTTGAATGTTTATTTTCTTATACATCCTTCGTGTTCTGAGTACGAAGATGAGTCACACTCACTAGCAGAGCCTATGCTATAAAGTGGCGTTACAACTTTTATCTTATTTTGTTCATTTTGCATCACCATTTGTGGAGAAAATTCCAGTGGCTCTGCTGACTCACGGCACCGACCAGTATTTATAAAAAATTATCATCTAGACAGGATACGTCGCTGCGCCAGTAAAATCCGCTATGTTATTTTATACAATTTTAATTCGTGTCGTAATTACTGCACTTTTAAAGTTATATGCAAAAAGAACAGCACGTTTTGCAGTCGTATGGGAGGCTGAGCTGTAACTCATTTCATGTAATACTGTTGCCTAGTATTGGATAAAAAGAAAAAAAAAACATATCGACGCGACATTAATCCCCTAGGGGATGTCAGAAGTGTTCTCAAGTGTGAACTGTGAAATTCAAGTCACGGTCCACACTTGGTACATCCGCTTTTCAGATTCGATTGTTACGTCTGACGTTACGTCCCAAATGTGATGGTTGATGACCCTTATCGTCATATTTCGGGCACAATTTAGATTTTGTTGATTTTCAAATACATTTTAAACCGTGAAATTGCAATAATAAAGTTATGAAAAAAATGTATGTTCTCTTTGATCTTAGGATATCGGCCGTTCGATACGCGATTACTTGTATTTTCCTGAATCCAATAAAATCGCAAAGATAAGGCTAAACTACCATCTTATTCTGTGTATTTTCGAAATCTGTGCGACGTTTATCTGTATGATCTTAGATCATGTATGATAGATATCCTACTTCGGCTATTTTTAAACCACTGGCCGGATTTTCATACGGTTTCCACTGTTAGCTTACTGGATACTTAATTAAGAAAAGTTCAAGGGCATGTATCAAAGGGAGCTGAGCAGTGATCATTTTAGTGAAACAAGTCTGACTAAAGCGAGCCGAGGGCACGAGATCCTCTATTCGGTAGTCTTCTCTATCTAAACTATGATAGAAATAAATTTCTATGTTTGAACACTTTGCGATTCATCCATCGCAAGGAGAAATACAACAATGTAAATTAACATGATATCATTGCACTATAGAAACGCAGAAAGAAAAGTAAACCTGGATGTGAGGAGCTCTGAACCGGGATTCGAACTCGGGACTTCTCGCTTACCGGGCGATTGCTCTACCAACTGAGCTATCAAGGTCTACCGGTTCAGAGCTCCTCACATCCAGATTTACTTTGTTTCTGCGTTTCTATACTGCAATGATATAATGTTAATTCTGTATCTAGTCGCCACGCCATTAGTCGCAGACAAAATAATAGTCAAATAAAATGCACATAGTGTGGAGCTTGGGTTAGACCGAGACAACACTACAATTTCCGACTGTCATTCTTTTCAAGCAGGGTTGAATTTCGTAGTATAATTATACTATTTGTGCCATATTTTCATGACATGTAGTATCGTAATGGAACTATACTATGTAAAATTACCATAATTTTATCTTCAGGCCGACCGACGTGTTTTATTGGTTGAGACGTTTTGCTTTTTAACATTTACCCTACAATATAGGGAATTTCTGTGCGTTATGAATATTTTTAGTAAATTTTTTAAAATTTTCACTAGCAAATAGGCTATTTTATTAAATTATAAATATTTTTAGTAAATTTTTTAAAAAGTTCACTAACAAATAGGCTATTTTATTTCAATTTAAAACAAAAATCGACGAAAAACTAAACGTAGTTATAATTTTAGCCAAGTAGTATATTTTGAATTCCCATAGACAATAATTTTCCGAAGGTCTGAATCCAACCCCGCTTTCAAGATTTCCGCAAAATAAAACTACAAATTTCACTTCCATGTCCGTTGTAGTACGTACAACACGTGCGTGCTTATATTTTATTATGAACCACAAATTGCTATCACAAAGAGTGTTTATATTATCGATCGAATACCAGCCCGGGTCACGCGGGGGCTAATTGATAACAATAACACCGAGGTGAGACAATGAGAAAGTGGCCCCGATGTTGCTATCCCACATCGCCTAGTTTCGCAATCTGTTGACCTTGAGCTGGTGCTGTATCCTCGCCGCCATTTGTCATGCTAATGACTTGAGGCCACGGACCTGTAGGTGCCGCGTCATGGTACTGTCAGTCACTCTATCGGACACACTTTCCCGTCTCTACCTTCCATTTGTCTCTCTTGTTGCAGCGGTTCTTAAGAGGCTATGCGAATTTTATTTTTGTCACTGTCACTCCAAGCGAAAAATCGCGCAGTGCGAGAGGGGCGGTTTCAGGGCAAAAGGGAAAAAAGTTGTTTTTATATTTTTATAAAAAAAACTAAAATACCTAGCAAAATATCAAATCTCTAGATAATGTTAAAACACACCTAATAAAATATGTTTGAGTTCTGTACATGGTTCCTATTCGTCAAACGAGGAGAAAAAGTGTGGTTGAAGACCTCATTTCAACAATTATTGCTATCGAGGAAAATTTATCCAAACATGTTTTCCAATTTCAAAACCCTAGATTATATAGTCAAAATGCATATACCAGAAACTGATTATAATTTTCCGTGTATTTCATGAAATACACAGAAAAGAAACACCCGTATTTTTTTCACATATCGCCTTAACCTGGAGGTAATAGAGAATGAGATGAATGAAGATACTTCCAAATTATGAAAATGCGAAACGATACCAATCACATTGACAGTAATTAATATTAACAGTAGGTGTCTTGCTCTAAGAATATAACTATTTGTGGTGGTTAATGTTATTAATTTTAATATTTGGTAATTATAAGAATTAACAGATTCTCACAATAATATTTGATTTTAATAGCTCATACGTTTCAAATATAAAAAAGTGAAATAAAGCTAATTTAGTTGAAATTTTAAAGTGTAACTTTGAATAAAGATTTAAATTTTCCATGTAAGTAACTGTAATCAGTGTCGTATTTTAATATTCGGCGCCCTGGGCCTGTAAGGTTTGCCGCCCCATAAATGAACGAGAAAAAAGGAAAATATTTCAATTATAAAATAAAATAAAATCCAGCAGTGTGTTAATGTTGGCTGAAATTGATGATATTGAATGAAAAAACTAAAGTAGCACTGAGTGATGGCACTTATGTACAGTTGCATTTAGTGATGAGGTACATTTCAAATTTCGGTTTAAAATAAAAATCAAGTGTTTCAACAAACTCAACATTAGACACGTCATTCAACATTCAACATAATAGTACAAAAGGAAAATGTGCCAAACCCAGTGGCGTAGCTATCGGAGGGCTAGGCGGTGTAGTGCCCCGGGGCACAACTCTTTTCAACACCCTGAGCGAAGTTGAAAAGAGTTGTTTAAATATCTAAATCGAAAAAAGTAATTTACTATCATTTACTTTCGTTTAGTTTAACTTCGTCATTGTTTTGTTTTTAATTAAATATTATTGCGTAAGTTGGCGACCTCAACCACGACAGAAACTTTTTTGTAAGAAAAAAAAATCTTTGTTTCTATACGAATTCTTGTGCACAATAAAGCAACATTTAAATCTAAAAATCATAACCGAAAAATGTAGTACATCACTAACAACAATGAAGTATTACATTTTTTTATTAACACCTGCTTATAAATAATTACGATACTTTGTAGGCATTTAAACGTCATAGGCGCCATCACTCAAGGGCCCTACTTTACAAAGAAATAAGATACAATTTATTCAATATTTGCATTTTTTTTTCGATTGTGTTTTTTTTTCCTTGACAGTATAATAAAAAAGCAATATAAATTAAAAGATAGGTAACGTTTGATTATGAAAGATACCCAAAGCTGAGCGCGAGTTGCTGCTTGCGCCGCGCCGCTTTTGGCCCTACGGTAAATACCCCACTGACTGTAATAAAAAATATTTTTACTATTTTCCTGTGGATCGTTGCAATTGGTTAAATTTTTGAATCCGCGACCTCCGGTTTAGCGATCGAGACTTTCTAACGTAGACCTCTAAAGCACAGATTGGTAGCCATCTACCTAGTATTTTTCCAAGTTGTTTTAACCAGATTGATTTGTCTATTAGAGAGAAATTTTATATTTGTGGAGGTCGCGTCTCTTTTACGGTCAACCTGAAACCTCTTACTACGTAAAGTTAGTACAGGCCCTGGAAGCGATAGGTTTGCGCAAGGGTACACTCGCGCACGAAAGTACTAGGTCTATTGTTTTATTTTTGAACTAGCCTTTCGCTCGCGGCTTCGTATATTGGTTATTGGTACTTTGGTAGGTACATTGAAAAATATACTAGATACTCGTAGAATATCACTAAGGGCCGATTTTTCAATTGACAGATACAATTTATTTCTATGAATAAACTACGTTGGTTTCACTCTAACACCTTTTGTTTTATGAAATCGATATATGTAGTTTATTCCTAGGAATAAATTTTATCTGGCAATTGAAAAATCGGCTCTAAATAGAATTAAAACTATACAATACATACAGTCGCCGCCAGCACTCTTTTAAGGCGTATGACCACGCTAAATAAGCAACTCGATGTGTGTCGGTACAAATATCAACGGAAACAACATTGAAATAATGTTCATTTCAGCGTGCCTTGAAAAGTGGCTGTTACGACAACCACTGCGTCTCCGGCTAGCGCAAAATAGGAGAAAATAATACTTTTCACATGGACGCCCTGAACGTAAAAAAAATTTTGAACTTAAATTTTTTAGATCTAAGAATTTCCTATAATTTGGTGAAATAATAATTAAAATCGCTTTAGGCGTTTGGAAGGAGTAAGAGAATTCTTGTGTTAATCATGTGAAACTTTCGATGACTTTCGATTTTTTTTGTCAAAACTTACAATAAAAAAACAGTTTATGAAACTTAAAATTTATATTTGACTCTATAATGCCTATCATATATTTTTATGAAAGTTTTTGGACCACCCGTGTGGGAGGAGTAGGCCTTCAAAGACAGGTCCAAATTGCAGTTGGCGTATCCATTCGCCTTAAGGCGATTACCATCGCCAAATTAGCAGCTCGATATTTGTCACTACAAATATCTACGGAAACGACATTGAAATAACGTCCATATCAGCGCGCAATGCATAGTGGCTGTTACGACGCTCGCTGCGTCCTTGAGAGGGCGAAATAGGAGAAAATTATACTTTTCACTTGGACGTGATTACTCGATTGAATAATCTTATGTTATTTTTATAGCTATAAAGTTTATCTATTTATCAAAGCATAAATAAATTCAATCGACCAAGCCACTCAGGAGCAGTAGGGAATTTGAGGTCAAAAAACACCATTCAGTAAAAAAAAAAATTCATGTAGAAGTTTTAGTGGTATGAAAAAGAAAAATGTTGCATATGTTGTCTAAGAGTTGATTATTCATAATACATTTTTTCATTATTTTTGGTTTGGCCATAAATGAGGAGTAGGCTTTAGAAAGTACCCATTTGGCAATAGTAAGGCCCTTAACATGACGCGACCTGTATTATTTCTACGGATGTTGAAAATATAAAGTAAAAGCTACGAAAGTTACAGTATTAGATCCGGGAGACGCGCTGCGACAAACCATCTCACTATCTCGGCATTCCGTCCGTCGCAGTCACGACACATTACACGCGTTCATCACACATGCAGCACAACGAGCGCTGCAGGTTTTGACAGCTCGTTGAACAATATGCAGGGTGTTGATTTGGTCAGCAATTTCCGTTACATGATAGGCTATATTCACGATACTGATGATGAAAACAATATGTACAGTGGAGACCGCATCAAGTAAGACACATTGGACTTTGTACCTATCGTATATTCTTCTCTGTAGGGGCTAATTTCGTAGTGCAAGTGTATAGCTTGATGCGGTCTCCACTGTACTAGCGGTCCACGCCGCGGTTACCATTTATCAAGACAATTCAGGCCATATAAAAAAGGGCATATCTCCTTCTTCGAGTGTTTTTTTTTTTCTGTTTGGAATAAGCATCATGTATACGCATAATATAAGCATATTCATGTGACGCAATGTGTGGACCAAATAGAACTCCTGTATATACACTATTATTTATATACCTATATATATATATATATATATATATATATATATATATATATATATATATATATATATATATATATATATATATATATATATAAAATTCCGCTGTTTACACACGGCGTGGTCAGTTTCTAAATGATCGCTGTTTTTCAATTTATGATTATATTAACCATTTTCAAAACAGCATTTATATGGCAGCTAAGCGGGATGGGTGCCACTTCAGAGCGGTTTCGCAGCTGATTGTGAAAAACCTGTCTTTTTCAAATTAATTGAAACAGAACACTTAAATTTCAAATTCACTCAATAGTTATTCAACAAAACCTTATTACCTATGTATTGTGTGATAAGAAAAGGGCGGGTTTTTCACAATCTGCTGCAAAACCGCTCTGAAGTGGCACCCATCCCGCTTCGCTAATGTATAACAATTAGACAATTAAACAATTAGATTTTCCATAGTCGTTAATTTAGGATTTTGCAAGAATTCACGGCAAAATTCAAGTAAATGGCTAATCCAATTTGTTTTGAATCTACTAAATATCAATGAATAAAATAACAGTTTTAACGTTAGTACTTGTACACATTGCTTTTTTCTGGGAGCTAGTTTTTGAACGCTATAGGTGTTCTTTGGTTTCAAATCTGAAGAACGGCTCGCTAAGGCGATTATGAGACCCAAATCTAACTTAGCCAACGATGCTCTTGGAAAGCATTCTACTAAAGCCCAAATTGTCGGAAAAATATGAAGAAAATGCTAAGAATCGTCAAATCCTAGACGACATTACCGGTCATTTGTAGTACTAAAACTTCTGAACAAAATAAATAGCGAAAACAATTAACTCTTAATTTTATGTCAACTTTAAAACCGCGTGGTTGATTTAAGAGGCTATGCGAATTTTATTTTTGTCACTGTCACTCCAAGCGAAAAATCGCGCAGTGCGAGAGGAGCGGATTCAGGGCAAAAGGGAAAAAAGTTGGTTTTATATTTTTATTAAAAAAACTAAAATAGCTAGCAAAATTTCAAATATCAAATCTCTAGATATTGTTGAAACACATCTAATAAAATATGTTTGAGTTCTGTATATGGTTCCTATTCGTCAAACGAGGAGAAAATGTGTGTTTGAAGACCTCATTTCAACAATTATTTCTATCTAGGAAAATTTATCCAAACATATTTTTCAATTTCAAAAACCTAGATTATATAGTCAAAATGCATATACCAGAATTTTATTACAATTTTTCGTGTATTTCATAAAATACACAGGAAAGAAACACCCGTATTTCTTTCGCATATATCCTTAATTCGTTAATACTTTGATTAATAGGTAAAATCGAGCTGCTAATTTAGTTCTTATAAGCGTCTTGAACATCGAGCGCTCGACGTGCTGTGTGTGCTGAACAAAATAATTGTCCGATTTGCGACGCACAGAGCTGCTTCGATCATTGTGGCACTGTATACACAACAAGTACAGTCGTACGCAGTTCAAGCTCCTTATTTGTAATGACGCCGCACTAAGAACTGCCAATAGTTATCCTGTCGTGCTGACGTCCGTGCATCACCTTTAGTTTATATCCACTCGGATTGGCAAGTACGTTGTTCAAGCAACATTCCTGGACCACTAATAATGCTCCCTTCTAGGAATATCAGGAAACTTCTTGTCAATAAAACACATTCTTGGTAACTGTTCCACTTTTATATGTATAAGTATAAAATACATATAAAATATAAAAGTGGAACAGTTACCAAGAATGTGTTTTATTGACAAGATGTTTCAAATGTTCCATCAAGAACCAACAACGACAAGTATCAATTTCTATCAGGAAACTTAATTATATTGAAGTTATTAACGTAAAAGTTTTAGCGTCCAGCACAATATAGATTTGACAGATGTCTTAAGAAAGTAAAGGTAATATCACAATTGAACACAATAAATAACACATGCAAATGCTGATTTATCAACTTCAATGATTCGCTCACCAAGCTCACGGTCGTGGTAGTGCTCTTGTGCCAGAAGAAAATAGAGTTTGTATTCTTCTGCAAGGCGCAGGACTTGTGCAGTAGCTACTTTTTAGTTGGGAAGATTTAGTTGCCCAATGACGACACATAGTCTACGACGACATAAACCAAGGAAAATTCAAATATACTAATAGCTGTTAAAGCCGATTCTGAAGGCTTTAATTTTAGTTTTAGTGCTGTCAAAACTAAGTTTTGTTTATTGTAAAATTGTCCTTAAATGGTAGGAACAGAAGCTAAATTACTTTGGAATAATTTTAGTTTTGATAGCACTAAAACTAAAATTTAAGCATTCAGAATCGGCTACAATAAAGCTGATTCTGAAGGCTTTAATTATAGTTATAGTGCTGTCAAAACTAAATTTTGTTCATTGCAAAATAGTCCTCTAAATTTAAGGAATAGAAGCTAAATTACTTTGGAATAATTTTAATTTTGACAGCATTAAAACTTAAATTAAAGCCTTTAGAATCGGCTACAATGTAGCTGATTCTGAAGGCTTTAACTTTAGTTTTAGTACTGTCAAAACTAAATTTTCATCGTTGCAAAATAGTTCATAAGTGTGAAGAACAGAAGCTAAATTACTTTGGAAAAATTTAAGTATTGACAGCACTAAAACTAAAGTTAAAGCCTTCAGAATCGGCTTTAATGACTGCATAAAATTATAAACAACTCAATTTAAGATCTCCAAATAGTATTTATAACACAGGAGGTACACGTGCTAAGTCTCTGTGTCTACTAAGGTCAAAAAAAACTAGGCGCCAAAACAGTAGAGTCCCTGGAAAATAAGGGCACTTAATAAAAAAAAAATACGTCTACACAGGAACGGTGATTTAAATAAAATGGCTATGCTTTATTTTGTTCTGTGGCATGAAATTGTATTCTGTAGTTCAGTCTAAAAGAACATCAACGGTCTGAACTGTTGTTAATCGCTTGTTTTAGTTCAAATTTTACCGTACTTTCTTTCGCCTGTTAACTTGTCAAGCCTCTTTAACTGATGTCCCGTTATAACTGAATTTATTATTCGGAATGAAAACACAAAACAATAGGTAACAGTTCCTTGGATTCGTCCAAGAATAGTTCTAATGTTTAACTCTTCGCGAAAAAGTTCAAATGTAGGTGATTATGATATGATATTTTTATTCGGTAATGTTAATTTTGTTTATTGAATATCATGGTTAGTTTTCAATATTCGTTAAATTAATGGTTATATTCATCATCTCTAAAAAGGCGGCGCATCAACCTGTAACCACCACCTGTAATAAACACACAAACAAAACAACACATCACATCTGTATTGACAGTGGGTCTTGCATCAAGCCTATTTTAGGCCAGATGCCTTCGCAAAATCGCAAGCGCTCCTACCACAGTTTATACTGTGCTACTAGTAGTACTACGTAGTATCTTTTTTATTACAGTCAGTGGGTTATTTACCGTAGGGCCAAAAGCGGCACGGCGCAAGCAGCAACTCGCGCTCAACTTTGGGTATCTTTCATAATCAAACGTTACCTATCTTTTAATTTATATTGCTTTTTTATTACACTGTCAAGGAAAAAAAAACACAATCGAAAAAAAATTGCAAATATTGAATTAATTGTATCTTATTTACGTAGTAGCACAGTATAAACTGTGGTAGTAGCGCTTGTATCATGGACTATAAATATAAGAGACTGGCTCGCAGTGGAAAGTACAGAGGAACTAATTCGCATGACAGAAGATAGGGAGACATTTAGAAAAATATAAGAGAATGGCTCACAGTGGAAAGTACAGAGGAACTAATTCGCATGACAGAAGATAGGGAGACATTTAGAAAAATATAAGAGAATGGCTCACTATGGAAAGAACAGAGGAACTAATTCGCATGACAGAAGATAGGGAGACATTTAGAAAAATATAAGAGAATGGCTCACTATGGAAAGAACAGACGAACTAATTCGCATGACAGAAGATAGGGAGACATTTAGAAAAATATAAGAGAATGGCTCACTATGGAAAGTACAGAGGAACTAATTCGCATGACAGAAGATAGGGAGACATTTAGAAAAATATAAGAGAATGGCTCACTATGGAAAGAACAGAGGAACTAATTGGCATGACAGAAGATAGGGAGACATTTAGAAAAATATAAGAGAATGGCTCACTATGGAAAGAACAGAGGAACTAATTCGCATGACAGAAGATAGGGAGACATTTAGAAAAATATAAGAGAATGGCTCACTATGGAAAGAACAGAGGAACTAATTGGCATGACAGAAGATAGGGAGACATTTAGAAAAATATAAGAGAATGGCTCACTATGGAAAGAACAGAGGAACTAATTCGCATGACAGAAGATAGGGAGACATTTAGAAAAATATAAGAGAATGGCTCACTATGGAAAGAACAGAGGAACTAATTCGCATGACAGAAGATAGGGAGACATTTAGAAAAATATAAGAGAATGGCTCACTATGGAAAGAACAGACGAACTAATTCGCATGACAGAAGATAGGGAGACATTTAGAAAAATATAAGAGAATGGCTCACTATGGAAAGTACAGAGGAACTAATTCGCATGACAGAAGATAGGGAGACATTTAGAAAAATATAAGAGAATGGCTCACTATGGAAAGAACAGAGGAACTAATTGGCATGACAGAAGATAGGGAGACATTTAGAAAAATATAAGAGAATGGCTCACTATGGAAAGAACAGAGGAACTAATTCGCATGACAGAAGATAGGGAGACATTTAGAAAAATATAAGAGAATGGCTCACTATGGAAAGAACAGAGGAACTAATTGGCATGACAGAAGATAGGGAGACATTTAGAAAAATATAAGAGAATGGCTCACTATGGAAAGAACAGAGGAACTAATTCGCATGACAGAAGATAGGGAGACATTTAGAAAAATATAAGAGAATGGCTCACTATGGAAAGAACAGAGGAACTAATTGGCATGACAGAAGATAGGGAGACATTTAGAAAAATATAAGAGAATGGCTCACTATGGAAAGTACAGAGGAACTAATTCGCATGACAGAAGATAGGGAGACATTTAGAAAAATATAAGAGAATGGCTCACTATGGAAAGAACAGAGGAACTAATTCGCATGACAGAAGATAGGGAGACATTTAGAAAAATATAAGAGAATGGCTCACAGTGGAAAGTACAGAGGAACTAATTCGCATGACAGAAGATAGGGAGACATTTAGAAAAATATAAGAGAATGGCTCACAGTGGAAAGTACAGAGGAACTAATTCGCATGACAGAAGATAGGGAGACATTTAGAAAAATATAAGAGAATGGCTCACAGTGGAAAGTACAGAGGAACTAATTCGCATGACAGAAGATAGGGAGACATTTAGAAAAATATAAGAGAATGGCTCACTATGGAAAGTACAGAGGAACTAATTCGCATGACAGAAGATAGGGAGACATTTAGAAAAATATAAGAGACTGGCTCACTATGGAAAGAACAGAGGAACTAATTCGCATGACAGAAGATAGGGAGACATTTAGGAAAATATAAGAGACTGGCTCACTATGGAAAGAACAGAGGAACTAATTCGCATGACGGAAGATAGGGAGACATTTAGAAAAATATAAGAGACTGGCTCACTATGGAAAGAACAGAGGAACTAATTCGCATGACAGAAGATAGGGAGACATTTAGAAAAATAGCTCACTATGGAAAGAACAGAGGAACTAATTCGCATGACAGAAGATAGGGAGACATTTAGGAAAATATAAGAGACTGGCTCACTATGGAAAGAACAGAGGAACTAATTCGCATGACGGAAGATAGGGAGACATTTAGAAAAATATAAGAGACTGGCTCACTATGGAAAGAACAGAGGAACTAATTCGCATGACAGAAGATAGGGAGACATTTAGAAAAATATAAGAGAATGGCTCACAGTGGAAAGTACAGAGGAACTAATTCGCATGACAGAAGATAGGGAGACATTTAGAAAAATATAAGAGAATGGCTCACAGTGGAAAGTACAGAGGAACTAATTCGCATGACAGAAGATAGGGAGACATTTAGAAAAATATAAGAGAATGGCTCACTATGGAAAGTACAGAGGAACTAATTCGCATGACAGAAGATAGGGAGACATTTAGAAAAATATAAGAGACTGGCTCACTATGGAAAGAACAGAGGAACTAATTCGCATGACAGAAGATAGGGAGACATTTAGGAAAATATAAGAGACTGGCTCACTATGGAAAGAACAGAGGAACTAATTCGCATGACGGAAGATAGGGAGACATTTAGAAAAATATAAGAGACTGGCTCACTATGGAAAGAACAGAGGAACTAATTCGCATGACAGAAGATAGGGAGACATTTAGAAAAATATAAGAGACTGGCTCACTATGGAAAGAACAGAGGAACTAATTCGCATGACAGAAGATAGGGAGACATTTAGGAAAATATAAGAGACTGGCTCACTATGGAAAGAACAGAGGAACTAATTCGCATGACGGAAGATAGGGAGACATTTAGAAAAATATAAGAGACTGGCTCACTATGGAAAGAACAGAGGAACTAATTCGCATGACAGAAGATAGGGAGACATTTAGAAAAATATAAGAGACTGGCTCACTATGGAAAGAACAGAGGAACTAATTCGCATGACAGAAGATAGGGAGACATTTAGAAAAATATAAGAGACTGGCTCACTATGGAAAGAACAGAGGAACTAATTCGCATGACGGAAGATAGGGAGACATTTAGAAAAATGGTCGCCGACCTCCGGGATGGAGATGGCACTTGATGATGATGACTACGTAGTACTATTAGTTATTCTGTAGCGCTACGACCTCTTACCATATCTACCTTGTTTCCTTTATCAATGGTTTTGAACGTCTTTTCGAGTTGTTTCACTATGTCCCTTTGTTGTCAACTTGCGGTTCAAAAACTCCTCCCCTTCCTTGTCGCTTTTTAAGACAAGCTAAGGCGGAAGAGAAAGCTCTATAAATTTCATTAGCGTTTATTGGTACTGCAATAGCTAGCGATAGCTTATTGTTACCATAACTTGTTTCTTGTATGTTTACATGTCATATTCTTTGTCATGCATGGGCACTGCTCGCAGTATTTATGTAAGTAATTGTCATTTGAAAGTATCTTCTAGAAATTAACAATGTACTTGTAACAATAACAACTACGAATGTTTGTGTGCCAATTGTAAAAGTAAAAACCGGCCAAGTGCGAGTCGGACTCGCGCACGAAGGGTTTCGTACCATTATCTATAAAAACGGCAAAAAAACATGTCTGTTGTATGGGAGACCCCTTAAATATTTATTTTATTCTGTTTTTTAGTGTTTGTTGTTATAGCGGCAACAGAAATACATCGTTTGTGAAAATTTCAACTGTCTAACTATCACGGTTCATGAGACACAGCCCGGTGACAGACGGACAGACAGATGGACAGCGGAGTCTTAGTAATAGGGTCCCGTTGGTTACCCTTTGGGTACGGAACCCTAAAAATAAAAATATATCGTCACGACATGAATCCCAGAGAGAGTGTCGTAGGTGTTTCGAGTATGGACTGAAATGCAAGTCACACTACAGTCGCAAACCCTTGTTTCACCGACGATCATTACGTCCTGGTGTGATTGGTGGTAATGAGCCCTGTCGCTGTACTTCGGGCACAAATATGGACACATAAAGTCAGATTGAGCACCTCATTTTGCATCAATCAGAACTGAACTCTATGACGTTTCCTTTTAGCTTAAAATAGCGCGCCCTCAACCGTGGCTGTTACGACCACCAAGACACATGCGCTCATGAAAAGCTGCGTTTTTATTTAATAACTTTGTTCACTTATTTTTAATACAAATATCAAGTTTAACACTAGAAAAACATGAAATTTAGAGGTAACTCTGTAATTTATTTCGAACTTAAGACTGTACCTGAGCCTAGAGCATGACCATCTCCAGTCTATCTAGGATTCGTTTGAAGAAATTCGGACTCTTCTTGTATTGAAAAAAATATATTTGGTTTATTAATCTTTTCTCTAGGAAGAAAACGTGAAAACGTATAAACAATGTACTAAGATTTATACTTTTGTCAAAAAAATATGTTTTGCACCCTCTTTTTTTTGGTTTTCAAATGTTCGCTTCAAGAACGCGGTTAAGAGATCAACTTGATTTTTTTTTCATAAAATAGTTTATAGAAATATGAAGGTATATCACCTAAATTCAATATTTTTTTCCCTACAAAATATTTCAGTATTAGCTAAAAACACACCAATTTGTTGTTTCGCTGCGTGATCACTAGTATTACGCGATCAAGAAAAAGAGGCCAAAGAGCCAACATATAATCGCCTCTATGAAAAGCAAATAAAGTCTTGCCGTAGGACTTATTGTGCTGGACGGGTAATAAAAAAAGTTGCTAGGGTATGCCATCTTCTTAAAGCTTTTGCGTGTTTTCCAAAATGAATAGATCAACTACAGTCTACTATGTATATTATTTTTATTAAACCGTTTGACAAAAGTTACACAATTTGAAATGGTAATTTGAAAGTTATGTAGCCGTTCTTATACGTGCTTTTCGAAGCATACAAACCATACACCGTTTCCCGTAGACCACGAGACATGCAACTGTCTCGAAACGTCGGGCGTCCCCTTTTCGTAAAAAGGTAAAAATTGATCGCGGTAGACCCGATTATATATATTATAATGCATACACCGGGATTTGAACCCGCGAGCTTTCAATTTGTGAAAATAACCCAGAAGTATTTCTTATAGAAAGTAGCATTTCGGCCAAAGATTTCAAAAGTAAAGATAAGCCCTTACCATACTATGACAGCACCAAAATGTTTCCACCTTTAAATGAGTGACGCTCACACGTTTGGAGCCAGTGCGATGAGCATGATTTTATGATAATACAAGTAAGGTACGTCGTCATAAAATCCACCT
The DNA here is from genome assembly GCA_934047225.1 of Ypsolopha sequella. Taxonomy (NCBI): domain Eukaryota; kingdom Metazoa; phylum Arthropoda; class Insecta; order Lepidoptera; family Ypsolophidae; genus Ypsolopha; species Ypsolopha sequella. The sequence goes on along the minus strand of OW203995.1, from coordinate 3,718,636 downwards.
CACTTCATACACTCACACGCCTATCTATGTGTGTGTACAAGTAACATTTACGTACAAGTAAGTTGGATAACAATTATAAAATGGGCAGCTATGTAACAAATAGTAACAATATTCATTGTAACATTAATTTGAACACTAAAAAAACTGGCTTTAAAATATTCGGAATAAAATGAGTAGTAGTGGCCTACCACTACTACCTTGTTTTGTAACATAGGGGGGGAGGGTTTTGTGATGAGTAAGTTTGTGAATGTTTTTATTTGATTTTTAATTATTTATAGATATGGAGCATATAAATTATAAAAACAATTAATATACGATATATTTCGACTCCTACTGTGGAGTCGTCATCAGTCGATTTTTATAATTTATATGCTCCATATCTATAAATAATTAAATGCCGTACAAAGGTAATAATAAAAAATATATTTATTTGAACTTGTGATAACTTAACTGTACAGTGCACTGGATGCTGTCTGTAATGCTGTGTTAATAATAAATAAATATTTATATACAGGGTGATAAGATGAAGTTGCGAAAGCTGAAAACTGGCGATACGAAATCGTTCATGCGATCAACTTTCCGTGAAAATAAATTGAGAAATAGACAAAAATAAAAATCTGTTGCTTCATACATTTTGGTCGAGTAGCTATGTACTATTACTTTTTTATAGAACTGCTGTTTTTTTTCGTGATTTGAGGTTTGGCTCTATAGGAAAAGTTGTTTGTATGGACGAGTACCATCGCCAGTTTCCGGCTTCCGCAACTTCATCTTAACACCCGGTATATATTAAATGATATAATAGAAAACAATATCAAGCTAGAATAAAATCAATATCATTCATATACTAAATGGATATTACAGTATTTGTTTACAAAAGAAAATTCTTTATGCAGTGGGTTTTTTTATTTCTCATGCCTCTTGCCCGTGGTTATCTGTAAAGAAATCACACAATCCAGGCATTAACTTTAGTATTATTTTAAAAACAGTTTTATGTATTTTATTAATCGTTTCATACTATTTTGTGATTTCAATCGTAATGTTACGACAGATTAACTTCTACTCAGTATATTTTATCATTAGCATCAGTGTTCTTCTTAATCCAGCATTAAAAGTTAGAAAACAGTTCAAAATTACTTCACCAAAAATGAAAACTGCTATAATCAATGAAATATTAAAAAGAACTCGTTTAAAAATAAAAGCCGAATTATACAAATATAACTTAAGTGAGATTGGCGTTCGTAGACTCGAAAATCTGCTCTTGGAAAGTGGAGGTCAACCTCGAAGGACCCTCATCATTTCCACCCAGAGATCTGGAACCACTTTTCTTGGGGACATAATTAACTCTATACCTGGTAACTTTTATTACTTTGAACCTTTGCATGGGCTTACGGCACTCCCAATTATATTTAAAAAAATGCTTAAATGTAATTACACTCATATGGATTACTATTTCAATAACGCAAGGAAAAACACTTACCTACTTAAAAAAAACGATAGACTATGGAAGAGCTGTGTAGAACACAAGGACCTGTGTTTTGATGCTAAATTTTCTTCCGATTTTTGTAAGCTATTTCCCTTTCAAAGCATGAAGGTGGTGCGATTGCGGCTAAGCGATACCGAGGAGATACTTCAAGACGATAAACTGAACGTTAAAATGATCTTGTTAATCCGGGACCCTCGAGCTGTGTTAAATTCGCGGCTAAATCAGCTACCCGCGTTGGACAAAAATGGGATCTCCTGCAATCCTGGTAAGCTCTGCGCTGACATGGTCAACGACTACGAGGCTGATAAAAGACTCTCACAGAAGTATCCCGGCAGGATTATAGTGCTACGCTACGAAGATCTTGTATTGAATATTAAAGAAGCTTTAGATCAACTATTTAAGTTCCTAGGTCTATTAGTGACCCCCACTGTAAAACAGTTTCTTCTGAGCCACACTACAGTCCACAAGAAGAACTTCTATTCCACGTACAGGGTCTCCGAAGACGTGCCTCTTCGGTGGAAAAGAACTCTCGGTTTTGTATTTGTTGAAAAGATACAGAAAGCGTGTCAAAAAGCCATGTGTATCTGGGGATATCGCATGGCTTATAATTATTCGCATATGAAGAGCAATGAATTTAACCCAGTGCGGTCTTTTACCAAGCAGGACCGTATCGAGCGATGTAAGCGTCAAAACTAGTCAATACAACTTGCGGCACACGAGCCTGCGGGTCTACCGCGTAATTCTGATTTTCATCAACATCAACTTGAGATTGAAATTTGACGTGCGTGCAAAAGAGATGGCATGTTGTTAGGCGGGCATCGTCGCACGCACGTCAAATTTCAATCTCAAGTTGATGTTGATGAAAATCAGAATTACGCGGTATGACAGTCGCAATAATTAAGTAAATAAAATAGTGTAACTCGTACAAGAAGACTTTGATTAGTGTTAGAATGAAGTTCCATCAAGGAGTCACACCTTACAGTATAAATTACAATTCAACTCAATTCAGCAAAATACGAACTGATACGAAATAATGTAGATTACATTATATATCATAATTACGACTTACCTGTGTATATAAATATTATCAATTAAATAAATATTATAAATGCTGATTTTATTTATTTTATATTTTATGATTGTATTATTTTATTTTAACTGTGATTTATTGAAATCCCTACAAAAGATCATTTTAGTTAAAAATACGAGTAGATAAGATACGTAAATAAGGCTGATTCGTTTATGGTCATATTTTTATGATTTTCGAATTGTTAACTGTGATTGAGTTGGGTTCCAGTAAAAAGTAGTAATTGTTATAACTTTAAAATACTAAATAGATCAATATAAATTATGTTTTTGTTTGCGACAGTATTTTATTTAATTTGAGAACGAAAAAAATATTGATTTTCATATTCGTCAATTCTTTGTGAGTTTGCCGGGGGACGCGTTAATGGACGATTCAATTATTAGAGTATCATGACTAAATAAAACTAATCTATACATGCCTATAAACAAGGTGAATTTGTGAAGATCGTCCAAATTCATACTTGAGCCTTGGTAAGTGATCAGCATCATGAACCAATAACGATTTTTGTAAAATTAATAAAATTAAATTTCGACTCCCCATAGTGATTCACTCAGGAATGGGAGTGAATTACTATGGGAAGTCGAAACTTCATTATACGAATTTCACAAAAATTGTTATCGATTCATGATAGTGATCACTTACCAAGCCTCTGGTATGAATTTGGACGATGATCAAAAAGTCACTTTGTATATAAATGATTACCCTGAGTAACTGACTGACTGATCTATCAATGCCCAGACCTAAACAGGAACACGAAATTTGGACTGTAGGTTGCTTGTATGACGGAGGGGTTTTCATCTTGAATATTGAAGAAAAATAAATTTAAGATAAGTCAGCGGACGCCCCGCAGCCTTGCTTGCATGGATCCCGTAAAATTTCCTAAAATCCCTTCTTACTGGATGTCGACGTTATACAGGGAATCTACAGTCCAAATTACATATTCCTGGGTCCAGTCGTTTAGTCTGGGCGTTGATTCAGACAGTCAGGGTAATATTTATGGTATATATATAGATAACCTATCATTAACCTGCATATTTAAGGCTATAGATATTGCATTAAACAGTAAAAACCAAAGAAGTTTCTAGTAATTGTTCTTTCGTAAGACCCGTTAAGTATTTAGACATGGATAGTAAATTGTATTTGGTCATTGTCAGTATTTACTGGCATCTTATTTATTAGTATAACACAAGAAAGGCTTTATATTTTTAGGATTCCGTACCCAGAGGATGCCAAACGGGATTCTATTATACTAACTTCGCTGTCTGCCCGTCTGTGACAGGGGTCTATAGGCTATAGCGTCACGTCAGCCATATAGTGTAATAGGTAGCAAGTTGAAATTTTTACAGCAATACGTGTTACAATGGCCTCTATCACAGCAATACGTGTTACCATGGCCTCTATCACAGCAATACGTGTTACTATGGCCTCTATCACAGCAATACGTGTTACTATTGCCTCTATCACAGCAATACGTGTTACTATGGCCTCTATCACAGCAATACGTGTTACTATGGCCTCTATCACAGCAATACGTGTTACTATGGCCTCTATCACAGCAATACGTGTTACTATTGCCTCTATCACAGCAATACGTGTTACTATGGCCTCTATCACAGCAATACGTGTTACTATTACCTCTATCACAGCAATACGCGTTACTATGGCCTCTATCACAGCAATACGTGTTACTATGGCCTCTATCACAGCAATACGTGTTACTATGGCCTCTATCACAGCAATACGTGTTACTATATCCTCTATCACAGCAATACGTGTTACTATTACCTCTATCACAGCAATACGTGTTACTATGGCCTCTATCACAGCAATACGTGTTACTATGGCCTCTATCACAGCAATACGTGTTACTATTACCTCTATCACAGCAATACGCGTTACTATGGCCTCTATCACAGCAATACGTGTTACTATGGCCTCTATCACAGCAATACGTGTTACTATGGCCTCTATCACAGCAATACGTGTTACTATATCCTCTATCACAGCAATACGTATTACTATGGCCTCTATAACAGCAATACGTGTTACTATGGCCTCTATAACAGCAATACGTGTTACTATGGCCTCTATCACAGCAATACGTGTTACTATTACCTTTATCACAGCAATACGTGTTACTATGGCCTCTATCACAGCAATACGTGTTACTATGGCCTCTACCACAGCAATACGCGTTACTATGGCCTCTATCACAACAATACGTGTTACTATGGCCTCTATCACAGCAATACGTGTTACCATGGCCTCTATCACAGCAATACGTGTTACTATGGCCTCTATCACAGCAATACGTGTTACTATGGCCTCTATCACAGCAATACGTGTTACTATTACCTCTATCACAGCAATACGTGTTACTATGGCCTCTATCACAGCAAAACCGTACGGGTAGATAAGTTTTGTTATATATTTTTTTAATCGTTATTTGTTTCGCCATTCTACCATTTTAGCGCCTTGTTTTGTTATGGTATATAGATATTTTTTATTTGACATATTACTTTTAGGCTTCCGTAACCGTATTGCGTGGTGATACGGAACCCTTTGTGCGCGAGTCCGACTCGCATTTGACCGGTTTTTTTTAATGATTGTGAATATTACCTTACATTCTAAAACAAGGACCCAAACTTTGTGAGACACTTTTGCTAACCAGATGGTTATAAAATACATATTTGCACTTCTTCCACAAATGTTAGAACAAACGTTAATACGGTAGCAAGTAATTAATGGAACAAACTTATACGTAACTGAGGCCTTGTCCTACATGCAGGCAGTTGCGATACCAAGCTGCTACATTCTCGTTCATCGAAAACGGTTTATCAAAGCTGCTTCCTTTTGTGAATCATGCTTGATTATTATAATCGCTCTTCAATATGATGCCTGCATCACATTCACAACCATCGCGTTTTACTAACTCGTGTATAAGGTGACAATAATTTACGCAGCCAAATTCATACTGAAGACTCGGTAAGTACTCACTCAGTATAAACGTTCGATGATCCTCTTCTGGAAATTCGAAAATTATTTTTTTCCTATTTCCTAAAAAGACAAATCCAGCTTGAGTCGATACTACGGAAAGTCACACAGAAGTAACACTTACGGCAATCATTTACCCAGCCTCCAGTATGAATTTGGCTGCATAAACCAATGTCACTTGTAGACCATTCGTATTTCGTCTTCGCTTAGATTAAATTATGTTAAGGTGTGTTAATTCGAAAACCATTTCGAGATTTAGGTTTAATAAGCTGTATTTTAGAACTTCTGGTCTAAAAATCCTTATGATGATGAATATTTTTACGAAAAAGCTGCAACTTCCATTGCCTTTATGTGACATCACTGGAGAAATGGCTGTTTAGAAATGTGTCCTTTGCTGTCAATATAAATTATAATAATTTGCTTCCGACTGATTTGACAGCTGGATGACAGATGAGTAGACAGACAAAGACAGACCACTTTTTTTATAAGCAATCACACATTACAATCAGTATATTGTCTAAAATTCTCAAGGGACGTCCGTCATATCGGACAATTCTTTAAAAAAAATCATAAATATAATAAAAACTATGTCCTAAAATGACGTAAATTTTCTGAAAAAAAATTAAAAAGCAAATCATTTAGAAATTAAGCTATGGGAATTTGGTCCATTAATGGTGTCGATTCGGTGTGACACGACTTAACTTATTTGACAGGACTAACCTTATTTTATGTGTCCTTTCCTTTTCTTTTCGGTACAGAAAGAAAATGACAGAACGTTTAAATCTACAACCCGGTCACATTATCTCGAGACCTGGCGTCGATGACGTCACGTCGCGTCGGCGCTCAGATATAGACGCGCCGTGGCGAGCGCGGGGAGGTGAAAGGAGAACGGGCGGGTGGTTCGCATTCCAGCGAGGTCTCGAGATAATGTGACCGGGTTGTAATCCTGTCAAATAAGTTAACTCGTGTTACGCCGAATCAACATTATTATTATCTACTAATAAATTGAATCGGCCTGCCTGCTGCCGATATCCATGACAAATATTCTGTCCCGCAGAGGACCCCGGATCTCCATCAGCTACGGTCTTGAAACACCTCTTTCGCTTCTTATACATTCATCAATCGAATCTTAACCTATTCTATTCAGGGCGCTTTTGAATTTGCCCTTTTTCAGTATGTTGGCAGATCTATCCGTCATTCTAGATTCGGTTGAGATCTACGTCTATATGTTGAGTAATAAATTAAATAAACATTTAATTTCGCGTAGACAAGTTAGACTTAGTGCGGGGTCTGCTGTTATATCAATTATTATGTACCTCTCGCTCAAATGTTACAATATTTTAAGTAATAATTCATCAGTCTGTCGCAATACTGTACACTAAACTTACTCTTTTTGTGTTTCTAAAGTGGGTATTTTTGTAGATCTGTGTGGATATTGTGCTTTGAGAAATAAATATTTTTGTATTTTGTATTTATAATATTATTAAAACTCGCGTGAGCTGACATACATAATCTGGGGGCACGATAGTGCCTCCCGCCAAGACGAGCCAATATTATTATTACAGGACGACACTCGCCTTGATAATGCCGAAATTGTATCGGTAAAACGGTTCGGTTGGCATATAGTCAACAACAATCACACGTGAGTGTTCAAGCCGTATGTAATAATAATTTTGTATTTAGTTCATGTATAGGTACAGTGGAGACCACATCAAGCTATACACTTGCAGTATGACACTAGCCCCTACACTCCTACAGAGAAGAATATACAGGGTGGAAAAAATTTAAGGGCCCTGGAGGGGAACTACCTTAAATCCTTTAGTTAGCTCATTTTACTGAAAGGAAACATTCCTTTATTTTTTAAAAGAATGTAGGTTTATATATAGGTACAAAGTCCAATGTGTCTTACTTGATGCGGTCTCCACTGTACATTTATTATTTGATTACTTACATATATTTTTATAAGATTAAATTAGTATATTATGTATACCTACTTTACAACATAAACTATTTGAATTTGATACGAGTATTCTGCTATCATAGTATTCACATGGTCTCACACAATCTCGTCGCCTCATTAGCCTAACCCAGAGCCCCATATTGGGGTAATCATCAGATCCATCATCAGGCACATCGTATGTCTTATAGCATGCGGGGGCTGATAGCATCACGTCGCTAATCATCACGGAGACTGGCTTTGAGGAGTGGCTTGAGATAAACGAGGCTTTCTTGTGAAAAATGTTGTTTTACTGTGTGGTTTATTTTATTTAGAGACGTACTAAGTAGAAATTGCTCTTACAATGTAATGTATACAACGTGTAACAGAAAGGTGTAACCATATTTGAAGAGCTCATTCAATCAATGGTATAGAACAACTTTTACTATGGAATAAACCATGTATCCAAAAAAAAAAACAACTTTTTCATAGAAAAATGCACTTCCGCTCGTCCGAAATGTATGGAAGGGCAGACTTATTTTAGAGATTTCAGGGTTGGCTCCATAGTAAAAGTTGTTCTATACCATTGATTGAATGAGCTCAAATATGGTTTCACCTTTCTTTTACGCGTTGTATATATCAGCAATGTGTGTGATTTATTTATGTGAAGCCAGATACTGGCGAATATAGTCTTCCATATAAATAATTCTAAAAAAATAATATTTAGACTTTGAAATAATCCATTTTGGTCGAGTACATATGTAACTTTTTTATGGAACAGTTGTTTTTTTTTTTGCGCGTTTTGAGGTTTGGTTCCATTATGGAAGTTCCATAGTAAAAGTTGTTCGTACGTACGAGAGTACTATCGCCAGTTTTTGGCTTCCGCAATATTATCTTAAATCCATAGTGTAATGCTCACGCGCCTATCCCTTTGGGGAAATTAATTAATAGTCGGATTTAGTCCACATGCAAAAATGTAAGAATATACGGTGACTTGCATGGTATAGCCAAATTCACACTGGAGACTCGGTAAGTGGCCAGAATCAAAATCTAGGAACCCTTCTGTAAAAAACGCAAAAATAAAATTTAGACTTCCTATGATAATTGAAATAAAAAAAATTAATTTTGCAAAAAGGGTCATTAAACTTGGTCCTGACACTTACCGAGTTTTCAGTATTAATTTGGCTGTATCATGCAAAGTCACCTTATTTTCGTTTACATGGGCATAATAAATTTGCTTCGTAACAGACTCCTTGAAAATAATTGAATATCCAATAATAATCTTTTTGGCATTAAGTACTTTTGGCAGTTTTTGTGTAATTTTTGTACTAAAATAACATTTAAAATTTTAATATCTACGTAGCTCAGTTTCCTTGGGAATGCGGACATAAAGTCGGCTTACACGTCAAATAATTGTCGCTTCGTGCTCATCTTTCAATTATTCATAATTATTTTAATCATGCCATTTTCTATCTTCATATTGCAGACGAGGTCTCAGAGAGTATGGTCGCATAACTGCAGTTATAATATCAGCATTTAATACAACATAAAGTTAACGTACATACATATACTCGCGCCTGTCTCCCAGAGAGGTAGGCAGAGCACACAGCTTTCCATCTGCTACGATCCTCTTCCACATCCATCAATCTAGTCATACAAGCTCTTTTATTCTGGGTACTTTTGACATTGCCCTTCTTCAATATGTCGCCTTTTTGGTCAGTCGACCTCTACTTTCATCACTCTACTTTTCTTTATCCTCTCTGCATGTCTAAACAACCGAAGCATTCCTTTTCTATCTTATTCCTTTTAATCTTCTTGATATTTTTCATTCTATCATTCATTGCTAAACCACACATAAGAAACGCATTTCCAATGCATTTACACTGCTTGCCATACCCAACATTCACTACCATACTCGTACATAAGTGTATTCGTGCCTTGGCAGTCAAATTTGGGCTGCCCATAAAGGAGTGCAGGGCTTCGTTTACTTTATTTCCCGCATTCACTCTTCTTTCAATGTCACCGTCACATCTTTTCATCACGCGTAAATAGACAACCCAGATAGACAAACTCCTTAATCTGTTCTACTTCCTCGTCTCCAATCTTAACCTTGCATTCAGTCACTGCTTCATCCCTCTCTATCACTATAACTTGTTTTTCCTACATTAATTTTCACACCTTTCTTTTCAAAGGCATCGTCCATAATTGTTACCATCTCTTGCAACTCATCCGTCGATGAAGCAAGGAGAACTTGTTCATCGGCGTATTAAGAGGCATTTGATAAGTTACCCTAACTTCAGTCCACATTCTTCCACTCATCTTTTAAATAATTTAAACAACTGTCCGTAAAAATATTGGATAGCCACGGTGACGCATCACACATCATTGTCTAATATGTCATAAAGTCAAGTACAAGTTATTTCTTGTCTGCACCAAAACTGAATGACCAAGTACAGATTATTCTGTACAAGGGAAACGAACCATCTTGGAAGTTTGTACAGGTTCAGATGTAGTCCAAAATTCTTATATATTTATGTAACACCACTTACACATCATTACTTATCATTCTCAAACCGGCCAAGTAAGTTATAGAGATATGCCATCGGAAATAAAGTTTCAATGACCATTAATGTAGCTTCAATGTGTGATACACTTTTACCAGATCCGAGGCAAATCTGTCGAAAGTCAGATCTGTACGTGTTGAGAGAACATCATTCACTTTCTAATATTCGTTGAAATTGTAGCATAATTATTGTAATATCTATAATTTGGTTGTAAACGATATTAATACTTGAAGTAGACAGAACTCTTTCGATGACACTGCAAGTAAAGCAAAATTATTTTCTAATAGATTTGATATGCTCTCTCCTTATTACCATATAAATTTCGATCATGTAACAGTTTTTTTATAAGGGATATCTAAATTGTAATTGTACCACGCATTTCATGGTCACTGATTCCAAAACTGTCATACTAATTTGAGATAATGTCGCCTATCATATGCGCCAATCACCTGGTGAATATTGAAGCCTGTGTCTTTCTAAACCGCACATACGTAAGCAATCCTCCTAGGCTTATCAGAAACATACGCTCATACACGGTTTTCCTCATATTATTATGTTGTTTTGTTAGTCGTGTTGGTTTATTTATGCAATGGCGAAATATGCGCGATCACGTCACGTTCGGCTGGCTTCATGGCTTGCAATGCGCTGCAGCAAGCAATGCGGTGGATTGCGATGTGTTCAAAGATTCTTTCACTAGTCGCTGCCATTGCTTCATTTGCGCTAGTGGACCCTTTGTGTTTTGTGCTCAATGTTTGTTTGTAAATATTATTGTAAAAAAGTTAATTTAAGTTTAATTTCAAATGAACTGGTAAGTTGATACGTGTGAAGACAAGCTCTTTAAATATGATTTACGCAAAATGTATTCTTTCGTCTTTATATTGAAATCATTTTTTCTTAAAATTCCTTAGTTTTACGTGTTTTTGTTTTAATACCATAAGATAACTTAGATAGTAGCGCTAGATTACACTTGACACATGCACGAAGTATTCCTCAAGGATACACTTGCTTCACCCGTTCCGATACTTGACATCTGACATCTGTCAAGTATGGGTATTTATTCTAAAGCCAAGCAATCTACTTCATCCTCACGTCCTTAGAACATCAAAGCTCGTCCATAGAGTAGCTCTGACCAATAATCTAATCTCCGCATAGCGCGATCAACGGCTGCAATGGTGCGGCAAATTGATCTGCGCGCGCGCCGGATGTCTGCGAGCTATCGTACTTGCAGGGTGAACGACCACTGGAACTAAACCTTTATATGGTTCCGTTAAAGACAAAACTAAGCGAATCTCCTTGAGTTGCTTGTCTCTCAGATTATAATCATCTAAAGAGTTTTAGAAATTAAATAAAAGACGTTTGGGAAAAATTCAGTTCATAACTAAGGCACTAAAATTTTCCTTGATCACCAAATTCATACTTTATTACAATTTATAATACTAACATTAGTAAATACAGTTGGATATCATGTGCTGATAGCGAGATTATGGCCGCCAATGTTCCTCATATTGTGTGCGACGTATGCGCACTTGGCAAACTTGATGCATCTGTTTGTTTTCTTGTTCTTTGTCGTCAAGTCGTTACTCTTTTGATTGTAGTTCACATGCATGCCTGCCTTGACATGTGTTCGTATCGTTGAAGAAATCTTTATCATGGCCGCTATTGCTTCTAACTTTGCATAAATGTTTATTTTTGCTTTTTTTTTCTTTTAATATACAAGGTGAATTTGTGAACGTCGTCCAAATTCATACGTGAGCCTTAGTAAGTCACCAGCATCATGAACCAATATTTTTTTTTTGTAAAATACATAAAATTAAATTTTGACTCCCCATAGTGATTCACTCAGGACTGAGTGTGAATTACTATGGGAACTCAAAATTTCATTATACGAATTTCATAAAAATTGCTATCGATTCATGATGCTGATCACTTACCAAGCCTGCGGTATCAATTTGGACGATGATCAAAAAGTCACCTTGTATACAAATTTTATTCCCGAGATTTTTTGGGTTTAATTATATTAATCTTGTTTATTATGAGTAACTAAAGGGAAAATTTAAAATTCTTCGTTCCAGATACGAACCTCGGTAGCGCAGTCGGTAGCGCGCCTGTCATGTAAGCAGGAGGTCGCAGGTTCAAATCCTGGCCCGAAGAACTTGTTCAAAATATTTGTGCTTTTAAATTCGTTTCTAATTGATTTCAAGTTAAAATGCACTCTATTAATAATTAGAGTATTCAAAGCGATGGATTTGGCACCAAAAACATTAATAATCTAAAGGGAAAATGTTTAAGTACCAGTCTGAAAGCGGTTTTCCGTCTGTTTTCTATTCTGTAAGTGTGAGGTCAACAACAGTCATGCTAAGGTTACCAGAAAATATTATTTTAAACATAAAGTTTAATTTTGCGACATTATAACAGTTGTATGCTACTCTACCCGTACAAACGTAAATAAATCTAACTGTAATTCCCTTTATGATGTCCTTTTTAAAGTAACTAGCAGAAGTAAGGTCAACTACATCTGTAAACGTAGGAGTATTACGTATAGGTATATAGAGAGTAATACATTTTTATAAAGTCAATTTATTTCGGTACTTAAGACATAAGACATTTTTATTTCATAACTATTATTACACGTCGCTTTAGCTTAATGTAACAGGAAATAATTAAAATTTAATATAAATAATAGTCAAAATAAATCACAAGTCAAAAATTATCGATAGAAATTAAATTAATTAACATTTATTTCTTCTCAGTAACAATACACTAGTAAAATTAAAATTACTAATACACCATGCACTTTCATTTTGAAAGTGATGGTGCAAAATCTTCAAATTTATAGATAGTTTGCTCGATAAGAGCGTTTCAGCTTGGATTTGAACCTATTTAGGCTAATGTGTTCAGGTATATAATTGTAGGTACACGCTTGGTCCCATAATGTGTCAGTTTAGCAGGTTTTGCTAGTCCGCATCCTATAGCCGCCATACTGCTTGCGTGACGAGTATTGTATCTATGGATGTTCTTACCTAACAATATTTACTTGATATTTTTAAATAATACATGCAGTTTAACTACAAATTATTTTTTTTATATTTTGTTTGTTTCCCACATTTGTTGAGTCCTAGACTCTATATTCTGGTATTGCTCTTATCTAATACTGAGCCCAGTAATATATTTGCCACAAAAAAAGTTGAAAAAAGAACTACACTGACTTCAAAGTTACTTTAAAAAGAGGAAATCTTTTTGGGTATTTTATTTTTTTATCGCATGATTTCTTATATCTTAGTTTATATAATTCATCATCATCTTCTTTTATTACGCCGACTTCTTTTTCGAAGGAAAAAGTCGGCCAAAAATTATTTTTTTGTTTCTAGTTTTAAACTTCCTTTTAGATTTTAGTTTTTTCTGTTAGTTACAAACTTGTCTTCGTAATGGGCCTTAAAGGCTTTTGTAGAGCCCATGTTGTAGCCATTGTAAAAATATGGCTGCAAGTGTTTATTTTGACTTCGCGCTCGCGAAAACATCACGAGGTCGTATACCTTAAGGTTTGTTGACTTCAAAATTATGTTTGGTGTACTTTGTATTCCATACATCAGGATCATTGGCGTCCACTTTATTAAACATATCATGATTTCTATTGGGAAAAAAAAACTGAAACGTTAAGCTGTTTGGAGCAACATTTATTGAATGGGACACACTCTCACACCGTCTTGGAAAAATTTAGTCCGTTATTTGATATACGAAGTGACCGATTTTTTAGTGGAAATACATCTGAAAGTGTTTTGTTTTTCAATGACTCCTTATCAATATGCTGTATACGTATTCTGGTTGAAGTTGACCATTCTCACCTATCCATAGTATGTCACTCGACTGATCTCATTATTTTATTTATTTTGTGTTCCTAACTCTATTGCAGTAATATTTTTTTTGTCAATACAATGCATGTAATCTGATGGTACAATAACAATTGTCTATCTATCGCATTCTAGTTTTATTGCTGTTTCCACACCTACACTTGCTTTGAATGCAACTGATACGACACAGTGAAATTCATTATGTACTTAAACAAGTACAGAAATGCCAATTGCGGTATACGTAATCCATCGTAAGGAGCGGGTTGGCAGGTTGTTCTTGCAAAACAAATTGTGGAATTAGCTTTCGACTCTCCAGCAAGGACATTCTTATTTCAAATGCGTGATTGTGATTCGTCGCGCGTTTTCGAGGCAAACATCGCGGACGATGCGTCTGCGCAGACGTGACTTGAATCTGCATTTGTTAAATTAACACCATGGTAATAATTAGCATTATCATTTATCACCTTTCCAGTATCGGTTTGCCACTTTCGTGATAGTACATAACACTAACCACTTTCGTTTTTTTCGCGTGTTCAAACTTGCCGGTGTAAAATGCTGACAGCTTTGACAAGTAAAATGCAGAAACAGCGGGCCTATTATGTATCTCTAGTTGCCTTCTGTACGGGGTGCCTATCATCAAAAACATAGATATACCATCGAATTCCGATTTCCCAAGGATATGTTCGCACTTGAAGTGACGACACAGTTTGTTAATAGTTCAATACCCACTAAAGGCAATTTTGAAATTTCAGTTTTTATCTATGTTTTTCATGATAGGCACCTAGTACAGTTGGCAACTAAAGATACAGAATAGGGGGGCTGGATTTATTCAGGGTTAAGAAAATAACCATAGAATAATATTAGAAGGTATCTATGAAAATAACGCTGTGAAAGCAGAGACAAATTCAAATGTTTGGAATGAAAATTGTGTGGCCAGTGAATATGTAGAGTGTAAAATATCTCGTTTCAATATTCAAGTAATATTATACACCTAACATCGTAAGGCAGCTAAACAGACAATGAAGTCACGTACAAATCTTGTTTGGTCTCAAACAAAATAAACATCATTATTTTCCTTGCAATGAAATCTCTAACGGATCCACTTTTGTCTCATTACCGTCATTCTTTAATTGTCTTACCTAACTCACATAATTTATACAAATGTTGCTGCTTAAGGCGATATGTAAAAGTTTTAGCGTCCCTGTTACTCCATATGCGAAAAAATCCTTAGTGCGAGAGGGACGGATTCTTGGAAAAGTGACAAAAAGTCGGTTTTTTGTTAATATAAAATGTACTAAAGTTGCTATCAAAATTTCGTTTAACCAGCCCCCCTATTCTGTATCTTTAGTTGCCAACTGTACTAGGTGCCTATCATCAAAAACATAGATAAAAACTGAAATTTCAAAATTGCCTTTAGTGGGTATTGAACTATTAACAATCTGTGTCGTCACTTGAAGTGCGAACATATCCTTAGGAAATCAGAATTCGATGGTATATCTATGTTTTTGATGATAGGCACCCAGTACAGAAGGCAACTAGAGATACATGATAGGCCCGCTGGTCCTAAATACCGTTAAAACCCATCTTATAAAATATAGTTGCAGTCTATATGTCATTCTAAATTGTCAAAACAGGAGAATTGGTGTCGAAAAGGGCCTCATTTCAATAAATATTTCTATCGAGCCGAATTTCTCCAATCGCGTTTCTGTTTTAACAGATCCCTAGAAAAAGAATCCAAAAATAATATACTATTTTATCAAAATAATACATTATTTACTGAAGTAGATATGCAAGTTCTTAAAGTGTCGTTTTTTTTTCGTAGCGCCTTAAGCTACTCTGCCACTGCGTTATGCTACAAAGATAAATCTGCGCTTAGGCCTCTCTTGGAGCGGTATTCCCGTTACTGAATGACTCATTCGATAACCGCTTGGTTTCTTGGATTTGCGAAAGAAATCTTTTTTATTCCTACTGCCTTTTTACCCTCTAAGGAAAATAAGTTCGTTTGGCCGACGACGCAGATCGCACACGTTTAAAAAACTATTGCGTGTAAAACAATTATACTTACACCTTGTAATTATGACGTGCTCCAAAAATCTAATACCACACGCTCTGCTGACTATCCTGAACCACTTCCATAGAAAAACTTATGAAATGAGGCCAAAAAAGAATTCTCTTCCCGAAAGAAAATTACGAATAGGCATTAAAATTGTATATGGGACAGGAAAGATTATATGAATGTTGAAGGTTTTTACAAAAACATCAGGTTTTATAACTGGCAGTGGCGTGCACAGAACTTTTTGCTGGAAAAGTAAACAATTGGTAAAGAAACACAATAAAAGAAATATGAAAAAATTTAAATATCACTTTGAAAAAAAAATTGTATGATGCCAGGGTAGACGATGAGTGAAAATTATCTATACAAACTTTTTTTTTCAAAGTGATATTTAAATGTTTTCATATTTTTTTTATTGTTATTTTTGACCAATTGCTTGCTTTTCCAGCAAAAAGTTCTGTGCACGCCACTGATAACTGGCTTAGGCATCTTTTTTACTCTTGTTTGGATGCAATATGGCCGCAGATGTTCAACAAGAGCATAAGGCCCTAAATTGTCTTCACGAGTGCAATGTAAGATATATCAACCTTATGATAATCTTGAACAAGTATGAATGCGCTTTAAGTTGTCCTAACAAGTGAACTATATATAAGTCGTGGTTGTTAATGGCGACGTTTTGTTACGATCACGCAAAAAATTTAATAATATTATTAAACCCCAAGACACATTTCAGAATGGCCCGTAAAAATATTGTACCTAATATTTAAAAACTATCGAGGAAAACAACTTTGCACTAAGAATCATCGTATATAATATAAAAAAAGACTTGACATAATACAATTATAAATAAAACTTAATATGAAATAATGTTGTGATATTTACTTATCGAGATTTTATGCTTTTAATTTTTCACTTGCGCTCTCTGATGTTTTTGAAGGATTGTGAAAATACTCTCATTATGATGATTTGTGAGATTACTTAAAGACCTAAGTCCTTACAATATGCTAGGGTAAGATATTTGTAAGTTATAATGTTCTTTTAAAACCATTAGCAAGATCGTTGAAAGATAAAATAAACACTTCTTTAGAACATAATAAAACAGCTGTAAGAGCGAATAGGCTTACAAAGTGCGCCCATTTCCACCGTTACAAACGTTATAAAGAGCACTGTAAAGATGCTCTTGGAATATTTTTAAAACGCATTTTTGCTAGTTGGGTTGTGCCTGAAGGACGACGGTAGGGCTCACAATCACCACCCATAATGGTGATTAGTTATACTAGAGATCATTTCCAACAAATAATGCCTATCAACTAGGGGTCAAAAATGATGAATTTTTATCAAGTAAAACAAGTCGATATTGCGAAAATTACAAAGTAAACAAGTATTTCTGAGATTATGGGAATTCAGGACAAATATTTTTTTAATAAATGATTACTCTTTTATCATTAAACAGAAAAAGACAAATAAGTGCCAAGAAAGGAGTAGCTATTTTTAAATGATTTGTTTTGGTTACCTACCAGTCTGAAAGTTTGAAAAATATCTTAAAAACCTCCGTAACTCGGAGACCATTTATTTTCGACCCCTAGTTGATACAGCTCAATTTGTTGGAAATGATCTCTAGTAAAACTCCTTTCAAGGAATAGGTCGGATTTCCGAGCACCCTGTATATTTTATTATAGTTTTTTATCTATTATTGTAACAAATTAAAACGTTATTAAACAACCGGAAGCGCATTCGTTTATGACCACCGTGATATAATAAATTAGACATCAGTTGATGATTGAACTGGAATATCTATTAACATTCCTACAAAACTGGTCATACAACAAATAAAATTAATTTCATAAGACCCTCTAATATTTTTATTCAAATGAAGTACGAGTAGCAAAGTGTCTGAAATGATACCTTCTCAACATTTTCTTCAATTCTTAGTCGTTCCCTGTCAAAGTCTAGGATTGCAAGAATTGCATTCCGACTTCATGCTTCTGAGACTCTTTAGTAAATACACTCCATGCAATGCTAGCGTGTAATTGAGTGTATGTTCGTTCGCAAACGGGTTACCGTACGAGTGGCATTTAGGCAAACCTCCAAGAGGCCGGACAACATCGCTACCTGGCAACCTTGCAGGTGGAGCATGCCTTGTCTAATAATATCACTGTATCCTCTTTAAGAGGCTATGCGAATTTTATTTTTGTCACTGTCACTCCAAGCGAAAAATCGCGCAGTGCGAGAGGGGCGGATTCAGGGCGAAAGCGAAAAATGTTAGTTTTATAATTTTTAATAAAAAACTAACATAGCTAGCAAAATTTCAAATATGAAATCTCTAGATATTGTTAAAACACACCTAATAAAATATATTTGAGTTCTTTATATAGTTCTTATTCGTCAAACGAGGAGAAAAAGTGTGTTTGAAGACCTCATTTCAACAATTATTTCTATCGAGGAAAATTTATCCAAACATGTTTTCCAATTTCAAATTCCTAGATTATAATAATATAGTCAAGATGCATATACCAGAAATTAATAATAATTTTCCATGTATTTCATGAAATACACAGAAAAGAAACACCCGTATTTTTTTCGCATATCGCCTTAATAACTACAAGTTTTCCTTGCACATGTCTTGCAACCCTCTAAGATATTTAAACGAACTGTAAAAACTGGAAAGTTATTCTCTATATTATTATCTTTACTTACTCTTTTTCTATAATGGTAATACGTAACTGTTTAGCAATTTTCTTTGGTCAACATGCTATGGTGACATTTCACATGGAGCTTTTCTTGAGTTTCTAACTTGTTCCACCGTAAGGCATACGAAATATTTCCAAGTTATTGTATAGTTTATCTAAGGATCTAGTTTCGCCTAGGTCTTCCGGTGAGGAGATATCGCGACCAGTTCTACTGTAAGATTACTTTCATTGACTTTCGAATCAATAGAATGTAGTTTATTATCATTTCATTTTTATTTGTATCTGTTGATATGGTGTGCGACTTGTGTGACAGGTTGCTGTGCTAATCGATTATTTATTTGTGATGAATTACCGAGCTCTCACTGTCTCTAATGTACTGTATCTTAATCAGTTGGTTTCGGTCTGATATTTTGCTTTGCTAATATCATTTTGTTTTCGGACTTCCTTGATGTGATGATACTATGATTTAACTAAAATTTTGCATAATTCCATTTTTATCGGAGTATCAGTGTCATCCAAGCTCGTAATCCCTACATTTTTAGTATTATCTGTTCTCATAGGTATTACGTTAATAGCATTACATCATATTTCATTGTCTTCACTGCATTAGGCCAAAACAGATAACAATTAATTTGTCACGAATGCGCCTAATTCCGTGGGAACATTTCTTTTCACTTTCTATCAAAACTTTTTGAGAATTATGTAACTACCTCATAATAAAGTGTTCTGTGCTCATAATTTTAGCACTCATTGTGATGGGTGTCTCTTCAAAGTTTACCATCGTCTATTAATGTGTTTTATTGTTGATGGATCTTCTTAAATTATTACGACAAATTTTATCAGCATTCATTTTGTCTCCAAGTACACTTGTCGCGTTGTGTAAGTGAATAATTGCTTGTTTTGTTTGTTTTTCTTACGAACTGTTAACTTTCTCTGTTGATCATTAGTTCCCATAACCGAAGCTAATTCTTCATTTATTTGTATATGTGTGTCTTCCTCGTATTACGGTTATTCCACTTCCGTTGATAATTATAATTTGTGTAACAATGAGGAAAGTATTACGTTTTAAATGTTGACCTCGTTACAAAGTGGTCCCAGTAAAGCACCTGTCGCCAGCCAGAAGTCTGTGTTTGTTTAGACCACAATCTGGAGAGAAGTTGCAGGTATGTTGAGGTCACAGCTCTGATAACGTAATACGCTATTTCTAGCCTTAACCGATTTTCTAGTGTTGGGGCAGCTGAATCGATACTTATCAAATTTTTTTGTCAAATTATTGATATAAGACGCATGTCTTAAAACTGGCTTCGTCTTGGTAACCACCAATATTAAATCATTTGGTTACTTAACGTCTATCTCAATTAGTTATTTCATCAACAGCCTTTCTCATGTCTGCCAGTATAAGAACCATCTAATTATCATTATAAAACATAAAGGAATGGAATCAATCAGATGTCTATTAATAACGTCCATTCTTTTCTTTGTCAGAGTTGAGAACGTCAGTTGAGTTAAGTTCGTTGTCGACAAGCCGAACGTCATCCCTCACTAGCCTTTTGAGTTTGAATCGAAGCCTCCGCAGTCCTCCAACGTCGGCGCGTACGCGCAGTCGACTGAGACGACGACGTCAGTGACATTCCAATTTTCAAAATTACCGATCAAACTACTATTAGTGCAGTGACATCTATTTGGGATTGATTTGTGTGGTGTCTTAGTGCAGTCTTCTCTTTATTCAAAGCGATAGAGAGGTAGATGATAGCCTAGTTGGTATTTTGTGGTGAATTCTTTGAAGGATCGTGTGGGTCTGCTCTTTTCTGTAAGTTTATTGATTTAAAGATTTTGTATAGAAGTCAGGTTTCAAGAAAAGGAGTTTATGTATTTAGTTCGAAGTTCTGCTTTAATATTCATAATCTTTTCGAAACCTGACGTATTGAAAACTTCTGATTGTATATTTTCTTATCTTCATGCTTTATGCATATCTAACTTTAACTGCACAACTTATTGTTTATTTTTTATTTAATTTCTTCGATAATGCATTATATATAGAATTTCACCGTGTATAATAATATTTTACCTATAATTTTAATCGTATATATATTGCTACATAAATTAAATAAACATTTAATCTAGTTCATGTACATTTATTATTTTATTACATATATTTTTATACGATTAAAATTTGACTTGTGAAACGTGTATTATACTATGTAACCTACTTTGTAAAATGAACTTTTTGAATTTTGAATATCTTGTATTTTGATTTTACATCAGATCTATTCTATTTTACGTACTTCAAAAACATCCTTGCTGATGAAGTCATAAAAATTCCAAAGTTTATTGATTGTTGATTATTATTTACACAAGTGTTTTTGTTTGTTGCAGGCTGTGACTGGATGTGACTCGGTTTTCGCACACTTGTTGTAGTAAGTTTCTATACTTCGTGTATCCTAACCCAACTATCAGTATGCACTTAGACCGTACTATATTACTACCTTCTATGGATTAATTTTCACATACCAAAGCCTAAATTTGCCCAATTTTATAAAAAAAAAACGAACTTTATTCTTCACACGTCATGTTTGATGAATACAAATCCTATTAATACAACACATACCTATACATATATGATATGTAACCTTGGTATGGTTAACCAGTTCTTCTATTAGTGATAAATTACTTTTTGACATCCATAATCTGAAAGTCCGAGAGTTTATTTCACATCATAACTTAACTACAATTCTTAATATAACTCGTAATATAACAACCTTTATAAATATATTATATTTAACTTTTACGAGCTTTTGATTACTACTATTATTAAAACAATTAAAAAAATATTACTCGATATATTTCGGCCCTCGGTATGGGGCCGTCATCAGTCGAATGTAAAAAAGTTTGTGACATATAATTTAGGTATCATAATAAAAAAATAAAAAGTAAAAGTGACACTTGTAAACAATTTTAGTTTTAAACTATTTTCTAAAAAATAATAAAGTAGGTTTCTCTAAAAATGATGTTGGTTATTTTTGATATTATTTAATCACTGCTCTTCTTGGATGATCGATGATGGTGGTTAGGTGGTTGTGTGGTGTTGTTGGTGTTTTTACTTGAAATTTAGAGAAATTTTGAGTCTAATTCGTCGGTCGGTCGGGTCATGTCTGTCAGTGCTGTCTGTTGAGTCCAGGTCCATAATGAGCACCAAGTGACCAGATATATGACATCTCCCAGGTTCTTAGGTCTATGTCAGTCGTAATATAACAAGTTAATTTGAATATTTTTTGTTTTATTAATAAAACCTTTGGTTTACCTTTATCATAAATTAATTAATCACTTCAAACAGTGATAGCCAGTTTGTTTGAGACGTGATGTTTGTAACAATTGACGTATTTTATCTACTTGACCATTTATGTCGTAAGAAACGTGCGCCATGGATTGGTAGTTTCAGAATTTAATTGAATGTTTGCAGGTTAAGGCGATACGTAAAAGTTTTAGCGTCCCTGTTACTCTATATGCGAAAGAACCCTCAGTGCGAGTGGGACGGATTCGTGGAAAAGTCAGTTTTTTATTAATATAAAATTTACTAAGCTATTTTGTCAAAAATATTTTCAAGGAGACTTTACAAATACATAATACTCGTATCCACATTTTGAATGCAATTTCACATTGAAATTAATTAGGATTTCAGAATTACAGCAAAAAATAAAACAATTTAGAGGTATTTTCGGAATTAAATTCTATCGAGAAAATTTCATCCAATCGTGTTTTCCTTCAGTGAGAGTCTTAATCAAATACTCAATAAACATTTACCCAAAAATGAAATACGTAGATGACGTTATAGTGGAGTAAAAATGGATTCGAAAAAACCCCATTTTGTTTTTGGTATCGCCTTTATGTGCAACCTTTAACAACCTTTAATAACCAACATCATTTTTAGAGAAACCTTCTTTATTATTATTTTTTAGAAAATAGTTTAAAACTAAAATTGTTTACAAGTGTCACCTTTACTTTTTACTTTTTATTTTTTACTATGATACCTAAATTATATGTCACAAAAAATTTTTTTACATTCGACTGATGACGGCCCCATACCGAGGGCCGAAATATATCGAGATAAATTTTTTTTTAAATTGTTTTAATAACACTACTAATGAAAAGCTAGTAAAAGTTAAATATAATATATTTATAAACGCTTTGAACATAATGTTACGCTAGCAACAAATTATATTTATTAAGGGGGTATATCGTCAAAATGGACATATTTTTGAAGTTATTTATCTGCTGTTCAAAAGAAGTCCTAAATTGAATAAGTTAGTATAGTAATTTTGGGACCTTTTTCTAGGTTGAGGGCTATCTGAAACGCGATTGGAGGAATTTCACTCGATAGAAATAATCATTGAAATGAGGTCCAAATGAGGTCTTTTTTTGATATTCTGACAAATTGGGAGAGCATACAGACTTCAAAAATATTTATTTATATGGGTTTTAACAATACCTAAATTACTGGTTATGAAAATTTTCATAGCTATTTTAGTTAATTTTGTATTAATTTAAAACCGACTTTTTGTCAATTTTCCCGGATTCCGTCCCTCTTGCACGGCGGGTCTTTCCGTCTGGAGTAACGGGGACCTTTGCACGGACGACATATCACCTTAAACAAGAAACTGAAATATAATAAAACCCTAAAATCTAAATATAGACAGATGTAAACTAAAATTAACACTACAAAATAATAAAACCGGTAATAAAAACTTAACTTGACACTTCAACTCTGTGTATCTAACTTAAGGGTCTAATTAAGGCGCTACCGTAAAAATATTGCCACTTTTTGAAGTCCTGGAACTTCTTTCACGAAGAATAATTTGATATTTCTAACACTCGATATTTATCATTAGATAGGTTCTCTATTTTTTGGTTGAAGGAAGTTTTAGCTAGCTATTTTAGTTTTTTTTTTGTATATATAAATAAAAACCTACTTTGTTTTCTTTTGCCCCGAATCCGTCCTCTCAGACTTCGCGTTTTTCTGGTTGGAGTGATTTGAAAATTCACATTTCACCTTGAGTAGGTAATTATTAACAACTTCTTAAAGAATTAAATATAGTTAATTTTCAGTTTTTCCCGTGATTTTTCCTGTGAACGAAAGTTCTAAGTATAGTTAGGACGTTTGATCATGCATTTATTTTAACAGCAATTTCTTGTTTAACAGCTATTAGAAAATTATCAGGTAAGTGCCTGAAGTGGGGTTATTTTACAATCAGCAGGTTTTGGTAAAGAGTCGGAAAAAAAAACTAAAAAGCTGAGTTACTTGAAAACCACTAATTTTAAACCCCCGTTTTATAGGGTTGTTCCTCGTGACCAAACTATTTTGTCAACCCAGTTTACCCACCAGGAAACTTATTTCCTCGTAGTGAAGCTAAACCCTACTTCTAAATCATTAGCGCCTCACATTGGGCGTGCTGCGTGCCTAGGGTTGCCAACTCTCGGGGGAACCAACCTGGGAGATTTAAACAAATCGGTGGACAATTGAATGAAAGTCGGTAATATTTGTTATTTTTCAGCATCATTCATATTTGATATGAAAAATCAGAATTTATTTCGTCATTAAATTACTTCATCCATCCATCCATCCATCCATCAGCCTAGTTCGTTCACTGCTGGACATAAGCCTTTCCAGGAATTTGCCACTCCCGGCGGCCATCCTGAAAGAATTGCCCATACTCACACACGCTGGGCAGGCGAGTTGGTGAGCGCGGTGCTGGAACCCTCGCACCAGTCACGCCGCTACCCGTCACCAGTCTGTTCCATGTAAGGCCTGGCTATTAGAGATGGATATACCGCCATCCATCGGTCCCAGGCATGGTGGGCCTCCTGGTTTTTTGCCTGTGAGCTGTCCTCTTACTCTCCCCGGAATTACTTCGAGGGGGTCTGCAAGTAAGATGGTGGTACCTCCACAGTCGAGCCCGGCATCAGCTCTACCACCTGTGTTAAATTACTTATTTCGCGCGATTTATCTATTTCGTTATTGACAATTATTTTATTTTAGAATATCCGGAGAGTTTATTGCATCCCGGGAGCTTGGGAGGGTTGACCAATATTCCCGGAGTCTCCCAGGCATTCCGGGAGGGTTAAGAACCCTATGCGTGCCTGTTTGTTACAAGCAATACATGCATTGCTAGCTATATATAATTAAAAACCGGATCCTGTACAAAATAAGACTTATGCTGTATAATGTTGTTTAAATAATATTGTTTTTACTATATACCTATTAACGAACTGCCAAATAGTGTTTCTCATCCAATGGTGTTGTTCGCAGATGATAGCACAATAATAATAAAATGTAATAATTTTGATAACTTTGAAAATGATATAAATGATGCATTAAAGGAAATAATGGACAGGCTGGACAAAAATGTATTAATAGCAAATCTTGAAAAAACTAAAACGATGACATTTTATCAACGTGTTAATAAAACCCCAAATTTAAATATTAATTATGGTTCAAAAACAGTAGAAGAAGTTAAAGCTACACGATTTTTAGGATTAATTATTGACAACAACCTTACATGGAAAGTTCATGCAAAAGAAGTACGTAATAGCTTAGGTAGATCAGCATTTCTTCTGTATAAACTGTCGCATATCATAAGCAAGGATGTAATATCAAAGGCTTACCATGGGCTCGTAGCATCAGTTTTACGGTATGGAATTATATTCTGGGGCAACTCTACAGAGAAAGAAACCGTCTTCAAAGCCCAAAAACGGTGCATACGATCAATGCGTGGCCTTAAACAAATATACAGCTGTGAGCCAATGTTCAAGTCACTCAAAATTCTCACCGTGCCTTCTCTTTACATATACGAAGTCGCGATTTTTGTAAAAACGAATCCTGAATTGTTTGTTAAAGTCTCCGATTCGCACCACTCAGAGGTTAGGATACAATAGGCACCAGTTACGCCTGAGAAGTTCGAAAACTGCTCTAATGAATAAGGGTATATTTTGTATGGCGCCAAAAATATTTAACAAGATTCCTAATTTTATTAAAAATTTAAATTTGATACAATTTAAGAATAAATTATCTAAATTACTTATAAAAAAATGCTACTATAAGATCGAAATGTTTTTAAATGATAATAAAATTTAATATTTAATTTTATTTTGCTTGGTATTAATTAAAATTTTGCATGAGCATGTGTCATTCAATACTTATTTAAAATATTTGTATACCTTAGCGGTAGAACATAGCGTTCATAACATAACCCATAATGTATCACCACCTAAGTATAATTTTATATGTAGTTTAAAATACCTATGTTCACAAATAAAGCATTCTGATTCTAATTACTGATTATGAATGCTCTTGTTGAATCGACAGTGTCATATGGACTTTCTAACTACGGATGAACCCACAAGACGTACCTTGACTCCATACTCAAAATTCAAACCAGAATTCTGAAAAATGTCGTCCACAACAATGTAAAAAAACAATATTGCTACAACTACTTATTTCAAGCTTTTCGAACACCGCGAAAAGATGTCGAAACACATGAATCTTAAATACTTGCAACATAGAGAACAATATTGTTCGAAACTAAGTACCAACAGAAATTGGGCACACCATAACTACCACCAAGTTAGTACACAAAATAAACCCTATTTTTAATTAACTATGGCTGACTATGGCGCTCAATAAGAACTGCCAATAGGTAAGGTAGCCTGTCGCAGTCGTCGTTCCTTCCCTACCTCCCACGAGTGTTGTTGTCGGTTTAGCCAGAGAATATAAAGTTTTAGCAGTGATCAAGCCTGCATACAGTGCTACAAGGCTCTTTTGTTGTGTCCAAAATCGGAACTAACGCCGCTATCATACATACTCCTTGTTTCACAGCTGCACCCCCTGTCAACGTTATCCACGCACCAAAAGAGCTTTGTCGCACTGTACTAATGTCACAGACTGTGCTAATGTTATGTATCTATCTGTCATACATTATGTACAGTGCTACAAAGCTCTTTTGGCGCGTTGATTCGTTGTGTCCAAAATCGGAACTAACGCCGCTATCATACTCCTTGCTTTACAGCTGCGCCCCCCTGTCACTGTCATCCTTGTAGCACTGTATTGGTTTATAATAATTATTTAATGAGTTTATTAAGGGAAAATGTGAGGCAAATAGAAAAGAAATGACAGACTTTGGATAATTTTGTTGCAATAATCAGGAAAGCCAGTCAATAAAAACAAACACCTAAGTTCACCTAACGTTTATAAATTAAGTTTGAACAAACCACGTCAATTTGATATTCATACTTTGCTATATGCATAAACATATTTTTAATGATATAGTCGTGAATTCCTAAAATAATCTAATATTACACTTATGGAAAATCCAATTATTTTGAAGCCACCATAATATCATTAAAAAAATGTTTATGCATATACCAAACTATTACATGTTAAAAGTTGTCTTACATAGCTAAAAGTTGTATTTTTTGAGCCGGGAGAGGCTGTAAGTTAGCGAGCCTCTCAGATACCATCTTAGATGACATTAAGGGCCTTACTATTGCCAAATGGTTACTTTCTAAAGCCTACTCCTCGTTTATAGGTAAACCAAAAATAATGAAAAAATGTTTTATGAATAATTAACTCTTAGACAACATATGCAACATTTTTCTTTTTCATACCACCAAAACTTCTACATGATTTTTTTTTAAACTGAATGGTGTTTTTTGACCTCAAATTCCCTACTGCTCCTGAGTGGCTTGGCCGATTGAATTCATCTATGCTTTGATAAATAGATAAACTTGATAGCTCTAAACGTAACATAAGATTATTCAATCGAACAATCACGTCCATGTGAAAAGTATAATTTTCTCCTATTTCGCCCTATCAAGGACGCAGCGAGCGTCATAACAGCCACTATGCATTGCGCGCTGATATGAACGTTATTTCAATGTCATTTCCGTCGATATTCGTAGTGACAAATATCTAACTGCTAATTTGGCGATGGTAATCGCCTTAAAAAGAAAAAGTAATTAGGGTCACTGTTTACTGCCTGGATTGATAATATTATGATGATAGTAAAGTCTAATTAATTATTAACGTATGATAATTTCTGCCACATCTTCCCATCAGACTACTCTAACTCTAACTGGTTTGAAGAAAAAGTTACTGACTTAACATTACATCATTGCAGTATAGAAACGCAGAAAGAAAAGTAAATCTGGATGTGAGGAGTTCTGAACCGGGATCTGAACTCCTCACATCCAGATTTACTTTTCTTTCTGCGTTTCTATACCGCAATGATATAATGTTAATTTATACCTCCTAGCGATGGATAAATCGCCAAGTGTTCAAACATTGAAATTTATTTCTGTCATAGTTACTGACTTATTTACTACCTAAAACATTTTACCATTTTATCCAGATACTCAAGTGCCCTCCCTTTACTTTCACTTTTCTAGTTATTCAATATATCCGCACGAAATTATTCGATTTCTATAAACAATCTTTGATAGCAACCCAAATATGATTCAGTAAGAACTCATATTACGTATGGCAGGATGATCTCTACTAATATTTGTCAATCAATGTCAATGTTTTCTCATCGGTACACACATGAATTGTTTACCTGCGTTATCTTCATCTTAAGGCGCTCTTATCCCAAAATCAGTAATTTCAAAGTCAAATAGAACTTTTAAATATCGTTTAAAACTTCCAAAAAAAATACGCAATATAGTTCGAACCTTTATCTAGGTCTTCCACGCATGTGTTACACGATCAGATAAACTTTGCTCGATAGAAATAATTCACGAACACAGTATGTAATAAGACCTTTCAAATCATACCATTTCCATAATTCCACTCTTTTATTAACGAAACATATCTGGTAATATTGCTCTTTAAATTTTCTAGGTCGACCTCGTAAGTGGGTTTTAATAAACATGTCCCTTATTTTTAAACAATTTAAAAACCGATAAAAACAACGAAAAAGTACAAAAGTGTGGTTATTTTCTTTACTCCTTACACGTAAAGAAAAAGACAGAGAGTCACTCTTCTGGGATAAGAGCGCCTTAATATAGGAAGCGGAAGTTTTATCTTACCCGAAAGTTTTAACGCTTTCATGATATTGATTTGTTTTCAAGCTTCAGAAATCATTCACCTCATTCAAACACCATTCCAAATGATGCATTGCAAATTCCAATGTAATGACAAGTACGCGGCGCGCAAAATCTATAAGCTTAGTTAAGTTACCGCATCAGATATTGTTATGATTTATTTGCATTCTTTTGACTCTAGCAAATGGCTATTTCTTGCCCACATTCACTTTCTTCGGCTATTATGAAATCCTCATAATGATTGATGATAACATGCGCTTGCGTCGATCTTATCGCGTCTCTTGACTTATCTCTATCTAACATTAATAATACAATTGACTCAGTGATTTTGATAACCTTATCTGAATTAATCAGCGTTGGGTCTTTGGTGAAAGCTTTTGTGTGAATAATCATGAAATCATCGGTTCTGGAAGCGTGTTTGAGATGTTTGATGATATCATCATTTATCTAGTACGTTTGTTTAATATTACGAATTATGAAAGATACTAAGTATAGTCAATTTAATAGTTCAATCACTTTGCAGTTTTTAGTCCATAACAGTGAAGTTGAACAATCTGCGTTCTTTTATTGTATCCCCTTCATAATTTTTATGAATAATTCTACCTGCGAGCCTAAATTTTGTAAACATAATTTGTTTTGTTGCATAAATTCCTTTCACCAAAACTTCAACAAATACGAGTATGCATGTAGTTATATGATGTTTAACTTAATAAAAAGCAATAGTGGTACGTGAGCAATCACGGTTTACTCTGTACTTTTTAACCGACTTCAAAAAGGAGGCGGTTCTCAATTCGACTGTATGTTTTTTTTTTTTTTTTTTTTTTTTGGCGTTGTTACTCCATAACTCCGTCATTTCCCACCCGATTTGAACAATTCTTTTTTTGTTTGAAAGAATATACTTCCAGGTAGGTCCCATTTTGGGTTTGGTCACGATCTGATGAAGGTCTTCAGAGATAGGCAGTGGAACTCCTCAGAAAATGACAGCATATCTCTCGAAATTGAGGCAATCGCTATGTACTTGGGTGCTGATTACAAGGTATTACTTGAAAATCGACATTCTTCCACCTGACCTTCGATCCTGGCTTCATCAACATATTCACCATAGAACTCTTCAACGGATCAGAGCACATAACTCGAGATTGCGGCAATCACTGCGTTAGGGTGCTGATTCAAGGGTATTACTTGGAGATCATCAGAATTCCCACCTGACCTTCGATCCTGGCTTCATCACCATAGAACTCCTCAACGGATGACAGCACATAACTTTAGATTGCGGCAACCAGTTTGTGTTAGGGTGCTCATTGCAGGGCATTGCTGAAAATTGCCAGTGTACCCACCTGAATTTCGATCTTGGCTTCATCACCGTAGAACTCTTCAACGGATGACAGCACATAACTCGAGATTGCGGTAATCATGTTGTGTTAGGCTGCTGATAGCAGGAAGCTACTCAAACATGGCTACTTATACTCACTTGAACTTCGTTTCATATTAACACCACGTTTGCAAGAACTACCTATACCTCACAATTTAACCCAGCAACACTAAAAAATGTGAAATAAAATAAACTTTTAACAAAAAAATAGCAACCGACTTCAATAGTAACAGCAGTCATTCACTAAAAAGTTAATAATAATTCTATAAAGACCGATGGTACCGAAGCAACACTTTTGCCGACTTCTTTCTTCCTGAAACATTATGTTATCTAGAAGTCGGCGTATTTCCTACGATATAGCAACATAGAAACCAATATAAGAACGCCGACTTCTAGATAACATAACGTTTCAGGAAGAAAGAAGTCGGCAAAAGTGTTGCTTCGGTACCATCGGTCTTTATAGAATTATTATTAACTTTTTAGTGAATGACTGCTGTTACTATTGAAGTCGGTTGCTATTTTTTTGTTAAAAGTTTTTGTTGATTCGTTCCGAATTCATGGAAATATAATAGTGTTTTCGAATATCTCACGATTTATGCTCCTCAGTGTTATAAATAAATTGATGGAACATTTAACATTTGATTCGGATGATCGAGTTCTATTTGTTATGAAATGCCAATGCGAAAACTACCGCTCGGTTTACCTGTATAAACTTAACAAAAATTAAGTAACTCTCACAGCACGAAAAGCCAGAATGTAACATCATAAATAAATGTGTGACTGTTCTTGACGTCATGAAATGACCCAAAAAACTGTCTTTAGCAAATCTCCAATGAATCATACACACGCCTGTCTCCGGATCCACGGGTCAGCAAAAACTAGTGAAAGCTGTTCAATGAATTTGGCTCTTATTTTCAAAATATAAGAGCCTTAATACAAAAATGTATTGGTTATCCATTCAACTACTGAAACCAGAGAAGTGAATGAATCATGTCTTACTACAATATCACCTAAGGCTAAGGCTTGACGTGACGGGTATATACCGATCCTAGGTCAACTGCTAGTTCTAATAGTATGCTTTTATTAACGTGTTCATCATGTATAAGTATCAAATTAATCAGACAGTTTATTATTGCAAATACCTTTCAATATCTATTGAAATGACGCATTAAGGTTTATATGGGAACCACAATATTGATTTTGACTCTTTCGTCTACATATGTATCAATAATCCTCATTTTACATGATTTAATAATACTATATTATAAATAATACTTAAAATAAACACTAACTACAAAGGAAATAAAATAAAAGATAGCCTTAATTAAATAAAAAATATTATTTAGATCGCTGCCGCAGGGGAGGGTCTCCAGTAGGCTGGTGACGTTACCCCGTTGTATTGCGAGGCTAATCCGCTGTCCGAGGTAGGCCCCAGCCCGCCGATCACCAGAAGCGTCGACTTATTAAATAACTTTTCAATGCATGTGCTCGTAAAGGCCCACTTTTTATGCATCAAAACCGAACAGAAAGTCGATTATTTTGCCCTGGGGCTTTATTATTATTTTTTTTATTTTTTTTCAATGGTTGGCTAACCTGCTGCAGGCTTTCCTGTGGACCATAAATGTTATACTTTTTTTCCACTGTTTAACGGTTCTGGATACAGTCCTTTTGAGCCAATTATAATTTAAAGTTCACAAGATTATATTTGTTTTATTTCCTCACACTATGCATTGAAAAACGTAGTATGACACACGGGCGTCAGAGCAATAAATTACTCGGTTACGTTTAAAACACTCGCTACGCTCGTGTTTTAAATCGTCCTCGTAATTTATTCCTTTACGCCCTTGTAGCATAAACTACTATTAAAGTTAAAAAGCTAGTTCTTGTAATGTGAGAGTTTGTGACAATCAAAATGGAAGTACGTAACTTTTAGGAAAGTCCATCTTTTTCACTGTTTTAATACGTGGTTATTTGAACAAGAAAACCTAACGCTGGCTGAGAGGCAGTGGGCCCAAAAGTTACATTTTAGGCAACTTGAAATTGACTTAATAGGCCTATATGATAATATGATATAACAATAATAATATGATATAACTTGAAATTGATATAATAGGTCGTAGTTTTTATCATTATAAACATATATCTGGAAAAGTAAAGCCACCCCGATAGGTCGGGCCTTTAGCTGCTACGAGGACAATTTAATTTACCATTTTTATCCTCATTAATAAAATGTGAGTAGCCATCCCGATTGGACTTGCCTAGAGTTACACCATTTTTATCCTCATTAATAAAATGTGAGTAGCCATCCCGATTGGACTTGCCTAGAGTTACACCATTTTTATCCTCATTAATAAAATGTGAGTAGCCATCCCGATTGGACTTGCCTAGAGTTACACCATTTTTATCCTCATTAATAAAATGTGAGTAGCCATCCCGATTGGACTTGCCTAGAGTTACACCATTTTTATCCTCATTAATAAAATGTGAGTAGCCATCCCGATTGGACTTGCCTAGAGTTACACAATTTTTATCCTCATTAATAAAATGTGAGTAGCCATCCCGATTGGACTTGCCTAGAGTTACACCATTTTTATCCTCATTAATAAAATGTGAGTAGCCATCCCGATTGGACTTGCCTAGAGTTACACCATTTTTATCCTCATTAATAAAATGTGAGTAGCCATCCCGATTGGACTTGCCTAGAGTTACACCATTTTTATCCTCATTAATAAAATGTGAGTAGCCATCCCGATTGGACTTGCCTAGAGTTACACCATTTTTATCCTCATTAATAAAATGTGAGTAGCCATCCCGATTGGACTTGCCTAGAGTTACACAATTTTTATCCTCATTAATAAAATGTGAGTAGCCATCCCGATTGGACTTGTCTAAAGTTACACCATTTTTATTTTCGCCAGCTCTCTTAGTATTGTAAAAAGAAATGACCTAAATAACGAAATGTGCAGAAATGAAAAAATACATAAATGTTATGGGAATTAATACTAGAGTTACGAACATAGTAAATTAGCCAGCCTTATTGCAGGTAGTGAGAAAACATGTAGGTTCCACATTGTTCTCTCATAATTGATATGACTATGTGAGAATTGCAGCACTTCAGAACTGTAGCGGTTGTGTAAGAATAATCTAAAATTATTTTGCCACTGCCTTTTTATGGTGATATGCGAAAAAAATACGGGTGTTTCTTTTCTGTGAATTATAATCAGTTTCTGGTATATGCATTTTGACTATATAATCTAGAGATTTGAAATTGGAAAACATGTTTGGATAAGTTTTCCTCGATAGAAAAGGTCTTCAAACACACTTTTTCTCCTCGTTTGACGAATAGCAACCATATACAGAACTCAAACATATTTTATTAGGTGTGTTTTAACAATATCTAGAGATTTGGTATTTGAAATTTTGCTAGCTATTTTAGTTTTTTTAATAAAAATATAAAACCAACCTTTTCCCTTTTGCCCTGAATGCGCCCCTCTCGCACTGCGCGATTTTTCGCTTGGAGTGACAGTGACAAAAATAAAATTCGCATAGCCTCTTAAAGTTACTCACAACATTATAGGCACGTGCTAGGTAAAATATAACACTAACCTCCTTTCTGCGCATTATATTAATACAATAGTATCTAATGTTCTTACACCAAATTTGCCAAACACAAAGAAAGTATTAATAATAATTTGCAACAAAGAAATCAATACAAAGACACCAAAGTACTTCTCACAACAGCAATACTAAAACGGAAACAACGTATTGATAAAACAACAACCGAGCACACTAAGCTTTATTGACTCTACCAATATGGAATACAATGCTCTGATGGCACGAACAATGTGATTGTTGCAATTAGCTTCCTCATGTCACTAAATATTTACTATACTAAGTACTCATACGCCTGTGTAGTCGTTAGTTATTACTTATTATTTAATGTTTCAATTTCTTTATTTGGAACAACAACCGCTTATGCTTATGTTAAATAATAAATACAAACAAAATATCCAAATTCGTAATTTAACCCTCTTCTAAATGCTTTTATACGATGCGTTTTATATTTAAAAATTAAATTTCAGTGGTAATCTCAGGCAAGTTCTTCTTCTGATAAATAATCAATTTAGGTAACTTCCTGAATTAAAACACTTGTACTTGTAGTTCCAATTTATTTATGTTAACTCCCAAACGGTTTCGGACTTTACTCCATTTTCAAGGGAAGATCTTAATTACAATATTTTACATGACTCCCGGCACTAGCTCTGAGCAACGTAAACAATGATAAATTCAAGATGTGTTTCAAGTTTCACCAAGTGCCGACAATCGCAAGTATAAATTTAGGTAACTTAATTGAGAAATCTTTTCTCACATATCTGCACATCGGCATTCACTTCCTAATATCACAAAACACTTATATTAAAGTATTTGTTGTGACTGTACTAAGTAACTTTGTTTTCTTGCGCAGTATTACATGCTTCCTCATTATAGTCTATCATGATCATAATTCCTTCCTGTGTTTATGGGAATTTCTCAGCTGTTATTGTCTTCAATTTTGTTATCATTACAGCTTTATATTCTGGAAAAAATCATGTTTTATAATGTCTAGAATTTATGTGTCGTACTTATCTAAAATCTTATTTTTCATTGTTGCAGAATCGGTGTCAACTATCTCAGTTCAGGTGAGATTTATTCATGTATAGATGATAAACTCTATATTTACTGCATAGTCTTTTATCTATGTATTCTTAAATAGAGATAATTTAGCCGCCGCCGTATAAACGTTGACTAAATAAAGAACTGGATCAACCGGTTTGGATTTATGGACTTAGAGCATCGCCAAAATTTGATAACAACCGTTTGTACCATAACATAAAGTTAAATTTATTCAACATATTTGGTCTTCAACTCTCGTGTGTTTGTGGAATGGCATGATATGTAACTGATGTTTCTCAGTAAAACCGGAGAAATTGACGGAAAAGAAATCTTCTTTCAACAATGTTGTGAGTTGTGCAAATATGACATGATCACAGTTGGCGGTCTTCGGTTTTCATAAAAATTACACGTCTCAAACCGTAAATGTCAGAGTTAATTATAATGACGGCATGCTTTTATGTGAAAATCGACATTTCGAACACGCTTGCGCAGCCAATTATGTACTTGTACTTCAGTGATATCAGGTATGTTAACAGCCATCGAAGTTATGGTTCAATGGTTATGTAAATTCTTGACCACGCACGGAAATTACCCTGTCATGCACGTGTAAAATCTTGATATTTCAATTGAACTTTTGGTTCATTACTTTAATTTCACGAGCAGAAAAAAAATACATGCCATTTCAA
This sequence comes from Ypsolopha sequella, assembly GCA_934047225.1. Taxonomy (NCBI): domain Eukaryota; kingdom Metazoa; phylum Arthropoda; class Insecta; order Lepidoptera; family Ypsolophidae; genus Ypsolopha; species Ypsolopha sequella. The sequence goes on along the minus strand of OW203995.1, from coordinate 3,683,178 downwards.
TTTATTACCGCCAATTTAATCAATTTATTATCATTTGATTGAATAACATGACATAAAAAAAGAAAAAATATATATAAAATTCAAACGTATGCCGCTCGCACTTGTTGGCTGTGATGAAAAGTATTATACTTTTTATTTTTTATAAATTGTGAATGTTTTCTGAATGTTATGTGTGTTTGGTATGGCTATATCTATTGGGTGAACTATACTGTTACTTTTGTCCTGTTTATATCGAAATTTGAAATATCTAAAATATTTTATTGTTCATTGTTGAATGCATACTAATTAATTATGAATAAAAAGTTAAAATGTATCTTATCTTTTTACATATTGGTACCTTTTTAGGGTTCCCTACCTAAAAGGTACAAAAGGAACCTATATAGAGAGACTTAGTTGTCCGTCCGTCCGTCCGTATGTCACAGCCTCATAACTTTAGCACCGTTAAAGATAAAGACATGAAATTTGGCACAAAAATAGCATTAATTTGCCCACATATCAAGGTGAAAAAAAAATGAAAATTTTTAAATTGTTCAAAATATTTCCAAAACAAAAGTGAGAAAAATAAAAAATATTATCCTAAAAATACAATATGGATATCAAATTGTGGATATTAAAAAGCTAATTGTAAAAATATATACTTTTACTATATTTACTGGCACAGGTTTTAAGAAATCTTTAAAAAACCACAAAAATATGTATGTTTCGGAGATAAGGGGCTATCTCCGAAACTGGTAGACCCAAAAATATTAAAAAACTTTGGATTATAGATTATAACTGGCCAATTACAGGAAATACTATAAACTATAGCGATTAAATTTTTTTGAGCACAAATGAAAAATATAACCAAAGAAGTAAAATATATTAAAAAAACATTTTATAAAAATACAATTTGGGTATCAAATTGTAGGTATTAAAAAGCTGATTGTAAAATATATAGTTTGGCTATATTTAATTGCATCTATTTCGAGAAATCCTTGAAAAACCATAAAAAATTGTATGTCTCCTTCCGCTCTTATCTCCAAAACTGGTAGACCAAAAAATATGAAAAAAAAAATCATGGTAATATGTGTTTACGTAAAAATTACAGGAAAAATAAAGCGGTTGAGAAATTCACGAAAAAAATGACAGAATTAAATTTACGAGTATCATCCACAATACGGAACCCTAGGTACGTGAGTCTGAGTCGCACTTGGCCGGTTTTTTTTTATTTAGCTAATCGAACCGAGCTTATGGTTTTTGCAGGTATAATTGGACTTGCTTTTTTCGTGGTATTCTTATTACTGACAACAGTGGCGTGCACAGAACTTTTTGCTGGAAAAGCAAGCAATTGGTCAAGAATAACAATAAAAAATATGAAAAAATTTAAATACCACTTTGAAAAAAGAAATTGTATGACGCCAGGGTGGACAATGTCTACCCTAGAGTGAACATTTCCAATACAAACATTTTTTTTATTGTTATTCTTGACCAATTGCTTGCTTTTCCAGCAAAAAGTTCTGTGCACGCCACTGACTGACAACCAAGACCATTATTCAGTAATTTTGTTATTATTTTCGCTGTCTTCTGTATTGACAGATCTTTTACCGTTTCCAAACTATATACATATCGACAAACTAGACAATACTGGACTCTTCCAACTATATCTTCTTTTGGAGGCATCTTCTGCGACGTCTCTAATTGTAAGCCGATAAGTCATACATTCGGGTGACAAGACGGTGCGAATAAAATAATTTTATTTCACAGAACTTTTTGCTGGAAAAGCAAACAATTGGTCAAGAACAACAATAAAAAAAAAATGAAAAAATTTAAGTCTCACTTTGAAAAAAAAAATTTTGTATGACGCCAGGGTAGACAATGTCTACCCTAGAGTGAAAATTTCCTATACAAACTTTTTTTTTCAAAGTGGTATTTAAATGTTTTCACTTTTTTTTTTGTTATTCTTGACCAATGGGGTCTACTTTTATAAAGGCCACCAGTTGGCGCCACTGGCACGTAAGGTATATGTCAAAGGTTTGTTAGGTTAGATTTACATAGAAGTTCGATTTTTTGTTTTGCTTATCCATATAATATTAATATTTTTTTCTTTCTTAAATGCGAATAAACAATGCCGCAATTATGTGCAGTTCCGTTATGTTTGAAAACAAAAGGAGGAGATAAGTTTTGTTTTAGCCCCTCTTTTATTTAGCTCTAATCTTAATTCATTTACTTTCATTGCACCGTACCTTGAATAATAAACCTGAAACTATGAATTTATCTCGACTAATACACAAATAACTAATAAAAATCCATAGCTTTCGCCGTTTCGCGGGCATTTGACGTTTCTCTATACCTGTCGCCTCAGTGGCGCCACCTGACGTCGATAGTAGCCCTCATTGCTTGGTTTTCCAGCAAAACGTTCTGTGCACGCCAATGGGTGCGATATGCAGTGTGTCACCAAGTTAATGGTGTCCAACAACTGGTTCACAATCCGTGTCGTGTCGTCTACTGCCGACGTTCTCTGGTAATTTACTATTAATTAACTGAATGTTTCTTTTGACTAGCATTGATGCCGTTACTTACACTCGTTGACTACAAGTTAAGATGTACGTTTTTGTATTCATTAGGAAATTGTTTTTAGCTTTTAGCTATATTAGTTGAATAAACATTATATTTAGTACATTTTATAGCTTTTTATTTATTTTTGGTTAATGGATATAACATTTGTATTATTTAATTTAATTTTTGTAGTAGATTCTTATTTGTTTAGTTTTTTAGTTATATTATATTTTCCTTAATTTAAATAATTATTGTATGTTTGTGCCAGTAAGTAAATTTACAACAAACAGTAAATACAACAGTAAGATTTTTTATTTTTATATACAAGGTGACTTTTTGATCATCGTCCAAATTCATACTGGAGGCTTGGTAAGTGATCAGCATCAGGGATCAATAACAATTTTTGTGAAATTCGTATAATGAGATTTCGACTTCCCATAGTAATTCACTCCCAGTTCAGACTTCAGAGTGAATCACTATGGGGAGTCGACATTTCATTTTTATGAATTTTACAAAAATTGTTATTGGTTCACGATGCTGATCACTTACCAAGGCTCAAGTATGAATTTGGACGATGTTTACAAATTCACCTTGTATATATTTTGACCCACTTGTGGTCGTCGTCAGTCGATGGATTGGTTGGATTCGAAAAAAGATTATACTCTTTTGTTTATTGGCACTAAGGTAGGTTCTCATCGTGATGCCAGCAAAAATTTTCTTTAGAACTTTGTATTACGTACTGCTACCTATATTGAGTGATTTAAATTAATTGAACCTATGGAGCTGAAACCGAAAATTCCCAGATTTCCCAGTTCGGTTGGTTGAATGAATTTTAATTTATCTTTGTTGAAAATTAAACTCTTCTACATGTCAACAGATATTCACTTTATTAAACTAAACCCAACCGGTTTCGTTTATAAGCATTCTCAAGGGTTTTGAGCTATTACAAAATATTAACAATTGAAGATTTTGCTCATAGGGGCTGGGACAGCCGATGCCAAATAAAATTCGGGATAACACGATGCAGGTTTATTGTACACCATTCGATCAAGGAAGGAAGGAAGTAACAAGCGACGGTTCACAGGAAGTTATACAAAAACATTGCCATAGAGAAAAATTACCTTTTCGGTGTTGCTATAATATGCAACAGTGAGTTGGATTTCAAGAGCGAAGTACAGTTATCTTTTGTCCATGAAATGAATTCCATAAAAAAATCAAGTTGAGATGCTGCAGTCACTGAAGCAAAACGCTTAGCCATTCTTCACATTCTGCTATAATTGCCATTATTGGCGCCAAAGGGGTAACGGGACATCGCATTTTACCGGAATCACGTGATAATTGTACACTAATTGCATAATTTACAAATTAATATTAAGTGATATCAATTCCTAAAGTAGTTGATCAAATAAAAATAACATAAAATAAAATATATCTGCAAAAAAAATTATCAGTAGTATTAACCATTATCTGTAAAAAAATAACAATAAGAAAACAAATTATAGGTTACATTTAATTACAATTTTAAGATTCAAACAAACAATTAAAAAGAAAAAACGTTTTTTTTCGAACCCTGCTCTATCCATAGAACCTGATGACAAAGAAGTTTTAAGATTCGAACCTGTTTCATTCGATGATAATAATGAATGTATAAATAATCATAAAAATGATATTAAACATAAGAAGGAGCTTGCGGCAACTGAACCAGTCCATAAAGATATCTTTGCATCTGAGAAACGGATTTTAAACGTTTCCCCTTGGGTCATGATAATTAGTCTTGATTTTCGGACTGATATGGACAATGTGGAATGTTAAACTTACATCAGGTGAAATCTCATTGATATGTCAATGAATTAATTAATTAATGTTTTCGGCATAAAACAAGTGATAAAGCGTGTTGTCGCTTGCAGCTGCTTGTCCATGTTGATACTGAACTTTCTAAGAAGGTTTATATAAAAGTTTATGACTCCCTACATGGTTACAGCATGTAGCTACAGATGCAACAAGATTCTTATCTCAAAGAATTCAAAAATTTAACGCCAGATATATAATTGTAATAGAATTGAGAGATTAAAATCGGATTTGAAGATTCATAGAGATACATAAAATTATGAGCATGATTATGTCCATTGAGCATATTTGGAGAAGCAAATGAAAATTAATGCACTGATAATATATTACTGTTAATATAATATTAATAATATTGTGATGATCTTGAAAGAAAAGTGGACTAATATATTTATTCTGCATATTGTAGATGACAACATTTCCTGTTTTTTCCTTAAGATTAGTATTTCAATCACTAGATATCCAAAACCTATAATTATGTCAATGAACGCTCTTACACGGGGTCTAGATCGAAAAGGTTGGATCGAGATTTTTGATTTCAGGGATGTATTAAGAATAGTAAACATACTCAAAGTCCTAAGACTGACTTTAAATACCACCCTGAAGTCAAAAATAGTTATCATACTCAAAGTCCTTGGACCGACTTTAAATACCATCCTGAAGTCAAAAATAGTAAACATACTCAAAATCCTTGGACCGACTTTAAATACCACCCTGATGTCAAAAATAGCAAACATACTTGGTCCTTGGACCGACTTTAAATACCACTGTTCACGCTAGACCGTGACGCATGATTCGCACCCGCAGGCGGGGATGACCCCCCCCCCCGCCGCGCGCCGGTCGAGGCGCGCGCGGGCGCTCGTTCGGTCTGTTCGGATCGGCGAGCCTCTCTAGGCGCACGCGCGCGCGCCCGCGCAGCCGACAGCTCTAAACAATAGACATTCGCGTCAGCACAAACAATTATCGCGTACCTAAAGTGTAGTGTAATTACAAGTGCTGTGTACATCACTCAAACCAGGACATTCAATACATCCCTGCACAGACGCCAGCTCAACTAGCCAACAAGAAGGCTCAGCACGTCACCGCATCTCCTGTCGGCCCATCGAGAACAACATTCCAACAAAGGTCAGTTTACCCACAATCTTTTTCTTATCCTGTCTGCTCTCCCACTCAAATTCCATCAGCCCTGCATCCTGTAGCCAGCGGCTACATTTTTGGTCCTTCGGCCGGATCGAATTCTGGTCCTTACAGTCCATTTTCACAATTTTGGCCCTTCAAACCGCTACTGAACCAGCCCCCGTCGATTTACTACAGTCCATTTTCACCCGGTTACATATTTTGCCCCCTTTCCCGGCAAAAAATATTTTGTGGTTTCGAATACCTATCGCGGGTAGATAATTAGAACCGCCGCCTGGAACATTCCATTTATCGGTTAGAACCGACCCCCCCACGCCCCTTTACAGAATAACTCATTTTCATCACGGTTGTAATTATTATTCAGCTCAGATAACATAAGTATATTCATTCAGCCCAATTGTTTATTACAGTCCACTATACTTCTTTATTAAACCCAAATTTTACGAGATTTTGCGAGATATTTTTTCGGTGCGAGTATTTGCTTTATTTCGTGCACATACGTAAAACCCACGTATACATAAGTTATTACGTAACGAACGTTTACGTTTACGAATTATTACGTTACCAAAGCTTGATCTGCATCATTTGATTGTACGCTCATTTAGATCCGATTTCTGCCAGGTAAACACATTCTTTGTTTGTTTTCGCTCTCAAAGCAGTAGGTAGATATTTTATTCTATAAATAGAATTTTCGACGACTGATGTTGTTGTTGTAAAGGTACATTCGTGTAAACAAGAGCCAACGCGTATTGTCGGCACGTGATTTCAAGGCAAATAACATAAAAGTGAACAGGTTCATCAGCCCTTTTCGATATTTTTGTGTTGCGGTAATCTCACGTCGCAGTAATATATTGCCGGACCGTTTATTTGTGTTATTGTCTGTTTTTTTTTACCCGGGTATAGCACAAATATAGTAAACAATTTTTTTTTTTCTCTTCTCATCTCTGATCTTGTTGTTTGTGGTACACATATAGGGTGTTCCAAGTTGGTGTATCGGCTCATATACAGGTTGTTTTTAAAAAAAAAATATTTTTTTTTCTCTCTGTCGTGTTTATTTTCCGTGTTCCGTTTGAACATAGCCTTTGTTTTTTCGGCCCGCGCAAGTTACAAGCTATCCGCACGTTGGAGTTGGTAGCGCTCAAGTTTTAATAACTCATTTTCACATATAGTCACACTCATCACACATTCAATCAGCACATACACACTCAGCTCATTTTCACTCACACATTCAATCAGCACATATAGACACACTCAGCTCATTTTCACTCACACATTCACTCATCAGATACACATTCAGCTCATTTTCACTCAATGAAACCAGCACTCAGTCATCACACACACACTCATCACATACACACTCAGTTCATTTTCACTCAATGACTCCAGCTCCAACAGAGAATTCTTGTAACTCCGCACAACGTGTAGTGAACGTCACTAACACACCAATAATAGCAGACGTACATGGTCAATTTCACTCAGCACGAGCCCTGTTAGGTTTTATCTCACGTCGCGGTACTCCAGTTCTCATTCGCTCAGACTGCGGCACAAACTATGATGCAATCACTCACAAGCTCGCGAATCAGCACATAACTTGGTTCGGCGCTCTGCACGAAATAATACTCAACTCAAGACCCTTCTGCCCGATTTTATCCGATCCTACGGACTTTGACCCTCTCACGGCCGGACATTTCATTGTTGGTCGTCCGCTCACCGCTCTACCTGAGCAGTCTTTTTACGACGGACCCATATCTGTTCTTAGGCGCTTTCAGCTCATTCAAGCGCTCTCTCAGCGCTTTTGGATTCTCTGGTCCAGATCCTACCTCCATACCCTGCAAACCCGCCCCAATCAGCTCTCCCCTTCCTCCCCTCCTCAAGTGGGTGAACTGGTCCTCATCAAAGAGGATGACTTGCCTCCGCTCCAATGGAAGTTGGGGAGAATTCTCCGCACAATGCCTGGCAGGGATGGAGTGGTCCAGGTTGTGGATCTGGACACAGCCCATGGAGCCGCAGCCCCGGCCCCCCCAGGATGTTCACGCTAGACCGTGACGCATGATTCGCACCCGCAGGCGGGGATGACCCCCCCCCCCGCCGCGCGCCGGTCGAGGCGCGCGCGGGCGCTCGTTCGGTCTGTTCGGATCGGCGAGCCTCTCTAGGCGCACGCGCGCGCGCCCGCGCAGCCGACAGCTCTAAACAATAGACATTCGCGTCAGCACAAACAATTATCGCGTACCTAAAGTGTAGTGTAATTACAAGTGCTGTGTACATCACTCAAACCAGGACATTCAATACATCCCTGCACAGACGCCAGCTCAACTAGCCAACAAGAAGGCTCAGCACGTCACCGCATCTCCTGTCGGCCCATCGAGAACAACATTCCAACAAAGGTCAGTTTACCCACAATCTTTTTCTTATCCTGTCTGCTCTCCCACTCAAATTCCATCAGCCCTGCATCCTGTAGCCAGCGGCTACAACCACCCTGAAGTCAGAAATAGTAAACATACTTAAAGTTCTGGACCGACAAATACCACCCTGAAGTCAAAAATAGTCAATATCCTTGCACCGACTTTAAATACCACACTGAAGTCAAAAATCTCGATCCAACCATTTCTAACTAGTAATGTTTTATTGACAGAATTGACAGAAACAGTACCCCTATTATAAATGCGAAAGTGTGTTTGTTGGTTTGTTCTTCTTTCACGAAGCAACGGATCATAGAGTTTATGGGCCAGAGAGTGACGTGGGCTACAGAGGCTATCAGCGCGGGCAAAAGCTAGTTACTAATAAACTTATCGCAAATAAATGTACTCGTATGTTCGTAACAGCTACCGATAGTAAATCTAACAATGGAGAGCTGGATCTCGTAGTCTTTAGAAAGGTGAACCGTCCTGATCGACACGACGACTACCGGTCCTGCTATGTTCAACAGTTCGATCACATCTGAGGGTGCGGCTTCTCGCTCAGTGTCCTCGTGAGACCCTCCGAGTTTAGTCCCTCCAGTGTTGTGCCTCTCGCTGACCTAGTCGTTGTCATCGTTTGAAGAGTTGCTATTTTAATCCTCCTTATTAAAGCAGCAATGTCTCAGTAGGGGACGCCACACTCTCAATTGAATGAATGGATTTATTGTACACAAAAGATATATAAAAAGAAAAACAGAGTCTTGAAAACATAATTTTGTACTTGTTACTTGAAGCGATTTCTTCCAGCCAACCTTTGGGTGGTGAAGAAGTTATTATCACAAGAAAGTTAAAAGACAAAATAATGATAGGAAAGTTCAGTAAATTAAGTGAAAATCAATAAAGTGTAAATATACCTAAATCTAAAAACTTCTACCTAAGGTCAACCTGCATGACCTAAAATGCTTGTCAAAATTACGTCCGCAGTACACATTGGGACTATCATGTTGGGACGTTAAAATCGTCGGTGAAAAAAGAGTGTTATTTATTTATTATTTATTTATTTATTACTTATTTTAGAAAACTAGCGACTATTTTAATAACAATAGTAAAAAACTTAAATTAACTCTAGGTGTTGACTGTTCTAGTGGCAGTCCACACTCGAAAACACCTCTGTAACCTCCTCGGAGATATGTGTCGTGACGACATGTAAGTTAATTGCACTAATTATATCTTACTTTCCTTGCTATTTCTGGACTTCAGACCGTTGATCTTGCTAGATTTTATCACGTGTGTTTTTTATCATATTGTTTGCAATAAAGTCGTGAGAGAAGACAACAGGGGATAAATTTCAAAATCCTACGAGCTCAAGTCCTCCTATAGTTGTACTAAAGGTGCCTGTCCACTGCCCTTTGGTTACTTTCCCCTTTTCCCAGCCTGTGACCTGAACCGGTGGTGGTTGTATGCATAACCGATCCTTTTACAGCTAATTACCCACCAGCTATTCGACCGGAATAACGTCTAGACAAGTTAGGTCTTATTGAGCAGGCAATCCGTCGGAAGGAGTCGAAAAAGGACTTGCAGGTGTCAGTTTTTTATTATGTTTCATAGGATGGAGTGCTTAGAACTAAATACTTGCGTTAATTTAGTTAAGTTGTTTCATGTAAGTGAATCGTCTTTCTTTACTTGGAATAAATTCGATGGATGTGTGTTTCCTCAATAAAAGGGGGTTCTACAGAAATGTATATACGTAAACACCGGACGTGTCGCCAGTAAATGTAATTTTATGTCTAACTAGCTTTTGCCCGCAGCTTCGCCCGCATGGATATCGTTTTTATGACTATATGTGAAAATTGACATATATTATGATAGAAGTAAGTAAGTAACAGATGTGAAAATAGATGTCAAGAATGTCAGAAGTGGCAGGGGACAATAGTGACAGATTTCAAAAGTGACAGATATCGAAAGTGACTGATGTCAAAAGTTAATTATTCTGAAAGTGAGAGATGTCAAAAGTCTCTAGATACCTGGGGAAGAATGTATTTTTCTGGGATAACTTGTTCTCCGCTCAGTCTTAGCGAAATTAGTTTGGTTTCAGCGTGAAAGAGTAACAAACAGTAAGACACACTTTCGGATTTATAATATTAGTAGGGATTCTCGCAGACAGGAAAAGAAACCCTAGATGTTCGCAAATCCGTCTAGTTTCCTCACTCATTGGGTTTCCTAAGTAATTGTAACATGATATTGGGAACTTAATTACTCATAAGCAATAAGCATGTGTACTTAAATACGATGATGATGACTTTGTCTGGGATATAATTATGTTATCTTCGCAAGATAATTTGCAAGACCTTAAAGAACGCCAAGTTTTTACCGGAATGGGAAATCCTAAGTATATCGTCAGGAAATGATGCTCTGCATGACCCCGTATAAGAACCTATGAAGCACCTACATTTTTACTAATGACGCCGTGCTCAAAAAAATTAACCAAATGGTCAACTGATCATACAGATAATCTTTTGTTTTATGGCTTTTGCAAATACTTCGTATATTGAAAAGCTTGGCTCTTGTCGATGTTGCTCTCTCCATTGAATTTTGTTCATGGCCAACTTCTTCAGTTCCTGGTATGACACGACTCAACCCTTTACTTTTAGGTGGTTACATAGTTCATCCTTGGTCTTCCTCTTCCTCTCTTTCCTTCTATTCTTCCCTCTACTATGTTTATTATAAAGTTGTCTCGTCTTACTTAGTACGTGTGCGACCATCCTTGCTCCCTTATTCTCTATTGTTTCTATAACCCTTGTCCTTTCTTTTACTCTACGTAGAACTTCTGTGACTCTTTCCGTCCAGCCCGTCCTTTCCATTTTCCGCCATCACCATCTGTTATGTATTTGCAAATACATCAAAAGAAAATTCGCTTTCCCATAGAAAATGACAAGTAGGTATGTATTAAAAATGTATGGGGATGTTAATTTTTAATTGGATTTGTTTCAACAGTTTTTCTATGGAAGTGGTTCACTATAATCAGTAGAGCGTGTAGTTTTATTTTCTGAGTGCGTCATTGATACACTCATTATGTGTGCTATTCGCGTCTTCCGTCACACACAACCTATTATCACAGTTTAAAACTGTGCTATTAAGGGGCTGCACAATGCTAAAATTCAGTCCTGCTCTAACGCTTTTGTTTTTTAACTGTCTATCCTGCTCTAATCAGATGCCACGCACGCAAAAGTTCAGTTATTTTGAAATCGCAGCTACATTAGGACATCAACTGTAATTTCTTTATGTAATAAATACGTTTTTTTCTAGTAAGTATCTGCGTGTGTTGGTTTCGTTTCAATCAGTTTTGAAATATGGAAACTGAATCGCTTTTTTCTTGAAATTCATGCTTTTTTGAAAGTATTATAATTAAAAGAAGATTGAAAGTAAGTATATTTATAAAGTGTAATTAATAATTGTCTTGAGTTAAAAAAAATACACCATATTTAAAAAATAAAAAAACCGTCTAAATTGAAGGAACTGATTCCAACACAAAACTGATGTTTAGCATTGACAACAATCTGTACAATGCAATGCATCTGCGACAGAAAACGTTCGAGAAAGTAAACTGGAAGTTGACAACTGATCAGCATTTCAAATGCACATCGATTAAGGTCATCGTCTACCTACACCACAGAATGCAGAGTCAAGTTCAACTATGTAAATGTAGATCGTTATTGGTCGGTCACGGTGACGCTTCAAATCTCTAAAGTTTGCTAATTATCTCTGTCGTCATCAACGTTATTATCAGCGAAGAATCACAAAAAATAATATTCTGCATAGTGATGAGATGATCGATCATGTCTAAAAAAGTTTATTCGTTGTACTAGTTTATCAAACAGTAACAGATTACATATTAAGAATTAGGTTAAGGACTAGTTCATATGATATGCTTTCTTTAAACAGCTAATACACGTTTTTTTTTTTTTAATGAAATTGGCAATTTAAATATCCATAAATGTTCCAGAAAATACTTAATAATATCGTTTGAACAATTTTCTTTCGTATGTACCTAAGCGTATGAGTACGTATATAAAACGTAACAAGAATATATACTTACAGCAAAATGGAACAATTGCGATAGCAACATAAACAATACATAAGTATTAAGGTTTTGTTGAATAACTATTGAGTGAATTTTGAATTTAAGTGTTCTGGGGCTCTACCGTGTAATTCTCATTTGTATCAACTTCAAGCAAATGCATGCGAAATTCAACGCGTGCAAAAGAGATGGCATGTGAGGCGGGCGTCGTCGCACGCACGACAAATTTCAATCTCAAGTTGATGTTGATGAAAATGAGAATTACGCGGTAGACCCGGTTTCGATGAATTAGGAAAAGGCGGGTTTTTCACAATCCGGTTGCGAAACTGCTCTTAAGAATATGTATAATTTATAAATGATTTTGGTATTCTGTTTGTAAGAACTATGCTTCCTTCGCCGGACTCTTTGTTATTTACCATACCTGTATTCTGTGGTGGTACGGAACCCTTCGTGCGCGAGTCCGGCTCGCACTTGGCCAAATTATTTATTTTTCCATCGTCTCACGTCATATTCAAGTTGATTCATGAGTATATCATAGACGTTTTGAAATAAGTAAGTGGTGCGGCGAGTAACAGTTTCTTAATCCCACCAACAATACAACACTTCATTATATTGCTGTTTTGACACCAAATTGTTACAACAATATTATGTTTGCTAATGATCGGAGTATGAATGATTTTCATCTGTTCTATCACACAATGGCCGGTCGGTGGATGTGATGGGAGTTCATTGTTGTGTAATAATAACTCATAGTTCCGGCCATAACACCTGCGCGTGTGCGGTGCGAACGTTAGTTTATACGTATTTTTGGCATGAATATTCAATCGACAGCTAACCAGGGGCTCTACCGCGTAATTCTCATTTGTATCAACTTCAAGGAAATGCATGCGAAATTCAACGCGTGCAAAAGAGATGGCATGTTAGGCGGGCGTCGTCGTCGCACGCACGTCGAATTTCAATCTCAAGTTGATGTTGATGAAAATGAGAATTACGCGGTAGACCCGCTGCTCCAACAAGATGATCACACAATCGAAGCCACAGACAAAGGATTGTCTCGTCATATTAATCTTTATAGGATGGTAATAAGCCTTTTGTGTCAAAAAAAAAGAAACTATATGTATAATAAGCAAGATTTGTCGTATGTGAGTGTGAGGCAACTGGCAACGATAAATGACCTACATTCCATAATAATTGGAGCCAGCCAACGCAAGGCACGGTAATTCTTTTTCATTCTTTGAATTCTTTATTATTTCGTGATATTATTTAATAGCTTATAGACAAATAAACTGGCAAGATTTTCAAATTGTTATGTATAATTATTGTAATTATATTCGTTGACCTATTATTATTATTATTTTCTTGTTTATGGCTAAGTGACAGATAGCGTTGAGAGAAATCTGTGGAGATTCACGATTTGCATACAAGAAAAAATGTCGTCGCAAACCCGTATTTTTTATGTAAAATTACATAAAAACAAATAAATTTAACCTAGGTATTACCATAAAACAATTTTTGTACGTCTAAGTTCACCCATCATTCATCACAGTTGGTAACATTTCATAACCTGTTTCGTAATTTGGAGGCTCTACTTCTTTCACAGTTGTATCGATCATCAGTTTTACTTATTCATCAGAATCATCAGGTAGGCTGTGAATAGGGTTGCCAACCGTACTTTAAAATAAAGTATCTTACGTTATTTTGGGTCCCTGTACTTTATACTTTTGAATACCAGTAAAGTACGTGAAAATACTTTATTTTAATCTTTACATAAAATTAGACGTAAACTGAAAACAAAAACAGAGCCGTAAAGAAATCCAAGGGAAAATGTATGACTTCCTTCATTGTGGATGATATTTTTATGTTGTGCGTTTGTGTTTATGCAAATAGCACAAAAATACAGTTTCACAAAAGGATTTGAAGATGTTAGTATGTAGTCTGGCCTTCCTAGTTCCTACCGCCCGCAGTTAGTGTGACATTTTTTTCAAAAAATCTTTGAACTCCCTTGAATAAAGAATACTTTTTTTCTAAAGGACCGTACTTTTAATTTACCTTCCCTGAAATCAGATAGACTTTATTTCTTTTAAAAAAAAGTTGGCAACCCTAGATGTTTTTGAATTGTTTTGAAATATTTAACCGTCGTCGCGTCGTCGGTCGGTTGGCCCTTCGAATTCTGCTCCACCTAGTTTCCATCAGGCCCGTCAGGCCGCCTGACCTCGCATGCTTGACGTGCCGCTACGTCAGACAACAGATGTCCGTCAAATCCTCGCCACCCGGCGATCACAACGCACGTGTTTACGCTTTCCGGCTGAAAACATTCGTTATACCGTACGACATATGCAACCTCTATTTAAGTGCACCTCCTGCTGAGTTTTAAAATAATATTCTATGTACGATGGACTTAGAAATGTAGCCCCCGACAGTGTTTGTTTAGGTCCACAGTGTAAGTGCTTTCAAACAATTGTGTGATTGGTGCTAGTGTTGGGATTGTTTTGTCTGACCTTATCGGATTTGGAGGAGGTAATATACTATTTAATTTTTTTATTTATAATGTATTCAAGTTTATTAATGTTTAATTAAAGTCTGTAATTACTTCAGGAAGCGAAAGTCGAGTCGGTACAATTTGAATCGCATTTAGGTTTGTTACATAAACCAAAGCCTGTAAAAAAAAGACCGGTCAAGTGCGAGTAGGACTCGCGCCCTGAGGGTTCCGTGCTATTTAAATAGGTTAATATGCTTAAATAATTTGAACAGAAATTACAAAGTTACCAATACCTACAAATTGTATGAAACAAAACTACAAAATTAAGTTGGTTGAGTATTCGGGGACTTAACCCTAAACCTACATCATAAATCGGCGTTTTTAGTATTTGTTGTATAAATACAACATATGGTACATAATATACAGAAATTAAGAATTCGTAACTAATTTGGTCTTTGAGATAGACCCCGTAACAAAAATGGTCTAAAAATGACAACTTTGATAGCCACCCATTTCTTTATTTTCGATGACACCCGAAAGAGGTAAGAAAAATATAAAATATAATGTATCCCTGAAAAAATATTTTATTTTGTTTTTAATTTAATATTATTCGGTTTTGGGTCAAAATTTTACACAACATGTCAAAATTTCATTCCGTCTAAGAGCTAGAGACCCGTGACAAACAAATAGACGGACAGCGGAGTGACATTAATAGGGCTCCGGTTTGCCCTTTGGGTACGGAACCCTAAAAAATGTTTATTTAAATTTCAATATCAAATTATTGTGAAAGTGTTTATGGTATGAAAATTGAAACGGAAGTCCATTTGTCTGTACCAATAAATACTGGGCGTTAAGATGAAGTTGCGGAAGACGAAAACTGTCGATAGTAATCGTCCATGCGAACAACTTTTACTATGGAGCCAACACCCGAATCACGAAAACAAAATCAGCTGTTCCATAGAAACCCGTCCAAAATGTATGAAACAAATCTTTTTTCTCGATTTCTCAATTTTTTTTTCATGGTAAGTTGTTTTCATGGGCGGGTACTATCGCCAGTTTTCGGCTTCCGCAACTTCATCTTAACACCCTGTGTACACCCCCCCTATTCTGTATCTTTAGTTGCCAACTGAACTGGGTGCCTATCATCAAAAATATAGATAAAAACTGAAATTTCAAAATTTCCTTTAGTGGGTATTAAACTATTAACATTCTTTTTTTTTTTTTTTAAACCACCAAGTGCCAACAATCACTAGCATCTATTATATTAACAATCTGTTTCGTCACTTCAAGTGCGAACATATCCTTAGGAAATCGGAATTCGATAGTATATCCATGTTTTTGATGATAGGCACCCAGTCCAGAAGGCAACTAGAGATACATAATAGGCCCGCAGGAGGCGTTTTGGTCAGTTCCAAATAAATTTATCTATTATTTTAGTATTAGACACGTTAATTTCACGTCAATCAAAAATATGTATAGTATTTATATTGTTAATGTGATTGATATTGTGTAATACAGGTTTATTACTTGTCAATCATTAAAGCAATTACTATATATGTATAACAAATTATCACCTGTCAATCGAATCTTCACAGTTTCTAACGAAGTTTATCGCTTATCCGGTTCTGGGTTTTCATTAAAATTATGTTTATTTATCGATTTGTTTATATTCAATATCTGTGCAGCATTAGTGAAAGTGTGGAAACATTTCAAGTTACGATTTAAATTGATATCGAATAGTTGAATTTCTCTTATACAGCATCACTATATACAAACTGTTATGTTTCTCTTTTTCTACTTGTATATGTTAAAGTTGTTGAGCGAAGGGAAGTGTTAAGGCGATATGTAAAAAAATAGGGGTGCTTCTTTTTTGTGTATTTCATGAAATACACGGAAAATTTTAATAAATTTTTGGTATATACATTTTGACTATATAATCTACGGTGTTACTACAAAACGGTGTTTAACTTTAGACAGTCTTTAAACCTGTTGTTGTCGCCATTTCTTTCATATTGTAAAAGAGTGACAGCAACAGATTTAAACACTGTCTAAAGTTAAACACCGTTTTGTGGTAAGACCGCTAGGGTTTTGAAGTTGGAAAACATGTTTGGATAAATTTTCCTCGATAGAAATAATTGCTGAAATGAGGTCTTGAAACAAACTTTTTCACCTCGTTTGACGAATAGGAACCATATACAGAAATCAAACATATTTTATTAGGTGTGTTTCAACAATATCTAGAGATGCAGAGAAAAATATATAGAGAACAATATCTATATTTGAAATTTTGCTAGCTATTTTAGTTTTTTTATAAAAATTATACAACTAACATTTTTCGCTTTCGCCCTGAATCCGCCCCCCTCGCACTGAGCGTGTTTTCGCTTGGAGTGACAATGATAAAAATAAAATTCGCATAGCCTCTTAAAGCGAAGTGTTGCAGCTAGTCCGCTAAATGCACTAATTGTCGAAAGCATAGGTAAGCTAATATTGGTGCAAACATTATAATAAACGCATGCAATACTCTGTTATTAAGGTCAACGAGAGCCACGCACCAGTGGCCACTTGCAATTACTGTATATGAACGTATCATCAATGTAGACTAATGTGAAGTAACACCAATGTTACAGATGCAATGCCTTTTGTTTTGTCTATATTTAGACTGAACTTACAAGAACTTCAAAGGTCGTGAGCATTTTATTGTCAGTTCGCGTGTGACCGGTTTGTGTACCAGGCCTTTTCATTATTATTTGTATTTTATTTATAGTTTCTATTTATTTCCTATTACTCGTTAAAGCTATTTTATTGGCATTTTCTTTAACTTTTTTTTTGTTTCCGTTAATTATGTCAGTTTGAGAGGCGATATATAAAAGTTTTAGCGTCCCTGTTACTCCATATGCGAAAAAACCATCACTGCAAGAGGGACAGATTCGAGGAAAAATAGCAAAAAGTCGGTTTTTTATTAATATAAAATGTACTAAAGTTGTATCAAAATTTCATTTAACCAGCCCCCCTATTCTGTATCTTTAGTTGCCAACTGAACGAGGTGCCTTTCATCAAAAACATAGATGAAAACTGAAATTTCAAAATTGCCTTTATTGGGTATTGAACTATTATCAATCTGTGTCGTCACTTCAAGTGCGAAAATATCCTTAGGACATCGGAATTCGATAGTATATCTATGTTTTTGATGATAGACACCCAGTCCAGAAGGCAACTAGGGATACATAATAGGCCCGCAGGTCTTAGATACTGTTAAAATCCATCTAATAAAATATAATCGCAGTCCATATGTCATTCCAAATTTGTCAAACCAGGAGAATTGGTGTCGAAAAACACCTCATTTCAATAAATATTTGTTAGTATCGAGCCGAATTTCTCCAATCACGTTTCTGTTTTAGCACATCCCTCCAAAAAGATGCCAAAAATACACTATTTTATCAAACCAATGCATTCTTCACTGAAGTAGATATGCAAGTTCTAAAAGTGTCGGTTTTTTCCGTAGCGCCTTAATTGTTTTGAATTTTTTTTATGATAAATTCCAAACCTCCCTTCACTTTCATCAAACTTTAAATCTTCCCATTGTTATAGTGGTAAGTAGTTATGAGATAAGTACTGACTGACAGGTAGCTAAATACGGAAAGACATGTAAATACCGTGAATATTTGGCCGCCACTACACAAACCATTGTTTAATCACAATGGTGTTGTCTTGTATGATGGTGTTCGTGACGCCGTGTCCGGTTATTATTATGTGTTTCGGAACGACCTTGTCTAGTTTATCTTAAGTCTGGGTACTTTCCTCCATCTTGGTAAAATTACTTTTAATACCACAAAACATATTTTTATCTACTCCCAATAAGGCAATTGCGACATCCCGACCTTATTTCTTAAGTCACGCCCCTTTTATCCTGATTGGCCTTCAAGGCAGCTTTACCGGAACGACGCACCCGAGGTTCATGAACGAATGTCCTTTCATTTATCGTGAAATTTTTAGTTGAAAATTGTATAAATAAAGACGATATTTTTAATGGTCATAGATAAAGTATTGTGTGCAACTGAACATAATTAGACATTGGGACACTCGTGCAATACTATAACGAAACGAAACGAAACTCACTTCGTTCGTTTCGTTTACAAGCATTCGTGTACCAATGTCTCAAATTAAGTTGCATAAAATACCATTAGGGTGCTGTACCCGAAAGATTACTTAGCCTCCGCTGTTTGTCAGTATGTCTGTCTGTCCGTTTGTCACAGAGGGGTATACAGCTTCAGCCGTAATACGTAGGTAGTTAAAATTTTCAACAAAATACGTGATGTTTCGTATCTAACGGTAACACGAGTACGTACGAGTTTTAAATTATAATATATATTAATAATATCGTCTATATCTTTGAAAGTACCGTTATGATTAAGAGTTCAAATCCTCGTATTGTGTGGTGGTACAGAAGCCTTCGAATCCGACTCTAACTTGCCCAATTTTTTTCTGAACCTCAGCAAGGTGTCGCGAACTTTTCGTCTGGCTGAATTACATCAAAATAATGCGATTTTACTACATACATACGTGTGTGTGACGTGGCTGACTATTCTCATTATTACCTTGGTTTCAAATAAACTGGAGTTTCTGATTTTGCTTTCAGTGAGTTTTAGTTTTCTCATTCCCATGTTAGTACAAGTACTCAATAGAAATAATAATATCTCTTCGAAACTAATGAGCCTCTTTGTATTAATCTCTTCCTCTGACCTGACCATACCAAGAATTGAATAGCCTTCATCCATAGACAATATACCTTCATCCCTTATCGGAAGAACAATAGCTATCGATACCGAATCCAGGTAGAGTCGTTAGCTCTTCGAAATGAACCTTATTCTTTTTAATACAACCCCAATGTGCGAAGCGATAAGATCTACCAGGAGATAATGACTGGGGATTTCCGCAAAATTAGAAAAGATATTTGGTTCTTGAATTTTTTTAAATTTTTTCCCCTCCGGTTTTGAATATTACACAACTTTCAAGGGACTTTAGATGTAAGGACGCAAACATGACATGCATGGTACCTATTATTAGTTCTTTGTTGTATTCAATTCAATTCAATTTATTTATTGCGATAAATTACAGTTTTATTGGTGTTTCTATAAATAGGCAGTACAAGTTTAATTTTACCGATAGCGGCATAGCAATATTATAATAATAGTTATTATTATTATAAACTTAATTCTAATCCTACTTTAACACATTAAAAAAGAAAAAGAAATAGGCGTTGAAATCGTTTACAAATAGAAAGCTTAAACTGCTGGCGATTGTACATTTAGAATTTCGGTACCGGCCATTAACGACGTAAACAATTATTGCGTATGTCGTTAATGGACAGTACCTAAAATTTAATGTAAATGTGTTTATTCCGTAATATCTAAAATCCCTTGAAAATGGCGTAATATTCAAAACCGGTTGGGAACGAAATAGGTGAAATTAAATAGAAAGACTAGCACAAATGCATTTATTTCAAGATATGTTTTCAGTTTCACCAAGTGCCCACAATCGGAAGCATGAAAAAGATATTTCAACTTTTTAGATTCGCTTTGACAAAATGCATTTTGCTTGCAACAAAATAAAAATGCATAATAATGGTTATATTGTCTGTGGTGTACATGAGCAGGAAGAGCCAAGAAAGCTGTTGTTATTCACGATAAAAGTAGCTTTGTATCCACAATCATTTTATTGTTTATTAATGTTCAGTTTGACGATTAATGTTCAGTTTGACTATTTCCTTCCTACTTCATTGGAAACTGTAGAGGTACATTTGATATTAATATCAAACGTTTGTGCAGTATTCAAGCTGTTTCTGTTTTTCAAAATCATGTTCAAAATAGAAACAATTTAAATACCTACATTCTTGAATTTTAGAAACGGCTAATAACTTGACATATTTAACTATACCGGGTGTGATTAGATACTTTACTTATTATAGTATTGAACAAGTTTCACAAAGAAACATACCAGCGCAAGTACCACCTATATTTATCGGAATTTCACAATAATAGGCGTTTTTTTGTACGAATGGTACGAATCCCAAAAAGCCATAATTGTTCAGATACTCTTACATCGTGATTGTTGTCTTCTAATTTCTACTAGTTGCCATGCTACAACACTTATGAAACCCTGGTCAGTATCTATAACTTTTATTGCATTTCCCTGATTATGTGATGTGATTCTAGTGAAAGTTATTTTGGTAAAGGTATTCAATAATATATTCTATACTATCGTTATGTTTTCCAATGACGTGGGACGCCGGCCCTTAGTGTTATTTTCTAAAGGTTTCACTTTAAAATTTGGTGAAAACTTGTCAAAAGGTATGTAATAGGTAGTGGCAACTTTAGCTGACATTTTCATTTAATTTAAGATACTTGTAGGAGTATGTACTTTAGGTAATGCAAAATACGGAACACATTATAGATCCATAAAAGTAGTAAGTAATCGTCAGTGTACCATTGTATGAATAGCAGCCCCGACTGTTTCTAATATTAGTGAACATTTAATTCGCATCGATCTGTAGATCTACGAGCATGGAAACACTTTCTCTCATGAACTCGTCCTTGCTTTCTTATTGTTTCTTTTATTATCTATATATCTTCTTCTACACCAACTGTATCATTGTTATTGTAATTTACTCGACCCACTACCTATACTATTGTGTGTTAAAACGAAAATCCCATGCTAACCTGATTTCCATCGCTCCACATGTTGACGCATTTTTGAATAGTGATATTTACATGGTAAGCATTGAAAAGTGACTTAGCAAAGATTTTCGCTCCATGAATAGCCCATATTGAGGTGTTTGTCCGACAATTCATTGGACGCAAAAGCACCGTTAGCATTACACAGTTATACAAACTGGGCAATGAGGCGGTTCGCATCTTCATACTGTTCGAGATATGGGCGGCCTTCGGCGTTCGTTCTTAGAATTTTGAATAAATGCTTTGTTTTTAAGTAGGTTTCTATGTTGGTTGTGATATGTTGTGGTCGGTTATTGTTTGAAAACAAAGCAGTTTGGTCTGTTTTAGTTTAGGGCAATCTTAGCTGCCTGCTAGAGCAGACTCCGATACAATCACAAGATTATGTGAAATACCGTACATATATTCGTTGTTAGATAACGCTGTTTCACTGGCAAACATCAAACATGGTGTTTTATAAGTGTTTCTGTTACATACGTTAGCTGCAATTTCAATCACGTCTGGGCTTTCCAACAGTTTGCATGATCATCGCATTCGCATCGCAGGAGGTGATAAGGAACCTGCGCACGCGCCACCACGCCACTCTTGCGCAAACCATTACATATCCTTGCTATTCACCTAACAGCTACTAACAAGCTCTTCTATTTACTTCAGATGTAAATTATTATGATTGGTGAAGTGATACAGCCGTCAAAACTCAAACATTGCTATTGCAAAATGAAGGTCGACCTCTTGCATCGCAACTCACAAACCTGTTGAACATGGTTGAACGAAAAAGTGGCGCCATTTTTAACGGTTACCTGTAATTTGTGTGTCATACACACACATCTTGATTTTACGCCCACACCACTTCAAAAGGGTACACATTCCAAATTCTTAAAAACTTCTTTTGAAACTTAGTGAAGTGTCCAGATATGAACAGTTTTGTTAGTAAATCTACTCATATATTTTACTGACGGTATAAATAAGTTTTATGCGTGGTTTATCATCATAGACTTGGTTACAGTAATCCACCGACTTGCTCTTGTTTTGTATTGAGATTATAATTATAAGATATATATATTTTTTCCTCGTGACAATAATTCCTCTGGCTTTGTATTTTTAATCCCTTTACTTTATAAACTTTTTATGTTAACGTTTGTAAAAAAAGAAAAGACATGATCTTGCTCGGTTTCTTGCCCTTCTTCTTAGCACGACTAACTGAATGAGTGAGGCACAATATTCATTTAAGCCCGCGACTTCGTCCGCGTGGAAGAAGATAATGCGGCCACAGTGTCATCCCTTGGAAATCCCGGAATCAAAGGAATAGCAGTTTTTTAATTGGATAATAAGTTTGAAAACAGTGATCTCCTTTCCTTCTCTCTTTGTAACCCATGCCTCAATGCCGAGGACCGAACAGTGGTAACCGCATCAAAATCCGTTTAATAGTTTTTGCGTGATGCATGAAATACCGACAAAAATTCCTTTATAGCACACCGTGCGTAAAATGACCGCTTACGCACGCGCGTGCGTAAAGTCGGCATTTTCCGCGCTTGTGCTATAAAAAATTATACGAAACTCGTGCGAGAAACTTTTTCTCGACTCGTGTGATTGCAGCACTCGCCTTCGGCTCGTGTCGCAAACTCACACTCGTCAGAAAACGTTTCATCGCTCTCGTATCGTAATGTACTATTTTTTTATCAGGATCCTATACCGGTATTTTTTTTTTGAAATATCATTAATGTACAGACAGGCCCAGCTCTTTTACAGTTTTATAATAGTGTTTAATATACTAAGTTTTACAATATAAAATTGTTCAGCATTACAGAATTATTCAAGTAACTGAGCAAATCAAAGATATATAGTATAGAGTATTAAGTACCGAGCCCGTTTCATCAAAGAAGGTATCACCATGCATCTGTTATACAATTGCTGCAACTAATTTCGCATCAAAACTTTTTGTTTACCAAAATAGATGTCGCTATTTAAATTAAATAAATTAACGTTCTAATAATGAACACCGCCACCTGTTGATTTTTTCATGTACTAAAATTTTATTCATCTCCTTAAAATCGATCGTGACGTCTATCTTCAACGCTAGGAATTATTATTTGCTCAGTAACTTACTACAGTAGAAAAGTAAGTTGCAACAATCTTTAAATGACCACTACTTTTTTTTACGATGTCCGATTTTAATGAACCAAAGCCTATATTTTGCTCCAAAATAAGTTTTATTCACCTGTGAAAACTACATGAAAATCCGTTCTGTGGTTTCGGAGATGTGCGCGAACAAATTCGCCTTTTTGGCTTGGTAAAGTCAAGGACTAATCTTGGCCCTTATAGCATTCGTTCTTTTAATACACTTTCCTTGCATGATGCCTAAATTGATATTTTTTCTCACTCTTTCAGAGTTTACAAACATCATCTATTGTCTCTGATAGAAATAATATAATTTTGCTTTTTTTTGTTAAGATTTTGTTTTAGTATTGTTTCTTTTCTCATTGTATTGTTTTTTCAACTTTAATTTTAATTAGTTTTTAACAGTTTTATGTTTCACTTATGTAGCAAAAATACTATTATGTGTCTGCCTGTTATTGGGTATGCACTCTAATTTTATTTGTTAAAGCTATTTTTGTACATATGTCTTAGTGTAATATCTGTTGGCATACCTAATAAATAAATAAATAAACAAACAGACAGACAGACAGAAAATAATTTAAAAAACCCTGATTTGTGTTCTATTACTCTTCTTTAGTCAACCACTTTCTATTTTTATTACTTTTCTTCAATGTACAGACACACCGGGTTCTACTCTTTGAACGTATATTTGTGTTTATACAAGGTGAATTTGTGAACATCGTCCAAATTCATACTTGAGCCTTGGTAAGTGATCAGCATCATGAACCAATAACGATTTTTGTAAAATTCATAGAATGAAATTTCGACTTTCCATAGTGATTCACTCAGGACTGGGAGTGTGGACTATGGGAAGTAAAAATTTCATTATACGAATTTCACAGAAATTGTTATCGATTCATGATGCTGATTACTTACCAAGCCTCCAGTATAAATTTGGACGGTGATGGAATAGTCACCTTGTATATAATATGCACTTTTATATTTTGACATTTATTTGATAACATAAGCCAACAAAGTTTTTGGTACTTTAACGATTATTTGTTATTTTTATAAATAATTGTGTGGAATCCGAATCTGAAGTCGGATTGTCTCTATCAGCTTTTAATTTTTTTTAATTAACATTTTCTTAGTTTTGAAGAGATTTTGCAATCTAATAAGCATTCATTTTATGGCTTGATTTTTCATCTCTACAACTCCAAATCAGAATTTATTGTGGTCAAAATAACAGAATTTTTAATTCAGCTTAAAAATGTTAAATGAGAGCTGGTTTCGGTCCATTCCATACATTTCATACCAAGTCTTTTCTATGGATTAAGTGGAAGTGATTGTTTTAGTTATTAAATTCAAAACTACGCTTTGTAATCTTACTACCTAACAGAGCTATTGTATTGTTACAAATATTAGTAATGATTAAAGCAGGAAAAGTAATTGTTCCTACAAGTAGCAAAAAATCGCTAAATTTAAAAGTACAATCTGTTTGTGACGTGATAGAAAAAAAAAACTGAGAAAATTTCGGATTCAGCGCACAAATATCTACAGTTTAAGAAAAAAAAAAGCGAGCACCAAACATTTCGGGTTTGTTTTGGTAGCTTGTGTTATTGTATTTCCCTGTGTTATACACTGGCCTGCAAAACTAAATACTACACTTTTTAAATTTGATTTTTTTCTAAACTATAGAAGTTAGAGATTTAAAATAAAAAACGTTTTATAGCAAATTTTATCAGCTTTCTTTGAAAGTATAGGGAACTATAAGGACAACTTCACTATGTGATTATTTTAAATCTCTAACTTCTATAGTTTAAAAAAAATCAAATTTAAAAAGTGTAGTACTTAGTTTTGTAGGCCAGTGTATTTAGTTCAATTGTTTACTTAGTGTATTATAAATATTATAATGTCCTAATAATGTATAAATAAATCTATTTCTATTTTAATAATAGCACGTAATAATTTTTTCAATTTATAATATCTCTCTTGTTCATTGTCTCTCATCCTGCCCCCACAACGGTAATGGCAACGCATTTCGGTCGTGATTGTCACCTCCCACTAATCTCATAATCATGTCAGAAATGTTTTACAAATAGTCTCAGTTTAACCGTAACATTCCGTGTAGAACTACTGCAAGAGAGATCAGCTCTAAGAACTACATTTTTAGGTTCAAATTGGTATATTTCATCTAGTAGTAATCCCGATTCTGGTGAAAGCTTCGCCCTGCACGTTCTGACCTCACTTGCACTCTCAACTTCAGCACAACTACAAACAAACAACACGTACTAATGTTTAGAACATGAGTTTGTAATTCTGCAGCCTACGTACATAACTCTGTGGGAACATTGTTTCCGTCTTTTGTGTTGTGACTGAACACCACAAAATAACCATGATGGTAGTACTGCTCGCATATTTCGGCTGCACCATCCTGTTTAGGATTTAGTATTTAAGGCGATATGCGAAAAAAATACGGGTGTTTCTTTTCTGTGTATTTCATGAAATACACGGAAAATTATAATCAGTTTCTGGTATATGCATTTTGACTATATAATCTAGGGTTTTGAAATTGGAAAACATGTTTGGATAAATTTTTCTCGATAGAAATAATTGTTGAAATGAGGTCTTCAAACACAATTTTTCTCCTCGTTTGACGAATATGAACCATATAGAGAAATCAAACATATTTTATTAGGTGTGTTTTAACAATATCTAGAGATTTGATATTTGAAATTTTGCTAGCACTTTTAGTTTTTTTTAATAAAATTATAAAACCAACTTTTTTCCCTTTTGCCCTGAATCCGCCCCTCTCGCACTGCCCGATTTTTCGCTTGGAGTGGCAGTGACAAAAATAAAATTCGCATAGCCTCTTAAAGCAGATGCAATGAAATTATTAATAACAGATTAATATGAAATTTGTACTATAACTCCTATCAATTAGATGTCGAAAGTGAATGGTCTCTGAGTTACGAAGGTTTTTGTATTATTTTTCAAACTTTCAGACTAATAACCAAAAATAAATAATTTAAAAATAACTATTCCTCTCTCAGCACTTATTTATTATATTTCTGATCAATGATAGATGAGTGATCATTTATAAAAAAAAAAGTGTCCTGAATTCCCATAATCTCAGAATTAAAAGGTCTTAAGTGGAAAGAAAACCTTTTATATTTTGTAATTTTTGAAATATTGACGTGTGTTTTACTTGAAAAAAATTATCATTTGCGACCCCTAGTTGATAGGCATTATTTGTTGGAAATGATCCCTAGTATAACCCCTTTAAAGGAATAGGTTGAATTACCAAGCACCCTGTATACATATTTAAATTCATAACGTACAATGTATATTTTGGACAGTGTGCACGTGAATTACACGACCTAATTCCCCTATCCCCCTTGTACCAACGGAACAGTCGATGTGCAGCAAAGTTTCACCAATATGTTGTCAGTATTTCGACAGCTCGAAGCAACGTTTCAAATCTTCGTTCATCATCCGTACTGTGAGATGTGGAACTCGGTGCCAGCGTCCGTATTTCCGGATAATTGTAAGTTATTTGTAACCTTCTGGGCGAACGCACTTCATCCCATCGACGACCATTTGTACAATGTAAAGTTATACCTTGTTATTTGATTATAACTATATGTGAAATTAGGAACTTTTTATGATTAGCATTGTAACTACTGCCTCTGTTCAAATAACCGCACTATTTAGTATATTTCATATAAAGTTCGGTTGGTTCCTTGTTCCCTGCATTATTCTGTTTCTTTAGTTGCCAACTGCACGAGGTGCCTATCATCAAAAACATAGCTAAAAACTGAAATTTCAAAATTGCCTTTAGTGGGTATTGAACTATTAACAATCTGTGTCGTCACTTCAAGTGCGAAAATATCCTTAGGACATCGGAATTCGATAGTATATCTATGTTTTTGATGATAGACACCCAGTCCAGAAGGCAACTAGAGATACACAATAGGCCCGCTGGTCCCTGGCCGGGTCTCCGGTATGGGTTCGGGCGGTTGATTGGATTTCACCTTGTATAATAATATTTTACCTAGATAATTTTAATCGTATATATATTGCTACATAAATTAAATAAACATTTAATCTAAGTAGTTCATATACATTTATTATTTTATTACATATATTTTTATAAGATTAAAATTTGACTTGTGAAACGTGTATTATATATACCTACTTTGCAAAATAAACTTTTTGAATTTTGAATTTTGAAGTCCAAATTTGTTAAGCAATTTATTCATTCTATTTATGTTATATTATTTCGGTTATATTTATTTAGACATTTATTTTTCTATTTTAGGCACAATGTTAAAAACTTGCAAATCATGCTCAGAACATGAAATCATGTTTCAAAAGCGGGGGTTTTGTAATTATAATTATGTTTAATGATATTTCGATGCGATAATTTTCTCAAATTACAGCTTCAGTGATGGGATTGGTCCAATTTATAACGAATACTTACTATCGTAATAGCTCCTAGTGATAGTAATGAATTACATATTAGGTGTTAATAATAAGTATTGGCTTATTGATATAGTCGCTTAATTTAAGTACTTTATAAAAATGTGGTACCTGCAACTTCCTACATACGGCATGATTAATATATATATAAGTATATGTATGTAAGAGTATAACCAGATATAATGTTAAGCTAACACTTAACGTCAACTTTAATTAATAATAAAAATACCTTAAGCTGGTCATAAACCGTCAGATAGATAATCAGCCTACTTAGTATAACCCTCGAAACACTTGTATGCACGATTAGCACGTCATATCGATACACGCAATCTCGTGGGAGGCCATTGATATCAAGAATAATGAGCCATTGAATACATAGGCACTCGTAACGGCCGGGAAACCAGAGGAAATACAGTCACATGTACAATAGCCTCAACAACCGCTTTCGCTTAGACTTGCGTTCTACTTTTTAAAAGCCTCCTTATTCAATAAAGATATTCCGTTTCATCTCTTTTATGACATAATCAAGCTCCATTTGTAGATTATTACATGTACGAATTGTAGGTAATGCTATAATTACTGGTACCCGGTGTGTGTGTGATTGATATCTATTTCAATACGATGCATGATCGATAATATCAGATGTAAGGTAATGGTATCGGTCCATTACATCTATTACGTATACTTACCTTCACTTTAATAGGTTGTTTTATTGTTCCAGATGGCGTAGAAAAGTCAGAGCAATTCATCACAAATGGAAGGCGGTGCAATAACATCGAACAACTTGATTTCTTCGATCAGAAGTCTCGGCTCGGACGGGAGAGAACACGAAACTATTAAGGCCTTGTTGAAAAACTTTCTTGCACCGGATATGGCCATTAAAGAAAACCAAAGTGTTAACGACAGATATGTTTACACGATCCCAGTAAAGCCTCCCGAGATGTCGTATATGAGCGATAGAATGAAATCACTCAATGAAGCTAAGGAAGCTTTTCTAAATTCTACAGTTAGCCCTTCAAACACAACTACTGTGCTTAAAAATGAAACCGAACCGGCGAAAGAAGTGACTCTACATTACGCACAAATCGCTATCTCAACTGCAAGCGAAGACTCCAGAAGCACAGGTGGAGGGGAGAAATCTAAGAAGCGAGAATATTTCAAAACTGAGACAAAAGCCACGCCAATCGATGTTTCTCTCTTAAGAAAAAAAATAGAACAGCAACAGCAAAGAAAAGTTAGCTTTAAAATAAAGAACGCCTCCTCATTTCATAGACGACCGCCTCTAGCAACAAAGACTATGACCATCACAAGCAATAAAGTGTCGGAACTAACGAGGAAGTTCAACAGTTTAGTTCAGGAATCTCACAACGGAGCGGCCATGTCATCGAAGCTCGTGAAAACAATAGAAGATCTGCAAAACACGACGAAGAATTCTAGCTCTAGCTCCACACCCTCATCAACCCTTAGCTCCAGTCCAAATATCAAAATAGTTTTACGACAAAAGCGTGGCTCCAAAAAGCGTCACAACAGAAAAAGGTGTTCTAGCGCCGATTCAATAGACAAGCTTATTTTATCAGACAACAGTTCAACTAAGATCCAAGTTATAAGATCGAAGTCCGATGGCAACAAAATACCGAAATCTCCTAAAAAACGTTTAAAGTATCAAAGCAGCACTCCTCCGAGTGGATCAGACTCCGTTGACGGAAGTCCTGTAAAACAGAAAGCCAAAATGCCTGCTGAAGAAATCAAAACATCACACTCAAATGGTGTTAAAAGTGTTATCAAAAAGTTTGAATGTGAAATTATAGCCCAATCTAATACGAGCACATTGACTAGGAAAACTGCCAATCAATCCAAGAACCCAACAAACATCACGAAAGAAAAACCTAAAGTACCTGAAAAGAAATCGTCAATAGTATTGACGAAAAACGTAGTCGTCAAAGATGGTGTACCTAAAATTAAAACTGTGAAAACGCCTAACAATGAATTACCAAAACCAGAACTTGTAAAAATCGTAAAACCAGAGGCTCCCAAGGCCCAACCGAAAAAAGAACCAATCTACGACAAGAGAAAGTACAAGACAAACTATATACACTCTGAAAAAATGCCTTTACATGTTGTCGAAATTATTCATGAAGATGCTAATGAAGCTATTACAGTTAATGGATCCAGCGTAAACGAACAAGAACAAATATCAAACAATGTGACAATCTTGTGTACTGATAGCCAAGAACAATTAACTCCCGAAAATAGGTCTGAAAGTCAAGAAAAAGTTTACCAAGAAATTAGTTCTCGCATAACACCAAATGAATCTTTTCTGTGGAGGAGAAAAAGTAGTACCCAGTTATATTCTGACGGTGAAAGGTCGTTATCGGATAGTTCGTACAGCTTGTTCAATGTTAGTACTCTAAGTGAAAAGTTAGCATCTGAAGAGCCACAGATATACGAAGTACCACTTAAATTTGAATCAGTAGAATCTCAAAAAAATGAATCTGAGGTGACTGTAACCCGCGAATCTGATCGAAACTCTGACTTCGAAAGTAATCTAGTCGAAGCTTACAATAAAGCAGTCATGATCGGGTTCACATCACTAATCAAACCAAAAGAACCTGAAATTGAAGACGACTATGAACCGTTAGAACCTTTCGTTGTACCGGAAGACATTCCGGGTACAGTCAAGAAAATCGATAGGACGTCAAAAATCAACTGTCCGCTGCCTGAAATTCCCAAGGAAAATCCAATAGATTCATCAAAGTCATCTCTCCATGAGAATATCTACCAGTGTCTTCTAGAAATGAGGTCGCATCCAGAAGGGGATGAAAGTAGTCACCATAGCTATGAACTTTGCGCAAATCAATTAGAAGAACGGACCCGTGGAGATGGAGACAGCGACAATGGCTATGAATACTGTAAATCACCGATCAAGCCTTACTGCCACACTTCGAGCTCTGGCATCCATATAGCTGAAAACTACCAACCATTCTCCAAAAGAAATAATAAGAACTACGCTATATCAAAGTCTGTCAGTGGAGCCTCCACTATCAGTTACGAAAAGATAGGATCGGAAAGATTTTACGAGAAAATCCCATCGAGACCATCAAAATCCAAAGACAGCAGTCCCAATTCTAACAGTAATAGACACTCGTTCATCTCAACATCGGATTATACAGGATACAATGACGGAGAAAACATATATGATACAATCAAGCATAGTGATGGTGCTTCCTTATCACATTGCTATGAAAGTATTCCTAACAGCCCCAATATGGTAAAGCTTCGCACGAATTTGAAGAAGCAACTAGCTTCCGCCGTCCAAAAACGGTTATCCTTCGATACGGTATCAAATATCAGCCAATCCACGATGTCCAGCGAACAAAAGACCAACAGCATCTACGGTCAAAGGTCCGTCATTAGCTATAATGGACAGGAGATAGCATTTCAAGTGCCGAGCAGTGAAACCAGCGTCAGTGATCGAAGCGACAGGAGTGATGAATGGGTCGATGTCTCTGATGAAGAGAAAACTGAAGAACAGAAAATTGTCATGTGAGTATACATCCTTGATATTTACAAAATTCAAAAAGTTTATTTTGCAAAGTAGGTATATATAATACACGTTTCACAAGTCAAATTTTAATCTTATAAAAATATATGTAATAAAATAATAAATGTACATGAACTACTTATATTAAATGTTTATTTAATTTATGTAGCAATATATATACGATTAAAATTATAGGTAAAATATTATTATACAAGGTGAAATCCAATCAACCGCCCGAACCCATACCGGAGACCCGGCCAGGGACCAGGAACAAGGTTCAATGATCACCAACCGAGCCCCCAGCACGAATACATTATTTTGATATCTTGTCACTACCATTTATTAAGTTAGTTATTGCAGTTACATAGTTTGTCGGCTAAGTTTCTTGCCCGTTCTTCTTAGCAAGACTAATCGAATAGACTAATAATATATTTTACCTATCATTTTAATCGTATATATATTGCTACATAAATTAAATACACCTTTAATCTAGTCCATGTACATTTATTATTTTATTACATATCTTTTTATTAGATTAAATTTGACGTGTAAAAAGTGTATTATATATACCTACTTTGCAGAATAAACTATTTGAATTTGAATTGCTCCATGAAATTTATTTAAGCACAATATTGATACGAAAATTGGCGACCAATACCTACAACCCATGATGCGATCTGATATTGATAACCTACTTAAATTATGAGAGAGAACTGTTAGTTAGTAGCAATAACAGGTATCCGAAGAGTTAAGTAAACATTGCAGCTCTTATCTGGGGCCATATTAGAGAGATATTCGCTATTTACTCGTGACTTTAGTATAGGTAATGTGATCATGTACGGACGTGCTTGTTACCATTTTAATCGACTTTAAAAGGAGGTTGGTAATTTGATATGAGTGATGGAAACAATCATAGAAAATGTGTATTTCAGCGTCCGTGAGAGAAGCAGAGGGCGGAAAAGTCCAATCAGCTGGTCCCAGAAGGTACGGCACCAATGGCAGAAATCACCGAAGCAGAAACCTGAAAATAAAGGTTGGTCTTATTTTTAATTTTTATCAACCATCTGAGTGGAATCTTGCAGCTGGTAGGA
Source organism: Ypsolopha sequella (assembly GCA_934047225.1). NCBI lineage: Eukaryota > Metazoa > Arthropoda > Insecta > Lepidoptera > Ypsolophidae > Ypsolopha > Ypsolopha sequella. The sequence goes on along the minus strand of OW203995.1, from coordinate 3,650,769 downwards.
AATCATTTCAACAAAAATAAGGACTATCTTTGATAACTGTAACTTGCTTCTAACAGCGCCATCTGTTTGCAGAGAGATAAACTTAAGTGAAAGGCATTATACGTTCTTTTATGCTTTATTAGTTCTCATTGTTGACGATAGGTGACGCTCTTATTGAATCAATTTGATGCTTTTGATCTGTTCTTTTTTGGATAAAGGATAATAAATAGGTAGATATTTGAAATTTCTGGAAATAAGACCACACTCATCTTATATTTGTTTTTTGACAAATTTAGTTATTGTTATTTTGACCATAATAAAGTTTTTTTTTATTGAATTTAAATTTAACTTAAGAGCTGCTGCACTCTGTCTTTTATTTAACTTCTTGATACGACATGACATTTACTTTCTCTTTTACCTGATCCATGAATGTTCTCCTAGGCCCTCTCTTTCTTTTCCCTTCACTTTTCCTTCAATCATGTTTTTGATAAAATTGTCGTGTCGTATCAAATGTCCCAAAATTTTTCCCCTTCTATTACTTATCTGTGGTCTTCATCGAAACTCGTTTTTCGTTTACAATCCGCAGGACCTCTTCATTGCTCTTCTTTTCCATCCAACATGTTCTTTCCATTCTTCGCTAACACCACACATTTCAAAAGCTTCCAATATTTCTCTGTCACGTATTGTCATGGTCCACGTTTCACATCCATATAGATAGAGAGCAAGGCTCCAGACGTACACTTTTATAAGACGTCTCTAAATTGTTTCACTTCAAAGTTCAAAGTATGTTTATTTGTCGAACCACTTTGGTAGATGCTTCAGCTTAGCTCTGCGTTGTAAGGCGTACAAATAATTTAATACCTAAAAATAAGATAATCTAAATCTTGTTCTATTGGGTTTGAATTAAATTTAATTGGGTTATGTTTTGTTGTAGTTTTTAATACCAATTTCTTTGATTTATTTATTTAAACCAATCCATAGCATTTTTTTTATACACCCTGTTAGGGCGATATGTTAAAATTTTAGCGTCCCTGTTACTCCATATGCGAAAAAATCCTCAGTGCGAGAGGGACGGATTCGTGGAAAAGTAGCAAAAAATCGGTTTTTTATTCATATAAAATGTACTAAAGTTGCTATCAAAATTTCGTTTAACCGGGTCCTAGATACCGTTAAAACCCATCTAATAAAATATAGTTGCAGTGATGTGTCATTCTAAATTGTCAAACCAGGAGAATTGGTGTCGAAAAGGACCTCATTTCAATAAATATTTCTATAGAGCCGAATTTCTCCAATCGCGTCTCTGTTTTAACAGAGCCCTAGAAAAAGAATCCAAAAATAATATACTACTTTATCAAAATAATACATTATTTACTGAAGTAGATATGCAAGTCCTTAAAGTGTCGTTTTTTTTTTCCGTAGCGCCTTAAATCCAACGCGACGACGACCAAATGTATTAATTACCTACGTAATTCCGGTTTCATATAGCATTTTGTTGAATGGCGTTGTCATGACATGCCTCCTACACTTACATTCCTTTTCTTCAGTGCCTACATTGTTAACAGCAATGTCTCAATCTAGATTTTACTTTTATATGGGCGTGAAGGCCATCGCTGATGCCAACCAGATATTTCATTCGACAAGCATTTTGTAACTTTTCCTTTTGTGGAGTGCTCGGTACACGATATACCGGGTGTAAAAAAACTGATATCTTTAAATATTACCACATACTCTACTGATCATACTGAACAGCTTTCCCAAAGTCCAAATAAAAAAAAACTTCTCCATAGTAACTGTAAGAATCATCGGTACATTTTGTATGGAAAAGTGAAATGCAATTTCAATTTACGCTGGTATGTTTCTTTAGGAAAGTTATTTAGTGTGATCAGTGATCAGTACAGTAGTATAGTATCTACAAAGCAGTTTGTTTGCATCCGGTGTATGCCATCTTTAATATAATAAAATAAAGAATTCGCTTAGATTAAATTATGTTATGGTATCAATTCGAAAACTATTTCGAGATTTAGGTTTAATAAGCTGTATTTTAGAACTTGTTGCCTAAAAAACATCATGATGATGAATATTTTTACGAAAAAGCTGCAACTTCCATTTGCCTTCGTGTGACGTCACTTGAGAAATGGCTGTTTAGAAATGCGTCCTTTGCTATCAAGATAAATTTATAATATTTTGCTTCCGACTGATTTGACAGCTGGATGACAGATCAGAGGCAGACCTTTTTTTTTATAAGCAATCACACATCACAATCAGTACAATGTCTAAAATTCTCAAGTGATGTCATATGGGACAATTCTTAAATAAACATGAAAAAATAATGCTAAAGTTATATGACAAAATAATGAAAACTGTCCTAAAATTACTTATATTCTTTGAAATAAAATTTAAAAAAAACTTTTATAATTATGCTATGGGAATTGTCCTAGCAATACAAAGAGGTAATGCCGCTAGTGTCCTGGGTACTCTTCAATACAAAGAGGTAATGCCGCTAGTGTCCTGGGTACTCTTCAATACAAAGAGGTAATGCCGCTAGTGTCCTGGGTACTCTTCAATACAAAGAGGTAATGCCGCTAGTGTCCTGGGTACTCTTCAATACAAAGAGATAATGCCGCTAGTGTCCTGGGTACTCTTCAATACAAAGAAGTAATGCCGCTAGTGTCCTGGGTACTCTTCAATACAAAGAGGTAATGCCGCTAGTGTCCTGGGTACTCTTCAATACAAAGAGGTAATGCCGCTAGTGTCCTGGGTACTCTTCAATACAAAGAGGTAATGCCGCTAGTGTCCTGGGTACTCTTCAATACAAAGAGGTAATGCCGCTAGTGTCCTGGGTACTCTTCAATACAAAGAGGTAATGCCGCTAGTGTCCTGGGTACTCTTCAATACAAAGAGGTAATGCCGCTAGTGTCCTGGGTACTCTTCAATACAAAGAGATAATGCCGCTAGTGTCCTGGGTGGTACTCTTCAATTTAGCATATTAAAACAAAATATTTTTAACAAATAAAATGTGTGTAGGTAGTGAAGGAGTTGAACTACATTATAATTTTTCAGATTACACACAAGTATCACAAGCATCGGGAAAAAAAATCGGAAAGATCACTAAAATCACGAAAAATGTAAATTATTTGAATTTGAATTTAGGACAAACTGTTTTTGAAAATTAAATTTTCATAATCAAACTGAAAATAAAAACGCAATTTAATACGTAGATATAAAACCTAGAAATCAACTTTGAAACAAAAAACAAATCGTTGAAATAGCTATTGAATTACAGGAACTATGTACTCGGGAATCTGTAAGAAAATTTCAGCAATTTCATATGTAAAGACCTATTATTATATATTTTTCAATGCAAGTGCTCGTAAAGGCCCACTTTTTATGCATCAAAACCGAACAGAAAATCGATTATTTTGCCCTAGGGCTTTATTATTATTATTTTTTTAATTTATTTGCAATGGTTGGCTAACCTGCAGCCTTTCTTGTGTACCATAAATGTTATACTTTGTTTTCCACTGTTTAACGGCTCTGGATACAGTCCTTTTGAGCCAATCGTAATTTAAAGTTCACAAGATTATATTTGTTTTATTTCCTCACACTATGGATTGAAAAACGTAGTATGATACACGGGCGTAAGAGCACTAAATTACTCGTTTACGTTTAAAACATCGTCCTCGTAATTTATTCCTTTTCGCCCTCGTAGCATAAACTACTATTATTTGTTTATTGCTTGTTCGATACTATGTCTTATTATGCGACCATTTTGATTTGGTTGTGACTTCATCCTATTCAAGCTTCACTTTCACTAGTCTTGGTTATCTGCATTTTCCATTTTCAAATAGAATTCGTTATTTTCAATCACCTTTTCTCCCCTACACCTTCTGACTATAAAATAAATCCAATTAATTATAAACTTTATTCCCATTAGAATTTCAGCATAAAATTAACTCCAAAAGACCAAGTATATTTCGCAACAAGTGCGTAGACCTCAAGCCCGCTTTCGTAGCATGCAAAAGTAGTCTTTAATTCTAATGGACTAGGAATCCATGAGATCATTTGCTGCAGTGTAAGTACAAGTAGATTTGGTAGGCGTTTGCTAATTGTTACCGGATTCTTGCGCCGGCGGCGGTTGACGTGATATATTGTTACTACTGGATTGTTTGTTTGCATATCGCACTCCGATTCTACTAAACTACATTATTGGGTATTATTTAACGGGTTCTACTTGTTTTTGTTTGTATATTTTGGCTACAATGACATCATGGTCGGCTTATTTCTCGGTTGCGTCAAGAGAACCTGGGATACCAGTTGTTTGGTGCAATTTTTACATATATTCTACCTCACGAAGTCCTTTTGTCTACGGTTGTAGCAGTGACGTGTACGCATAAGCGCGTTTTATGTGTTTTGCGCGTTTTGTAGCGCTGTCGAGGTCATGCACACTAGAAAAAGGGTTCCGTACCATTATCTATAAAAACGGCAAAAAATCTTTTGAAAATCTTTCTGGCAAAATAGGTTAGTACATTTTTTATTAATAAAAAACCGACTTTTTGCTACTTTTCCACGAATCCGTCCCACTCGCACTGAGGGTTTTTTCGCATATGGAGTAACAGGGACGCTAAAACTTTTACATTTTGCTATTTTTCTGAAACCACATAATACAAATCCACCGAGGTACTTCGTACCACGAAATCTTAGCGCTCCTCAGCCATAGTAAATACTCTACTTCATCAACCATCATAATACTCGTATTAAGTGCGCACCGAGCTTTTTACACATACAAACACGTTTTTATACCCCTTGTTTGAAGTAGTAAACAATTGAATTAAAATCTAGGGAAATATATTGGTGTTACTGGGTATATATACTAGACAGTATACATGATGGAAACACGATTTGATAAAGTTGGCTCGATAGAATAAATTCGCAAAGTTACCTCTTGTCGAGTAATTTTTTCCTCTATTTCCCTTGTTTTTCATATAAATAAGTAATTTTATATTATGATTTATTTACTAAAATAAAGTTCATAGACGACTAGAGCGTTTATACACGATAGTTTTTTATTCAAGAACAATGTGATGAAAATAACAACGAAAAACATTGAAAACGTGCAAAAATTTGGTTATTTTCTTTACTCTTTACACGTAAAGAAAAAGACAGAGATAAAGGCAAACGCTCGGTGCGCCCTTAACCCACAAAATTCATCCGATTATAGAAAAAAAAATACATAGTACAAAAACATGAACCAAATAACTTGAGACACAAATTCTGTGTATTACCCAACACAATTAACTTGATATAATCATTTCTGCCGGCTGGTGCCGCAATCGATCCGATACCATGCTTCCACATAGACCTGTGTGTGGCCTACATAGATAACGACGTAAACATCTACAAACGCCATTTTTAGGGTTCCGTACCTAAAAGGTACAAAAGGAACCTTAATGGTGAGACTCCGTTGTCCGGCCGTCCGTCCGTCCGTTCGTATGTCATAACTTTGGCACAAAAATAGCGTTAATTTGCCCAACATATCACGGTGTAAAAAAAAGGTAAAATTTTAAATTGTTCAAAATATTTCCAAAGCAAAAGTGAGAAAAATAAAAATTATTATCCTAAAAATACAATATGGGTATCAAATTGTAGATAACATAAAACCTGATTGTAAAAATATATACTTTTACTATATTTTACGGGCACTGGTTTCGAGAAATATTTAAAGAACCACAAAAATATGTATGTCCCCCCTTATCTCCGATGCTCGTAAACCGAAAAATATGAAAAAAATGACAATTATAGATCATAACTGGCCAATTACAGGAAAATTATAGCGATTAAAAAAAATTGAGCACAAACGAAAAATATAAAAAAAGAATTAAAATAAATAAAAAAAATATTTTATATAAATACAATATAGGTATCAAAGTGTATAGGTATTAACAAGTTGATTGTAAAAATATAATCCTTGAAAAACCATGAAAAATTGTATGTCCCCCCCCCTTATCTCCCAAACTAGTGAACCAAAAAATATGAAAAAAATCATGGTAATATGTGTTTACGTAAAGATTACAGCACAATTAAAGCGGTTGAGAAATTCACGAAGAAAATGACATAATTAAATTTATCATCCACAATACCTACGGAACCCTAGTTACGCGAGTCTGACTCGCACTTGGCCGGTTTATTACTATCGCAAAATCTTTATTTGGTATAGAAATCGATATCATGCTAGCTAGAAAAGGCACTCATTGATTTACATAGTTTTATTTCTGAAATTTCTACAAACAATAATTACACAGGTTTTTACTCAATTTCTGTGGATACAAAGAAAAGTTAGTACAGTGATAAAAATTAATAATATTTAATTAGTATAGCGATAGAAGAAAGAAAGTAAGTATGGTCGTTCGATCTTGATCTATTATTAGCCAAGTCGATAGAAAGCGCTCCGCTCTATAGCCTGATATTAGACGCATGCAACACTCGCGTTTTATAGAAATAATTTGATCAAGTTCAAGTCAGACTCACGCGCAAAGGGTTCCGTACCACCACAAAATACGGGCACAGAACCCTAAAAACTTAATTGTAAATAAAATAACAACAATGTGCTAAATATATGTGTTATATATGCTATAGCATTATTTAGGTAACAGAAACATGCTGCAAAAATGGTAGCGCCTGGCTAGCAATTCGCTTCTCCCACTGAGTACGGAACCCTAATATCTTAACCGCTATATGTTTCCTGTAATTTTTACATAATCAGCTATTATCTTGATTTTTTTTATATTTTACGGTCCTCTCGTTTCGTAGATAAGGGTGGGACATGATAACGTTAAAAAAATGTAACTTTTTCGGTTTTTTTTTTTGTATGAGTGGCCTTTATTTTCTTTTATTATTTGCCGTGAAAGATGCCAAAGTAACACGTATTCTGTGGATATTTAAGCGGCTGTAGACCCCTGTGATAGACGGATGGGCAGACAGACAGCGGAGGCTTAGTCCCGTTTGCCTTCGGTTACGGAATCTAAAAATCAATAATTTTATTATCTACTTAATATTCGATATTTTGTAACGGGCTAAGAGAAATAAAGTTTTTTTTCTCCTTATTATGTTATCTGAGGTATATAATTCTCTGAATGCAGCAGTAATAATGCAAAGGGACGCCAAAACTTCTGTCCCTAACATTAAGTTGGATAATTTTTATCCAAGACAACAGTCTTATAGTAGAGCAAAATATTCAATATATAAAGAAGCAGATGAAAACTTGTCAAAAATAGGGCTCATAGCAACAAATACACACACAGATAAAGAAATAAAAAATGCAGTTATTAAGAAACATATACACCCTTACTAATAAAAATATGTTGTACCATGCTTATAACAAACTTATACTAAGTATAGTTATGCTGAGTATAAGGTTAGAATAGGGACGGAATATTTTCTTACTAAGGAACTAGGAATAACTTCGACATAACTATTCCATCGTTATGTCAATCTCTCTAATTCATTCGTTCAAAATCCATAGACAAGAGAGAGAAAAAAAGATATTTTGTTCTATGGTTGCTGTCATCTGTCACAACTTAGCGCTCAAAATTCGTTTTTAGCGCCTAGCGGAAAATCTAGCGCTATTTCGGAATGAGTGTTGTTTCATTATTTTAGCACTTTTTTGGAATAATTTTGGGCTATTCCAGCGCTATTTTGAAATAAGTTTTGTTTCAGTGATGATAATTCTACATGCAATTATTTAATTTAGTATAAAATTGATTTATCTTCTTTTAAAAATTCTTTACGGCTCTATAAATTACGTATTTTTTTAAAAAGCCAATCAATTACAATCAGCTTATCAATATGGCCACCAATATACAACATAAAACTAGCGCTTCTTTAGCGCTTTTTATAAAAAAATATGTTTAGCGGAATCTAACGCTTTTTTACATCGGAGTTAGCGCGCAACACTCAATTGGACCTTTCTTGCGTTTTGCATGTCATTAAACAGGTTCTCCAGGTAATCAACTTCCTCCACCGCTTCAACTGCTCTGGCCATTTTATGAAATTCCGAAAAATCAAACACAAAATCACGCGCACCACAACACGATGATAGGTTATACCGAACTTAAACTAGGGTAGGGGTTGGAATAACGGAACAAAGGGCAGTTACGCTGACGTTATGCTAGGTTTAAGTTATTCCGTGTTTATTGGTTGACATTTTGCTCATTCCAAAGTTATATTCAGCATAACATTTTATTCTACGTTTATTAGTAGGGCTGATAGAGTCTTGGAAAGCTAAACCACTACATGGTCAGATAGCTTTAAAGGTTCTAGAAAAATCTAGTATTGACAGAGCGTTTTCTTTTAAATGGCTTAAAACCCAACAAATCTCACCTTCTTTTGAGTCATCTATTTTTGCAATCCAAGACCAAGCTGTAATTACCAAACAACATGAAAGGGATATACAGAAAAAACCGGTAGATGGTAAATGCCGACTTTGTTTGTCGAAAGACGAGACCATAAATCACGTTATTTCGGGATGTGAAAAACTAGCCGGCACTTATTACACAAAAAGACACAACAATATTGTTCAATACATACACTGGGCACTAAGTAAGAAATACAAATTTGAAGTTCCACAATTATGGTGGCAACACCACCTGACACAACCTCAAGTTATTGAAAATGAGACGGCAAAAATTATGTGGGAAATACCCATCCAAACCGACGTTACAGTAGTCCACAACAGACCGGATATTGTATTAATAGACAAAATTCAAAACAAAACATATTTAATAGATATAACGGTACCTTCAGATTACAATATTGAAACTAAAGAAATAGAAAAATTAAGTAAATATCATCTACTTAAAACTGAAATAACAAGATTATGGAAAACTTCGACCACAGTCATACTAAAGTGATAGGGGCAACAGGCATAGTGGCAAAAAGTCTACATAGATACAGTGACATGCTAAATGCTAAACTAAACCTACACATTATACAAAAAAAAACTGCCATTCACACAACCACAATAGTTTCAAAATTTTTAGGAAACTCTGTTTTTACCAACGGCGACGCTGGGCTTCCTTTTCCCTAAGGGTCTTGGGGCGGGAAGTTCGCAAAGAGAAAACCGATTACTAAATCGAGTAAAAGCTGCACAAATCCATTATATAGTATATTATAGTTTATGAGGCTATGCGAATTTTATTTTTGTCACTGTCACTCCAAGCGAAAAATCGCGCAGTGCGAGAGGGGCGGATTCAGGGCAAAAGGGAAAAAAGTTGGCTTTATATTTTTATTAAAAAAACTAAAACAGCTAGCAAAATTTCAAACATCAAATCTCTAGATATCATTGAAACACACCTAATAAAATATGTTTGAGCTCTGTATATGGTTCCTATTCATCAAACGAGGAGAAAAAGTGTGTTTGAAGACCTCATTTCAACAATTATTTCTACCGAGGAAAATGTATCCTAACTTGTTGTCCAATTTCAAAACCCTAGATTATATAGTCAAAATCACAGTCAAAATGCATATACCAGAAATTTATTAAAATTTTCCGTGTACTTCATGAAATACACAGAAAAGAAACACCCGTATTTTTTTGCATATCGCCTTAATATATATTACACAGTATATAATACGTGGTATAATACATTTAGGTAATATCAACCATAATTCTAAAATTTCCAAAACTGTTTCATTGTTTTCCAACTACAAAGTTGCATTACAAACCCAGCTCGTAATCTAATATGGCTAATTATTCAAACAATTCAAGTAGAATTCCTTATTTACAATACTAGGTACGTTATTGTCCAACCTTATGGTCGAGCCCAAAAAGCTCAGCCACCATAACATTCGGCTATTGTGTTAGAAATGCTACCACGAAAACTTTAAACGATATTAAATAACTCGTTTTACATTAATTTATTATTTTGGTATACGACTCTTGCTAAATTAAATATCTAATTAATTATTATCGCTACCTTGATATGTAACCCCGATTTAAATACTGCATAATTAAAAAAGCTTTGTGTTTTGAACCTAACCCGTAAAATGGATTCGAGCCACGGTCATACCTGCTATGTATTGTTTAAGGATTGTTTTAGCGATGATGCTAACTCAACCGATTAAGTATACATCCCGGACGATGGTAACTTCTCCTCTAAACATTTTATATTTGATCCTAAATAAAATTACTCCCACCGCTTCTAATGCTAGGTAAAAAAAAACCGGCCAAGTGCGAGTCAGACTCGCGTACCTAGGGTTCCGTATTATGGATGATAAATTTAATGTTGTCATTTTTTTGTGAATTTCTCAACCGCTTTATTTTTTCTGTAATCATTACGTAAACACATTACCATGATTTTTTTCATATTTTTGGTCCACCAGTTTTGGAGATAAGGGGGGCATATATATTTTTGTGGTTTTTTAAAGATTTCACGAAATCAGTGCCAGTAAATATAGTACAAGTAGCTTTTTAATATCTACAATTTGATACCCATAGTGTATTTTTAGGATAAACTTTTTTACACCGTGACATGTGGGCAAATTAATGCTATTTTTGTGCCATTTTCATGTTTTTATCTTTAACGGTGCTAAAGTTATGAGGCTGTGACATACAGACGGACAACGGAGTCTCACCATAAAGTTCCTTTTGTACCTTTTAGGGACCCTAAAAAACAACTCCACACACTCAGAAGCCGTCTTGAAAGGATAGTTAATTATAAAACAGATCCTTTCAACCATATCAAACTAGGAGTGGCTGTCTCAGGCCAGCTTTCTCAATCCGGGATTGCATACCGTACCAGCTCAGCTATCAGTCGTAGACTAACAGCCCTACTAATAAACGTGGAATAAAATGTTATGCTGAATATAACTTTGGAATGAGCAAAATGTCAACCAATAAACACGGAATAACTTAAACCTAGCATAACGTCAGCGTAACTGCCCTTTGTTCCGTTATTCCAACCCCTACCCTAGTTTAAGTTCGGTATAACCTATCATCGTGTTGTGGTGCGCGTGATTTTGTGTTTGATTTTTCGGAATTTCATAAAATGGCCAGGGCAGTTGAAGCGGTGGAGGAAGTTGATTACCTGGAGAACCTGTTTAATGACATGCAAAACGCAAGAAAGGTCCAATTGAGTGTTGCGCGCTAACTCCGATGTAAAAAAGCGCTAGATTCCGCTAAACATATTTTTTTATAAAAAGCGCTAAAGAAGCGCTAGTTTTATGTTGTATATTGGTGGCCATATTGATAAGCTGATTGTAATTGATTGGCTTTTTAAAAAAATACGTAATTTATAGAGCCGTAAAGAATTTTTAAAAGAAGATAAATCAATTTTATACTAAATTAAATAATTGCATGTAGAATTTTATCATCACTGAAACAAAACTTATTTCAAAATAGCGGTAGATTTCCCAAAATTATTCCAAAAAAGTGCTAAAATAATGAAGCAACACTCATTCCGAAATAGCGCTAGATTTTCCGCTAGGCGCTAAAAACGAATTTTGAGCGCTAAGTTGTGACAGATGACTGCAACCATAGAACAAAATATCTTTTTTTCTCTCTCTTGTCTATGGATTTTGAACGAATGAATTAGAGAGATTGACATAACGACGGAATAGTTATGTCGAAGTTATTCCTAGTTCCTTAGTAAGAAAATATTCCGTCCCTATTCTAACCTTATACTCAGCATAACTATACTTAGTATAAGTTTGTTATAAGCATGGTACAACATATTTTTATTAGTAAGGGTGTTAGGGTATTAAGGCGCTCTTATCCCAGAAGGGTGACTCTCTGTCTTTTTCTTTACGTGTAAGGAGTAAAGAAAATAACCTCACTTTTGTACTTTTTCGTTGTTTTTATCGGTTTTTAAATTGTTTCAAAATAAGGGATATGTTTATTAAAACCCACTTACGTGGTCGACCTAGAAAATATAAAGAGCAATATTACCAGATATGTTTCGTTAATAAAAGAGTGGAATTATGGAAATGGCATGATTTGAAAGGTCTTATTACATGCTGTGTTCGTGAATTATTTCTATCGGGCAAAGTTTATCTGGTCGTGTAACACATGCGTGGAAGATCCAGATAAAGGTTCGAACTATGTTGCGTATTTTTTTTTTGAAGTTTCAGACGATATTTGAAACTTCTATTTGACTTTGAAATTACTGATTTTGGGATAAGAGCGCCTTAATAGTTCCATCTACCGGTCCACGTCTGGTTCGGTTTTCTAAATTAATCTCTTTAATGAATAATTAATGAACGTCGAAAGTTCATTGGGGTTTTTGATTATATTCTTCAAACGTTTCAAAGGAAATTTTTTAATACGTATAAAATTTATTTTCTAGATTCCCGTAGATTTTTTAGCTTTTGATATGAAGTTGCATTAGAATCCTTCATAAGTGACCTTTCATGATAAAGCGAAATTCATACTGAAAAGCTGAAAACTCAGTAAGTGGTCAGAACCAAAGTTCAGTCAGTGACCCTTTCTGTGAAAATACAAAAATAAATATTTGGGCTCCTATTACTGGTAGAACAACCCTGAGTGTAAGAAGCATACATTTAATTTTGCGTTTTTCACAGAAAGGGTCGTACCACTTACCAAGTCTCCAGTATGAATTTGCAATATCAAGCAAAAGTCACCTTATTAAAAGTACAACACAACCAGGGTTCGAAAGGATTATTAATGATAGTTATCTTGATAAAAATAGCTCGATAATGGTCAATTGATAGTAACAAAAATTGCGTTCATGAAAGTGAACTGTATTCGAACGTGTATTTCCGCCTTTGCGTATAACCGAACGCACGAATTGTCAACGTGTCGCCCCCGCGCCCCGCCGCCGCCGGATTCCCCGTAGAGTGCGTTTCATAAAATAATACTTATGCCGTAGTGTTGGCACCAACGACTTCTAAACGAGATGATTGGATAAAACAAAATTGTATGTCTATGGATTGGATGAAATTGCTGCTACCAACATAACAGCATAGGTACTATTCTATGAAACGCACTATACCATAAAAATTCAGTTCGGATTTAGAGTGCTTTCGCGCGTTTCCGCAGCGCTTCAAAGCGCTACTTTAAATAATTTAAAATATAATACTAAAAATGATTTTTACTTTAAATAATGTTAATTTGTGTTGGATTTTAAATAAAAATCATAAAATTTATTTGTTTTTGTTACAATTGCCCAAATTATAATGCATTTGTTATGAAACAATGTAACAAATTAATTTCTTACACTGGTGATACATATCCGATGATTATCGGATGATTATCAAGCAGCGAAATTATCTTGATACTTTCGAACCCTGAACACATACTACGTCTGTCCGCCTTACAATTGTGCAGCTGTTGAAATGTCCCAACATTACCTGCCCAGTTTAGTGACAACATTCGTTGTTACAGTTATTGTATTGTTAGGTTATAATTTTGTAATTGTTTGTGATTGGCTGCCATTGTCCCCCGCTGTCTAGTTTCAGGAATTATTACAGTACAAACACAGATTACCTTTCAAAATAAATACTTGTTAGCTTTTGTAGCTTTTTTGAAAATTATAACTCGCGTCAAATCATGAACAGTGTGTGTAAGAGTTAGTTCCGTTTCCTTGTGTGTCTTTTTTAATTATCATAAAATTGCTATTGCTCTGAAAAATATTTAGGCTACGAGTAAATTGTGGCGAAACAGTTATTTTATTATCATAAAATTGAAAAGAAATAATCGATCATGCATAACAGTCACGCGAAGATATAGAGATATAGATTGTTTTTATAAAGTTTTGTAGTCTTTATAGCTATCACTATAAGAGTAGTAATGTGGTCGCCCGTATTTGACTTGACGCTAGTTAATTCGATAAATAACTAAATTTTAAACTCGCTTCAACGAGCCACATGTCAGAAAACGACAGATTTTGCCATGGCTTTAAAGATTTTGTATGTATGATATGCATGACATACTGGAAGCACATCCAATCATCCAAGTAACATAATGCGCAAAAACAACAGGTTCTACGGCCTTGGATACTTGACTGATAAACTCAACAGTCAACCTTTTATTCAACATGCACATTAAGTACATGAAGATGATAGATGAGAAGAATTAAAAAAAAAGAAAACATTTAAAATTTCACCAATAAAAGTTTGAGGTATTCAGAATAACTTCTCTCAGCAGAAAGATATATGGTACTTTACATGCACTGAAGCCTCTGCAAAACTCTCTGCCAATCAAAACCAAAATTATGCTTTATATTAGGTATTAAAAAGCTGATTTTAAAAATATATACTTTTACTATACTTACTGGCACTGGTTTCGAGAAATCTTTAAAAAACCCCCTTATCTCCAAAACCGGTGAACCAAAAATATGAAAAAAATCATGGTAATATGTGTATACGTTAAGATTACAGGAAAAATAAAGCGGTTGAGAAATTCACGAAAAAAAATGACAAAATTAAATTTATCATCCACAATACGGAACCCTAGGTACGCGAGTCTGACTCGCACTTGGCCGGTTTTCTTCTTCCCATTTTAGATTATGCGGCTCTTGTCACCTGGACCTCACTGAAGATCTTCTCAATAAACTTGAACGTCTCCAAAATCTCCATATTCGTTTCATTTTTTCTCACCGTAAATATGACCATGTCTCCCAGTTTCGTTCACAGTTAAATCGGCTTCCCATTCCTCTTCGCAGAAATGCTCACATACTTTCTCTTCTTCACGGTGTCCTGAATAACCTCTCTTCTCCCGGCTATTTCCGGGAATGATTCACATTTTTATCCGATCACGGTAGAGATATGCGTTTGTGTAATAGTAGACCATTTCCAGGAGCAAAAACTGGCTTCTACAATGACTCATTTACTGATCATGCCGCTTTGGGATCGCTTAATTACCTTTATCAATCCAAAAGTAAAAAAATACTGACTCATTTTAAGATCAAGGTAAAGCACTTTTTCCACACGGAATACCCCTCAAAACAAAACCTCATTTAAATATCCAGTATAGTACATTTATATGTCTATAATAGTATATATGTATATGTATTTAATTACGTGTGTTTATACTGTTTATTTACATTTATGTGTATGTATTTTTTACTAAGTATGTCTATGGTAAAACAATTTGGTATTAAGTATTTATTGTAATTTTATATATTTAAATTAAATCAAAAAGTAGCATTTTGTATTCTATCATTATTTATTATCAATTATCATTTACACTACCCTCGCATAATTTCATTAATATATCTTTCTTTCACCCGAAGGCTTCCTGGAAAATATTGCTATTAGCAATAAGTGCCGCCTTGCATACAATGTTTTTTATTATACTAAAGTAGTTTAATTTATATTTCTTGTGAATGTGCAAATGTGTAATAAATAATTAATGAAAGACAAAACTCACTTTCCATTTGCCGACTGTTTACATGCTCAGCCACCTTTATCTCAACCTACCCAAGGGCAGATTTTACTGTCATAAAGATAAAAATTAAATTAAAATAGATACATTAAGGTTAAACGTCAGTCGTTTAGCAAAAAGTGCATAACTTAACATTGTATTACTTGTTTAGAAGTTAAAAATTGAAAAACATTTTAGTATGTGGCAGTTAACAGCAATAGTTTAGTATGAGTGAGGTTTATAAAGCATGAGTTTGTAATTTAATGCATGATTAGTGATGATCTGGTCCAAACCAACTTAAAATGCTGCTCTAACTTTGTTTGGACCAGATCATGACTAATTGTGCATTCAATTTTTAACTCGTGCTTTAAAAACCTCATTTATACTGAACTATTGCTGTTAACTTCCACATACCAAAATGTTCTTCAATTTTTAACTTATAAACAAGAAACACAATGTTAAGTTATGCACTTTGTGCTAAGGGACTGACGGCAGGTGACTACATACCAAATGCTCTAACCACCACACCGTTGGAAAACCCGACGACACATCAAAAGAAACGTTTCATCATCTGTGTCTAGGTCATTCGACGTCACATTCTTTGAATCTACACTAACAAGTAAGATCCTGTGACTAGCGAGGGTTTAGAAAACAAATACGTTCGACTGTTACTTTTTAAATAGGTGCCAAACACCTGAATAACAGTCACAAGTTTCGTGTCTATGGTATTTATGCTCAAGTAGAGTTAGTAAACGAAATGTAATCCGTAACTAATAGTTATTTTCACAGCTCTAATTCCGAAAACATTGACATTTTCATGCTTATTTAGTAATAAATCATTGAATTTTGATTCAAATGGATTGTCTACTTGACGAATGGGTTCCTTAGTTGTGTTTTTAAAACATTTAAATTTTGTATTTATGTTTATATCTATTTTTAATGCGTTCCGGCAGTGAAAGTTAAACATTCTATTTCAATTAGTGCTTTATGAGCTGCAAAATTTATATAAGATTAGTGTTACTTGTACAGGTATTAAGGTGGATACTAATTACTTTTATGTTAACAATCTTTTTTTTTTGTTTCTACCGGTTTATTAATGTTTATTGGTTTCCTACTAATACCTCTTACTGTCTGGTTTTCTAAATGGAACAATTTAACTTTTGCGTCATTTCCTATTTATCAGATTGCCGTAATCATTTCAGTACACCTTCGTGTCGTTATGCAAATTTATTTACATACGAATATGTTTATGAGCTTAGTTTCACATATATGTTCTTTCCTCATAAGGCTACACAGGAAGACAATATTAACATATTGCAGGACAACACGAACAGTGACATGACAACTCTGATGATAATTTTAGTGAAAGTGTTATATTTTCAATATGATTTACGTTTTCCGCAATTCGTTATTGCTGTTGCAAATCATGAAAAACTTGGAACAATACAAATATTTTTGTATATCAAACCGATAGAGACTGCAGGTTTAAAATGGCGTGTTTATATAACTAAAACAAGAAAATTCCCAAACTCGCTTTGTCATATAAATTAAACAAATCACTTAGGTATTATGGTCTTGTGTTCTCACGTTTAGAATAAAGAACTTCACTTGAGCAGCCTTGAACGTAAACGATGTTAACGATGTTACAACCATGTCTTGTACAATTATCCGTAAACTATTGAATGTTGACTAGTGCACGTTCTTAAATATTCACTTTGGTGGATTGGTTCTCAAGAACCATAACTGTCGAGAGAGTTCCAAACAAAATGGTGCTATATGTATAACTTACACCGGTACTAACGCAACAACAGAGGTTTTAAATGAGCATTCATTTGACACGTGTCGACTGCTCTTTCATCTTTGAAAAGACATCAAGCTTTTATGAAAAAAGAAACATATTTTGATATCAGTGTCATTAAATTATCCACTTTTCTCAGTAAAGTTGACTAAGACAATAACACACAACTGCAATAAATCTCTTCATTGAATACAATGTGGAAGTAAAAACGAGCTTAGTGCAACCGAGGGAAACCGTCGCAGATCTCTCTTAGAAAAGTGCTCTCTGGAGAGAAGAGGGGCATTAAAAATAAATGAAAAATAATTTCAAAATAAAAACTTATTGATATCATTGTTTCGGATTCTATGTGTAGATATAAAATTTGATTATTTTTCCATATACTAATTTAAATTGCTGTAGTTTGGAGGTTCTTACAATAATTATACTACAATTTTTACAAACGCAGAAGTGAATAATTTGGGGCTTTCGCTTAATACTTTTAAACAAGTTTTAAGTAGATAATATAATCATGAGAACTGTTTATAATTTCGATAACAATGCTAAGATTACGTCGACGACTCCTTATTTGAATCCGAGAAGGTTGTTGCCAGCAATGATGGTACGAATGCAAATACATGTGGTCATCATGTGCACGCGTACTTTTTGAGCAACACACTTGTAACTGATGTCGTGCATAGATTTATTCGTAATAGTAGCAATTAAAAGTGCAGCAGGAAGTCCACTCTATCACCAAATCAGTAAATAACCTTCGCTGAGCAACCTCACGGAAAGCCTGTCACTCAATTAGAGCGTAGTGCCTGACTAGAATCACAGCGACCTCTCTTACTACAAAATGCACAAAATCTCACCGACATGTTGCAAGGAGATTGCACAACGCACGCAGTCAAAATAGTCGATCAACTCGAACGTGGGATCAATTATTCTTTGGATCGATTTTTACTAAAGTCTATATAACACCAATGACGAGATTACTGATCTGGTTTTTTCTGCATCACAATTAGTAGCTGCTTCTCTCACAATCTGATCGGCATTGTCATCGCGAGCTCATTTTGTTCCATGCTGGTTACATTTTATTCGTATCTAGACAGAATCATTAAAGTCGGTTTCGTTTACAAGATTCGATAGCCCTTACTTATTATTCTAATGTCTAGCGTTGGATTTATTGCTTAATTGATAGCGTATCGCTCTAGATTCCTACCGATTTAACTGGTCGCTGAACCAGTTCTCTGAAATGCTGCCAGTCTTACTGGACAATCTGTATTGTTAGTTCTCTAATATTTATGGGACTGTACCTATGTAAAGCTGCCTTAGAAATTATTTGTACAAAATTGCTTTATCTGTGAGAAGCAAGAGAAATATTAGCCACTCGTGAATTTTATATAATCTTTGTTAATAAGCTGTGCAGCTTTTCCTTTATTGTCTGCGATATCCTTATAGGTAGTCGGGGGTGTAACTTAAATGGCGATTCTGGTGCGCCCACGCCGGTTTTAGTAGCTGGCTGCTACAGTTGTCGTAGCCGAGAGCCGTTCGCGTGGGAGAGGGACATCGGACCGCGGCGGAGCGCTCACGCGAGTTCACCCCGCGCCTGCGCACTCGAGCGGACGCGCCTGCGCCGACCAGCTAACCTCCCCGCGATAGTGAAAGTGGAACCACCGGCCACTATTTGTGCCCACAGTTCGTTAAACAATCCTATTGTGTGATGAAATGCCCATGAAATTATATTGCAGTGCTACTCGTAAATTGGCTTAAATTTTCTAAATTGTTTAAAAGTGGCTTTAGGTACCATTAAGGGTTATTATTGTTTTCAGTTCATATTGTTGAATTTCGCAAGTGCACAATGACATAATATGGTTGACCGGCCAGTACTTTTCAAATTCCTCTTAGATCTTCGCAACCTCTACCTATATGAATATCTGAAACATTGATGAGTCCGCGCGTACAATTACCATCACTAAAAGAGTTCTAATCATTTTAAGGTGTATAATTTGCTGTTTTATCTTTCGTCATGCTTCACCTCGACTCGTTTGGCGGTCTTGGCGGCGTTTAGTTTTGTTCTTGATACATATGCTTTATTTTATTACTGGTTTTAAACCTTTATTTCATTTATTTATTTATTTACTTTAATTAAAACGGACAAACCAATTACAATAATTAAAGATAGTAACACAAACGCAAAACGGTACAATCAACTAAAATAAATAAGAATAACACATAAAGTCAGAAACAGTCCCTCTCACAAATTGATATAATGTGATTGTAAATACTTCTCTCCCGTTCTTAAAATCTCTATTAATCAATTATTTTTAATTGTGCCTTCTTTGAAAGACAGCTTCAATTAAGCATTAGACACTCGAGATGGTATCTTTAAATCCCCGCCCATTTAGCAATCAAACAGCTATTCATCTTTTTATGCTCCATCCATCTGTACACAAGTCTTCAGACCAGTTTTTGCAACCATGACGTCAATAAAGTGAATTAGCAGAGACACAGTGACTCCATGATACCGATTCGCATCCGTATCACTGGTCTCGACCCAGTGCCTGTGACCAACCAGCGGAACCCGTGGGCTGGAATTTGGAAAATGTACACATTGGCACAACCATTACCTGAGTTGGCAATGTTGGGATTGGTGCTATAGCAACTAACTACCCAGATAGTCGTTCATAAACCCACACCGAGTTGAGTTTCGTACCCGTGTTGCAACACTAACCAGTTCAAAATTCAATTCGCGTCATAACACCGACCGATCAAAAATGACGCTGTCGCTGCACTGGTGTCGACTTTTTCAACATCAACTCTAAGCAGGGTTCGCAAGTTTCGCATAGGCTCTAAACGTAACTTTTTACATTAAATTTTGTACAGAGGGAGGGAGTCCTCTCAACATTATGTTCGTACTTAATACAATGTAAAAATGACATTTGACGTTTGTAGTATCGCTACACGACAAAACCCGTTCAAAAACTCAGCGTTACGACCCGGGTGTTCCTGCCCAGCCTAGGGTTATTTAATGAACGCACTTCTGACAACTCCTTAGCTAATTAGTAATTCATTACAAGTGGATGAAACTCGTTTTACCATGTTCTGGGAAAGTGATATCGGTTTTGAATCACAAAGGTACATTGTCACTATGCTCCATCAACATACGTGTTAGTTGAAAGTTGCGCCGTTCGCGTGATACATTATACTGATAAAGGCAGAATATCGTTCCAAACCATCGAGATGGACCAGATCAGAGCCGAGGGAAGCGTGACTAGACTCATTATCCTCAACGGGATTCTGTTTTTCCTCTCCAGAAAATTCCACTCTACTAAGTTTTCTTACATATCCATTGTGTGCTTTACTGCCAGAACTATTGCAACTTTTTTAGAGTCCAATTAATATGCTACTGCATAATTGATTGTTCTCCTTCCGCGGAACAGATTATGCTCTAGGCCTTCATTGTTTTGCAATTCGCAATGCTCTGATTGCAACGCTTTATACAAACAAACACATTCATATCACATTGTGTAGCTAGCAATCATACCTTAACAAAGTACCTTTGAACTCTTCATCGTGCACAATATGGCTACTGACCATATTGCCAACTTTTAATTGAACGATGGCAGCAATACAAGCAATTACACCAAACGTGTCAATGTTAGGGATAATAACGTCTAAATGATGTCTTGTTAACCAAACTATTTCAACAAGCTTTAACTTGTATTATTGAGTGCATTACCCACGACCAATGTCAATTGGTCCATTAAAAATTAAATTATATTCGGTGCGATTCTGTCGGCACGGTTAAAGTTACATTGAAACTTGAAAAAACTCTTGAGTCGTTCTCGAGGCGATGGAACAACAACGAATGGCAGTGGTTGACCCTGAGCCGACGAGAAACGGCGTCAGCTGCCGGCTTTATTATTTGTTCGTTTTGCTGACCGTCTAGAGATAAAGAAATCCCTCGTCCAGAACTAGATTACGTAAACTGAGCCGGTCACTGCAATCTAAACGCTTCAATAATATGAAACAATAGTTTCTCCAATAGCATGTTGCACGAATGGACGCGATGCATCTGATACAAAGTCTATTACATCTGACAGTATAATCCGTATGAGATCGTGTTACATTAAAAGAAAGTTCCAAGTGCGTGATTCAAGTGATCTGTGAACTGTGGCAGAGTGCAAGTGACGATGAAAAATGATCTCGGAGAGGCCTCCCGTGAACGGCGGTGTGGGGCCGCCACCAAGGCCGCGCACTTTTCGCAGGAACTGCGGCGATCAAGGTGGTTTGGCCTGATCTGATAAATGGATTATTTTGAGACACGTATGGCTCGCTGATGACGTTATGTATCTGACTCACCTGCGAGACACAGATTGTGAAACCCTTATACAATATTTTAAAGACCTGTTACAAGCCTAATGTTGTGATTTTTGTATTTGCGCAAGACCTTTAAAAACTCATGTCCTAACAACAAATTGTCATGTTTCAAAGGAATTAACCGTAAGATCCTACACAATTTTAAGATCATTAACCTTTTTCCTCTTTTGTAACAAGCGAGTCTTACGTTGTCTGGTAATCCATCTTCATTTAATTCAACTTCTGGCCGTTTACCACTTTGACCATCGCTTTTCTCGACAGTTTTTATAACGTCACCGTCGAGCGTCTACATCGATACGAGTGCAAAGTCTCCATACTACAGTCAGAATGATGATGATCTGGCGAAGACGATTGAGAGCAAGAACCAAGAGAAGGAAGACAACCTGAATATCTTAGAAATACTCGAGCAGAGATGTTGGCTTAGCATTAGGACCGTGTTAAGAGATGGAGAATTTGAAATTCAGGATCTCATCGCCTTCATTGGTAAATATTTTTCTTAACGTAGCGTCTTCTTTATTGCTCCGTTGTTGAAGATCATTCCTTACCTACCGTCTTATTTATCACATTCTTTACACTTGCATATTGTCTTGTGTTATTTAAAATAATAATATTTAAAATAATTTCGCTCGGCCATTATTGCTAAACAACATACCAATAATATTATTTCATTGTTATCTATTACGTACGACGTATACATTATCGTTGTATTTATTCGCATAACTTATTCGTGTAGGAAATATTAACTTCGACCATCACAGCGATTCATCAGTCAATCATTTAGCAATCAATAAGACTTGCACATTGTAACTGTATGGTCCATCTGTTACTTCATTGTGTTCAATGATGAAACTAAATGAACAATCACGATTTTCTTATTCAACTATATTGAAAAAAGCTCTTTAAAATTATCAAACAAACAATTAATTTTAGACACCGTAGCAGACTATTTATATTTTCTCAACTCTCTTTTTCCGTTATTCTTATGTAAGTCTTCCTTATCAGCTGCCCGATTTTCTAATGCATTAAAATTCTCGTTCTTTTATTAGTATACATAAAAACTGTCGAAAATTTAATACTTAAGGTTTTAAACGTCAGTAGCTTAGCGTCTGTGCATAACTTAACTTTGTTTTTCTTGTTTGTATATTAAAATTTAAAAGCATTGTGGTCTGTGGCATTTGCAAAGCTTGCAAAGCAAGAGTTTGAAATTGTATACACAATTAGTCATGATCTTCTCAAAACCAACTTAAAATGCTGTGTTAACTTTGTTTAGACAAGATCATGACTAATATCAAACTTATACTTTATAAACCTCACTAATAGCGAACTATTTGCGTCAACTGCCACATACCAAAATGTTTTTCAATTTTTAACTTCTAAACAAGAAATACAAAGTTAAGTTATATATTTTGCGGTTAGCAACTGACGTTTAACCTTAAAATATCTACTTGATCTTTGCTTATCGATGACCAGAAGTGAAACTCCTTCCTCATTTTTGCAATGAGCTTGTATGATATCGACATATGTTATGCATGTGCGCATGGTAAACACATCTACCTATTGAGCAACAAACGGAACTCCAGTCATTACTTCTTATTGCCCTTATACATCAACCACATCCCGTTAAAAGTATAAATCTGTATACAAATAGCCTCCAACTAACGTTTCTTTACCGCATAGTTTCTTCTAATAAGCAGACATCATCATCACCGATCATCAGCTTACGTGGTAAATATGTAGCAATGTGCATATACGTAAAACGACCATATTAGTAAACGGTGAAACCTGATCACACGTCAATCTATAGATATCGATGTTACTTCGACAAATGATCGAGAACATTTAGTCGGAAACTTAAACCAGCCATAAACAGAAAATTGACGAGGAGGTGAAATTGTGAAATCATTTGCTCTGTGATCCAGTGTCTTTGGTTGGAAACCTGTATTTTATAAAAATTTATACTTGCGATTGTCGGCACTTGGTGAAACTTGAAACACATCTTGAATTAAAACACTTGTACTAGTAGTTTCACTTTATTTGTGTTAACTCCCGACCGGTTTCGGATTTTATTCCATTTTCAAGGGAAGATCTTAATTAAAATATTTTACATGACTCCAGGCACTAGCTCTGAGCAACGTAAGCAATGATAATGTTGACTGAAACTATAATTAAGTAGGTAGGTCGAAAATGTATCAGTGATGTCATGCAATAAATTACCCGAAAAATGGGGAATTTACATACAATAATATATAAATGTTTATTTAATGTCAGTTTAAATGTCAAATGAGTCATAATATGCATAAATGTCAAATTAAATGAGATGAAAAAAAATATAATAATTTAAATTGTTAAATTAATTAATTAATTAAAATAATGAAGTAGCGGCGATCTATTGACTTCTAACTGCTGGTTTAAAATGTTTTCCTGGTTTTTGTGCATCTGTACTACTAGTACAAGTGTTTTAATTCAAGATCTGTATTTTATAGTTATGGATTACGGTTCACGTTTATTGCTTCTATTATTTTATTATGTTGTATTACAGGCATCATCTAGAGTCTTGCTTCCAGCTTGTAGTTCTGTTGTACTGCCTAGTCTGTATCATAAAGTAGTCATGAAATGGAAAATTTGCATTCTCTTGAAAAAATGTATTCTACTGAGTGTTTACATGAAGTTGCGAAGCCGAAAACTGGTGATAGTACACATCCATACGAACAACTTTTACTAAAGTAGAGCCACTGAGTGATGGCACTTATGACAGCTGCATTTAGTGATGAGGTACATTTCAAATTTCGGTTAAAAATAAAAATCAAGTGTGAGTTTACTCAACATTAGACACGTCATTTAACATTCAACATAATGATACAAAAGGAAAATGTGCCAAAACCAGTGGCGTAGCTATCGGAGGGCTATGCGGTGTAGTGCCCCGGGGCCCCCAAGAGATGTTTAAATATCTAAATCGAAAAAAGTATTTTATTATCATTTATTTTCGTTCAGTTTAACTTCGTCATTGTTTTGTTTTTAATTAAATATTATGGCGAACTCAAACACGACCTATAAAACATGAGAAACTTAAAAAAAAAAACTTTGTTTCTATACGAATTCTATTGCACAATAAAGCAACATTCAAATCGAAATATAATAACCGAAACAAGTAGTACATCACTATCAACAATGAAGTATTACATTTTTTAATTCACACTTGCTTATAAATAATTACAATACTTTGTAGGCATTTAAACGTCATAGGCGCCATCACTCGATGGCTCTACTGTACATAGCCAAACATCGAATCGCGAAAAAAAAATCTGCTGTTCAATAGAAAAGTTACATAGCTTCCCGACCAAAATGTATCAAACATATTTTTTTTTTCACGGAATCTTGGTCGTATGGACTTGTACTATCGCCAGTTTTTGGCTTCCACAGCTTCATCTTAACACCCTGTAAAATAAGCTTTGAAAGAGGCATTTTATCATTATAAAGTCAGTGAATATTTAAAATATACTTACAGATGCCCTTATTTTTGCCCTGTATCTTGTCTCCCTGACCATTATTCTTTTGCTTTTTATTTAGTTTTATATTGGTACTTATGATAAACGTTCAACAAATATAAATATTAAATTTACATATTAGATAGATATTTTAACTTTGAATACATAGGTACTTAGGTAGGTACATATTTCAACTCATAAAAAAATGATCTAATATTATTCTAGCGAGAATTTACATATCTCTTTCATATTCCGATTCCTTTTATTTCTATTTACATAATCGTATCAATAACTCCGAAAACAGAAAAAACATGGTATGAACCATAAACTTCATCTTGATAAAATAGGCCCGGAGCTAAAGTTAAATCGTTGATACATGACGAATGCTTTTTTCCTTGATTACCTTAGTTACAAGTGCTTCCTTGACTAGTCCTAAATAGTCCGGATATAGCGACGTTCCTTCGACCCTTCAGCGTGTCAATAACCAATTATATTCATGATTATTTCGTGGTCATGGCCGATGAAACTATTTTTTTTTTATATTGGGAAACCAGCAAGCCCATTGATTGAGTTACGTGCTCCTTCAGGTCTTTATTTCCATTCTGTGTTGAATCTACAAAGTTTTTGTTAATATTTTTGGCCTTTACGTGTGTTGCACATGTATCATCATCATGTAAACGTTACCCCACGACAGTAACACCCCATCCATCGCGATACTCGACCTTGTGATAGAACGTTTAAAGTCCATACTTCGGTCTATCGGTTTTAAGTTAGGAAATGTGCAGTCAAGCATTTGCTCTTTCAAAACACGTTTATGTGTGATGGCTCGTTACTCTTTATCGTTGCTCGTATGTGTTCAAAACAAACGACGTTTACTTTTCTAAAATTGTTTACTTCATGTAAAGGTAGGTTCTTTCCTACTAGTAAGTCTGCTTTAACAAAACCTTATCCTATTTTTGAAAAAGTTTCTCCTGCTTCTTATTGGATCGAAAAGATAAACTAAAACTGAATGACTGTACTTGTGACATATATCTGGAAAATAAATAATTTCATTCCAAGTTTCATTGTCAGAGCCTTCTTCAGAATTCTAAAACCCATAGTACAGACATGACGAGAAGGGAAACGCCTGACAGGCTTAATATCTTCATGTTAAGGCGATATGCGAAAAAAATACGGGTGTTTCTTTTCGTGTATTTCATGAAATACACGGAAAATTATAATCAGTTTCTGATATATGCATTTTGACTATATAATCTGTGGTTTTGAAATTGGGAAGCATGTTTGGATACATTTTCCTCGATAGAAATAATTGTTGAAATGAGGTCTTCAAACACACTTTTTCTCCTCGTTTGACGAATAGGAACCATATGCAGAACTCGAACATATTTTATTAGGTGTGTTTTAACAATATCTAGATATTTGATATTTGGAACTCAAACATATTTTATTAGGTGAGTTTTGATATTTGAAATTTTGCTAGATATTTTGGTTTTTTTAATAAAAATATAAAACCAACTTTTTTCCCTTTTGCTCTGAATCCGCTCCTCTCGCACTGCGCGATTTTTCGCTTGGAGTGACAGTGACAAAAATAAAATTCGCATAGCCTCTTAATAATCAGCCGGCAGGTGCAGTAACACGGACTTACGTAACTAATTCCGAGTTCACCTTGACTTTTATACATTCGTTATGTTTGCTTTTTGCTTTAATTTGTGACATTGCGAATGCGAAGCGGATTTCACCTCGAGATCTTGTTTTTGAATATGTATTAGATCCTTACATATGAAATTGGCATTTTGTATGTCGAATTTGAAGGAAACTCAATTTTCAGTACTAACATTGTTGCATTTTTTTTTAGGAATGAGAAATCCAAATTTTATAATTTCTTTTGTGTATGAATGAGACAACATTAAGCTAACAGCAACATTAATTTAATTTTTTAAAATTATTGCGTATCTTATCATGGAAATGGATGGCATTTAGAACGAACTGTTTTTGAAAATTTAATTTTTGTTATAAACTGAAAATAAAAACAAAATTTAATATCTAAAATCTTGAAATCAACTTTCAAACAAAAAACAAATAAGGAAATAGCTATTGAATTATAGGAATTATGAACTCATGAATCTGTAAGAGAATTTCGTCAATTTCATAGGTAAGCACCCAATATGTTCTGCTCTTTTGCCGCTTTAGGATGACATTAAGTTGTAGTTTTAGTATTCTTACGTTTCTGAGTTTGTATAATTGACGTAATTTATTTATTATATATAAATTTGGTTATCCATCCTTGGTCTTTGTTTCTTCTTTTAGTTTTGTCCACCGCAAAACAGCTGTCGTTGCCTCGACTACACATACATGCGTAACTAAAATGTATGTCAGTCTCAACCCTTTCCTTTATTCATGGTTCCGTTAAAAAAAAACGAAAACCTTTATAGCGAAGAGTCTGTGTTTCTGTACGTCTGTATACGTTTTGAGCATAACTCGAAAAAAGTACAAACATAAATGGATCAGAGACTCCGGAAAAAATAAAATTATTGCCATTTTGAAAAATGAAGATGCGCTCTTGCATCTTTGTCGAGGTTTGGGCAACTGTTGCCGGGAATACTTTGTAGATCTGAACCTGCAATGCACAATATTTTCTGTTTCATAATCAGTGACTTTTAAACTTTTAATATCTCTAGAAATCAATTTTCGCAATCAATTGAATGCAAATACGGGCTAGGCGAAAGTGCGAATATAATCCACCATAAGGGGCTGCACAATGCTCAAATTCAGTCCTGCTCTAACGCTTTTGTTTTTTAACGTCTATCTTGCTCTTATCAGATGCCGTGCATGCAAAACTTCAATTAATTTTAAATCGCGGCTTCATTAGGACATTAACTCTAATTTTTTTTACGTAATGAAGATGGTTTTTCCTAGTTAGTGTCTGCGTGTGTTGGTTTCGTTTCAATTAGTTATGAAATATGGAAACTGAACCGCCTTTTTCGTGAAATTCATGCTTTTTTAAAAGTAATATTGAAAGTAAGAAGATTTAAAAGAAGATTGAAAGTATGTTTTATAAAGTGTAATTAATAATTGTCTTTAGCCACGATTTTTTTTTCAAATTTTACCCTCTACATTGACTGAACTGAATCCAATGCAAAACTGATGTTTAGCATTGTGGAGCCCCTTTATGTTCTACGACTTCCACAAGGTTTTATCCCCGACCTATGTATAACCGTTCGCTTAAACTGTGATGATTGAATGTGATGCCAGATTTTTCAAGTTTCAGGTTTATCCCATCATTTAAACTGACCAAATTTTCTACATATGACCAAAAGTTCACGCTTCTACCGTATCTGAAAGATGTTCGATTAAAAAAAACTCTAGATTACGAGCAACTTACATTAGAGTAGGGTGGATGGAAAATCCTCTTTTTTCGAATTTCATATTCCAAACCCAAATAAAATAAAGTACCAGGGCCACGTCTTCTGGCTTCCCATTTGATTCAAAGTTTTACCAAATGTACTAAAGAAAAAAAATATTTATTTCATGTTAACTTTATTTGTATTAATTTTTTGATTTTGATTTTTGATAAAGTATGTAAGCCAGAAAACGTGGTTCAACATTTTTTTTTTCGCTTTCTGTACTCTGCTTCAAAGTAATTCTACCCATTCAATATCACAGAGCCACAGACACTTCCACTCACACAATAAGACACTAACTTACTTGCAAAAGTACTTGTTCTAACTTTAAGCTATGGATTTGAAGGAGCGAGGTCTTCTGGAACAAGTATTTCTATACTTAAAAGAAGTAATTTAATGTATTATTATTCGTAATTTAATGTATTACTGGTTACTGAATAAACATTTTTTCATTTTCAATATGAAATTCGAAAAAAGTGTATTTTCGGTCCACCATACTTTACATGTATGTCAAATCAAGGCCAACGCGGTCTCACCATTTAAGTATTCTTTTCTCAAGCGTCATCAAATTGTGATCACATCACCATTACCATCGTCCATTGTTCTAAATTCTTGATTTCGTTATAATGTCCTATAACGAACCCACCGCAATGACTTATGGCATGGTTCCTTCCTATGGAGTTCTTCTTTCGCTTCCCCATCTAAACTTCTTTCTCCAAGCATGATTCATGTGTCGCCGAATTTTGCTTTACTTGGAGGTGACGGTTCACGGAAATCATGTGGGGTCCAATTACTTATAGTATACCTTGGAAAGCGGACTATCTATTCGGCTTCTGTTGCAAGATAGTAGAGGTTCATACGAGGGTCAAGAGATACCTGTACGAATCACTAGGGTGGGCGGTTTCTGTACCAGTCTTATCGAAGATTTCACATTAAAACTACTTGTCACTCGTTAAAAAGTCTGTCTTTCTATCTGTTCGAGATCTACTTTCTTTGAGATCCTGGTTCCACATTTAGCTAAAGGGATTTTTGAGATAGGTTTGAGGGTATGAAAAGGTGCCCGAAAACTTAAGAAAGCTTTACTATCTTCCCGTGGACATATCTGTTTATTACCCACCAGTTCCCATTAATGTGACTTTAATTTATGTAACGTAATCTCAAGATATATTTCGGGTCCGCCCTGGACCCGAAATATATCTTGATATTACGTTATATTTGTATTATGATATTTATCAGTATATTTACATTTTTAAAAAAACAAAAAACATTAAAAGCTGTTAAAGTGTATTTAATTTTAAATAATTTATGTAACCAAATTCGTACTATAGACTCGGTAAATACTCAGTATCAAGGTTCGATGACCCTTTTTGTTAAATTAATTTTTTTTTCGTCTACAAGCGCAAGCCCTGCCCCGAATGAACCATAATTAGAGGCCAACATTTTATTTAGCGAAATAAATCAACAAAAAGTGTAATCGTTCCGTGATACTGATCAGTTTACCAAGCCTCCTGTATATAATTTGGCTGCATCAATTAATATCATCTTATATACCCACGGACAACATTAGAGGAACGCAAAAATTTATTTATATACAAGGTGACTTTTTGATCATCGTCCAAATTCATACTGGAGGCTTGATAAGTGATCAGTATCTTGGATCAGGAACAATTTTTGTGAAATTCGTAAAATGAAATTTCGGCTTCCCATATAAATTCAGTTCCAGTCCCGAGTGAATCACTATGGGGAGTCGAAATTTCATTTTACGAATTTCACTAAAATTGTTATTGATCCATGATACTGATCACTTACCAAGCCACCAGTATGAATTTGGACGATGATCAAAAAGTCACCTTGTATACATTTTTTTATATTTATTTACTACATTACACTATCTTAACAGCTAAGCCAATGCAATAGTGCAATAAACATCAACAATATAATATTATACACATTAATAACAGTACAATGAAAAATATAAGTATTTAGAATTTCACACAAAACGACAATCAAGTAACATTATAAGCAACAATGTTATCCATAACAAATAACAAACAAGACTGTTCTTGTGAAGTCACAGAGAGAGCAGAAAAATAGGTCTGTCTGTGTGATCGTGGATCTTGTTGAGTTGAGTTGTAGGGCTCGTGTCAGGGGAGCCTTCTGGTGAAGATTTGTCCTGCTGCTTAGTGGTGAAATAATGGTGAAGTTATCATAGAATTTTTCATGTTTTTTTTTTTATACGTTAATTTTTTACTTTAAGCTTTTAAAAAGTATTTTGTTTTTCTAACTTTATGATAGTTTTGGACTCGTAAATTACTTACAATAAATCGAGTTAGTTATTGTTAGTAATTCGTCTATGGTAATGGGCAACATTTCATTAATAGTTTCTCAAGTTTTATTTGAGTAAATTAAAATTTTAATTTGTAAACAATTTTCTTGTCATAAGTTTTCACTAAACACTTAACTTTTTCTGTGCTATCGAGGAGTAATTCTGGTGTAATTTTGAAATCTTGTTTTCACTCGTACGTCTGTGTTTCACAAGCATTTCTTTTTACCTGATGCACTAATTCGACCCGAATCTGTCATAAATATACCTATAGAGGCAGTGGCGTATTTACCCTGGGGCCAAAAGGGCTATGGCCCGGGGCGACAAGCTGCAAGGGGCGGCGCAAGCTGCACCATGCGCTCAGCTTTGGGCGCCTTTCATAATCAATCGTTACCTATCTTTTAATTTATATTGCTTTTTGGCTACATCCTTTTAAAAAAAAAATTGTCTATCGAAAAACATTAAATATTGAATAAGATTTGTTTATTTATTTGTATGCCCTTTTTTTATTCATTGTCATCATTCTCAGCCCAAAACAACACACTGCTGGATTTTATTTTATTTTATTATTGAAATATTTTTGCTTTTTTCTCGTTCGTTTATTTGGCGGCAATCCTTACAGGCCCAGGGCGCTGAATCTTAAAATACGCCACTGTATAGAGGGACTGATTTTCGAAATGAAATCACAAAACTGTAACAGCCAATAAAAATAAACCTTAGTCAATAAAAACTTGAATCGAACCTTATCTTGCGTTCCCCTAAATAATATGTCCATGAGCGTATTGAAATGGTAGTACGATATGAAAGTCTCACATAAAACTGCATGTTCCACCTCCAGAGGGCGACAGCAGCGACTCGGGGCACCTGTACGAGTCGCTGGAGCCGGCGCCGGCGCCGCTCGACGACGACTTCGACTCCTTCGACAGCGACACTGACTCCGACGCGCACCCGGACACGGTGAGGACATACTTAAGTTGCACGTTCCACCTCCAGGGGGCGACAGCAGCGACTTGGGGCACCTGTACGAGTCGCTGGAGCCGGCGCCGGCGCCGCTCGACGACGACTTCGACTCCTTCGACAGCGATGACTCCGACGCGCACCCGGATACGGTAAGGACATACTTATAGTTGCACGTTCCACCTCCAGGGGGCGACAGCAGCGACTTGGGGCACCTGTACGAGTCGCTGGAGCCGGCGCCGGCGCCGCTCGACGACGACTTCGGCTCCTTCGACAGCGACGACTCCGACGCGCACCCGGACACGGTGAGGACATACTTATAGTTGAACGTTCCACCTCAAGGGGGCGACAGCAGCGATTTAGGGCACCTGTACGAGTCGCTGGAGCCGGCGCTGGCGCCGCGCCGCTCGACGATGACCTCGACTACTTCGACAGCGACCTACTGGAGCGCTAGTACCTTACGAGTAGGTAAGTAGCAATATCATTTTAGGACATACTTATAAAAAAAACTCCTTCAGGTGGTATTGTTTTTTTATTTTTTTTTTTTTGTAATAAGCATCATGTATTCATGTGACGCTAGTTGTGTACCAAATCGACACTCTGTATATAAAATCTCTAGCTTCATGTTACGATATCTGTTGATGTAGACTTATCTCACACACACATCCTATATTTATTCGTCGATTAGCTCTACAATAAATTACCAGCTCATTCAGTATAGATATGGTTTTCCTGTGGAAATGAGATATTTTAACTAATATTCCTTTCTTCCGTAGCACGATAACCAACCGACGTATGCGCCTCCGGTTTCAAACTTAGAAAGACTGCCAGAGCCACCTAGCGGCGGCGGCGGAACTTACACGCTTACCAGCATAGCGAGCGCGGCGCAGCGGAAGATAAGGGCGCTCAAACGGAATCTCACCAAGAGATACACAGGTTGGTTTTGCTTACCAAATATAGAGATCAAAATATTTATGATTTTAGTTTCAATAATCTGTTTCTCATTAACCGATATGGAGTAGCTCTCTAGGATGGGTCTCACCCAGGAGGTTTGGGTTTAATTCCCGGTATCAGAATATTATTATTTGCATATTTTGTTTGACTTTATAATGGTAAACTGTGCTTTTAAGGGGCTGCACAATGCTAAAATTCAGTCCTTCTCTAACGCTTTTGTTTTTTAAATGTCTATCCTGCTCTAATTAGATGAAGCTTCAGTTATTTTGAAATTGCGGCTAAATTAGGACATTAACTATAATTTGTAATAAAGATGTTTTTTGTAGTAAGTACCTGCGTGTGTTGGTTTCGTTGCAATCGGTTTTAAAATATGGAAACTGAATCGCTTCTTCCGTGAAATTGATTGCTTTTTTAAAAGTATTATAATTAAAAGAAGACTGGAAGTATGTATATTTTTAGAGTCTAATTAATAATTGTCTTGAGTCAAAAAAAAGGAATATATATTTCTTATATTTATCTTCTGCATTAACGGAACTGAATCCAATTCAAAACTGGTGTTTAGCATTGTGGAGCCCCTTAATCTATGATGAGCCTACATAATCACCACAGTTAAGGCGATATGCGAAAAAAATACGGGTGTTTCTTTTCTGTGTATTTCATGAAATACACGGAAAATTTAAATAAATTCCTGGTATATGCATTTTGACTATATAATCTAGGGTTTTGAAATTGGAAAACATGTTTTGATAAATTTTCCTCGATAGAAATAATTGTTGAAATAAGGTCTTCAAACACACTTTTTCTCCTCGTTTGACGAATAGGAACCATGTACAGAACTCAAACATATTTTATTAGGTGTGTTCCAACAATATCTAGAGATTTGGTATTTGAAATTTGGCTAGCTATTTTAGTTTTTTTAATAAAAATATAAAACTAACTTTTTTCCATTTTGCACTGAACCCGCCCCTCGCACTGCGCGATTTTTGCTTGAAGTGACAGTGACAAAAATAAAATTCGCATAGCCTCTTAACCAATACAAAACCGAATAATGTAAAAAGATGCCAAAAATATATTCCGATACCGGGAATCGAACCCGAGCCTCCTGGGTGAGAGCCAGGTATCCTAGCCACTATACCCCAATTCAGAAATCGAGAGTATCGTTTGACGTTTACTGTGATACCAGATGACGACGAAAAATAAATAGAGATGTCCTAAAGGTATTAATTAAATTCATTCACTTAGTGGACGATTGAATTATTTTTGTTTCATTAAATAATTAATTAACTTAGCGAATGAATCGATTGACATATTATTGGTTTTTGTTGTTTCTACATTTAATAACAATATGAAAAATAAAACAATCGAGCTTTTAAGTTTCTAAATTTATTAATCTGAAAAATGTGTGTCACTGTCAGTGCTGGTTTCATCATTAACATTGATTATAAAACTATCCAACACGCCATCAATTAGGTGGTCGAGACGGCACATTTTGTCCTCTTCTTTAATAACATGAGTCCCGCAGTCACTCCATTTTTGGGGTGTTACTTTTTTTATCTCTTCTTCTAACAGGCCTTTTCCTTCCGCCATTTTAAACGTTTTGTTATTCATGGCAACATGACTTTTTACCTGCGCCCATACCAGCTCAATGGGATTGAGTTCGCAATGGTACGCTGCCATCTCGTCCACAACATACTTGTTGACACATTGGTCTTTGTTCTGCCGTACGATATCTATTAGAGTGGCTTTTGTATTTGTAGCATCGAATGCTATATTTTTGCTTGTTAGCCACTCCTGTATTCTTCCTTTAGTCCATGACATCGCAGGCAGCAACTCCACTTTTGGCATCAAGGAGGTAAAGGTAGGAGATAAGTATGTGAGGTAGGAGGAGGTAAATCTCTGCTCTGTGTAGTGTAATGAGTCACATACAAGTAGGTTGCGTTTATGCTGGCAATGTTTGATGTCTACTGTAGTGTAGATGTCCGTCTACTTTGTATTAATTTAAAAATAGGTTTAAAATATGGAATTCCATGACAGCGAACCTTAGTCAATAAGTAGGAATGAAACAAATAAGTTAAAAAAAAATATTAAAGAAATCAAAAATATAAATCTTATTAAAAGTTATAGGTTTTAATTTAAACAAAAGGTACAGAGCCGCTACCAACGGTCTTGTTACAGTAGTTCGCTGGAGGCAACTCGTATTAAAACTCTTGCCACCCACTCAGAGGGAGAACAAGCGATTTTTTGCATTACGTAAGTGCAAAAAACCGCCTTTTTTCCTTGAAATCGTTAATGGTGAAATGATCAGAACAGAAGCATGAATGTTTTCGCAGATGTCGCCCAATTTTTAGTTTTAATATCTACCCTAGTTGCTTTAATCCACTTGGTTCTCAAAGTCTAAAGTGTGATGTACTTTATCATTGCAACCTACAACGGCACACGTACGCATTTTGTGTTCTAAATACTACCCAGAAAGAAATACTACTTTCACAAAACTTAAACTTAATGTGCGGGAAAAAGTACCAAACACCATAGTCTGACTAACTCTAGTTTGTTTATGGTCTCTGCATAAACTTGACACTTTGTTTTCTGAAAACTTCTACTAGCGCTAACTAAACTAGCGCCTTCTTATTCATTTTGATGAAACTCAACTGACAGCTGTCAAGGAAAACGGCTCATTGGAGCTCTCTCAATGTTTGATTTTTTTCTAAAAACAAATATCAAACCCTTTCATTTGATATCCATATTGAGGAAGTAGTCAAAAAATATTTAATCCGCCATTCTTGGATTTACAATGACAACGAATGTATTAAATTATATTATCATCAGAACTAAAGGTGCGTACCAAATTTCAATTACTAGATTTGACCCAAATAAACAGGGCAAGCTAAATAAAATCGTTTAATAAAACCATTACAAGGAGGACGTATGCTAAGAATGTTGTTATGTTGATTAATCATAAATATTATATTAGTCAACATATTATATTTCTGGAATCACGTCGTTATTAGTAAAATTTGTCTCTTGACTTAATGAATTTAGTAATTTTTCTATACTATTGAACGAATTGAACGAATTAATTTATCGAACCCATCACTCCATGCAAACACTAGTGAAATAAATCTGGCCACATTATTCAGGGAAATGACAGTAGTGTCTGTCAAACGATACTCTCGATTTGTGGCTTGGGGTATAGACCATATCGGATGCTAAGCGAAGGGTTCAAAAGTACGGTCGAACGCAACAACGAAGATTATTCTTAGATATTGAACTAATTCTTGACCTACTTTCTATCAAACCTTGGGAATTTATAAACACTTTCATCAAGAATGTTACGGATATTGGCATTTCCTGGACTAAACCTAATCTAATCTGTATTTATCTTTATCATACTACAATAGTTTTATCAATTTCGCAGTGGCAATCGACGGCAAATCGCTCAATAAATTCACATCGCCGCAAACTAATGGGACAGACAAAACCAAAACCAAGTCGCCGATCTACGCCAACTACCAGAAACCGGATATCCAACATGTGTACAGCAACATCACCTTCCCTGACCACAGAGCTGCACTGAACAAGACTGAACTACCCATGGCAAAGCCTCAGCTCAACGGTTTTAAAGAAGAGCTGAAAAATGTCATCAACGAGAAGAAGATCTATGGAGAGATCCCACCGCCGTTACCGGACAAACCTCCCCCAGAGAAACCCACGACACCGACAAGTGATACTAAGAAGGAGAATGGAACTTTGTCCAGGAAGGCGTACTTTTCCTTCAAGTCCAGGTTCCGACGAGCTTCGTCGATGGTGGTGGACATCAACTCCGATGTGCCGAGCGCGTTGAAGATCACCAACTCGACGTTCTACCTCACTGACTCAATTGATGGCGATTCTGGGTTTAGTAATTGGTGAGTGTTTGTTTTTACCTTCATAATAGCATGTGATCATTCTTTGTCTTTATACAAGCAAAAACGCGTCCGCCATTGTTTTAATAAAATTCGAGATGAATTGTATGCCACTTCAAAATTTCATTGTTGTGAAGGATTATGATCTTAGTGCTCAGACTGTGATGATGTGATGACATGCAATACAAAGAATGCCAGATATTACCGATTAACTACCCACGTGTTATGATGTCAGCACTTGGTGTGATTTCTGAAACACAAAAAACTCACACAACAAGTATCTCACTGTAAAAAAGTGGGTATCTATAAAATATTGCAGTATGGGAAAGCACATCGGTAAATTCACGAGTTGTGTTGAGACCTTGATAGCTCAGTTGGTCGAGCAATCGCCCGGTAAGCGAGAGGTCCCGGGTTCAAATCCCGGTTCAGAGCTCTTCACATCCAGATTTACTTTTCTTTCTGCGTTTCTATACTGCAATGATATAATGTTAAAAAAGAACTTGTTCAAAAACAGTGTCTTTGCTTGTTAATTCCATAGCTATTTTGTCGTGCTATGTAAATTCTGAAAAGCAGGAAGCAGAATTGTGTGTGGACGGAAGCAACAGCGCTGTGCGCGCTGTGTCCTCTCTTTTCAACTGCTTTCTTGCATCGTGATAACATGCGACAAGCTTCTTGAAAAATATCATAGAAGGAAAGGTCGAGGGGAAAAGGGGAAGACCTAGACGCACCTACTTTTCTCAAGTGAAGGGGAAAGTTAATGTTACGTCATATCAAGAAGTTAAATCAATTAGCAGAAGAAAGAGAAAAATGGTGGTAGCTCCACTGACAATAGCGTAGCTCTCTTAAGTTATAGATAGATATGTTTCCTTATCCCTACACTGGAGGACAGATATAGCATATCATTTTGACTGATAGCCAAATGTTAGGTATAGGCGTCTTTGCCGCACCATTAGTACATCACGTGTTTTCTCTCCAGCAGCGACAACACCCGCGACAGCTCCGAGACGCTCCCCTCGCCCCCCGTGGCCCCCAAGCGCCGCGGTACGCGCTCGTGGGCCGAGTCCGCCCCCAACCTGGCGCTGACCCGCCCCGCGTTACCGCCGCCGCCGCCGCCCCCGCTGGCGCCCACCGATCTAGGCGCGGTCAACGAAGGTAACGGCAACTGGACTTGTGGAGGGCTGAATAAGTGATGAGCTTAAAAGATAACTATGCAGATCCTTGAATTTTTCAGAGGTGGATGTTTGAAATGCTATTGTTATTCAATCGTTAGAAAGGGGAAGCAAATTCACTTATCAGGTGGCTGCACTATCGCCTTGTCATGGGCTGTACTGATTTTAGTCAAATTATTATAATAATAGTTCGCCATGTCAGTCTTGTCAACATGTACCGCCATTAAAGAGAGAGGTCGCATATGCGTCCAGTATTCAAAAAATACTAATAATATATTTAGTTTTTTTTGTAATTTATATTAAGGTTTTAATATACAACGTGAAATTTAAGTAATTTTGTTAACGAAAACTGGTGATAGTACCTGTCCATATAAACAACTTTTACTATGGAGCCAATCCTGAAATCGTAAAAAAAAATATCAGCTGTTCCATAGAAAAGTTAAATACCTACTCGACCCAAATGTATGAAACAGCTGTTTTTTTTTTCACGGTTTCAGGGTTGGCTTCATAGTAAAAATTGTTTATATGAACGAGTACTATCACCAGTTTTCGTTAAAAAAATGACTTAAATTTCACGTTGTATAGGGTAAAATTTAACCAACCGCCCGAATTTATACTGGAGACTCGGTTTATGATCGGGAACAATATTTAATGACCCTTCAGGTGTAAATTCGAAAGAAACGTTTTTTTGCTCTTGTACTGTCTATACTACGAATTTTATTTGAACTAGTCTTTATTTTAATGATTTCGATTAAAAGGGTCGTTGAACCTTGTTCCTGATTACTAACCGGGTCTCCAGTATGAATTCGGGCATTGATTAAATTTCACCTTGTATTTAGGCTTTATAAATTAGTATGGATCATTCGGATTGTGAACAATTCTTTGTTCTTGCAATCATAAGCGCCAGTGCACGCATTTTACCTATTTTAATTATAATTCTAGTACAGAATAGAACTTGGTTTATAGATTTTATGTATGATTCGACAGCTTTATAACGAAATGAGGTGGAGGTAGAATAGTGGTGCCATCTGCAATAACCTTCGCGTCGCGTGATAACTGACAACTTTATGTGCAGACGTTTTCAACCAAGATTTTTACAATAATTTGACAGCTACTTGTTACTTTTACGCTCCGATATTAGTTTATTCTGAAGCGATAGATCCATCTATTAAATTATGTAAAAAAACAGTAGTTAAAATAAAGCACCCCTTATTGCTGATAACATGCAGCTAAGCCTAGTAGAAATATGGCTTTCACGCATAATTTTAATAAATGATGAGGTGATGGTGATACAATTGTAAGGTTAGAAAAGTTACAGAAATTGGACAATCATCTTCCGTCCGGTTGTCACATACCAGTAGATGTCTTCCAAATATATGTTTTGCATTACATGATTTTGTTAGCACCAGTTTACGTAAATGTGATTATTTCGTAGCTTATTAGAGAGGTTATATAGGTAAACGAATTGATAAATCTTTGACTATTCTTATTTGGCTTCTATCTATTCCAGTTGGCGTCTGCCCATTTCTCGAATATTGTAGACTCGAAAAAAGTTTAGAGCTGTAATAGAGGTGAATGCCCTCTCTTGATGATTTCCTAAATTAAAAAGTTTTTATAACAGATACTTTATGGTCATCGGACGGCGGCGGTGAACGGTTGTAGACAACTATACTCTTGTTATTTTTTCTGTTTTAAAACCACCTTTATATTTTCGTGACTCTCTCTTTCTTTCTACTGTTCGCACTGTCTTTGTTTTGTTTAATTTCTATGTCTTTGTCATTTGTTATAAATAATCGTATCACATGTATTTGTCCCACATCACATATTTCAGCACTTGATGGAACTTGGAAAATATGTTGATTAACTTTTGTTTGTTCATAACATAATAGTGAATTTTAATTAAGATGAAACACGTATTATTACCCGCACTACGTATAAGTGTAATTTTTGCAGTTAGAAATATTAAAACATACATCACACCTTTAATCTATCTCACATACCTAGCTCAACTCTGATCACTAGATCCATCTGCGTGGTTGCCAACAACCAGAACAATCAAATGCTCAAGGTTGGCTGAACCGCCATAGGAATTAAACAATAAAATTACAGTTGCATGTCTACCGACACACTTGTACTTGCTTATAAGTACTTTAATACTACTTATAAATCCACTCTTGTTACGAGCACAATAAGAGTGACATTCCAGGTGATACTACTTTGCTTGAATCGCCTACGTTTTCCCAGTCAGTCAGTCGTTCTTTATTCATCGCCCAGTCTGTACGCACGATTCGTAGCAACTTTTATTAGTTTTCTTCGTCCATTGTGGGTGTTTTTGCACTGTGCGATTTGTGTTAGTGTCTGTCTGTGTCAGTTTAATGTTTCTATGTGTTCGGTCATGGGGCGTAAGTGTGGAATGTTTTGCATTGTATAACAGTTTCACTCGTTGGAAGAAATGTTAAAGCTGTTGTCGAAAGCTTTCATCATGTAGTTTAGGTAGCGGTTAACGGTAGCTACTGAATAGTTTGTAATATTTACCTAAACAGCACTAACAACATTGAAGTTTTAAGTTGTTTTCACAATGCCACTGACAAATCTAACATCAATTCAAGTTCCTTCAATAATATAATTGAGGATAAATCTGCGCCCAGCTATGTACTCGAGGCCGATGATGGCAACATGCTCAAGTACGGCATCATTATGTTTAATATCAACATACAATTACTTAATGCATGTGAGAAATTAAACTAGATAGAAGTTATTGCACTATGTATAAGCAGAAAATTTAAATGATTGAATATTTAAGGAATATTGTTTGCTATTGGTTTCGACGCCAATACATTTGCGAAATACTGCAAAAACTTAATTCTTATTTTTGTAAAGCACAGTGAGTTTATAATTTCATATATCTTTAACACTAAAACATTGCATGTGGCTCAGTATTAGCAGACATCTATGTTAATCCATCACACAGATTTTTGTTTTTTAATTATGACTTATGCAAAAAACTATCAAACTTGGATTAACTAATAATTATTATAACTTTATTTCTTCCTGCTCCATCTTTACGGCTTCCACAGTTAATCCGAGTATTAGTTTGTTGCAAATCATCTTAGTGTAGCCTGCACTACCGACAAATAACCTTGGATTAAGCTTTACCCTTTTTGCGTATATATTTTATGTAGGGCAAAATTTATCCAAGGTCTGCACAGTTGTTAAGAATGTCCAAATATCTTGACTGACATCCAGAAACAATGCAACAGAAACAGCTTCCAATAACTCTTACATTAAAACTGTTAAGTTTAGGTTGACTGCACATGACCTGTCTAGTGTGTACTCAACCTTTACTGAGTTCAAGATGTTTGGACTTACACTACGAATAAAAAAAAGGTTTAAATTTTTTTCTTTATTCTGATACAGAGCTAAAACGGCTTCTTCCAACGCTGTCGCGCAAGGACAAGGGAGCTAGAACCAGGACCTCGTGGTACGCAGAATGTGGTGCTGTCGAAGAACCACACTTCCCTAGACCCAGTAGCACTTCTTGGTATGTTTACTTCCACCTGTAAAAATGTTCATGAAAGTTTGGTTTCAAATCAACATACATACTCACGCCGGTCTCTCAGGAGGGTAGGCAGGGACTACAGTTTAAATCAAATCATTTATTTTGCAATATAGGTACATAATATAATGTAAAATATAATATTTCATATTTCTTGATCTTGGAAAGGCGTTTGGCAATGTGTGTAGCACGATCTTCTCATACGATCTGAAAAAAGTTGAGTTTTATCTGAAACTGAAATTGAAACAGAACAATGTTAAATATCTGCTCTCAATGGGCTCCAAAATTAATAATTAAAATTTTGCTATAGTTATTTATCATTTATTTCATCTATGGAATGCCACAAGGCAGCAATTCGAACAACCAACAGTAAGCCAACAATGACACGAAAAAATATGTAATGACTCTAATAATTGCCTGAATCGAGAAGAATCAAAGCAAAACTGGTTCCTGATCGAAAATGTGGGGCGTAACGAATTCGTTATGCAATCTCATAGAGGTGATTGACCGAGGAGAAGTTTCTTCTGAAAATTGGCGCTCCTAAACACGACTACATAATTATTACGGTTTCTTATGAACACAATTTGATTTTGATATATATATTTTTTAATGGGACTGTTTTTCTCGCCAACAAATAATTTATTTAAATGGTCTAATTAATCTCAAAGTACTACTTGTATAATACGAGTCTATTGTCTATGCAGCTCATCTCAATATTACTCAGTTGCAATGACGTAAAGGCTATCATCAACTCCGATCTTTATATTTAAAACCTTAAAGCTTTGGTTATAAAACTGTTTTTTGATTGTCGTATATGTGAATCAATGTAAAGATGAACACGCCAGGTCATGAGTCATCGGTCGTTTTCCTGGTTTGAGGACCAGTGCGGAGTGGTCAGTCTGGTCCTAACGTTTGAATTTAACGGTTGATTCTGATATCTGTTTGCAAACGATCTTTTGTTATCGTTGTGTGGAAATAGTGGCATGTGCCGAGTGTGTTATTGTTATCATAACTGTTAGTCACCTGCTGCTTTGTTTTTACCAGAAAAGAAATAAAATAAATTGTGATTGTACAAGAAACTTTCTCAGATTTTCAACAGATATTTACTTAAGGTAATAATAACATTTATTTGAAATTAAAAACTAAATAATCAGTTTTAAAGTAAAATACAGTCGTCGTAATGATCAATTAGGTAATGCGATTTGTTTATAAACAGATTATTATTTGTAAAACCCTGAATGACTATATCAATGATAGCCATTACAATAGCAATTCAATTACAATTGAATGTACAATAATTGTTCATTCAATTGTAATGTAGAAGCAAGTGGGGAAACTTTGCTCAATAGTAGATTTTGTGCATGGATGGATGTAGGCAAACGCAGAGAGAATAATAATTTATTAATAGAATATATTTCTATTATAATTATTATTTTCTCTGCCATTGCCTATATCCATCCGTGCACAAAATCTACTATTGAGCTTAAGCGATTGCTAATACAAGTTTCTCCACTTGCTTCTATACAACGTCACTTGTATTGTATTGTAGTATCAATTCGTATTTTGCATTAATTATTAAAAATCAATGTTTTATCAAAGAAATACTTGTATTTATTTGATTTTGCTTCACAACGAGTGAATATCAATAATTAAATACTGATTGGAAATGTGTTAACTCTTGTATTTTTTTCGATTTTTGTATTCAACTGATGGATGACAACCCCGTTGTTTAATAGTTTGTATTCGATTGGTTTTTCATTTTTCATCGTATTAGGCACATGCATTTAAAAGTTATTTACTGGATAATAAAAGGTGATATTTAATCAAACGCCCGAGTTCATACTGGAGACTTGGTTAGGGATCAGAAAAAATACTTAATGTGTTGAATGACTCTTAGGGGAAATTAAAAAAAAAAATTTGCTCCCTACTGCCTATATGTACTATTTGAATTTTGAACTAGTCCTGTTCGTATGGGAAAAAACTTTTTTTTTTATGATTTCGGAAAAAAGGATCACTGAACCTTGTTCCTGATCACTAGAATATCCAGTATCAATTAAATTTCACCTTATATAAATGTATTAAATTACATAATCGCAATAAATAATTTGTCATGACAAACTACCACCAATGAATATATACGCAATATCTATACTAAAACTCGAGTGTTCTGTTGGACAGGTACGCAGAAGCAGGTCTGTACCAGGCCGGCAACATATCCTCATCTAGCGGCGCATCGTCCGGCTCGCACCCCGCGTCTCCGCTGCCACACTCACTGTTCACACATGAACCTCTCTACCAGTTCTACAATGCAGCCAAGTTAGAGGTGAGCAACATATCCTCATCTAGCGGCGCATCGTCCGGCTCGCACCCCGCGTCTCCGCTGCCACACTCACTGTTCACACATGAACCTCTCTACCAGTTCTACAATGCAGCCAAGTTAGAGGTGAGCAACATATCCTCATCTAGCGGCGCATCGTCCGGCTCGCACCCCGCGTCTCCGCTGCCACACTCACTGTTCACACATGAACCTCTCTACCAGTTCTACAATGCAGCCAAGTTAGAGGTGAGCAACATATCCTCATCTAGCGGCGCATCGTCCGGCTCGCACCCCGCGTCTCCGCTGCCACACTCACTGTTCACACATGAACCTCTCTACCAGTTCTACAATGCAGCCAAGTTAGAGGTGAGCAACATATCCTCATCTAGCGGCGCATCGTCCGGCTCGCACCCCGCGTCTCCGCTGCCACACTCACTGTTCACACATGAACCTCTCTACCAGTTCTACAATGCAGCCAAGTTAGAGGTGAGCAACATATCCTCATCTAGCGGCGCATCGTCCGGCTCGCACCCCGCGTCTCCGCTGCCACACTCACTGTTCACACATGAACCTCTCTACCAGTTCTACAATGCAGCCAAGTTAGAGGTGAGCAACATATCCTCATCTAGCGGCGCATCGTCCGGCTCGCACCCCGCGTCTCCGCTGCCACACTCACTGTTCACACATGAACCTCTCTACCAGTTCTACAATGCAGCCAAGTTAGAGGTGAGCAACATATCCTCATCTAGCGGCGCATCGTCCGGCTCGCACCCCGCGTCTCCGCTGCCACACTCACTGTTCACACATGAACCTCTCTACCAGTTCTACAATGCAGCCAAGTTAGAGGTGAGCAACATATCCTCATCTAGCGGCGCATCGTCCGGCTCGCACCCCGCGTCTCCGCTGCCACACTCACTGTTCACACATGAACCTCTCTACCAGTTCTACAATGCAGCCAAGTTAGAGGTGAGCAACATATCCTCATCTAGCGGCGCATCGTCCGGCTCGCACCCCGCGTCTCCGCTGCCACACTCACTGTTCACACATGAACCTCTCTACCAGTTCTACAATGCAGCCAAGTTAGAGGTGAGCAACATATCCTCATCTAGCG
Organism: Ypsolopha sequella; assembly: GCA_934047225.1. Classification (NCBI taxonomy): domain Eukaryota; kingdom Metazoa; phylum Arthropoda; class Insecta; order Lepidoptera; family Ypsolophidae; genus Ypsolopha; species Ypsolopha sequella. The sequence goes on along the minus strand of OW203995.1, from coordinate 3,606,082 downwards.
GCGCATCGTCCGGCTCGCACCCCGCGTCTCCGCTGCCACACTCACTGTTCACACATGAACCTCTCTACCAGTTCTACAATGCAGCCAAGTTAGAGGTGAGCAACATATCCTCATCTAGCGGCGCATCGTCCGGCTCGCACCCCGCGTCTCCGCTGCCACACTCACTGTTCACACATGAACCTCTCTACCAGTTCTACAATGCAGCCAAGTTAGAGGTGAGCAACATATCCTCATCTAGCGGCGCATCGTCCGGCTCGCACCCCGCGTCTCCGCTGCCACACTCACTGTTCACACATGAACCTCTCTACCAGTTCTACAATGCAGCCAAGTTAGAGGTGAGCAACATATCCTCATCTAGCGGCGCATCGTCCGGCTCGCACCCCGCGTCTCCGCTGCCACACTCACTGTTCACACATGAACCTCTCTACCAGTTCTACAATGCCGCCAAGTTAGAGGTGAGCAACATATCCTCATCTAGCGGCGCATCGTCCGGCTCGCACCCCGCGTCTCCGCTGCCACACTCACTGTTCACACATGAACCTCTCTACCAGTTCTACAATGCAGCCAAGTTAGAGGTGAGCAACATATCCTCATCTAGCGGCGCATCGTCCGGCTCGCACCCCGCGTCTCCGCTGCCACACTCACTGTTCACACATGAACCTCTCTACCAGTTCTACAATGCAGCCAAGTTAGAGGTGAGCAACATATCCTCATCTAGCGGCGCATCGTCCGGCTCGCACCCCGCATCTCCGCTGCCACACTCACTGTTCACACATGAACCTCTCTACCAGTTCTACAATGCAGCCAAGTTAGAGGTGAGCAACATATCCTCATCTAGCGGCGCATCGTCCGGCTCGCACCCCGCGTCTCCGCTGCCACACTCACTGTTCACACATGAACCTCTCTACCAGTTCTACAATGCAGCCAAGTTAGAGGTGAGCTACTATTTTAGTGACGGGATTTTTTTTATTCACATTAGCATTACTCCTAATACGGCCTGTACCGTGCCTTAAGAGGCTATGCGAATTTTATTTTTGTCCCTGTTACTCCAAGCGAAAAAACTCGCAGTGCGAGAGGGCAAAACGGAAAAAGTTGAGTTTTATATTTTTATAAAAAAAAACTAAAATTGCTAGCAAAATTTCAAAATCAAATATCTAGATATTGTTGGAACCCATTTATTAAAATATATTTGGGTTCTGTACATGGTTTCTATTCGTCAAACGAGGAGACCAAGTGTGTTTGAAGATCTCATTTCAACAATTATTTCTATCGAGGAAAATGTATACAAACATGTTTTCCAAAAACAAAACCCTAGAGTATATAGCCAAAATGCATATACCAGAAATGTATTGAAATTTTTCTTGTATTTCATGAAATACACAGAAAATTAGCACCCGTATTTTTTTACATATCGCCTTAAGGAGGGCGTCAATTTGATCTAGGATGAAGAGTACCCGCCCAGAGAATAGAAGAGTGAAAGCAGGCGAGGTGCTTATCTGTCCAAAAACTTTGCCAAAATCTACGGAAGTTGGTAACGGACGAATGACAGATAGTACGCAACTGCCTATAACCACTCCCCCGGTTCAGCTCCTCGCGACGTCATGCTGGTACAGGACGCGTCGCTTGGTGGCATGCGTTTCGTCATGAGGATGGTGACAAGCCAAAGCTGAAGCCAGGTACATTGGAGATGATCTCCAATGTGATCATCAAGCTACACACATTGGACTTTGTACTTATCTTATATCCTTCACTTTAAAGGCTAATATAGTACAGCAAGTGCATAGCTTGGTGTGATCTCCACTGTACGTCTGCCTATTTTGCAGTCAATTTAGTTACTCAAATTCAAAATTCAATTCAATACTTGGAAATTTATTCTTAATTTTGAGCAGCAGCAGTAGTCCAGTCGTTAACGCACCGCCCTATTGAGATCCCGGTTCAACACCTACCGGACAAACATGAAATAAATAACTTTATCTACTCTCATATTGCAATTAGGTAATTACAACATCAAAAGTGGTTTTGTAAGTACCTCCATTGTTTGACCGATGTTATAATATTGCATTATAACACCGAAATTCTGCGCTGTGATTGGCCAATGTATTACACTGCTAGAGAACCAATCACAAGCAATAACAGCCTTAATTTCTTAAGCCACGCCCTCTTTACTCTTCTCGCTTCTGATTGGTCTCAGACATCTACATAGTAATTCCATCATGACGGGTATCATGACAGTATCATGACGAGTGTTATTTTTCTCATTTTTCCTGAAATTGTTTTTGATAGTCGTGGATAAAGTATTGTGTGCAACTGGACTTAATTAGACATTGGGGCACTCGTGCACACTTATTACGAAACTCACTTCGTTTGTTTTGTAAACAAATCTCACATTATCTTACAGTTGCATAAAATTACTATTATTTTCGTTGGAGTTATTGTGTAGATTATTAAAATATTCTATTCTTTCCTTTCTGTTACTTGTTTGATAATGAAATAGGTATAACATTGATTGAATTCAATTCGATTCATAAAAAGCAATTCTATTAAGAACATGGTATTTATTGAGCCAATAAATAGACTTGTGGGCGAAGTAGCGCCAGTAGGTATTGTGTTGAACTTTGAATGAAAAACCTTGACATATTTGCGATTTAAATGAAGCAGAAGTTAGCGGAAAAATATTGCAACTACGCGGCGGTAGCTCAGGAGTAGAACGCTGGCCTCTCAATCTTGGGATCCAGGTTCGATCCCTGGTCGGGCAAGCACCAATGAGTTTTTCGGAATTTATGTGCATAGTATTTGTTCTTGATTTATATAAAAACGGCTCACCTCAATACGTGTTATGATCGGGAAAGCCGACCAGTTTCAGCAGATTTAGACTGCTTTCATCTGGGCGAGTAAAGACGTTTACGCGACGACGTTACGCCTCACACTTACTCGCCCAGATGAAGGCAGTATAAATCTGCTGAAACTGGTCGGCTTTCCCGATCATAACACGTATTAAGGTGAGCCGTTTTTATATAAATCATGAATTATCCTCAAGTCAAGTATTTGTTCTTACTTACCACTTGCTGAACGGTGAAGAAAAACATCGTAAGGAAACCTGCATGCCCTAAAAAGCACGTATTTGTGCCCGAAGTACGGCGATAGTAGGACTCACCCATCACGTTGGGACGTAACAATCGTCTGTGTCGGACGTAACAATCAGGTGTACCGAGTATGGACTGCGACTTGTATTTCACAGTTCACACTCGGAATACCTCTGACACCCCCTCGGGGATTCATTACGTGACGATATATTTATATTTTATTTAATTTTTTATTACTATTCAGGATAAAATGTCAATTATTTATATCTCATAAAAACAAAAGTTTTTTACTTAAGTACTGAATGAATATTAAAACGAAAACAATGAACAGGATAATTGGTGCTTATTAGCTGTAGACTACCAATTAATTAGGGAATTAACGCTAAATGTCGGTATAATTCTCGTGTCCCTGGCATCGGTTAGATCCATTTAGGCAGGTCCTAACAATCAGCTAATTAGAGTTGAAGGGCAAATATAAATAAATGATATTTCCTCTTTAATTATTTAAACTTTTACGGAATTTTTCATTTAGATACAGCTGATCTGCTGCTACCTTAAATAGTATCGGTAACATTCGCGTCCTGTTTAGTTTATGGCGTAGCAAGTCCTAGATACGACCCCATAGTGTTCGGGGGCGCACGTGCAGTAATAATACATAAAAAACCGGCCAAGTGCGTGTTGGACTCGCGCACGAAGGGTTCCGTACCATTATCTATAAAAACGGCAAAAAAAACATGTCTGTTGTATGGGAGCCCCCTTAAATATTTATTTTATTCTGTTTTTTTAGTATTTGTTGTTATAGCGGCAACAGAAACACATCATCTGTGAAAATTTCAACTGTCTAACTATCACGGTTCATGAGATACAGCCTGGTGACAGACGGACAGACTGACAGACAGACGGACAGCGAAGTCTTAGTAATAAGGTCCCGTTGGTTACCTTTTGGGTACGGAACCCTAAAAATACAATCTTTTCTTCCCATAATTGGCTATGCCGCTGTCTGTTTTCTCGATGCTAGTGTGAAGCTGGTTAATAGCTTGAACGGCTTCAGAATCTCAGCATTAGATTTATTTATGGTTTGCGTAAATTCGACCATGTCTCTTTTCGCCGCGAGCTTAATAATTATTGACTTCCCATCCGTTGTCGTCGTCACTTGCATATTCTCACACTTCCCTGCAGTGTTCTCTATGACGCCCTTTTTCCTAAATACCTTCGTGCTCGATTTGAGTATCTGTTTTCCAGTGGTGCTCGATCGCACAACGTCGCCCTTCTTAAAACTCCTGCACACAACTCTGCGTCGTTTAGCAAGTCGTTCACTATTGAGGCTGTCACACTGTGTAATTCACTTCCCTTGAACGTTCGGGATTGTCCATCGCTGAATATTTTCAAAAGACAGCTGAAGGAGCACCTTTTGTCACTGTCATGGGTATCTTTCATTAATTATTAATTCATGAATTCATTTTATTTCTTGGGTATTTATATAGTCTATATTTATAAGTATATTATAGGTATATATATATTTATGTAGGTTAATTTTACATTAATGGTACTTTATTATATTTAAATAAATTATTATTATTTTATATTCTTAATCTATGTACACGTATGTATGTCTACTTTTATATCAATTATATTCTAATATCCCCAGAGTTAGACTGGAAGAAATCTCTTTATAGAGATAAGTTTGCCTTTTTACGTGTCAATTGGTTTATAGTATGTTTGGAAATGTTTATTTTCTATGTACAATAAAGAATAAGAATAAAAAATGTTAACAAACCAAATAAAACTAGTGTAATACATTAAGAATATATTTATGTAATATTAGTACAACATTACTGCAGCGGCCGGCAAGTTAGGCATTGATGGTCGAACGTGATTATGTGGGCCGAGGCGCAGCTGAGGCACACATACGTGAGTCCATCAATGCCCAATTGCCGACAAGGCTTCCATAATACTTTTCTCAAACAATGCGCGGATATTCAAACAATTAGTAAAATAGGTTTCAACTTTTTACAATTTAATAAGTTTATATACTATGTACTTTTAGTGGTAAAGGTTTCTACAAGAGTAACACTTACCTTGACGTCCAGATATTCACTGTCTGATGCTTCATTCTAAATATTTTTACCAGAATCTTATTTCTTCTTTATTCAATAATTATTAATCCAATAAAATTTTTCGTTCGAGTCATGTTTTTTTTGCGTTACCTCATTTGTATTCAGCCAGTACATCTAATTAAACCTATTTGCACATTGAAATTGGTGGTGAGTAAACGTACCAAAACCTCATTCCATATTCAAATAACACGACAGTTATGGATTTTCATTGTGAAATTGCCGGCTTGATAACATAACAGATATGGATATTCATGCTAATATTGCGGGCCGCTGATAGCTTGTTTTTCAACATTACTAGAATTACGATTTATTTTGAACAAGGTTGCTTAAACTATGATCGTATAACACGCGTGTTTGAGAAAAATAAATACTTAAATACTATGCCTGGCTCCGCCTAAACTCCGCCTAAGTACCGAGTAAAATGGACTGAGGCCAAAAGCTAACTAAAGCTGTCATCAGTATCATCTTTCGATAGCATCACTAAACTAAAACTATTTCATAAACTTCTCCAGTTGTTAATTCTCCATTAACCGAGCATGAATGTAAAATGTGGTATGTTGTTCCAGTCGGTGTGCCGCGAGACGACGGACTCGGACTCGGACGCGTACGAACCGACGGGTGGCGGCGGCAGCGTCGGCGGCTCCTCCCCCGGCAGCACGCCCCGCCCCTCCGCCATGGCGCTGGTGGCGCCGCGCGGGCCCGCGCGGACACTCTGGTGCGAGGTGCCCGAGGTGCTCGCCTCCGCTGTACTCAGTAAGTTACCATTAAAAATATCTATCACATAATCACAGTACCGTAAAATTTACGTAGTACAACACGATTAAAATCAGTTAACGATTCGGCTTTTCTCGGATATCATCGCCTAAATCCCGAGACGGAAATGAGACGAAATACATTACCGCGATTTCTTTTAGGTAGCATTCAATTTGAAGTATCATAACCTGCCAAGATGACATTACTAACTCTGTGTGAGAGATGATTGATTCACGACAATTACCGAGGTTGGCCGAATCATTAACTGATTTTAATCGCACTGTAAGTACGTTGAGACCTCTGCAAGCGAGGTATTCTATTGCTATCCGGTAGGACAAAATAGAAAGAGAGGTTTCGTGGTTGGAACGAAGTTCCTTTCGCCACTGACGCGCACGCCGCACGTCTATACTGCAGTAATATACCTAGACATAGACATACGCTTGTAAACAAAGAAACACGAACTATAGCGAAGTGTCGTGTCGGTCGAAGTCTTACACTTTTTTCGGCCCAGCTCTCGTCAGGTGTCTGGAGTGTAACGTGCGATACGGAACTTCGTTACAAAAGTTATAGTAGTTTTCTCTTACACTTCAAAAATAATAAAGGAATTCAATTTACAGTTACTTACATTCATCTGTAATGTTTTCGTTCAAATAGTTAGATCCGAGTTAAAAGTTAATATCGCAAGTAAATTCCACAATATTGCACACTCTGCAGGCTTTCTAACATACCAAACGATAATCCTTACATAAAAAACTTAGCACCAAGTAATATCCCCAGGCTCGCTGGCCCCGGCACAGAAACGTCTCCAAGAAGCCAAGTTCGAGCTGCTGACGTCAGAGGCGTCCTACCTGAACTCTCTCAACGTGCTGGAGGCACACTTCATCGCGCACCCGGCGTTCAGAGAGACCCACATACTGCCCGCCGCTGAGCGAGACACTCTCTTCTCTACTATATTGCCAGGTATCAACTCGCTTTGTGTCTCTGTATTAAAATAATAATACTCATCGTCACTACAACCATAGACTAAGTATTACTACGTATAGACTAACAGTTCCCATGCATCAGTTTGTAGCCACAAAAAAGGTGTAAATGGCGTAGATGGCGTTGCTAAATCCTCTTCTAAACACGCTGCTAAAAAAGACGGATTGGTGACGCTAGTGCACAGCGATGTCACGTAACATAAAAATAATTCCTACTTCGATAATAGATGGCGCTGAAATATTCATTGTTAGCGTTGTCAACTTAGCGCCATCTAGTTTTTCTAAGCAAAACTATTATAGCCACATGTTTACTTTGTAACCATGAGTGTTTACTTGCAGCCAATTAAACAAATTATGCTTATTTGCAACACTTGGCGACACCTGGTGTCGTAAGGGCGCGTAAAAAATTTGCTACGCCTTGATGTATGGAAGATGTTTTCCTAGTGTGGACTGTGAAATGCTCCACACTGTCACACTCGTTCACCCACGATCATTACGTCCCAGCAGCGTGATGGGTGGTGTGGTGAGCCCTGTCACCGTACTTCGAACACAAACATGGACTCACAGCTTAACGTGCCTTCCGAAGTACGCAGACCGAACAAAAATGTACCTCTAAGGATTATAGGAATACAACTTAATTGAGAGCCGGGACGAAGATGGTTTGCGAGGGGGAGGAGTACAAAAACGGACTAGTAAGATTATGATCATGGGACTCTATGAAACTACATAATTTAAATACAATGGGTATAATGGGACGGTATGAAACCACATAATTTTAATATAATGGGTGTAATGGGACGCTATGAAACCACATCATTTACTGATTATACTGAACAACTTTCCCATCGGTGGAGGTGGAAAAAGTATGGACCTGCCCATACAACATTCACAGCAGGTCTTCAGTAAGTTGTTCAGTATGATCAGTACATTATGCGGTTTCATTTAAAGATACCTGTCCATTTACACCCGGCAATAATATATTTTGTTCCAGTTCGCAAATGCTCGCAGCTGCTAATGAACCAGCTGGAGAAGTGCTGGCAGGAGAACATCCTGCTGCAGGGCATCTGCGAGATCGTGAGGAGCCACGCGCACCAGCACTTCCACGTCTACGTCAAGTACTGCGAGAACCAGGCGCTGATGGTCAAGGCGTTGCAGAGGTTGAGGTGAGGACTTAGTTACTGATGAACCAGCTGGAGGAATCCTGGCAAGCGAACACCCTGCTGCAGGGCATCTACGAGATCGTGAGGAGACATCTAATCAACTGCTGAACACGCAGAACCTTAGGCATTTTGAATTCTTTTGCAACATTTTTACGTATTGCAGAAAAACTATAAATCGTATGAGAAATTTGTTTTTTTTTAATCGTGTTTTTTTCATGTTATACTGAAGTATAGTAACTACGTATACACATTGTTTTATAGCATTACTGCGACATGCCGCTACTGACTGCAACATTGTGACGCATGCTGCTTATTTAGCAATAAGTAATTGTAGAATATTGTACAGTTTACGGGTTCACTCTATTTCGACAGTTGACCATTAAACATGTCAACTTAACGTCTGTGTTTCAATCACCACTCCAGACTTGTACACTACAGACCCTTGACTAATCCTGTTATTTGAATACTATAATATTTTATTTTATTTTATTGTTATTACAAAAACCACAGCCTTAAACATTTATAATCGTAGCTAATAACATCAAAACTTATGACAATTACGGTTTTACATTTTTTACAATAATACATTTAAAACTAACTTCAAAGACCAAGAGGAAAAAATACATACATTTATATACAGAAAAATAGTAATATTGAAAAGTTAGCGGCGTAGGATGTCAGAGTAAAAGTAAGTGTGTGTGTGTGTATAGTAGGGTAGGGAACTAGGATAGAGGAATGTTGATAATTATTTGTTACGAATATAGTGTGCAGTCACATTCTTATTATATATCTATTTATTAAGTATCTTGCTTATTACTTCCCTCTTAAAACTAGCTTCTGATCCATAAAATAGATCTATAGATGAGAAGGAGGTATTGTAATATACGAGACACCTACATTAGATAGCTAAATATTTAATGGTTGCCTAGAGCAAAACCACGTTTCAAAATGTAAAATAGGTAAACTTAATTTATCAAGAAGTGACGTCAACGTCAAGTAATTACTTGTTCCAACCATGAAGTTGCGAAGTAAACCGTGGGAACTATTATCTTATAGACTTCTACAACAATCACGCTCGTCTTCCGAAGGGGTAAGCAGAGGCTCAAATCTTATTATTTTTTTCTTTTTTAGAGTTGTCTGACAGGGATCTTTTGGCGTGTTGCTGGTGGCCGGCCGGTTTTCATGGCGTCTAAATTATAAAGTTTAATGGGAGTGGCATGGTGTGGAATAGGCTATTTGACTAATTTCGGACGTAATTTTAAATGATTATTTATAACATAATAAGCACACTTCTTTGATATTTCCGAGAAATTTTACTGTTTTATTAATAAAATAAATATTTAAGTTTACGTTTTAAAAATCGCTCCGAAAACGATGTTTCTGTAATGGCGCTGGTCACGTGACACGCGTGACGTCACACGCTAGTAAACAAGTTCACATAACCTCAACAAAACAGTGCACCTAAGTGAATTCTCATTACAAAATTTATCCAAAATTTACCGAAAAGTGCTTCACAGATCGAATTTAACACTCAGAAAACATAAAATGCAAACAACAATCGGTCTAGGAATCCATGTTTACTTTCATGTGACGTCACCATGAGTTGCCACCAATCACAGAGCGTTCGCGGAACATTGCCGTCACAGATAAGATATTTTAAAATATTATATTTTATTTCGCGTAATTTGCAAAAAATATGCGCAATTTAGTTTAAATAACGTGAAATATGTCTTTTTTAGGCTATTATCTGATAGGATGACCACAATTTGTAATGTATTTTCAATGTTGTCAAATAGCCTATTGTGGATGTCTGGCTGTCGGTGCGTGGGCGGGTCCTTTTCAGATCTTTTTCTTTTCACCACAGAAATGTTTACTTTGTATTCTTACTTCCGAAAATTAAGTTCATAATTTCATTACTCGACCCTGACGCACCTCTTGCTTCTAAAACAATAATAAATGTAATAATAAATAATTTCAGAGAGCGCGGTACATTCGCGACGGCTCTCCGCCGCCTGGAGATGCACCCGTCGTGCCAGAGTCTCTCGCTCCACTCGTTCCTGATGCTGCCGATGCAGAGGATCACGCGGCTGCCGCTGCTGATGGATGCGGTGCTCAAGAACCTCAACGAGGCCGATGAGGAGTACCAGAGCTGTATGGACGCGCTCGCAACGCTGAATAGCGTGAGTTTTTTTTTTTATTTAACTATGTATTTACGCTTGGCCACTACTGAGCCAGATGAATAGCGTCGATCTGATCTAGGATGAAGGGCGCTCGCCAAAAATGTACCTATAAAATTAGAGTTATCACATTTTGGACTTCACGCCGGAACAGCAGCCCAATTACCGTATTTCTCTGACGCAAACGCGAGACTGAAATAGTCCGGAATTGAATTGAATTTGAATAGTCCGGACGATATTAACAATTTCTTTTTAGATGTCCCTGGAAACCCAGCTTCTCAATCAGATAAAATACAATATTACGCTCACAATAGATATACAGTCAATGAATTTAATTTAGAATTATGTTCTGAGGACCTGGTAAATAAAATCATTTACGCAATAGGTACAAACGCTTCTGGATTTGACACAATCTCTATAGACATGATACGTATGACTCTCCCCTGTACATTGCCAATAATAACATTTATAATTAATAAGTCTTTAGAAACAAATACTGTTCCCAAAGCGTGGAAGTTGGCTAAAGTAAAACCCTTGCCAAAAACGAACACAGTGGAGCAGATCAAAGACTTAAGAGCTATCAGCTTACTACCAGCACTGTCAAAAATTATTGAAAGAGTGGTAACTAACCAAATATTTAGAAAAGGAGAAAATTCTCCCCATCATGCAATCCGGCTTTCGCAGCGGAAGAGGCACAGACACAACACTAGCTCACGTCACTGATGACATTCTGGCAGCTTCAGATAAGGGCCAAGGAAGTATTCTTGTACTTCTAGATTTTTCCCGTGCATTTGACTGCCTTAATACCAAGTTGCTTTTAGCTAAACTAAGGTATTATGGTATATCAAAAACAGCTTGCTCATGGTTTCAGTCATATCTAAACGATAGGCAGCAGTATGTTGAAACTATCGATGAGAATGGGAACCTGAAACAGTCGAGAATCCTTGATGTACCAAGGGGATGCCCTCAAGGTTCCATTTTAAGTCCGCTATTATTTATTATATATACTGCTAATCTTCCTAAATGTCTAAAACATTGTAAAGTGCATCTTTATGCGGACGACACCCAAATATACCGCTCATTTGCCCCGCTCCATACAGATGAAAATATACAAGCGATAAATGAAGACCTTAACTCCATAACAAGTTGGTCAAAAGAAAATTGTCTTGTAATTAATCCTAATAAATCTAAATTTTTGGTACTAGGAACCAAACATCAATATAACGCAATCACAAAACAATCACCTATTCTAAAAATAGATAACAAAATTATAGATATGGTAAAATCTGCTAGAAACTTGGGGTTAACTATTGACAATGAATTAAGATTTATAGATCATATAAACTATAAGACTAGAAACGCTTTTTATAGGCTCAAAGTACTATATGGATATCGAGAATTCCTATCCGAGGAAGTGCGAATAACTCTAACTGAAACACTTGTATTATCGTTGTTCAATTTCGGGGATGTCGTATATGGCCCAAGACTATTTGCTAAGACAGAACGCGCAATTCAACGCGTGCAAAACGCATGCGCTCGCTTCTGTTTTTCAATACACAGTCGAGCTCATATCACACCATTCCTCAATAAAAAAGGTATCCTTAAAATGGCAGCACGTCGACAATTGCATTTAGCTAATCTTGTACGTAAAGTCGTCCATAAGCAAGTACCAGAATACCTAAATCAAAAAATAATTTGGAAAAGGGATATCCTCACGTATAATACAAGAAACAGATTCAATAATAAAATGAAAATACCCATATATAAAACTGTCGGATATAGAGGAAGCTTCAGTTACGCAGCATCCAAAATATGGAACGATTTACCTCCGCCCCTAAGAGAAATAAAATCCCCAAATACATTCAAAACTAAATTGCGTTCTTTGTTACTACTGAAGCAACAGCAAGATTCTGCATACCTATAATTTTTTTCTTTCTTTTTTTTTTATGAAGCATATAGATATTTTTATGAAAACATGTATATATTATAAGTATATAAATATGATATTTTGTTTAAGATTTATCTAACACTATACAAACCTAAAATACAAAAAAAAATATTTTTTTTGGGTTTCAAACATTACAAGCTGTCTTTCTGATTGATAATTGTAAATTAATTGTGTAAAGCGCCCATATATCGATGAATCCACACGTTATAGAAATTGTAAGATGATCTCCACTTTAATTTAATTAAAAAGTAAATATATATATTTTTAAGTTTAGCATAGTAAAAGGGGCAGTCTGAAAACCAGCGTTGTGTTGTTGTTACACAACACGCAACATGTCTGAGACTGTTCCTTTTGCCACATAAGTGCATAGGAATACTATTATTTAGTTAAGTTAACATGTATTTTTTTGTATTTCTATGTACATCTTACATCTTGTGGCAATAAATACCTTTTGATTTGATTTGATTTGATAAGTGACGATCACCGCACAGGCGAAACTTGGTGTACACTTTTTTTTATTATTTATCATTTAAAACACTCCCTCCGTGCTGAATTATCAAAAAATTAAGATTCCCAAAAAACCTATTTGTGTTCGAAATAAGGTGATACTATCACGCTGGGACGTAAAAGTCGTCGGTGAAAAGAGGGTTTACGAGTGTTGTCTGATTTACTGACCACACTGCGATACCTCAGAGACGGGCATTAATATCGTGACGAACCATAATGTATAATAAATTATAATAATTTAAATTCTACCGCCTTTGTGTCCGAGTAGTAGAACTCTCGCCTGTGAACCCAAAAATTCTACTGAAAATGTTATGTAATATAACTTGTTGGTTCGCAGTTCGTGTCGCAATGCAACGAGGGCGCTCGGAGCACGGAGCGCATCGAGGAGATGTTCAGACTGTCGCAGATCATCGAGTTCCCGCCCGCGGTGCGCGACCCGCCCTCACTGGGGCCCGCGTGTGGCCGCCGGGACAGGAAGTAAGATATCTTATACTGTACTCTATTTTTATTAACTATAAAGTACTAGGACGACGATCTCCCTTTTTATTTGTTATAAGCTGGCGTTCACATTAAAACACATAACGCCAAGACTTTAGTTTATATATGAATACATTGGCCACTCCTGGTCCCTGGCCGGGTCTCCGGTATGTGTTCGGGCGGTTGATTGGATGTCACCTTGTATAATAATATTTTACCTATAATTTTAATCGTATATATATTGCTACATAAATTAAATAAACATTTAATCTAGTTCATGTACATTTTTTAATTTTATTACATATATTTTTATAAGATTAAAATTTGACTTGTGAAACGTGTATTATACAAGGTGTAACAGAAAGGTGTAACCATATTTGAAGAGCTTATTCAGTCAATGGTATAGAACAACTTTTACTATGGAGACAACCCAGAAATCTCAAAAAAAAAATCTGCCCTTCGATACATTTCAGCCGAGTGGCATTGCATTTTTCCATGAAAAAGTTAATATTTTTTTCGGGATACAGTGTTTGTTCCATAGTAAAAGTTGTTCTATACCATTGACTGAATAAGCTCTTCAAATATGGTTACACCTTTCTGTTACACGTTGTATATACCTACTTTGCAAAATGAACTTTTTGAATTTTGACTCCTATGTACATATTATATCATGTTAAGTATCTTTTATATTTTATATAAAAATTAATATAAAATCCATCACAAGTCGCTTCATTCATACGTTTTACTTATTTGCATAACAAAAGTACATATTGGTGTCGATTCGGTGTAAAACGATTTAACTTATTTGACAGGACTAAACCTAATTTAAGCGTTCTGTCTTTTTCTTTCTGTATCGAAAAGACAAAGACAGGACACTTACAATATGGTTAGTCCTATCGGATGTCAGAAGTTAAGTCGTGTTACACCGAATCGACACTTCTCAAGATAATAGATAATTAAAACATGAGAATATTTATAATAAGAAAGATGCCTGCGATTTTCTTTGTATAATATTTTCCACGCTGTGAAAACCGTCTTAGCGGTACTTAATTTGAATAAACCAATGAGCGTGTCTTATGCAGCCTTAGTACTTTATAGTTACGATGGGACGATCTTTTTCAAATCGAGTTAAACCGGTTCGAACGAACCGATTTTCGTATATGTTCCTCTTCACCCCCAGACCGGTGCGGTGGTTGGTGCGCTCGGGTGAGATGACGCAGCTCGTGTGGAAGACGGACGAGCTGAAGCTCACGTTCGGCAAGAAGTTTCACAAGATACCGCTGCATCTGTTCCTCTTCAACGACCTGCTCGTCATCACCAGGAGGAAGGGGTGAGTTACTTATAGCGATAGCTATACACTTACCACTGGTAGGGTTGCCAGATGGCCGGGAAATCCGGTAATGTCGCGAAATTTTGCGTCCAGTCCAGTGTCCAGTAGTTACAGTTAACTGTCCACGAATTCCCGAATACTAGTTTTTTTTCACGAAATTACAATAACGACTCCATGGTGTAGGCAGCCCCGGATCTACATTTTCAAAACGTTGGCAAAGTGCCAATTTGCCGCCCTCTAGGCAAAAATATTCAACAAATAAAACACCAACATTTTTACAACATTTTTTTTTTTACTAAATTTAAGAACTGTTCAGTCAAAAAATATAAATTATTATTATTTTAGTTTTCCATTGCTCTGTCTTCAGAATTTTCGAACAATTTTTTTTACTAAAATCATACATATTTCTGTGAGTTTTTTTCATATGCTTTTCAGTAGCATTAAATTTTTGATGAATTTAACAGTATTTTTATTTAGTAATAATTTTTTCTTAATTCTTTTGCTTATTCTATGTATTTTATGTCAGACAGTAGATTTAATGTTTTACAATAACCATTCTAATGTTTTCTACTGTTTTCTACTATTTTTCTTTTCCCTTAATACCTAGTAATTTTTGTAATATTTTTCTATCATCCATCTGACTGTCGGATTCCGACAGTTTGAGCTTTGGAACTTAGAGTCCACCAACTAACCCAAAAATGTCCAGGAAATATAATGAATAGAAAATCACTTTTACTATCCCACAAATTTATTTAGCTGACCGGTTTCGCCTTTATGGCATTATCAAAGGAATTAATATAAATCTTAATTACACAATAAATAGTTTACATCAGCCAGTGCGATCAATGACACTCCACCAGTGCCGACAATCAACAGTACAAACAGTCCAGGAAATGATAAACTGTATTTGACAACCCCACTTAACAGGGGCCTCATAACTTCAACGTCTACCGCTAGATGCATCGCATCTATTCTACCGCTTTCAAAGGTATGGCGATGAAGTGAAGCCCTGGTATAAAAAACCCAGAGGCCTTATTATCTAACTCAACAACTATCGCTATCTCTTTCAAAGCTATCCTGATTGGCTACGACAAACGTCACACATCATTTCTAGCCAATCATACCTTTGAAAGCGGTAGAATAGATGCGATGCATCTAGCGGTAGACGTTCGCGCAGCGTTCAAAAATAGACTTTCTTGTTTCTATGCTAAAATCTTCTTACCTAGATTATTACTCGAGTATGTTTCTCGGGAAAAATTATTGAATGTGATCAATGAACTGCTTGTTGCCATAAATGTAAACCCTCTTCACACTGGATTAAAGACGAATGGAAGTTAAATAAATATTCCATACTGTCCGAAATAAACCGTCGATTTTTTCAATAATGTTACTTAATCTGGTTTAGTGTATGTGCTTGCTTTAGTAGCGCCATTTAAAGATTATCTCTGCCAACCCGTTACAATATCCACTTAATCTAGAGTTTGCCCAGCGAATCGTGGCACAATTTTACACATACTATGGAGAAATTTGCGTTTCCATGCGTATTGCCATTAGCTTCACTTTTAACTGGAACCTGTTGTAGCACGACTCGTTGGTCAGACTCTAACCAGGTTATCTTTTCTGTGTCGTCAGTGAGGACTCGTACATCGCGGTGGACCACTGCCCGCGCTCGCTGCTGGAGGTGTGCGGCAGCGACGGCGGCGCGGCGCAAGCCAAGCACGCGCTGCTACTGACGCTACTAGAGAACCATGAGGGACGGACCGTCGAGATGGTAGGTTGTACCACTGAGTGTGGCCGCGGCGGGCCAAGTTTGACATTTGGGGGATAAATGAATGAATGAATGAATTGACACTTTATTGTACACAAAAGACATAAAAGAAAACAGGGTATTGAAAACATAATTTTGTACAAAGGCGGACTTGTTACTTAAAGCGATATCTTCCATCCAACCTTTGGGTGGTGAAGAAATTGTCACTAGAAAAGTAAAAAAGGGGGGATAGACGTAATAGATAGAGTAAATTAAACGAAAATCAATAAAGTGTAAACACAAATAACCTAGCAAATTACACTTAATTTTAATAGATACCATAGACTTACATAAACGAATATACAGAATATATTAATAAATATATATACATCTATTAAATATACATTTAAATATTAATAGAATAAAGGTAAATAAGTGACGAGACTACCAACCTAACGAAACTTCATAGTGAGATCTGACATTCATATCATAATCATTATCCATTGTTTTCTACCTTCTGTAGTCGGGTACATAAAGTTTCAACGCTGATGAGACCTTCATCCAGAGTGTTTCAATTTGGGTTATTTCAATCTGGATAAACAGCCACCGGCTGGAAGTTCCATATCTCAGCTATACATATGATAACCGGCCGTCGGCAGGGAGTTCCATACGTCAGTTACACAGCGTACGAATCAAGCACCGACTATTCCCCTGGTAGAATTAGACAATTAGAAATTGCAAAATAACAAACATTATATTTCCAGCTAATGTCGTGTCCATCCGAGACGGACGTGTCGCGGTGGTCGGAGGCGCTGTCTCCCCCCAGCGGCGGCGGCGCGGATGGGGAGGCGGTGTACGCGGGGTGGGACTGCCCGCAGGTGACCGCGCTCTACGAGTATGCGCCCGCGCAGCCCGACGAGCTGCCGCTCACTGAGGGGGACATCGTCAACGTCACCAGGAAAACTTGCGAGGGTAAGGCGCTAGGTGCCGCTTATTAGTTCTAGACATGAATGCTTTTGTTTGACTTAGTTACGTGACTAATAGTAAAGGGATGAATAAATTATGTCAATATTTGAATCTGCTCAGGGACTCAATAACACCCTCATTAATATGACATAATCTTGAGACTAGTATATATGAGACTTTTATAGTCATTCATCATTATTCGTCATCATTTTGTAGTCACGAAATGTTACCAAAATTTCGAAGACCTTGCCCTAACTTTTAATGAAAAGCGTTTAAGAGCCCGGTCCGCGACGTCGACAGTTTTGATGCAAAGAATTTTGTTAAACATTTTTCTGGCCTTTATCGCGATGTTTTTGGCAAAACCAAGGACATACACCACTTTATATTGGCCGTTTGAATGAATGCCTCAGATTATTTGATTGAATTGTTTCTCTTTTGGAAATTATTTTGGTACTTACGAGCCCGTTCTGAATAGTTCTTGATAATGTCTAAGTAATAAAATAATTCGCAAAGGAAAAACAATTCAATCAAATCAATTTTAGGACTTCATTTAGACGGTCAATATGAATTGGTGTATGTCCCTAGTTTTTACAAAAACATCTCGGTAAAGACGAGAAAAATATTTAAAAAATACTTCGCATCAAACGGACGAAAAATACGGAGCGGGTTCTTAAAAAGAATTCATGCCGTAAATGTAGAGGTAAAATAAAACATAATTTTTTTTTTATCTCAACCTTATTCATATAGTTGTTGGTGCGGTTTTCCATTGTAATAGAGACCCTAAAAGTGAATAATCCGCAGGTTGGTACTACGGCGAGCGCATCCGCGACGGCGAGACGGGCTGGTTCCCGGGCGCGTACACCGCGGAAATCGCGTCGCCGCACGTGCGCGCGCGCAACCTGCGCCAGCGGTACCGCCTGCTCGCTCTCTCCGGCACCTACCTCGGACAGAAGAAGCGAGCCGCGTGATGTCACCATTGTAGAGATCGCGTCGCCGCGCGTGCGCAACCTTCGCCAGCGGTATCGCCTGCTCGCACTCTCCGGCACCTACCTTGGACAGAAAAAGCGCCCTGCGTGACGTCACCACTATACCTACCTACAGTAGTACGATGCTCGTCTGTAATATTCGGTGTTCAAGTATTCCAAGCTACCTAACAAGATTATAGCGCATTGATTTTAGATCTTGTTTCCATTCGTTATGGTTACAAATTAATCGTTTTTCTACAAAGATTTTAAAAGTTTAGATGAGCCCTGACACCTAAAATCTATAGCATTGTTTTTGAATGCGTGCGTTAACATAATGCTGATGCGCGCACACTTATGAGTGCGCAATATGTCTACCTACGGTCAGCAAACTGATCAGACTACTAAAGTTGTTAAAATTATTAACTTTAACTGCACTTAAGGCGTCCAACTATCACTGTGTTCAGATGAGCACTGATCCAGACGTGTGAGCGTCACCCATTTAAAGGGAGAAACATTTTGGTACTGTCATAGTACGGTAAGGGCTTATCTTTTGTTTTTCTGGAGGTATGCGAATATTACCGAAGTGCATTATTATGAAAGACAAAAGACGCGTCTGTGACATAGTGTCTTGCGAGCCAGAATTAGCTGTCTGATCTTCAGACTCTGATGATTATCTGATGAAGACGAGCTATTTCATGCATTTAATTTACTGTATAACAGTGTTGTTGCTGTCTCTGGCTGCATATATAACATTCTAGTTAATATTAGGTCTTTACATAATGAAATTGCCGTTTTCTATAGATAATGTGGAAGAAACTCAATTTTCAGTATTAACATTATTGCATTTTTTTTAGGAATGACATATCCAAATTATGTAATTTCTTATGTGTATGAATGAGACAACATTAAGCTAACAGTAACATTAATTTAATTTTTGAAAAGTGTCAGCTGTAATAAAATTATAACGAATCTTATCATGGAAATGGATGGCGTTTAGGACAAACTGTTTTTGAAAATTTAATTCTTATATTCAAACTGAAAATAAAATTGAATACGTAGATGTAAAAACTTCAAATCAACTTTCAAACAAAAAACAAATAATTGAAATAGCCATTGAATTACAGAAATTATGAACTCATGAATCTGTAAGAATATTTCGGCAATTTCATATGTAAAGACTTATTATTTCGGCCGCTATTTTGTTTGATGACTTTACCAGGAGTCTATAGCATAAGTTTTCATTCATGACATTTTGAAGCCTTCCAATGACTTTAGGTCTCGATACTGCGTAAAATATTTTTGTATCAGAAATTGTAGTTCCTCTCGTAAACCGCTAGGGGCGCTGTACCATTTCTATTTTTTTTTTATATTTTACGAAGCCGCTAGCGTGCATCGAGGCCCAAACTCATGTTAGGCCTACCGATAAAGGAAGTTACACGATTTATAGCAGATATTAGTGGTATTGTTTAGTTTGCGAAGTTTTTATACACATATTGGGCGTTGTGTACTGAAATAACATTACAATTAGACTAAATTTGTATTATGTCCGTCCAGACACTGCCTTTATATTGTAATATATGGGGTAATTCACGTTTTTATGGAATCGATATAATCGCACAGAGTTAAAAAATGTAAAATAATAATCACAGTGCAATGAAATTAATAATATCACATGATCTGTTAAAATATGAGATGCGAATTATAAATTGGTGCTTATTTATTAAAAATTACGTTAGATAATGTATGAAGTTATTATTGTGCTCTTAAAGAGTTTTTAATGTAACATTAATTAAGTAGAAGTAAGTTGTGAAGTGTACAGTTACGTATGAGATTCACAGCAAGTTTTTGTACAGTTAATTTGGTCGGTTATCGAACCTTTACTGATTAGTTGTAAGGTATGTTTTTATTCACAGCATCTTATGTAAGGTTTTCTATGTATTTGTAATAACTAGTCATGATAATGGACAGGTTCTGACTAAATATCAGATTTCACACAATCAACTACAGCAATAGGTGTTCTGTCAGTATTGAAACTATGTGGTAATATTTCACACAATCAACTACAGCAATAGTAGCCCGTCCAACGAAGACCAAAAAAGGGCGAATAGGCAAAATAATTCGTGTAAAGGCTAATTTTGGCACAGTTGTAGAGGAAGGTATCCTGAACGACATACTAAAAGTACTGATGGGTGGAGGTGGAGCTAAGGGGTGGGGGAAGGTGTAAAGGTCCCGTTTTTCAGTTTTGCGTGAATCACTCAAAAACTGTGGCCTATAGAAAAAAATGACTCAAGACTAAATTAATTAACATAAAATTTTCGACAAAAAAGGTGAAATACACTTTTTTGCTGGGATCAATATTTAAAGAGATATGGGGGAGGGGAAGTTAATTGTGATAAATTATACACATTAGAAATGTAATAATAGGGGGAATGTTTTGTATCGGGTACAAAATGCACAATTTAAGATTCTTTTTCTTATTTTTGAATTAAATATATTGAATAAATGTGATTTACCGCTGCTTTGTGGGTGCAGTATTTCAATATGGTTACCCTCATAAAGAAATTCATTGATTCTGAGCGTTGCGTTGATTGGGACGGCCACTTGGCGTATGTAAAACAAATGATCCCATTCTTCCATGCAAGTGGGCACTTTCAATACGTGAAATTTGCCCATATCTACGTGCAAGACATGATACACCTAAAAAACAACCATCCACAGGCGTACAAAGAGTTTGCCAAAAATGGGTATTTCACCATTAACCCACCTTGGGCTGGAATTTGTTGGACATGGTCATCGAACAAACTCTCATGCGGTCCATCAGGTGGCCTGATGCGAGGGAGAGGAATAGCTGATTCTGTACTCGCCAAATGTACTGCACGTCGTTGGAGGAGTTCGCCGGAGTGGTTTTTGCAAGTGGAGAACAGCACGTTGATTTACGGCTATCACGGCAACAGAGAGATTCACGAGATAGACCTAAGATTGGAGAAGTGTTCAAAGATCATCTCCTCCCATTTCATTGGCAGAAAATTCGGTGACATGAAGCAGTCTAGAAAGAATGTGTTTTTGTCAATAGCCATACTGGCTACCCATACGAGCAGTACCATATGAGCAGTAGCAGTAGTATTAAAATCAATGGCAAATGGCATTACTGTTAACCTTCTGACAATTTTAATTTCAAGCTTTTGAATTATGAATTAACTTCATTCCCCCTGGCTCTGTTCCTCGAGGGTGGGATGCGAAAAGGGAAGAAGCCATTCCTCTACGATGTTTTGCCAGTGCAGAATAACGCAACTTTCAATCTCACTTAAAGCACCAATGTGGTAGATGGTGGTTTTCTTCTACACCGCATGAAGTGGAAACCGTCCTTCAGCATTTCTTCAATTTGCAATCAGTACATTGCCTACGTACAAACACATTGTGGTTCAAATTGTATGGTGGTTTTTGATGGCTACAATGATGTTAATAGCACAAAACGAGCGAAACAGAAGCAAAGAGGTCTGACAAAAACTTCGGTTGACATTAAATGTAACGAAAGCACGGTCATCACAGTTCAACAGGAGCATTTTCTCGCCAATGAAAGGAACAAAACGAGACTAATTCAGTTTCTCACCGAGAAAATGCCGGCAACGTGGATTGAAACAACTGTTGCAACAGGAGATGCTGATGGCACATTTGTGAGGTGCGTGTTGGATAAAGCTGCTGTACATCCAACTGTTACAATAATTGGGGAGGATGTGGACTTCATAGTCCTCCTCATAAGATTGACTCTACCAGATACCAACGTGTACTTTATGATGCCAGACCGTGGGAAGGTGGACACCAAATTGTTTTCAATGCAACAGCTTCCATTCGCCAAGACGATTCTCCTTCTCTACAGCTTCTCCGGAAGCGAAATCACATCGGCGATCTATGCAAAGAGCAAACTGGGAATTGCTAAGCTGTTCATAGCTAAGCCAGACCTGACCCAAAGTATCTCAGACATTTTTATTGAGCCCTCAACATTACCTGAGGATATTGAACAGGCTGGCAAGAAGCTATTCCTGGTGATTTACCAGGCGCCTTCGCAGGAACAAAACCCCAGCCAACACCGCTACTCTGGCTTTTTTGAGAGCATCGACGAAGCCTAAATCTGATATGGCCACCCTTCCTGCTACCAGAGGAGCTTTGAAGCAGCACTCGTTCAGAGTGTACCTACAGGTAACTATTCAGATATTATTATTTAATTTTATTATTGTCGAATACGGTTTTGTTACAAATATCTATTTGAGCTAAATACTTATGTTGATCTTATTTCTTTCTTACAGATACAACAATGGCTCGGCAGCCCCCTACCACCAACCCGATGGTGTTGGGCCAAAAGAGATAATGGAATTCTAAAATCAGTGACAACCAACGACCCTCTGGCAATTAACTCCATTCTCAACACCAAATTTTGCCGATGCACGACTGGGTGTGGGGTGCGCTGCGGGTGCCGCGTATGCTCCGGCTCATGCACTAACGGAGCCCTCATTGAAAACACCGTTGACAATGATGATATTTTAGATTTAGAAGATAATTAGGAAATTTATTTTTAGTAATATACTTAAAGAAATGTGTTTCTTTTTATTGTCCGTTTTCCTCCCTCTGTATCTCCTTAAGTATTGATCCTACAGAAAAAGTGTGTAGCACTTTTTTATAGGAAATTTTATATAGATTACTTTAGTCATACATTATTTTTTGCTGTAAGCCGCAGTTTTCCAGTTATTTACGAGAAACTGAAAAAAGGGACGTTTACACCCCCCTCCACCCCTTAGCTTCAACCCCACCCATCAGTACTTTTAGTATGTTGTTTAAAACACCTTATTCTACAACTGTGCCAAAATTAGCTTTTACACGGGTTATTTTTTCTAATTTTCTTTCATTGGACGGGCTATAGGTGTTCTGTCAGTATTGAAACTATGTGGTAATATTTCACACAATCAACTACAGCAATAGGTGTTCTGTCAGTATTGAAGCTATGTGGTAATATTTTTCTATAACATTCCGGTGTGTATGAATGTTGCCGTGCGGTGAGGGTGGAGAATCGGATCTTTATTAGTAAATTATTGTTATTTGTACATAAGTATACTCAAAATGTATCAGTCATTGAGACATATTTATAGAATTATGAAATAAAACCT
The DNA here is from genome assembly GCA_934047225.1 of Ypsolopha sequella. Classification (NCBI taxonomy): domain Eukaryota; kingdom Metazoa; phylum Arthropoda; class Insecta; order Lepidoptera; family Ypsolophidae; genus Ypsolopha; species Ypsolopha sequella. The sequence continues at coordinate 3,582,713 of OW203995.1, read as the reverse complement.
GTACTGAATCATCTATGTTGTTTTATATTGACCTTATTTTATTGACCCCATTGGCGAATTAAAAACACATTATTAAGTACTTGACACAATTTATTTATTATGTCAATTGATTGTTGCAAATATCTGTTAGCAAAAGTAACGTCGTTTACAAATCTTGATAAAGTTTTCTGAAAATTTTAACAATTAGTACAGAAGTAAGAATAGTAGAAATAACAGGACAGATACAACAACTTAAAAAAAATGCAAATAAATAGTTAAAAAACTCTTATACCTACATCAGATCGTTTTATTAAGAAAATATAAATTTATTTAAGTCAATGTAAACTTTCCAAAACAACAACAGTGATTGTGATGTTGCACACATGTACTACCGAGTATGCATATATTAGGGTTACGTTTATATCACGATTGTTTAATATACATATTTTTATTTTGACAGAGACGATAATAAAAATGCAAGGAAATCTACATCTAAAATAAATCATTAAGTATAAAAATATTTCAAATCATGTGCGTAAAAAATACATCATCCTATTTATAATTATTAAAAAAGCACCTTCCAGAAAAAGACCTTGACTAAAATGCTCACTTAGAAAAGAGAACTAACTCCAATACACTAGAGATCTCGGCGTACAATGAGAATGTTACAGAAAGAAATGGAATGACAGTTCAGTCGGGAAGAATAACTTCTGCCTTAGAGTTTAAATCAAATTCTTGACTTAGATGAGTTTTCTTTGACTTCAAAGAGTTTCCTTACAAAGAATACTTGGAGGCAGCCAGTGGCAGCTACTGCCAGGATCTGAATAACTGACCATCTGAAAAGAATTTTTTTTTTATAATTTTGGTATATATACAATATAGTGTGGAAAAATAAGACCGCGGTTGAAAGTAAAATGCCCTAATTATTGATCAATATTACGGAATTGAAACATTCCTTAATTTCCAAAAATAGGCAAAACTGCATTTAATGATTTTTGGAATCTAACTGATGAGATATGAAACTTCCAAGTATGGGTTCTACTATGAGCAAGATAGTTTACCTAAGAACATAGACATTATTGTCATGCAACAGGTTGTAGTCTCTAGATTCTCTTGCTCTGGAATGATACTGGTATTGTAAAATGTCATTTATATTGCGCTCCACAAACTGGATGGAAGTCTGAAACAAATATTTCAACATGAGGAAATTTTTCATAAAAATAAAAATCATACATGGATTATAAGCAGCGATTGGATAATTAGGTGCCGATATAGCTAAACATAACTTTTTTCAAAAATAATATAAACAAGCCTGAATAAAGTTTAATTAAAATAAGCCATAACATTAAAAATTTTGCAAAACTTCTTTTTTTTTTTGAATAATCCAGAAAGGCATGTTCACATAATTTTTGTGTGGGAAAAATAAAGTTTATCTATATGTAATATTATTAAAACTCGCGTGAGCTGACATACTAAATTATTATTACATACGGCTTGAACACTCACGTGTGATTGTTGTTGACTATATGCCAACCGTTTCACCGATACAATTTCGGCATTATCAAGGCGAGTGTCGTTCTTAGGACGACGACGCGGCGTTCACCGTCGTTGTCAAAGTGCCCGTTTGACAACGACGGTGAACGCCGCGTCGTCGTCCTAAGAACGACACTCGCCTTGATAATGCCGAAATTGTATCGGTGAAACGGTTGGCATATAGTCAACAACAATCACACGTGAGTGTTCAAGCCGTATGTAATAATAATTTATCTATATGTATAAGGTCCCGCATATCCAATCACTGGTTATGAGTAATAACTCACAGTAAAGTTTTTAATATTCATATCAAGCTCCTCCACTTCCTTAGCATACTTCTCCCACATATCATATCTTATAACAGATAGATACAGATTGACAAGCTTCCCAGCAAAGCGGGAAAACTGGTTATCAATGCAGACAGCATAGTAGCCCCCAGACGAGGTCTGGTCGGCGTACTCTGCACTTTGTCGCCACTCGTAAGGGTGCACGATCTTACCATTAGGGTGTCGCACTGCGAACCCACACATGCCATCGCCACCTTTCAGAACCTAGAACAAAAACTTTGTTATGGCCTGGTTCCTTGTATGAAAACTTGTTTATTATTGAGTTAATTTCAAAAAAGATAAACATATCACAAATTGGTGAGATAAGGTGTCTTCTAAGCATGAAAAATATTGTAAAAGCAAAGCGAATTACCTGATAGCTCGCATAGAAAGTTGCGCCCGGTTGGACATACTGATAGTAGCAGTCCTCTTTACCGGCGTCGATATGGACCTTGTAGTCCATCGTGACCGCGGGCAAGTTCTCGTACCATGGCGATGGCACTGTCGACGTTGAAGATACATCGCCAACAAGTGATAAAATTGTAAATATTAGCGTTATCACAGTAAACATATGCCACGTCCGTTGGGCCATTTTTCAGTCGACAAATAAATCTCTTCTGTCTAACTCTCTTCTCTCTCAAACAGACCAATCAATCAAAGGTATGCGAGAAAGAGAAAAACAAATAGCGTGACCATTAGGAAAATAGAGAATCTACCTTACGTGATCTAAATTACATGACGTGAATTGGGGAGGGGAGGTGAAGGTAGTCGTTAGGTGTCACTAATAAATAAAATAAGGTGTAACGAAGGGGAGAGGGGTTTAAAATAAAAAATCACGTGATATTTTATTTATTTCTTATTAAATTTATTTCTTACCATAAGAAATATTAAATATATTATGTACGGTAATCTGAGCGGGGAAATTCAGATTTACAGCTTTGCCAAATTAAAAAGCATGCATTTTGCTAATGGAACTCGTGGTTGGTCGATATTGTATTAATACGAATGTCACCAAAGTGTCACTAGGGCAGGTGGATGTCAAAAGCAAATAAAAGTGTCACGTGATTTATGGACGCTCACTAATCCCATCTTTTTAATCACTTCCTTTGTAGGCATAAAAGAGATATGGTCCCCATGTTCTTCAAATCTTCTTCCTATGTAATAATGGCAAAAACATGTTTAATTAGGAATCTGTTCCGTAACTTAGTTTTATTCGGATTTACTTGTGAGAATATTCTCTTGCATGAGGTGTTCAATATTCATGTAATATAAATATTCACAAATCTCTCTTATGTAATTATTTCCAAAACTGCCAAATTGAAAATTCGATATCCAAAACTACCTAAGTGGCAGGAATCTGCCACAAATGGTCACACGGGAGATAAAATCATGAAATGTCAAAACAAAGCAAAGTGAAAGTTATCGAGTTCAACGCATATTCTGAGTTACGTTTTCGATATCTACACTGGAGATAATACACACGATATTACAACAATCCAAGCATGGAAACAAGCTTTTGAACCCTATTTTAGAACGGACTATCATACCTCTTCAAACACATGATAAACATACACAGCAGTGATTCCGAAACCAATGAGTCGAATGAACTAATATCCAAAGCCGTAAAAAGGTAATGAAAAAAAAAGTTATAACCTAAAAATTATAATTCAAATAAATTAGCCGACAATTATTTATCTAACTGACTTTTCTGCTAAAATTTCATATTTGTCGATAAACTCACAATGAAAGCAAGATACTTATCGTTATTTTCATATATTGGGACTAGTTTCAGGTTGGTAGATAAACTTTTAGGTTAAATGTAGAAGTAAACAAAACCAATCTTTTCCATAAACAAATTGCATGCACACCCAGGTCTTCAGAGAAACTATGGTTTAAAGGTGGTCGCAACTATCCGGATTCGGAAAGTATACAAGGAACAATTGAAATAGCTCTGCAAAAACTAAGATCCGTAAATTACCCCAATGTGGTACTGTCCAGTCGGTAAGTCGCATCAGCTTGATTTGTAACAAATTTATTAAAATCATAAGATCTATGTGTTGATAACAACACAACTAAATTATTGAAATTTCTTTACAGCACAGATGGTGGTGTTCATGCACTGAACTGTAGCGCTCACTTTGATTTAGATCGGTATGGATCCAAAATTTATGAACCCGAACATATCACATACACATTAAACAAGTTCTTTTACAACAATAACACCAGTATATATGTTAAGAAATGTGTGAGAGTCAATGATGATTTTAATGCCAGGTTTAATGCAAAGTCCAGAACATATTTATACAGGTAAATAACTAAAATAGTATAAGACTCATGAAGCTGTAGAATTATTGATTTTAGATAACTATAGATTTAAAAATTATTTAGAGTGCATTACAAACTAGAAAATATCAATCAGAAACAAATCCAAAGACAAGAATTTGAAAAAATTCCCCGGGCCAGGATTCAAACCTGCGACCTCTTGTTATCGAGACAAGCGCGCTACCAATTGCGCCACCGAGGTTCCTACCTAGACCGGCGAATTCTTCCATCATACTTGTCCAGTCCACTGTTATTTTTGCATCTGCTTGATATACTAGCTTGTACTGCACATACAGAACGCTCACGATGGCGTTATGTGATTTCACGCCTTGTTCTTAAGAAACAGATGGCGCTGTCGTCGCTACAATATTGTTGCTTCAGACAGTTAAGAAATTCACAGTTCAACGAACACACGTGAGTGTTCTGTATGTGCAGTACAAGCTAGTATATCAAGCAGATGCAAAAATAACAGTGGACAAGTATGATGGAAGAATTCGCCGGTCTAGGTAGGAACCTCGGTGGCGCAATTGGTAGCGCGCTTGTCTTGATAACAAGAGGTCGCAGGCTTGAATCCTGGCCCGGGGAATTTTTTCAAATTCTTGTCTTTGGATTTGTTTCTGATTGATATTTTCTAGTTTGTAATGCACTCTAAATAATATTTAGAGTATTCATAGCGATGGATTTCGCAAAATAAACATAACTATAGATTACTATCACAATCTATCCTACTGCCAGTTTATGGATTTAGAAAAGTAAATGAATTTAGTAATTTTCAGACTCGCAATATTAAAACCCGAATTAGTTCCAGAGGGTACTATGATTGCATCATGCATTCCAATTGAAGAATGGAAACGTTGTACATTCCTAAGGTAAAATATCTAAATATTAAATTTAGGAAATAATTTATGGTATAAATACAATAACATCAATATATCAATTAAAGTTTCATAGAAAAGTAATGAAATCCTTTCCAGACTTGCCAACTTTGACATAGAAAGATTCAAGGAGGGTGCCAAATACCTGGTTGGACTACATGACTTCACAACATTCAAAAAGTTTGACAAATTAAAGCAGCACAAACATAACCGCAGAGTCATTCACTCCATAGACGTGACTCCCGGTATTCCTCAAGTGACCAGTCACACTGGTATGCAGGATGGTGTATTTGACTACTGGGACATCAGAATACATGGCAGAGCTTTTGTACACAATCAGGTAAGATACAGCATTACAGGCTCTTAACATGTTCACATGTACCTCTACCCACCAATGCCTGTATACCATTATAATTGTAACATGACTTGTTTTGGCTTTGGACTATTGATGGATCATATAAGTGTGGTCCTTTGAACTTTAGTATTCAAAAACAGATGTGGACACATAGACGTCCTGTGTTGATGTGTGCAGTATCTCAAATTGCATGTGTAAAGCCAGGTTTACATTTAGGCAGCTTTTGAATAAATTATATTGATAGCTATCAAGATCTGAACAAAAAATTAATAAAAGATTACCTTGATTGTAACATGTGTATAATTTATTTACTAAACTACATACTTCTAATGTAAATGTTGATATGTAATACCAGTTAAAAAGATTGTGAGGCTTATATCTGTTTGATAAATATCAGATGATTATCTGATAATCATCCATCCATCCATCAACCTAGTTCGTCCACTGCTGGACATAAGCCTTTCCAGGACTTTGCCACTCCCGGTGGTTATCCTGGAAGAATTGCCCATACTCACACACGCTGGGCAGGCGGGTTGGTGAGCGCGGTGCCGGAACCCTCGCACCAGTTACGCCGCTGCCCTTCACCAGTCTGTTCCATATAAGGACCCGGCTATTAGGGATGGATATACCACCATCCATCGGTCCCAGGCATGGTGGGCCTCCTGGTTTTTTGCCTGTGAGCTGTCCTCTTACTCTCCCCCGAATTACTTCGAGGGGGTCTCTAAGTAAGATGGTGGTACCTCCACAGTCGAGCCCGGCATCAGCTCTATCACCTGTACATCTGATAATCATCAGGCCCCCTAAAAAGGCCGCTTTGGATGAATCATGTTATGATTCTGTTGTAATGCTGTCTCTTTTGCACGCATGAAGAAACTCTGACTCTATCCTACTTTCAAATCATTTCATGATTCACCCAAGTTGGCCTTTTTAGATCCCCTGATCATTATCATGATCATTATTGCAATAATTATCAAGGGGCATATGTATCTTGATAATTTCAAACCCTGCATTTAGGCTAGTTGGTAGTAGAGTAACTTGCGTAACTATTTATTTAACCAGTCATGTTTTATCACTTTAGACTTTTAATCATCTATACTAATCTATAGGTACATACCCAGGTACAATTTTTAGTGTCATATTACAAGTATTACGTTGGGTAGTAATAATGTATTTGTATTTTTTAAACCAAGCTATACCCGTGTAAACTAGGCATTAGGGATCAGTTGCCTCTGTGTGTATCAATACTAACAATAAATGACAGTAGCTAATAGACATAATGAACCATTTTGATGGAAGGAATGTTTCTTCATATAGGAAACAGTGCTTTGCAGGCAGTGTATTCTGTGTAACTGCTAATAATACAGCTGCAACGAACTAAAATGTTCGTTGTACAGCATTTGATGCCCAGATGCATAGAACTCTCTTAATAAATAAGTACTCAAGTTTAATATATTTTTATAATCGTTACTTTTCAGATTCGTCGCATGATAGGAACTCTGGCGAGTGTAGCAATAGGTAAACTAGAATCGGAGGATATAAAAGTAATGCTACAAATCCCTTCGAAACACTCCTGGCATGGCTTTATCAGGAGTTTACCTTCGGATGGTCTATATCTGTGTAATGTGGAGTATGACCCCAATGACTTGATCTATGACCCTGAGACTCAAATAAAGAAGGATCAAAATTTTGTGAGTGAAGAAGAAGATAGTGACTGAATATGAGTTTTTTAAAGAACTTACTGAAACAAAAAGAAAAACTGAAAGAAACTGAAACTGTAGTGACATGTGCTGATGGACAAAAATTTGTAGAAAAAAGAGTTGATGGAATATTTGATAGAACATCTTGTGCTCCGAGCACATATGGGTTTGTTGTTGACACAAAACCTGATGATGTTCCTGTGAAAGTTGTGGAATATCTATATATTGGCTCACAGGATTGTACAGCAAGTAATGTGCTAGACAAGTACAATATTAAACATGTTCTTAGTTTAGGAATAAATGTAGAAACTAAAGTTAACAGTAAGTTTGTTGAGTGTTTAGATTTGCCTGAAACTGATATAAAACCTATCTTAGCTGAATGTTTGCCTTTCATTGACAAAGCTGTAATATCTAAGGAAAACGTGCTAATACATTGTAATGCAGGAGTATCCCGCACCTCCATGGTAACGATTGGATATCTGATGCAGCATCAAAATATAAACTTTATAGATGCTTACAACTTTGTTAAAAGTAAAAGACCTGCGATTCAACCAAATGCTTCTTTCAGGAAACAATTGAAGGAAATGAAGCCGGGTTCTATCCTACAACAACAATAAATAGACGCGAATGTATAAACAAGTTCATATATTTATTTAACAGTATTCAAGTACAAGCGCCCAAATTCATTATCATATTTAAAGCAGCTGCCATATATTACTGTACTACAAATATTCATGCTTGAAGTCACACTTGAAGCACTTGACGCAAGTCGAGTCCAGAATTAGGCGAACTAACTTGACCGCCGAAAATGTTACCAGACATAGGAAAAAATAAATAGTGATAGGTTTATGTCGACACAAATATGTCGATATAACCTTGTGCCTTCTATAAATCTGATTCTATTTATATTTTATCAAGTAATTGTCGTCAAAACTTTCACAGTCATACATACTTGCCAAATAGGGACCAACTACAGCAATTTATATGATATAATATGATCTGAAGGATATACTATTTAAAGCGGATATTTACAATACTTACTCCTCAAATTAGGAATAAAATACAAAAATAATTATGTTATTTTATTACAACAGGCCATTGTGATCCTTTTAGGTGGTTTTTGTCGGGCTAGTACGGTACATTTCATGTACCATACATATAGCATTAGATAATTCCAAATCCGTTATGTGTTCGATTTTAATTAATTTAATAAATTTTTATTATTATTATTTTGCTTAGTAAAATTATTAGTTTGATTCCAAACACAATAATAATGATTAACTTGACTTTTTAAACATCGATATTAACAGCACTAGCCAAACTGTGGCAACATTCGTGTACAATGAACTGTCAAGTTAGTTCGCCTAATTCTGGACTCGACTTTAGTTCACTAACTTTCTTGTGAATTACTTTGCTATCAGTTCTTGCTGATACCTTTGTGTCGTGCAAATATGTTGGCTACTATATATACATTGTAGCTTATATTATATGACAATAGCAGAAAGTTAGTGTAACTAATCGAAAACGGTCTATATTATACTGTATTTTTTACTATAAATATCATAAGTTCAAATGTAGCACCAAATTCATAACTTTCCTTTATAATATAAACTTACAGCAATTGAACATTTAAACTTAACAAATGTGTAAAAAATGTATAAATATTGTTTGTCTTCCTGTATGTACAATTTCATTAAATCCTATTGAAGCAATTCGTTCAAGTCAAAAGCAAACATTATATACAAATACAAATCAAAATACAGGTACAACATGCTGCATACATAGTAATCTCTTAATTACCATTTAGGCAAGTCGATCACAAAACTGTACATTTATGTATATTTTCCGCAAAAGGTGGATAGAACGAATTTTGTTTCTGATATACTAGCCTAAGTAGAACAGAAAAATAATTTGTAAGTTTTACATAATTTAATTAAGTAAATTATATGATAGATAACTAACAAAAATATTATGCCATCGGGCAAAATACTTCTAGTCACACGTACTTCAAGTACTTAACTAATGGACGCCACAAAAGATTTACAAAGTAATTGTGAACCAACACTATAGGTATGTAACAGAAGAAGCATCTTAAATTAAGTTGATAACAAAGAAATAAAGAATTTGGTTTACCAATGAACACGAATTATTTGGTGAAAAGTATTTTTATATAATAAAACATGTTGCAACACAACCGTCGTAGACTTACGACATCGCGTCACTTACATTTATACAAATTATAATGTCATAGACAAGTCATTATGTATTGTCATAGTGCTTTATAGACAGGCTTAATGGCAAGCGAGTTAAAAAATATTAATTTTTGATTCAAACTAAATATATTTCAAATACACAAAATGTAGTTTACTCTGAAGGCTATAGTTTTACTGGTGCTTTAACTCCTCGAGTGAAACCGGTTTTTTTGGGACAGATTCATCCCAAAATCGCTCGAGCGGTTAATTACCTCAAATTGGGAGTGCGTTAACTGCTCCGTTACTCTATTTTTACACAACCGAATCGAATACAATTAATTTTTAAATTCCTACCTAAAATTCAGAGGAATGTCAATTTCACATCACATTTTCGTTAGCCAAAGCATCATTATCTAGATCTAGTCTGTTTCTAGGGAAAAACTGCGCGCGTCAAAATAAAACGATACGTCAATCTCGCCATAAAATTTGACGCAAATTACTGGTACGGGGTCTACGAGTAGTAAAAATGCGTAAAGGTCATTCACCGATTTTCCAACTACCCTAGAAATTGACTTTAGATAAACACAACATTTGGTGATATGCAAAGTTACTTTAACTTTATATTGTCAGAGTTTAGTCAGCATATATGCCAGAGAGCGAAAAAAAGGAGATTGGAAACTAAACCACTACGTTCATTTGAACTTCACAATAACTTCAAACAAAAACATGCTCTTCAATAAATCTACATATTCAATGAATAATGATAAAAAACAATAATAGTTGTACTTGTATCCCTTAACATAATATAGTTGCACATATTATCACACAAGAATACAATAAGGCACTTTTCATCAACACCATTAAAATTAAGTACATAAGCAAATATAAAATTAATGGGAAATAAAGATATCAAAAACCTGACTATCTTTATAATGACTATACGTAAGGGAATGTGACTTTTTTAAACACATTGTGAGCATTTGTTAGTATCAAACACTTAAAACTATTTTGGCCTTTGTTACTGGACCTACAAACTTTCATATTACAACACACTGCTGTTTTACAGAATTCGGTCGCTTTTTTTTATCTTTAATGCGTTTTTTTTTTGTCTGCTTTTTGGAATAAGTAGATTAATTTGGGATTGTAATTTCAATAATACATTTTCTCGTGCTTTTAAATAATTTTATAAGTATTTTAGTATTTACAGGAGGTGACGTCATCGTCTTAGGTTAGACTTTAAGATGCGTTCAAGAAATATTTTTTTTCGTATTGAAATGTTTTGTGATGGATGACGTCACTGATGGTCAAATAAAATACTTTATATGCAAGCTTGTTTTAAAATTTGTCCACAGAAAACAGTTAAGAAAAGCTTCCTCGAAACGGTTTTCGAATTGTAAGTATTGGCAAAAAGAGACCAATTTGATTGTCACCACGCGTAGATTTGGGCGGTAAAAATATTTGAATGTCACCACGCGTAGATTTGGGCGGTAAAAATGTTTGATTGTCGCCACGCGTAGATTTCGGGGCGGTAAGAATATTTGATTTTCGCCACGCGTAGATTTGGGGGCGGGCGGTAAGAATATTTGATTGTCGCCACGCGTAGATTTGGGGGCGGTAGGAATATTTGATTGTCGCCATGCGTAGATTTGGGGGCAGTAAGAATATTTCAAACACAGATATCGTGAGATTTTCTCTATTACTCTAATTGTTCGTCTCAGGATGTCTCCACGTTTCCTCCCACTTATTTCACAGACATAAACAAAAAAATATATAGGTACGGCACACGTACTTATATTTCTCACTCACACTAATAGTATACACGCAAAAATAGAGTGGCGCATCAACCTATAGCCACTTACACATCTCTATTGACATTGGGTCTCGCATTAAGCCTTATTTTAGGCCTGATGCAATCGCAAGCGCCACGCCCCCTTACCATATCTGTGGTTTAGAACGTTTACACATATTTACTAAAAACTCATCTTGTTATACAAAATTTTACAAAAGTAAATTTATTATGAAAATCTGGATTATCTACGGATAAAACTTTTCGTGTATTTGTATGCCGCGATACGCGACATGTTTTTTTTTTTTTTTTAGTCTATTGATTGTATTGCTCCAGTGTAAAAATGCACGTGAATTTATATATTAATCCAACAATAATTATAAAACCAGCAGATAAACTTAACGCTATTCAAAACTAGATAAAATGCAAGAACATCTGAGTCTTATTATATTGTCAGTCGTACATAAAACGAAATTGAATCTCACATGGCATCATGGATATAATATTTAGTATAAATGTTAAAAATGCGAAGCCGACATGAGATCCGTCGATTAATATGCAGTCCAATGTTTGGCAGTCATTTCCTTTCCTGTCTTTTATAGAGATAAGAAGTTGATACAACCACGTTTCATATAATGAAGAAAAAGGCATTTTGTAAAGCTCATGATTAAATTCCCAACCCTACATCCTTGTTGTGACGACATTCTAATCGAGACTTACCGTTTGGCACATCACTAGTGGGTGTCTCGTCGCGCTATAGGTTCTTCAACGTAAGTCCTCGGGCAGGGAGACTGTTCGACTTGGCAGGAACATCTCGTGCCTGCGAATGGGCGACGGCTATGCTGAGACATTGCACCCATTCCTCGGCATTCTTACCGTCTTTCGGTTTTAAGATGAGGGTCTGATCTCCGGTGAATATTTCGAAGGCCTTCGGTATGTTCCTGGCGCCGCGCGAAACTTTCACTGACCGGATCTGGTTGATGTCTATACTTTCGCCACCGCTCTATAAAATAAAAGTTGTTGTTTTACTTATAGATTTTATACAGTTTTTAGAATTAAGTACTTATAAAATCTAGTGAAACTGTTTAATTTTCATTGTAAACTTAATAACTACTTAGTAATATTAAATATTAGAATAATAATTGTTAGTTAATCTAATGTTGTGATATTATTTAAGAATTAATTTAATTTAATTTGCTATGCCCTTACAGAGTCATGCTTGATACCACTTATGTAAATTTTAACACCCTATATTGTACAACATGAATGAAATAAATATTTTTATTTGAATTGTATAGTCAATACCTGTGAGAAACGGGCTAATGAAACTTTGAATGTGCTTAAACGTTTGCTATAGAGAGTTTCATAAACTTTCCTTTCATTTGGATTCGATATTAGGCTTCTGGATTGGGTAATTGGGTATAAAACAATTTTATGTGTATGGGTTGAATGATTTAAGCTGGATTGCATTGCTACCAACATTACGACAAAGGAATTATTTTATGAAACGCAATAAGTTCTCCTTTAAGCTTCCGTTTCGAAACGTGTGATCGTCGTGCGAAATTTCACTCGTTTATAAGAAAGAGACAGCTATATACTAGAAAGAGAAAGAAAAATCTGGTTTTAAAACGCTTGCAAGTGATTTCCGTGAACCGTCAAAGTCAAATTAACCTCAAATAAAATTCAAGGGCGGGAAACCGAAAATGCTTTTTGTAGTCGCTTAGAAAGGAAACTAAAAATATGACGACAAAAATGTTAAATACATTTTTAAAGTAATAAATTTTGTGCAAGAGTCGGGATAGCACCGAAGTTTCAACTGTCAGGCGAATTTAAACGGTACCCAGACAGCGTTAGACTGCATCCAGTGACTGGATGCGTTTCAAAACACTTTCGTGCAACTGTCAGGTAATGTTTACCCTCGGATTCAGTCGTGCCGATTTCTGCACGCTGTAGGGTAAAATTCGCATCACTCCGAGTGATAAAAGTAAAATGTCATATTGGACAATATGGCCTAAAAAACTAAAAGCAATGTATCAATCAGATCAGAGTCAAGCTGATTGCACTTTTCAGCATGGTATACTCCGCACGCGATGCAGATACGTTAAATCCTACGCATGCAACCTCACACACTTAACCGCATCGTATGCGCAGTGTTTCATAAAATGCGCAATGCCTACAGCGGCGCGTACGATGCTTAAAAGTGTGCCTTAAAGAAGCATGAAGAAGTTGTCCACAAACAGTTTGGCAGTAAAGTGCGCGACGATAGACACTCAGCTAAACAAAAGTCCCTCAATGTAGTGTGTCAAGTGTGACTCACCGATCCCTTGCAGCTGAGATGTGCGCCGGAGAGCGTGAAGTACCTAGTACGCCACCGACGGAACAGTCGCCAGCGTCCCTTCTTCTCCTTCAGTTGACCCTCGATGACGGGCGCACCGTCCGCCGCGAGGAACCCCACCGCGCGCTCTGGGTGGTTGCACAGGAAGCAGCCCCACGTCACTTGCTGGAACATTATAGTGTTGTCAGCAAGCATCGTGCACTTTCAGCGGTAGTGATTTCTAAATATCTATGCCCGCGTACATCCTAGGCGGAGTTCAGTAGCGTCAACTGACCGAGCGTTTGTTTTCCACCTATCGATAGTTACTTTTAAAATAGGAACAAAATTGGTAGGCTAATGTTATCTATCAATAGTATTCGTATTGCTAGAAGTGTGAACTACTGAATCTACGACGATCCTATTGATTTCTAATATAATCGATAACTGGAAAGCACTAACACTTGGTCGTTTGGGGGCACCTTCGCTAACTAAACGCACGCCTGGAGTTAACTTTACCACCATGTTTGTATTATATTATCTAAATCATTTATAAATTATTACAATAAAAACAAATATTCTGATCGCAAATATAGCTATGAGTTGTCTACCAACCACTATTAGACAGAAACATCGAAGATAATATTATCGTTTACTTTTTCTGTGACACTCACTTTTAGTCTCAGAATAGATTAATTGATACATATGGCCCGATGTATCGATATCACAATGTATCAATGTTTGGGGACAAGGAACGGGTTAATTGAACAATGTAAGCTCTTCGCAATTTTAGACGACAGATTACACTACCAGAAAAAAGTTGGCGCATATGCCACAAGACGAGAAGTGTGATTGGCGACCGAACTATCAAAATGACAGACAACTCGAGCGCTGCATAAAGCCGGTGCTGTAAACCACTAGTAATACCTGAGCGGTACTGGGTGTGTTGGCTGGCGCTTCCCCGGCGCCGGTCGTGTTCAACTCGAACACATCGAAGAAGCCAGCCGAGCGTAGCTCGTTGAGCAACATCTCTTGTTCCTGAAAGTCAGGTGACAGTTATGTACCGGCGCATGCGTACGATTGCGTACTATAGGAGGTATACAATAATCCACTTGTTCCGAAATTACTGACAAAAGCGACGGTTTTTAAGCGTCCTTAATGTTGAAACGCACAAACGATTGTTAGGTCGCTAACGAAGCGAAACTTTTTGACAGCACTCAAAATATTCTCAAAACGTTAGCCTTAATCATTGAACAGCTCTAGCCCCGAGAAGGGAAATGCCATACAGTCTGATTTAGCCAATGTGTTTTTCTATAGATTTGACTACGAGTATATTATGCATCTCACTCCCACTTATCGGGGTTCTCTATTTCTATCACTGCGTGGTGTTGGCTTGGCCGTGACAGCGCACTGAAAGTTGGCGAACTTTATTTCTAACAAACCAAGTGTCATTGCACCTCTTTATATTGGGTAGTTCGTTTGTGACCCTAATGTATGACGTCATACTATTACAGTTAGAAGTCAAGAAATAAGCAATATCTCGCGCTCTATAAGTGCTGTTAGTAATTTCGGAACTTGAGAGTACAATATTTCCCCTGACCTTGAGCCCGGGGAAGGCGCTGGTGACGAGCGTCAAGAAGGTCTTGTTCTCGCAGCGCAGTATGTCCCAGCAGTGCTTCAGGCTCGCCACTGACGCGTCGCGGGAACTCAGCGCCGCGGCCGACCTGACAACAAACAATCCACAACATTTCAAACTATTAATGTTAAACGGTAGTCGTTCGGTACACAGTGCACAACTTAAGTTTGTTTTTCTTGTTAAGAAGTTTACTGATGTTTAACCTTAACCCGCTAATTTTTAATACCTAAAATAAAAGTAGGTAAAAAGGTAGGATATGTATTTTAATCTTTGCCCAAATTTGGATTTTTACACACATAAATAATTTTTTAAATCTTGGATTTTTAAACAAAAGCCTTGTGGGCATAATGGCTCTCGTACCTTTGCCAGTAACAATTTTTGCATGTGTTAAAAAAACAAATGGCGTGAACATAGAGCATGACATATCAAATGTAAGTGACACTTGACATTGACAGCTAGTTTTTAAATTTATTGCCAGGCAAAGGTATTTTAGCTCTTCAGCCCATATCCTTCCACTTTGATTTTTTTCATAATATATCATAGAGATATATCTCTAAAACTAATGAATAAAAAAATATATTGAACCGTGTTTTATTGTGAATCACCAAAATGTCATGTCGACACTTTCTATCATGCGTGGTAAGCGTAAGAACAAAGTGTATTAAAAAAGAAAAAAAGCGTGCGATTTCGTGCTTATGTTGCCTTAGAACATTGAAGGATGACGCACATTGTACACTCGGTGTACTGACCTCGCCTGCAGCGCCAGGAACATGAGGTGTATCCAGACTCGCGGCGCGCGCGTGCGCATCGTGAACAGCGTGCGCGAATACAGGCAGTGGGGCCCGCGGGACCCGCACGCGAAGTGCAGCTTCGCCATCTTTTTTGATCGCCTCTCTGTAAACATTTTGAAATTTTAAATTGTTGTAGCTACAAAGTATAGTTTGTAAAAATAAAACAGTAACGGGCAAAGAATATCAACTATTACCAGTGGGTCTACCGCGTAATTCTCATTATCATCAACATCAACTTGAGATTGAAATTTGTCGTGCGTGCGACGACGCCCGCCTAACATGCCATCTTTTTTGCACGCGTTGAATTTCGCATATATTTGCTTGAAGTTGATACAAATGAGAATTACGCGGTAGAGCCCCAGGGCTGTTCCATTCCGCCAACTTTGGTGGCCCGCCCTGGCGTGAACCATTCAGTGGGTTAAATAGGGATGGAATTACGCGACAGAAAGAGAGGCGCCTTGAAGGATAGCCACGCAGCGCTGTGCGAGCTAAATTTCACTTTATTGCCGCGGGAAGAAAGTAGCTTTTAATTTTAGTGGATTTTCAGTACGTAGTACTATTATTTCTTCTATGCTATTACTACGTAAAGAAACGATACTCGCCTCCACCCTCCAATTTAACGTCGCCCACAAATAGAGCACGCACTACTTCGCTGCCAGCTGTTCGCTGCGTGAACGCAAACACGCACACACTCACACACAAACGTGAGCGAACAGACTGGTGCTCATGTAATAGTAATAGGTAATTAAAACGGTTCGCTTTTATTGGGAGTCGGGGGTTCGGTTACGGTAACGCCTTAACTTTCCGGATATAATACAAAAAATAACTTCTCAATGGTGTCGATTCGGCGCAACACAACACTAACCTTATTTTGAGCGTTCTGTCTTTGTTTTTTCGATACAGAAAGAAAAAGACAGAACGCTTAAATTAAATTTAGTCCTGTCAAATAAGTTAAGTCGTGTTGTGCCGAATCGATACAAATATCACACAATGCAAGTTATAATATTCTTACCTTCAATGGTACATTTGGCTGGCGGAGGTAACCGCATCGAGACATTATCCATGTACGCCTTGATCTTGTCGAGATGCTTCTCACAGAAATGTTGCACCGTATCCCTCATGGGATAAGGTTCAAATACGCTTATCCTGTGATTCGCGTTCGAGTTGGAGTTTATCATGGTGACGCTCGTGTTGTTCGCTCGCCGTGACGTCACAGTCACAGGCCCGGATATGCTGATCGGGTTACTCGGGCCGATGGTAATGGCTCCAGTGACCAATGTTTGTGACATTGCTGGGCCAGCGTTCGCAGAGTTTATGACCGAGACGTGGCCCAAGGCTGTGTTCGAGTGTTGGATAGAGACGGCAGATGTGATCGGTGTTGTGAGCATGTCGGAAGACTTGCCCAGAGTGAGCGGGTTTACGGAGATCGATTGTGATG
The DNA here is from genome assembly GCA_934047225.1 of Ypsolopha sequella. NCBI lineage: Eukaryota > Metazoa > Arthropoda > Insecta > Lepidoptera > Ypsolophidae > Ypsolopha > Ypsolopha sequella. The sequence goes on along the minus strand of OW203995.1, from coordinate 3,565,472 downwards.
GCCCTGTTATGACTGTTGGTGTTGCGTTCTGGGGGAATAAAATTGGGAATTAACACTTAGAAAACCAAAATATGTATGTCTAAAGTAGTGGTATAGTCGGCCAGACTCCTATCAAAAATTAACTTATTGCTGTCCCGCTTTGGTGTATGTACAGTCAAGTGTTTTTGCACCTATCTTATCTCCTTCTCTATAGGGGTTAATGTAGTACTGCAAGTATATAGTTTGACGTGGTATTGACTGTACAAGATGCCGTCGAACGTTCATACTTACGAGTTAGTTCGCATTCCGCGACCTACCAGGTTTGAACTACCCCCTAGTTTTCCTTATTCCTATATTTTTTATTTTATTCAAGTGTATTTTTTCATGAAATTTAAGTAAACCCAACCTTTATTACTTCTTTGTGTATTTCCCCATATTATTATTTATTACATAAAACTATATAGACATAAATTATTTAATTATAATACATTAAAACCGACCTGTAATAAGTGTATCTGATATACTTACATTACATAAATAAATATATTTATATTTATAAAATTTAATGAAATTTGAGGATAATTCATGATTTATATAAACGGCTCACCTCAATACTTGTTATGATCGGAATAGCCGACCAGTTTCAGAAGATTTAGACTGCCTTCATATGGGCGAGTGAAGACGTTTACGCGACGACGTAACGCCTCGCACTGTAGCCGATTCTGAAGGCTTTAATTTTAGTTTTAGTGCTGTCAAAACTAAATTTTCATCGTTGCAAAATACTTCGTAAGTGTGAAGAACAGAAGCTAAATTACTTTGGAAAAATGCAAGTCTTGACAGCACTAAAACTAAAGTTAAAGCTTTCAGAATCGGCTTTATTAAGTCACACAGGTCGGCTATCCCGATCATAACACGTATTGAGGTGAGCCGTTTATATAAATCATATATTTCTATTTATACAGGTCTGTGAGTCTTTGACCAGTAAAAACGTAATTTTAATGTTGTGTTTCAGCATTTACTCTGAATAACTGAATGCTACCAGACCCCGCCCACGGTTTGACATTAGAAGAGTGGCCTCTAATTATAAGCGACAAAGAAACGAGACTTCAGTGAAACTAGAGAGACAAAACCTGAATAAAATATCGTGAGTAGACGGTACATATATTAATTATGAGACTTTAGTGGATTTTGGTGTTGGAGAGAAATACGTCGAAGAGACTATTCAGTCAGACTCTGGTTCTGGGCCAATAGACACAAAAGTATACTGATTCAAGACCTCCTTCTGTCAGCTCATCACCATGCAGTATTTAAATTTACTCTCCTTTACTCTCGAAACCTTACTCTCGTTTTACCCTTCCAGTAATCCCACACTCAGCCAATCTGCATATAGTGCCATATAGTATGTCTTAAGATCGCCTCACCTCGCCCACCCTGCATCATCATTACACCATTCCATCCTCTATTTAGAACATCTATCGAAAATATTTTAATAGTTTAAATTTTGCCGGCTAATTAAACAGTCTTACGGAAATTACTTATATTTATCATATAATTAAGAAAATGTAAACTCTAATTATTATTAATGAAAAGGTCGCAGGTTAAAATCTTGGCTCGAGGAATTTTTTCCAAATATTTGTGCTGATTGAATTCAAGTTTGTAATGTTTGTAATAATAATTAGAGTATTCAAAGCGATGGATTTCGCAATAAAAACATATGATCAAGATGTAAACTTTTCAACAACTTGAATAAAAATATCTGAACTAACCGTGTTATTCTGTCCAATAAAGATGTTATGATGGTGGTTCCCTCTTACATTCGGTCGTGTATTCCTCGCGGGTGAGATGGTAGTGACGGTGACAGCTCCACCCGACTTGGCGCCGGCGCCGCTCGACGACTTACCACTTGCACCTGGAATAGAAGTCGCGTTTTTACGTCATCGTCATTGGCCACTAGGGACCTAGTCTCTCTAGCTGTATTTAAAATAAATACATGATTTTTATTAAGAGTTATTTAAAGCCCCGTTTACTAGTCCACAGAGTGCACCATGAGCAGGTAAGGTAGATTAAGGCGACTAGATGTTCAACTATACCATAACACATTATTTAATTAGGACTCTATTGGTAAATAGAAAAAAAAAAAAAAAAAAATATATATATATATATATATATATATATATTTTAAAAACAGGAGATGGAAAATGTTCATAGGCATGAATATTATATACCTACTTTAATATACGTCTTAGTCGACTGGAAAATAGAAGGGAAAAGAAAAGAAGAGAAGGGAAGGAGGAAAAAGAAAGGACCGAGGATCGAATTCAGTGACAATCAAAGACAAAGGCAGGAGTCGCACGTTACCAAGAACTAAAGGATTTAGCTCTGGTCAGAGAAGATGGTACAAGATAAGGTGTCATGTGTCGTTGTGCGGTACCTGTGTTGTGTTGCGCCGCAGCGGCTTGTTGCTGGTTGATCTGCTGCGAGGAGGAGAGGCGCGTCATGCTCTTGTGGAGTCCGCCAACTGAGCCACCTGCGTACACTTACATACTTAGTGGTCTATCGTACAATCAGACTATGTCACTTATAACTTGAGAAACAAATGTTTTAACAAACTTGGTTTTAAATGCGGTTTTTCTTACTTGGAGACCCCCTCGAAGTAATTCGGGGGAGAGTAAGAGGACAGCTCACAGGCAAAAAACCAGGAGGCCCATCATGCCTGGGACCGATGGATGGCGATATATCCATCCCTAATATGGAACAGACTGGTGACGGGCAGCGGCGTCACAGGTGCGAGGGTTCCAGCACCATGCTCACCAACCCGCCTGCCCAGCGTGCGTGAGTATGGGCAATTCTTCCAGGATAACCGCCGGGAGTGTCAGTCCTGGAAAGACTTATATCCAGCAGTGGACGAACTAGGCTGATGGATGGTTTTAAATGAGAACAATTTTTTAAATGAGCTTTAGAAAGCGCTTAAGATCCGTCCTGGGCCCTGTATTATTTTTTTCAATGCATGTGCTCGTAAAGGCCCACTTTTTATGCATCAAAACCGAACAGAAAGTCGATTATTTTGCCCTAGGGCTTTATTATTGTTATTTTTTTTCATTCATTTGCAATAGTTGGCTAACCTGCAGCCTTTCCTATGTACCATAGATGTTATACTTTTTTTTCCACTGTTTAACGGCTCTGGCCCGGTTTTTATCCTTTTGAGCCAATCATAATTTAAAGTTCATAAGATTATATTTGTTTTCATTTCCTCACACTATGCATTGAAAAACGTAGTATGATACACGGGCGTAAAAGCAATACATTACTCGGTTACGTTTAAAGCTATATACTTGCGATTGTCGGCACTTGGTGAAACTTGAAAATGGAGTAAAATCCGAAACCGGTTGGGAGTTAACATAAATAAAGTGAAACTATTAGTACAAGCGTTTTTAATTCAAGATGTGCCATTAAATGTCCAGATAATATAATGTACTGACCCGCGACATTAAGCCGGCTCATACTTCTGTGCGAGTGCGTGCCGGTGTGCAGCCGGCCCGTGCTCCGCGAGTCGCCCAACTTGGCGCGGCGCGTGTACCCGCCGGCGGGGTGCGCGGGCGCGGGGGGAGCGGGCGCGGGGACCGGCGCGGGCGCAGGCACCGTGCCGTTCTGAGCGCCGCCCAACTTGACGATGGTCACGCCGCTTGATGTTTGGTTCACTTCGCTGGAACAATAAAGCAGTATGTTCGTGTCGCATCTTTGTATATATGTTTATATAATGTTATTTTCATTATACATTTTTTCATTTTTCATTTTCATTTTTTCATGTGTATAAGAAGAATCAATAATACTATCCTTTTATGTACCCAACTCGATTTCTTGAAGGTCATTTGGGCTATGAGTCAGAAAAAACTTAGCTTTGGCAAAGTTTATACTTGGCGTTATTCGAAATAAGATCGACTGTGTGGATCTTGTTGAGAAAATTCTACTGATAGATGTTTGTAAGGGAATGTTAGAGAGAAGTATGAAAGTAAGTGCTTTAGTTTAAGAACTATATTATTGTAATGATTTAGATTTATCTGTTATGTTACAATAATTTTAAATAAACAAATTTGTATATGTCGTGGGCAGAACATATAATTGGGCAGATCGTGAATTTTGAAATCAAGAATCTTTCATCAAAAGTCAAAAATACTAACGGAGCAAGGAGGAGCATGTTAGATTTACATGTAAATAAACTTGGTGAGCCGAGCAAAGTGGAGCGGAGCGCGGTGACCTATAGTTTTTATAACATAAATATGACATGCCCAGGCACATCATGATATGCCCAATTCTACGATGCGCCGACGACATATACATATTTCTGTTGTTAAGTGTGGACACGGCAAAGATAATGTGACATAATCAATTATTTCCGAGGAAAGGTAAAAAACCACTGGATAGCACAAAAAAAATTAAAGTAGCCGTAGAGTTAAAATGAAACTAAAAGCTTTATGAAATTCAAATTATTATATACTTAAGTTACACACTTGAAAAACGGATATGCACTCATGTATTATTGTTGTTGACTACAAGCCAACTAATTCACTAGTGGCCGTTAAAACACGACTGTAAACGCCGCGTGAGCGTTCTTTAGAACGATACCTGCCTTGAAAATAGCGAATTTGTATCGGTGAAACAGTTGACATGTAGCCAACAAAATAATAAGTGTGTGTATATTCGTTTTTTGAAGTGATAATTTCTTTATGCGTGTATTTTTGGTAGGGCAAAATGTTATGGGTTCGACATGTCACGCTTAGCCAGCAGTGAAAAGTTTTCACTTCTGTCGGCCGTGTTGCCAGATGAGTAAACTCTTATTACAGTGTTGACGGCTCAAAATTACAGTGTTTGGGACCAAATTACAGTAGAATTCATTCATTTTCATATTTTTCGCCATTTTCAAATAACTTATGTGACTTTTTGCATTAGAAAATTACAGTGTCTCCATACACTGCAATTTTATTAAGTGCTACAGTGTACAGTAGATCGTGTTAAATTATGGTAGATCTACTGTAATTACAGTGTATCTGGCAACACTGATCGGCAGTCCCCATGACCGCCTATGTTTTTTTTATTCGAAACATTTCAGTAGTTAAGCTCACACAAATTTAACAGCACATTTGAGTTACACAGGTGGTAGAGCTGATGCCCGGCTCGACTGTGGAGGTACCACCATCTTACTTGGAGACCCCACGAAGTAATTCGGTGGAGATTAAGAGGACAGCTCACAGGCAAAAAACGCCCACCATGCCTGGGACCGATGGATGGCGGTATATCCATCCCTAATAGCCGGGCCTTATATGGAAGAGACTAGTGACGGGCAGCGGCGTCACTGATGCGAGGGTTCCGGCACCGCGCTCACCAACCCGCCTGCCCAGCGTGTGTGAGTATGGGCAATTCTTCCAGGATGACCGCCGGGAGTGGGAAGGTCCTGGAAAGGCTTGTGTCCAGCAGTGGACGAACTAGGCTGATGGATGATATATCTTACCTGTTTCTAGCCCGAACGGCGGTTAGCACTCGGTCGGTGAAGAGTGCTGGGAACGCGCTGCACAGTGATGTCGCTTCACGAAGCAGCGCCGCGTGAGTCGAGCGGTCAGCCAGCGTCAGGCATTCCAGCACGAAGTTCAGCGCTTCTTGCGCACGCTCCTGCACATCACGTTACTATTTACAATATATGGATACACCCTCATTAAGTCCTAATTGATGACGCCGCACAATTTGTAATAATTTGGGCAAGTCGGACTCACGCACAAAAGACTCCGTACCAGCACACAAGACGGGCAGAACCCTAAAACCATTATGGTAAATTACCACTAAAGTCGCCGTCAATAGAAATTGTGGACTATGTAAACAAACCGTTTTCTCAATTTTTCTCAAGGTTCTGTCACGGAGTCTCATTGAACATTATTCCAAATCATGAAGCATCGAGTCTTACCAGTCATTCACTGTATTTCATCATGAAATATTCAATAATCACCAGTTAATTACGGAAAATCATAGAATCAATAGTCAATTCTGTACTGCGTCGAGATTGCTGTCATATTTTTTTCTCATCGAATCTGTATTGTCTTTGAAAATTGGTGATGTACGAATCTATTTGAATATAAACCTATATTATTCGTGATGTTATTTTATTCCGTCATTTTTTTTTAACAGCGTTACTTCATAATCTTTGACATAAGCGTGTGTGTGATTCTATCGAGAGCTGTGTGATCTTCCAGCGATGCTCTAAAATGTGTACCTCATGTCCTAAAAGTAGAAGAAAAAATGAAAGAACTGGATGAGATAATAGATACGGCCAACAACGCTGTGACGGAACCATTTGTAATTAACGTGGGCGATTTGACTAGCGATTCATCAGAATATTTTAGCGATGAATCAAATAAAGAAAACTAATTAAGCACCTAACATATTTTAATCACATACTTACCCATCTCTAGATAGTTCACCTATTCATAGACAAAGACAACATGGCGCTTTGTTTACATAGTTCACAATTTCTATTGACGGCTACTGTACATGCCATGATGTCATAGCAACATTAAGGCGACAGCACCTAACTAACAATTCGCGGCTATTTTACCACGATTCACGGCCATTCACGGCAAATAAACTTTAGTGAACTACACCCCTAACTCATCTAGAATTTATTCATTTGATTAACATTTCATCCACAATTATCTTTTTTATTATTATATGTATATGTGTAAATTTATGAATTTACAAAAGTATTTTTATTATATTTTTGTGTATGATTATGTATTAGTTTATTATAGCGTAAGGAATCCCCCATTAATAAGTCTATGTAGTTTACTCTTATGTTTGATTTTGTGACATTTACACGCTCCTTTCTTTATTTTTTCTATATTTTCTTTTTCACCCAAAGGTTGCCTGGAAGATATTGCTATTAGCAATAAGTGCCACCTTTGTACACTGTAAAATATTTTAATGTTTCTTTTTTATGTTTTTGTGTAAATGTACAATAAGCGTAATAAATAAAATAAAAATTGAAACACGAGAGAAACAAATACCCCATAAAAAAAAAAAGGTAGCGTTATTTAACGTGACCATGTCATCATCGTGCTTCCCCTATCTCCGAAACAAGGGTATAGAAAAATATTACGAAAAATTTTCAGGAAATATATAGCAGTTAAGATGTTAGGATTCCGTACTCAGCGGGAGCCGCGAATTGTTTGCCAGGCGCTACCATTTTATCGGCTTGTTTGTCGCCTTAATGTTACTATGACATCTATATTGTTGTAATTTACCATATTTTCACCCGTATTGTGTACGGAGCCCTTTATGCAAGAGTCCGACTCGCACTTGCCCAAATTATTTTTTCATGATTTTTCCAGACTTGTGGCACCCAGGGACACGTCCGGAGCCCTCGTCGCCATCAGCTCGAAGATCAACTATATTATTGCATTGGTGCAGGAAAATTAAATACTGCCAGCCAGTAACTGGGGCGTATACTTAGAGAATGTACCAAGGCTTATATCACGATTTTGGTTTATTGTACCATTTTAAATAGGTAAATTATATACGTCGATAACAAAGTTCAATGACCCCTTTTACGAAATTCACAGAAAATCTATTATTTTGACTTGCCACACTGGTTGACACGGCATAAACAAGCATGAGGGCGTTTGTGCACTCACTCATATTCGATTCGGATTCGTAATTTGTTACGAACAACTTAAAAACTGATCCGAAACTCATATCTAGGAAAAAAACAAGTAAAAACATGAATGCAAATTGAAAACGAGTGAGTGCATATTTGCACAAACGCCTTGAGAGTAGTACAAAAAAAAACTATTTTCGCGAAAGGGGTCATAGCAAAATTAAGTAGAAGATGAGTGGTACCTTGCTGGTGTGTCCGAGCTGCGTGAGTACTTGCGCGATGAGTGTGACGGCGAGGGGCGACGCGTGCGGGGGGCGGGACAGGCGGCGCAGTGTACCAGCGTACTCTGTGAGAAGCGGCGCGCGACTCTTGCTCAACGCCAGCAGCACCTGCCAGTGGAAACTTCATCTTATTTAATGTACTTTAACGGGTTCTTACAAGGATTTTATTATACTTTCCGATATTTCCGCAAATTTGTATTCGCCAACATATTGGAAACGCGGGTAGACTGAAAGTTTGCGGTCGATCTAGCTCGATACGCGACCAGCTGTAACACGCTCGCTTCCAGCACGTCCGGGTCCCTGGTCGCCATCAGCTCGAACAGAGACAGCAGGGACAGCTTCTTGAATAGCTTCTATAGCGTTACCTTCAAGACTCCAACACAGACGCAGCCGGGCGCGTTAGGGCTCGCAGTGTGCGCGCACAGATACGCGACCAGTTGCGATACGCTCGCCTCCAGCACGTCCAGGTCCCTGGTCGCCATCAGTTCGAACAGAGAGAGCAAGGACAGCTTCTTGAATTGCTTCTATAGCGTTACCTTCAAGACTCCAACACAGACGCAGCCGGGCGCGTTAGGGCTCGCAGTGTGCGCGCACAGATACGCGACCAGTTGCGATACGCTCGCCTCCAGCACGTCCGGGTCCCTGGTCGCCATCAGTTCGAACAGAGAGAGCAGGGACAGCTTCTTGAATTGCTTCTATAGCGTTACCTTCAAGACTCCAACACAGACGCAGCCGGGCGCGTTAGGGCTCGCAGTGTGCGCGCACAGATACGCGACCAGCTGCGACACGCTCGCTTCCAGCACGTCCGGGTCCCTGGTCGCCATCAGCTCGAACAGAGACAGCAGGGACAGCTTCTCGGGTTGCTCGGCGTGCGGCAGGAGAGACACGAGCGCCATGGCGTGCCCACCGAGTGGCTCAGGGCACACTTCGTACAGCTGCGAGAGCACGCGGCAAAGGGGGTAGTTGCCTGAAACCGCAAGAGGCGAGATTAAAAAAAACAGAATTTTAACATATCAACACATTATTTTGGCAGCAGAGGGACTTACAGGGAGCAATCACAACCTGTTACAAAATATTTGATGGTTTAAGTTTACATTTATTGATTTTGAACTTAATATTTTATGATTAAATGTACACTTTTCTACTAAAATCAGTCTTAACAATCCCCTTAAATACGCCCATGGAAGTTGGTCCCAAAACTATTAAAAGATTCGATAGACTACACAAAAACTAATGCCAAGCAAATAAAAGCCACAGGCAAAAACTACCTACAGTGTATAAATATTATGTTTTGGATGTACAATAAAGAATGTCAAAAATTTCACTACAATACCTGATATAATAGAGTCCATAATAGGCTGCACATGAGGCTTCAACAGTTTGGCATGGTGTATAGCAGCCAGAGACAAATAGCGAGCCATGTTCCGAGACAACTCTCTGTTACCCTTGTGGAGAAACTTGACAGCGACAGGCAACACCGCCTCCATCACACCCTTCTTACTGTAGTTTTGGTTGTCTGATGCCTGTATAGCAAACACGTATTCATTATTCATGAAGCTTACTCAATAAGATCTTGCATAGTTTAATGAACTGTATTCTATTACTTTATGAGTTGAAGAAAGTTCTTATATTGCTATTAAATGTGTAAATTAATTTATTTATGTACTCTTTTGCATCTTGTACTAGAAAATTTATAATCATAAAAGTAGCATAATTACCAAAAATATGCATGAAATAACATCAGAGGCAATTTTAGCATGTGGGGGGTCATCATTCTGGTGGTTGCTGGCGGGCCGCAGGTTGTGATGCAGGCAGGCCTCCAGGAGGGCCACTAGCGCTCCGCAGTGCGTCTCCACTGTCCCTGTCTCTCTCACGCATGATGTCACTCTCGTCACACATATCTCCACTACAGATTGGTCATTGTCATTTTGGCTGTAGTCTGGTTGAGATGATATCTCTGTTATCTTTTTTATCTGGGAAAAATATTGATTTCATAAGATAAAATTCTGCTAGCAATTCACCATATTGAAACTAGAGATAAAATGGATAGTGATTTGGCCAGATACCGGATATTCGGCGAGGCACTAGGCCTGATATCTGGCAGCCGAATATCCGGCTCAAGATACCTATGCGTTTCGCACTAATTGAGCAAGTCTAAACATTATGCACCAAGGCGCGTGCGGCAACTGGGTGAGATTATTTGTGCATTTTCTAAATGAAGATGTTTTTGAAATGATCGTATCACAACAACACAATCGTACAAATGCTGGTCTGCAAACGCGAAACAATTTCCAATCCTAACGAAATTCGTAAATATGTATCTTTTGTCTCCTCGCAGCTGTGTATACTGTATATAAATGGACAGGAATCTTTAATTGAAACCGCGTTTAACAGCGTTATCTACTGTTAATACTAAACAAATTTCCCAAAGTAATTTGAAATTTCAATATATTGAAAAAAAAAATTTAACCTGCCCACCCAGTGCCCTTCCAAAATTCACAGTAGGTTTTCAAAAGTCAATATTGTTTCATAGAAATAGAGAAATAACTGTTTATTTAATAATAATAATAATAATAATAATATCTTTATTGAAACAAACATTTATATATTTTTACATGGTCTCTAGTCCCTACACTAGGATTCCCTTTATGCTGTAGGTAACTAGCCTCTAACGCTTTGTTTTTTGTTCTAATTAAAATCTAAAATTTGAAAATTAAACAAACCTAGAAATGTTCACATAAATAGTGGAAAGTAAAAGGGAGCTTTTTCTGCCTATGAAAAGTATTATGTAGTTTCGTAGAATTATTCACGAGTATGTATGAATGTTCATGTGAAATAAAAGTTTATTTATTTTTTATTTTATTTAAAATGAGTAAGGAAACATGAAAATATTTTTTCATTTCCACAAGTATGTTTCTTTGGAAAAGTCTTTCAGTGTGATTCTTAGACCATGTGTTTTTATTAAAAGATACCTGTTGAGTTACATCCCGTATATTGTAAGAGCAAAAGAAGCTGGTGTAATGTATGAAGAAAAGCACTAACGTTTATTCCCAACAATTGCTGTAAAGCTTGTCTTTATCTACCATAGCCCAACTCTTATTCCCTTTATGTATTAGAATTTAGATTATTCAATCATTGACACAATCAATTTATTTTGTGATTTAAACAAGTTTTGTGAAGTATCCGGATACCGGATACCAAAAATATGTCCGGATAGGCCGGATACTGAATAGTAACCGGATATTTATTTCATCTCTAATTGAAACTCTAGTAATTCCCATAGCTTATCTCATAAAGGATTTTTTTTTATTTGTTTTTCAAAGAATATTAGAGAACATCATTTTAGAACATAGTTTCATTATAGTTATATAAATTAACCATGATTTTTTGAAGAATTGTTGGATATGACGTCTCTTGAGAATTTTAGATATTATACTGATTGTGATGTGTAATTGCTTATAAAAAAGAGTGGTCTGTCTTTGTCTGTCCACTCATCTGTCATCCAGCTAGTCAAATCAGTTGGTAGCAAATTATTATAAGTTTATCTTGATAGCAAAGGACACATTTCTAAACAGCCATTTCTCAAGTGACGTCACACAAAGTTGCAGCTTTTTCATAAAAATATTCATCATCATGAGGTTTTTTAGACCACAAGTTCTAAAATACGGCTTATTAAACCTAAATCTCGAAATGGTTTTCGAATTAACACACCTTAACATAATTTAATCTAAGCGAATTCACCATATTGAAACTTTAGTAATTACAAATCTTCGTTTGCTTTTAGTTTAGGATAATTTAGTTTTAAATTTTAGGTGTATTTTTTTATATAGCTAGTGTAATTTTAAATGTTATTTTAAATTTTTGATCAGAGTGTCTATAAGGGGGCATGATAAATGAAATTTATTTAGTGATGACAAGAAATTTGGGTGCAATTATACTTAACTTCATTTTATACAATAATAGTATGGACTATGGACATGCCTTTCGGAATTCATTTCCATACAAAAAATCATAAAAAGATACATAATTATTAACTAACTACTATGACAATGTATCAATTATATGTAAATTCCAACTACATGTGAAATTGTGAAGTCTCAGTTTAATTTGACATGTATATTGTGACATTTAAAAAAAAAACAAAAATCAAAAATAATACGGTCAAAAAATTTATAAATTGGACTTTTTAAATTTTTTTGGTAGGTTGAATCAAAAGAGCATCTATACTATTCTAGCTCCTCAACTTTAGATATAACTGTACCCAAAGTTTTGATCACTAAGCAATAACTTACAAGGCAGTTTTGCAAAGACCAGTTCTGATGATTTACATAAAATGCTAAATGATGCATGAACCACATAATTTATGGGCTTGTGCTTGTTGCATCTGAGTTAACTTACACAACATCCTTTTAACTTCCTCAAACGATTGCAGAAACAAGTACCAGGTTATCTTGAGGAATGCAGTTTAAAAAACAATCTTACCACTTCTGTCAAGTCATTGATGATCTCGGAGTCAGATAGGGAGAAGAGGTCGCCGGCTCGCGAGAGGTCTCTCTCGTTGAGCACCTGCTTGAAGAGCTCGTGCATGTTTCCAGACACTCTCACATCAGACAACACCGCCGAATTCTTCGTAAATAGAACACATTCACCATCCCAGTGCGCCGATTGGACACATCAACAAAAACTTAGAAGGCATAGCTTGGATTGTATAAAATGTACATTGTAGGGTTTCCAGGGTAGGGTTTTTCACAAGAAGTTATTGAGATTGAACGTTGTATTATAAGAAAATAAATAATATTAAAGTCACTTGATTATTTCGACATTGCGGAAAAAGATTGCGTTTCGTTATTAATCGATTTAAAAAGCAAGGCAATAAAAACAAATAAACGTTTCGTTTGATTGACATATATTGCAACATTGAACAAAGATTGTATTCCGTTTTGTTTACGCAAATCATAATGCAACTGCAACGAAGAACTCTGCAACGGGTTGCGGCGATGGATGGATGTGTGATGAACGACCATTTTCAGGGTTCCGCAGTACCTTAAAGGTACAAAAGTAACCTTTATGGTGTTACGAGATTATTACTTCCAGTTCGACTTGTTTTTGGATTTATGCTACAAAATGTATAAACAAAAGAAACGTTGAGCGCCACTTAATTTATTAATTTAAAATTAAGAAAACCTCTATGACACAAAAAAAGGAAATTCCTCCTCAGAATTTAAAAAAAAAAAGAAAAAAAAGAAACAACTTTACTAGTATAAAATAAAGATAAATGGTAAGTTAAAGAAAAAATTTTAACAATCTAAATAATATTTACATCAAAATTCAATCCCGAATTTTCTCAAATATATATTTTTTTTTGTAACGTCCTTTACATATGACAATTCTTAAATTCGGCTTAATATTATTATTTACATTATCTTGCACCATGAGTACTTATCTTACTCGTCTTGAATCTCGTGTACGTCCTTTATATAGAACAGGGGTCGGCAACCAGCGGCCCGCGGGCCGCATGTGGCCCTTGAACCACTTTAGTGTGGCCCGCAAGGTTCGCAATCACTGCATGATAACTATATTTGGTAGTACATATTTGTGTGAGAAGAGATTTTCCATTCCAAAAAGCAAGCATTGTTTTCGGTTAAAAGTTGCACACTTAGACGCAATACTGCACAAAATGCAGCCCTCGCTGATCCCCTGGTAGCATTTGTGGCCCTCCTATATCATAAGGTTGCCGACCCCTGATATAGAACAAAACGGTCCGGATGTTTTCGAACAATTTTCTTTCTTCACTCTCGATCTTTCAATTAAAATTAATGAATTAAAGGACGGCAGCACGCTGCAATGTAGAAATACACATCTTAAATAGGTTTATCCCTAAATATAAACAAGGCTGCCAAGTAACAAAACAAATGATATCAAAACGTTACCTGCCGTCTGTTTCTCAAATTTAACTTAGTAAACTTCTTGGAAAACAAGTTTCAAATACTTACTCCGTTTTGATTAATTTTCTAAACAATTCAGCATTTTAAAATTATTTTCTTTGATAAAATATTAGATGTTATTTCTGACATGTCTTTTCCAACTCTCGCTTCAACATTCTTTCACGTTTAAAATTTTGAGAAAACCTATAGATAATAGTACAAAAGAAGGGAACACAAAAAGTAAAATGAAAAGATATACAAACGTTTTCTTACACGGGTAAAATGTTCCAATTATTGGTCAAACTAAAATGGCTTCTTTATTCACTGTGTGACAGTCTTCGCCATCGGAACATATAAGTTTGTGGCTTGTATACAAATACGATGCAGACAGCATCGGAAATTACTTGCGATGTTCGATACTTGCATCGATGCTTGTCAAAGTCATGCGAAACGGTCGTTTATAACTCTTTCCAACACGTTGTAAAGTTCATCACTGCAGTTGCATCGTGTTTGTTAAACGCGACAATTGTAGATGATACCAAAAACAATATAATCAGTACCAATACTGTACAATATAATAACTTCGTTTAAGATGATACTAGAACACCTGCTGTTATGAGAACGTCTGTGTGGGTTATATAATGTCTATTACGATAATGACTAATTTTGGTAGATTGGGTGATAACTAGGGTTTTAATCAAGTGCTTTATAATCAGGGTCATTACCCATCTCTACCTGCTGCTATAGAACAGACTATTTTATTTATACCTCAGTTTTTATTTCAAGCACTAATGCAGTCCAGTACAAGTGCAACGCAAAATGGGACACGAACTCTTTGATGTACGCAAATCGGAACGGTGCGTTCCGAATGGTCCCCAACCCCAAGTTGTCAAAAAAACTAACCTAAAATTATCTTTAAATATATCAATTCTATTCTTGTTAAATCTTTTGGATTGTTAACCTAATAAATATCACAATGCCCGTCCCATGTAGGACTGGCTGCGGAGAAAATGCTGTTCTTAAGGTAAGTTTATACAACTTTCACTGTTTCAAAATTTTCATAAGTATTTTAATAATTTGATTTATAAAATGCAAATGTTAATTTTCCATTTAAAGCGGCCAAAAACGGGTGATGCTCTCTGTAAAGAATGTTTTTTCTGGGAATTTGAAGCGGAGATACACTTTACCATCACAAAAGCAGAACTGTTCAACAGAGGAGACTCTGTAGCTATTGGTGCGTCAGGAGGCAAAGACTCTACTGTCTTGGCTTATGTCATGAAAACACTCAATGAAAGACACAACTATGGCCTTAATCTCATGCTCTTATCAATAGACGAAGGCATAACGGGCTACAGAGACGATAGTCTGGAAACTGTGAAACAGAATCGTGATGATTATGAAATGCCCCTTAAAATATTATCATACAAAGACTTGTATGGGTGGACTATGGATGAAATAGTTGCACAAATAGGTAAAAAGAATAATTGCACTTTCTGTGGTGTGTTTCGGAGGCAGGCACTGGATCGCGGGGCTGCCCTGCTTGGTGTCAAGTGTATAGCCACTGGACACAATGCTGATGATATTGCAGAGACTGTACTTATGAATGTGTTAAGAGGAGACATTGCCAGGTTGAAGAGGTGTACTGCTATTGTCACTGTAAGTACAGAAACAATATATGAAGAATAACTTCAAATTCTATTTCATTAATATGTCATGTTGTTTTAGGGTAGTGAAGGCACAATTCCAAGAGTGAAACCTCTGAAGTACGCATATGAAAAGGAAATAGTAATGTATGCTCACTACAAGAAGTTAGTCTACTTTTCCACTGAGTGTGTGTTTGCTCCAAATGCTTACAGAGGACACGCCAGAGCCTTGCTGAAAGATATGGAGAAGATCCAGCCCACTTGTATTATGGATATTATTTATTCAGGTACTAATAATACATATTTGTTAAGTCACTGTTCATTCAAAGTCAAGCGCTAATCTTTTCTGTCATTTTTTCAGGAGAAACAATGGCAATAAAAGAAGAAGTGTCACTGCCTCAACAGGGTGTATGCGTGAGATGTAACTTTGTCTCATCACAGCAAGTCTGCAAGGCTTGTGTTCTGTTGGAAGGTTTAAACAAGGGTCTCCCGAGACTTGGAATAGGAAAGAGTTCCAAAGCCAAGAAAATGTTAGAAGAGTACAATGCTAGAGAGAAACAAAACAAGGAGAATGTTGCACAAAACAGATCAAGATTACACAATGCTATAAAAGAACTTGATGATGGCCATTCTAATGTTAGTAATAAGAACTCGTGTCTTTCAAAGAAAGGTAAATGCATTACAGGACTTTGTAATAATTCAAGAAATGATGCTCTGGAAACAAATCATACTACAGATGATACAAGCAATACAGATAGCGCCATTAGTGTGAAATGTCAAAGTAATGAAATCAATGCACAAACAAACGCTGACATAAACAGTAATAAAAAACTGAACAGGTATTTGGCCG
This sequence comes from Ypsolopha sequella, assembly GCA_934047225.1. NCBI lineage: Eukaryota > Metazoa > Arthropoda > Insecta > Lepidoptera > Ypsolophidae > Ypsolopha > Ypsolopha sequella. Next base: position 3,549,156 of record OW203995.1, on the reverse strand, counting down.
AGTTTGAAATAAAAGAATGTCCAAGTAATGTAGAAAATGTAAATAGAGTGAATTCTGAAGAAAGCAATGAAAGTACAGATGCAGAAACCATTTTAAATGAAGAAGAGGATGGCTGCGGAGGAGCATGTGGCAAACTGGGATCATTACAGATAGGGTTTTAAGTTTTATTCCATAAGTAGACAATAAAGCCGATTCCGAAGGCCTTAATTTTAGTTTTAGTGCTGTCAAAACTAAATATTTTTCATTGCAAACTAGTCCTTAAGTGGTAGGAATAGAAGCTAAATTACTTTGGATTTTTTTAAGTTTTGACAGCACTAAAACTAAAATGAAAGCCTACAGAATCGGCTTTTATATAGCTGATTCTGAAGGCTTTAATTTTAGTTTTAGTGCTGTCAAAACTAAATTTTCTTCATCGCAAAATAGTCCTTAGGTTTAACGAACAGACATTAAATTACTTTAGAAAATTTTAAGCTTTGACAGCACTATAACTAAAATTCAAGCCTTCAGAATCGGCTTTAATAAGAACATAATAATATTTAATGCAATCCATATTTATTTAAAATATAAGAATAACACTATTTTATACATACAATTTCATTATATTTAGCAAACCCTTACTGAAATCCGCAATTTACGTATACCTAAGTACATTTGTACAAAACTATTCTAATGTTAAAACAACAAGAACACACACGAGTCCTTCTGTTGTTAATATTCTTATAGCAGGAAAAACAAGTGAATCCCTTGCGTTGAGTATCACATCTATTGAAAAGCAACTATTTAAAATTATTTTTATTACGCAACTATATCACTCATTATTAAAAACGTCACTATCTACAAAACTCGCACCACGTAGAACTACTTAATTACAACAATTTCACCATTCAGACTTCCATTTACGTTATAAAAGCGGGCGCCTTTGAGGCTATTTTCTCTCTGCAGATCGGACACTGGTCTTTGATATTGTCAGCACAGTCCTCACAGAGGCACACGTGTCCGCAGGGCAGCAAGATTATCTGTAACATGTAAATTACGTCGGGTCAAACAAACCGATGATTTGTCAACAAGGGGCACAAGAAATTACCCTAGAGAACAAGCAGCCAATTATTTCAAATCATTTCGCCCAACTTCCATATTATCAACAAACTAAAAATAAAATAAATTGTTTATTTGCAAAAGGAAAAACTTTAGCTATAAATCATAAGTAAGTACACATTTTTATTTTTAAAAGAAAAACTATACAAAACTAATTCCTTGGCACCTGAGCGAAACCGAAAGATCTGTATTCTGTAACTTGTCCAGTCTTCTACATAAATAAATACATACTCACACACACCTGTGTCCCAGAGGGGTAGGCATAAACCACTGATTTCAATTTGCCACGATCCTAACACACCTCTTCAAAGATCTGTATATCTATACATACAAGCTCTTCTATTCCGGGTGCTTCTAACTTTGCCCTGCTCCAGTACATCCTTCCTGTTATCTAAAGTAGAAGCGTCGCGTACCTCTTTAGGGTTCTCAGTGCAGACGACGCAGAGCTGCACCTCGGCGAGGTTGGTCTCGCGCGCATGCGCACGTCGCTCGCGGCGGCCGGCCGCCAGCTGTCGCTTGACGCCGTCCTCGAGCTCGCGTCGCCGCCGCCGCTTCAGGTACTTGTACGCGATGCGCCCGGACGCGACCGCCGCCACCGCGCCGAACACCAGCACCAAGATTCTGCAAGTTTATCTTCACTGTTATTATATCCTTCTTTCATCCAAACGTTGCTGAAAGATATTGTTATTAGCAGTAAGTGCCCCTTGTACACAATGTTTGTTTGTTGCTAGTTATTTTGGTCATTATTTTTTATTTAAATGTGTAAAAAAAAGGATAACTTCAAACATATGTTCTGAAACAAAGTTCCTAAGAGAGAAAGTTTTTGCAGGATACTGTGTCATTTTACATTACAGGCGATTATATCACGAGATTTGAGCTTGTTTAGACTTTTTTGCAATGTCTTAATAATAATACTTTTTTTTTTGTTTGCCTGTCTATGGTCTCTTCCCAGAGCACCATTTTGCCACAAATAAATTTAAGATTAATAATAATACTTCTGGTCTATTGACTAGCTTAAAAATTTAAATGTGGAGGTACAGTACAATTATGAAATCTAGATATAGGTACAAGAGTTTTTTTATGGCAAAGGGTGGCAGAAAATGAAGCACTGTTATTGCACAAAATGAGAACACCAGTCTCACATTATCGTAATGAACATGCTGGGCGCAGCAATCGAGAACTAAATAAACTTTAATTGAAACCCAATAATAGCCGGTTCTTGCGGCGCGGGATTGATTGACACAACAACTTGTGGTATTGTAAGGTCAATCTTATAAGACAATCGCTAATCATTTACATAGAACATTGAGAACGTAGCTAAAAGTTCGAGCGGTGTCGGAACACAAGACAGGTTAATAAAATATTCAACTAATAATAAAAATAAGTTAAATTTTTCTATTGCTTGTATCAAGTGCAGAGTGATGGATGTGTAATTAAATAATTTGACTTGTATGTCGTCAATATTTATATATATCGTCACGACATGAATCCCCGAAGGGGTGTCAGAGATGTTTCCAAGTATGGACTGTGAAATGCAAGTCACAGTCCACATTAAACCCATGTTTTACCGACGATTATTACCTACCAGCGTGCTGTGTGGTGAGCCCTGTCGCCGTATTTCGGGCACAGACACACAGTTTAACGTGCCTGGATGGGAACCCGCTACTTCCAGATCGACACGTTCAAACCACTAGATCAGAGGTCTTCAACCTTTTTTAGCTGGAGAGCCAATAATCTATTCCAGTTCTGTCACAGGGCCGCACATTGCTGCACGTAAACATACCACCTCAACAATAATTTAAAACCAAGCAAGTGAATTAAAAATCTCTTATAGAATAGATCAAAATTTTCTTAGCCTTTGAGGGCCGCAAAAAATGTCCCGACGGCGGGCTGGATGCGGCCCGAGGGCCGCGGGTTGAAGACCCTTGCACTAGACCAAAGAAAAAGTTGAAACAAATATTTCTGTAAAATATACGGAAATGTTTCTTACCTCAGAAAATCTCTGGAGCTGGCTAGTCTCTTTAACAAACTGGACTTAGTGGCAGTGGTTAGATACAGTGGCAGTCCTTCTCTGGGCGGTTGGATCTTCAGATCACCAGTGTTACTTCGACTTAGTTCACCTAAAACATTTTTATTGTTGAAATTATTATTCTCTTTTGGGGGCTAAAACTTGTGTAGTTAATTAATTACACATTTTATATAAAAACACTTCTATTCTATAGTTACATTTGTGCATTATTGTAGCGTCAATAAGAAAGGGGGATGCTGTATGATATCATAAAAACTTTTCCACCACTCCGACCAAATAGTTATGCAGAATGGAACTCTATGAAGGGATTGTTTCCAATCCAACCGACTAATTAATCAGATACTTAATTTATTAAAATTTTCCTCCTAACGAAACAACTAAAATTAATAAGATTTTTTGACACATATCAAAATTGACAGTTTTTTTTTATTAGTTTCTATGACAGATGTCAAAATTGACAGATGAATTTTTTTTTATATATTTTATGACAGATGTCAAAATTTACAGTCGCATTTTTATAGTTTTTCTGACAGATGTCTAAATTGACAGATACATCATTTTTAATAGTTTTTTTGACATGTGAAAAGATGTATGAAAATAATAAAAAAAAACATCTGTCAAAAGATATATGAAACATTTTTTTTGATAATTAATTTGATAATAAACAATTTTGATAACTGTCAGAAAATATATAAAAAATGCAGCTGTCAATTTTGTCATCTGTCAGAAAAACTACAAAAAAAAATTCTGTCAGAAAAAGCATAAAAAATGTATCTGTCAATTTAATTTAATAGAATATTCCTATCAAACCAACCAAAACGTAAGTTGAGAAAGAAAAATAGTTGACCCTTCATTATTTATCCATTCCAGGTAAATAACAAGGTATTTTTTTATTATTATTAAAGGTGTTAATTCATAAACATTAATTACTAAAAAAAAAAAACTACCGAATGATTGTTATTAATATATATTTTTTTAATCTAATATAATAAATAACAGCCTTTATGACTTTCTGATTATACTTCGACCCTCAAACACACTATAAGGTTCCGTTTCAAAACGAGCGATTATCACTCTGAATTGTACCCTACAGCGTTCAGAAATCAGCCCGAGTGAATCCGAGGGTAAACGAGCTATTTCCTGACAGTTGCCTTAAAGTGTTTTCAAATGCATGTGAATTTCGCACTGACAAGTGCGATTTCTAACAGATAAAATTTAGGTGTTTTCCTGGCTCTTGCACAAAATTCAAAACTTTTAAAATTTATTCAACATTTTTGTAGGGCTGTAATGTCATATTTTTAGTTTATAGCATTTATTTTACTTTCAAGCGACTACAAAAAGCATTTTCGGTTACCCACCCATGAATTTTATTTTAGCATTTGAAGTTTAGCACTTTAACATTTCACGGAAATCACTCGCAAGCGTTTCAAAACCAGATTTTTCTTTCTCTTTCTATAGCTATAGTTGATTGGATTTTACCTTGTATAATATATATTTTACCTATCATTTTAATCGTATATACAAGGTGACTTTTTGATCATCGTCCAAATTCATACTGGTGGCTTGGTAAGTGATCTATATATATGGCAGGTATTACCTATAGCAGTGATATAGGATCCATCTCGTAACATCTCCTCCATGGTTTGAAGACCTCGCTGCCGCACGCCAGAGAAGAATCCCCACACATGGTCTATGACACCCGGAGACATAGGCTCAAACTTGTCAGAGATGACATCCATATCTGAGGGGAAAATAAAATGAAAGGAGTAGGCGAATGAAATACAGTTTGCGTTTCTAGTTACATGATTTGATCTGTATTACCTTTTCTAAGAACTTGTAATTTAGGTAGCGTTTTTAAGTGTTACAACATGCGAAAGTGCTGCCACTTCAAAAAATATTTTTTTTACCTGCTGTAATAATTATTGACAATCTGTGACAATCTAAATGTCTAGAAATAGCAATGAACTTTTTTTACTTAGCAAAGTTTTCAGAAACAACATCTTTTATAGCTAGAATTTTAACTTGTGCCAAAAGCAGCCATTATTAGCAAAAGTTAAAAATCAAAGACGAATATGCTATGAAAACTATGCTATGTAAAAATAGTTCATTGCTATTTCTAGACATTTACTTGATTTTCAATGATTATTTATTCTAGCAAGAAAAAAATTTTTTTTTGTCTATAGGGGCAGCACTTTCATTTCACAAGTTGTAATGTAACGCCTTAATTCATTTTATGTGTAGATATTCTTACCAAGTAATTCAGCAGCGAGAGCATCAACAACTTCAATGCTGAACTTCCCATTGCCCAACACAAATGGTGTGGAGTTGCACACTTCATGAATGGTCCTTGTCTGGTCTGACCAGAAGCCAGCTGACGTCCGGGCGATTACATGTTCTTTGATAGTGAGTCGCTGGACCACTCCGGTCACAGTGCTGTTGTAGTTGCTGGTGATTGGGGCACCTAGGGGCCGCACCAGGCCTCGGATCACCACATATGGGATGGTGTTATTAGGGAATTTGTTGATTTCTTTGGTTAATGTTGAGTCTATGTCTAAGACAGGTGCTGTCTAGAATGAAAAAAATTGTATATGTACATAAATATCATTACGACATTAATCCCCGAGGGGGTGTCAGAGGTGTTCTGAGTGTGAACTGTGAAATGCAAGTCACAGTCGGTAAACTTGCATTTGATTGAGGATTATTACACCCCAACATGAGCCCCTATCGCCATTGCCATTCTTCGGGCACAAATACACACTTTTTAGGGCATTTTCTAGGTTTTCTAGGGCACATAATCAAGACACTTCTAGCAGTGCCAGAGCAGATGCATAAGTAACTTTGGGTCATTATGTAAGAGAAATCCAGCAAAAAACTGGTAGAAAAAAGCGAGGTTACAATTACTATATTTATTTCCTAGAGGGGGAGGCTTACCGGCCATCCTAGATTTTTTGTCAAGTCCTGTTTCTGAGAAAATTTTGAGCCGTCCGGTCGAAACTCCTTGCAGGATGCCCTTTGTCCCAGAAATTGGTGGAACAGTAAAAATCTAGTATCATTTGGCAACCATCCTGGATTTTTTGGAATGTCCCATTTCTGAGAAAATTTAAAGCCGTTCGGTCGAAACCTCTTGCGGGACGCCCTATGTCAGGAAATCGGTGAAACTAGGTAGTTTTTAAAACCGACAAACAGCTATAATGCTACGAATTTTACCACTATGGACGCTTTTTGTTGAAATGCGAAAAATCACAAAATACAGTTTTAAAAATATACCATAATTTTTTCATTTTATAATTACCTAAACCTTTCTTACCTGTAGTGCATTCAGGATATGTTTACATTTGCTCAGCTGCTTCACGCAAAAACCCAAAATAAGGGAGTCAATTCCCAAAATCACTGTTTCTCCAACTACTTCTGAGAAAAAATCCATTTTAGCAATCTTTTAACGTAGACAACGATACAATCAATTTAACAAGACTTGTGTTTAAGATATTTAGCTCATTTTTACGCAAAAATTTAAAGATTTCTTTACATTTACAACCTTACACACAGAAGCTTTTGACATGCAGGGTTGCCAACCGTAGAATTTTTTTCCTCGTACTTGGGTAGCGTTCCTAAACGCCTGGGTCAAAGAGAATTTTACATTTCTGACAAGGTTTATCTTTATCTGACAAATATGTCTGAGATAGTAACTCAAAGATTTATAAATCCAAGGAAACACAGTGTCAATTTTGATGTGTGTGACACATGCTTATGTGTGTGTATTTTTACAATAGTGGGTTTCCTAAAATATATGTTAAAAACAAACTATCGACAAAGGGGGTGGTAATGATAACCAACGCGTTCACCAAATCAAAAAAACCAGACTTGACATCGTGGCCGACCACTGATGTGTCAAATTACAAATGTTGTTCTTTTGGTGGAATGGAAACTAACAGAACACGTTTTTTGGAACATTTCAAAGAATTATTCAGGAGGTAAATAAACTGGAATCGGGTATAGTAGCAGTGTTCCGTAAACCTGGCATAAGAATAATAATATTAAATAATTAAATAGGTAGGTACAACAAGTACACCTTCCCACTTATAGTAAACATTTAATAATCAACCGTGGATATTATTGTTTCCTTGACTATACCTGCGCAAGCTTACACTTGTAAGTTATAATTCGTACACACTTCGCGTACAGAGGCTGTCCATTTTAACACATACAAAAATTAAATAAAGAAAGCTGTATCGCGATGTAACAACGATCATTGCCATCTAGTGTGCATTTCAAGAATTAATAACTTATGATATGCTAAATTAACAACAGTCGTTCGTTTGCTACTAAAAACCAGATGACGCTACTTGTATATTACATCGCGATATCGTTTGATCTTTCTCAAAATACATAATAGGTAAGTTTACTTGAAATATCAGATATTCTCATGAATTACAAATGAATTCTACGTCCTTAATTTACCTGAAAAAGATAACCATCTTGATGTAGTTGACAAACTCAAACACAAACAGTTTAATTTTTTTAAATGACGCTTGGCGCTGTGCATCTTTAACCCCCCTTCCCCCCCCAAATTGGAGAAGCTCCCGAAGGCTACCGATCTTTATCGGTAGATATTGATCCAATAAACAACTGTGGCAAGCAAGTGGCATCCTTTCTTCCGGAAAACTAAACTGATGCCTTTTTTGGGGTCTAACAGTCTAAACTAAGGGTCTCCGGTCGTCCACGGGGTTTGTTCTGTAGGTCAAATTTTCCAGAACAATCCAGGTAATCAGGGTTCCGTAGCAGTGTCTCCAATGACACGGTAATTACCGAAGATACACCGTAATCAAGCCCAATCTACCACTTACACTAAACATGCATTACCGTGTCGTTTTTCACAGTAATTTTGCTCATGAATCACCCAGCAGCTTTTTTTAGTTTTATTTGTGTTTAACGAATCGCTGCCTCACTCAAATGCTGAATGTGAGCGTATTTTCAGTCATGGAAACGATATTAATACGCAAAAAAGAAATAAATTTATGAAGAAAACAATAAAAGGAAATATTTTCGTTCAGCAATCAATAAATAGGATTGGTAAAAATTGTGTTGATTTTAGGCCCAACAGTGAGATGATTTGGAAAATGAACAATTCAATGTACGAAAAATAAGTTTTTTGTATTGTTTATGTCACAATAACTAGTTATTCTGATTCTAACCAATTATACCCAGTTGTGATAGCCATTTTAATGAAAATCAATAAAATAGTTTTACTTTAGTTACCTACACATATATAAAAAGTCTTAATTTTTTCCTTTACAAACATTATGAACATTGTATGATAACACGGTAATTGACACCGTAATTTTCAAGGTGATGCACCGTATTTTGCTTCAAAACCCGATATTTTCAAACCTAGCAACACAGTAATCAAAATTTTTCACATGGAGACACTAGGGTACGTACGGACATTTTCCATTATAAACATCCACGATTCGGTCCATGACCCTCAACAAACGTCTGAAATCGTGGGGAAAAATTGGCTGTTAAAAAATCGGCTGTACCAAGGTTTATGAGGGTTTATTCTGTTTATTTACTTTAGCCGTGTTTATTTTGTTTAATCTGAGGACCATACCTAAACACTTAATTGTTATTTTACTGTGTTTTATCTAATTCAAATTATTTAAATTTGAAAAGACAAAATAGTCAATATTTTTATATTTATTTACTTGTAATTCAACTATTTGTTTTTTGTTTGAAAGTTGATTTCAAGGTTTTACATCTACGTATTAAATTTTTTTTCATTTTCAGTTTGATTAAATCTTCAAAAACAGTTCGTCGTAATGCCACCCAATTCCATGATAAGATTCATAATATTTTTTTACAGCTGACAATTTTCAAAGATATAATTAATGTTGCTGTTAGCTTAATTTTGTCTCATTCATACACATAAGAAAATTTACATAATTTGGATTTGTCATTCATAAAAAAAATGCAAAAATGTTAGTACTAAAAATTGAGTTTCCTTCAAATTCTCTATAGGAAACGGCAATTTCATATGTAAAGACCTATTATTTTGGTATTTAATAGTCTCTAGCCTTAGAGGATATACCAAAGGAGACGCCTTTAACAGGCGTTCTCCTCTGCCAAAGGTATGAGATTCTATATCTAACGCGTTATATAAAACTAGTTCAGCCGCCATTTCTGTCATACGATTCCCGAACGTCTTTGCATAAAGAGCTCCGAGAAAAATGCCGTTTTGTGCTGTGTATGGGCGCAAAAAAATGTCTAACACATCAAATTTACAAAAAGATGGTGTTACATTTCACTTGTAAGTATATTTTTGGTTATTTCATTCGTAATTTACTCATATCCAACATTTTTGAAAATGTATAAAATTCATATTTGGCGCCATAACTTCTTCACGATGACGTAGGCGTACTCCCTACGAGACTAACTTAGTCTCGTAGGGAGTACGCCTACGTCACGATTCAGGAATGCGCCACAGCGAGACTATTTTTGGTGTTGCCAACTACTACAAAAAATTACCTAGAAATTCATCAATACCTTAACATTAATTCACCTTTACTTGATTTTTGTGTTGAGAAATATGCTACTATTTCATAAAGTGTACAGCAAAATTTAAGTATTTTTATTTTTCTTGTACCGAATCCACTGGTATTTTTATTTTTCTAAAACTAGTTTCAATTTATTCATCGTAGGCAGCAATATAAGCAATAGTTAATTAATATTTTTACTGAAAATATTACTAAATCTATTATAAATCTACTTGCTCGAAAAATTCAACAACTATTTTTTTTCTAAAACTTAAGAATTTACCTAAAAATCAGAACTTAAAAACTATGGCAACACAATAGTCTCGCTGCTCCAAACAGGCTGCCATCTTGCCTCGTCGGGAATAGCTAGGCATGTATCAGTTATTATCGATGGTAGTTATCGATAAAAGACAATCAGTTTTAAAATTTTAATAATTTCTTTTTTGTTAATGACTAATAAATAGATCTATCCCCATAAATGTTTTCAATCTCAGATAAATTTAAGTTATCTGAAGAAATTAAATGTTAATTGTATCTTATAATATTATATATTATATAAGGTCTTTCAATTGAAATTGAAAGTAATTTAGGAGGTGATTCAGTATCGTTAATACATCACATTCCACTGCAAAGTACTTTTTTTTGCGCGAACTTTTTCTTCACTTGTCCATACAAACTGAGTCAGCTGATCAGACCACTTTGTACTGAGAAGTAAAAAAAAAGTTCGCGCAAAAAAAAGTGCTTTGCAGTGGAATGTGATGTATTAACGATACTGAATCACCTCCTAAATTACTTTCAATTTAAAGTGAAAGACCTTTATTGTTAGCAACACAAGATGACGGAGCGCCCCTGCCGGACGAGCGTGGCAACAGTTTGAGTCATCGACGGCTGCGCGCGCACGGTGGATATAAAAGGCTGTAACTGAGCGGCGCGCGCCATTGTGTTTTGCAACTTTGTGCTGAAGTGATTAAATCATGGTTTACATTTCTTTCGTGACTCCTGACCAAAGACCTGCAGACCATTAGCCACCTGTATCTAACAATATCATACCGTGATGATACATAGCCTAATACCTTCCTCAAGAAACTACGTTACAATGAAAATTGCATCAAAATCCAATGAGATGTTCCCAAGTTATAAGCAAGCGTCCATACAGACACACAGACAGATGTTGCATTTTATATGTAGATATAGAGAAGATTTTGTCCACCTGAACAGATTCTGATGGAATGGTGTCAGTAATGTATTTATCGATAAACGTGTTCCCAACTCTATTAAATTTAACGCACACATTCAAAGACCGTACGTATTTACGTAAAATTGTGTTGCAGGTGTGCGAATTGCATGTGGGTGCGTTTGTAGGAACATGATTCGGTTATGTAAGGGTGGTTACCTCGTCTCCCACCAAACGTGGCAGAACCGACTGTATGTGGAAATACGCCTAAAACTGGTCCAGTGTTATTTTGTCTAAGTCTCTAGCATTTACGTTACGTCAATGGTCTCTAGACTTGCTCTAGACTAAAAAAAGATTGGTACACACATGACCGAATAAAACATGGTCATGTGTTTTATTTGAACTTTGACAATAGGATAGCATATGCATTTTTTCATGAGTGCGAGTGAATAAGGACCGTACGGCTTCGCTGAGATTTATAAATATTTGGAACACACTTTGATGGTCATCTGACAAGCTTGCTATTTTCATTCAGCACAGTGATTTCCAAAGTTTAAAACGAGTTGTATGCGAGCTAAATAATAATTATATGAAGCATGAATGTTGGGTTGTGCAATTCGGAAATGAATATCCCGTAGACCACGAGACATGCAACTGCCTCGAAACGTCGCACAGTGTTCGAAATGCTAGAATTACGGGCTCATTAAGGCTAAAACAGCTATCTCTTCGATTTTGATGTAAACATGTTAATTGGCAAGCCAGGTAGTCGGTCACACCAAATTCTGATTTTGGAAAACAATGGCCCACGAATACAACACTAATCACATCGATGAATAGGAGCAACGCCCGGACTCAATCAGTTGCGTGCATTCGCAGCTATCAGATGGTCGTGTTTATCAGTGGTTTTCTAGTACTTACCGAAGTGTCAGAATTTTTTGTTTGGTGTCAAAATGAAGACTGCTTTTTCAGGTATGTATGTACATATTTTTTATTTATATTTGTGGTTTGGCTAATTATAGGGACATTTTTAACATAACACACAAATAAATGTCATTTTTTTTTGCCTTGTTGGTATAACTTAGAGCGCCAAAAAAAAAGTATTTTTTGTTTCACTCTAATTTTTGTTTAATGATGTAGTACACTTATGTACCTTTAAATTAATACTATGCTGTAATTGCGAAAATCTGCGAAAGTTAGCTTAATTTATTATTTTGTTCTTAGGTTCAAACCGTGCGGGATTCAGTCGCCTACAGTTGGTGGAGTTTCTTTGGGAAAATAAACTTGCTTCTTAAGCCAATACTACCAATGCACGAAGACAGATGGTAGAGCTTATCTGTTCAGCGATACCTGGTGCATCGAAAGAAGAAGTGATATAATAATAATAATAATAATAATAATAATAGAACTGTTTATTTCAGGAAAAAAAATAACAACAATATGTTTACTTAAATCTAAAGTTTCAATCTTCAAATCTTAAGATTATATTACTTTAGATGGTTACCTCATCTCTTATAAATATCTTAAGCTTATTAATATTATCTTATTAATATTTTATACAATTTATTTTGTAATTTGGGTGCACATCCTCTCCATTTATGTATTTGTCGTGAATATAATACCTTTTTAATATATTCAAAGCCTGCTTATAGTGTGTAACTTCAATTTTGTCAACTAATGATTTTGGTAATTGGTTTAGTATAAAGGGTAGATTGTGCTTCCAAACTCTTTTGCCATATTCATTATTAAAGTTAGGTGTTCGAAAATTTGTGCTGTTACATAAAGTTCTTAAGTTACTAGGTCTTACATGTTTCTCTAGCCATGTAATTTTTTGTTGATTTTCTGATATAACTGCTAACTTGGCCTTGTCATAGATATTAAGCACTTTGCAATATTGGAACAGTCCATTATAGTTATCTTTATATTTATATTTTACTTTTAGGGGCACTATAGTTTTTAATAATCTTATTTGAATATTATAAATTTTTTGTAAATAGGTCCTGTAGGTACTTACTCCCGTAACTAGAAATACCATAGCTTATTACTGAGTCTGCCATTGACATATACAACAATCTTAGTGTGTTGTATGTGCAATTTATATTTCAGAACATTAAATTTGGATAGTAAACTTCTTAATTTATTGCATATACGTTCTATATGTGGACCCCAGTTAAATTTATTGTCAATATTTAGGCCAAGGTATGTATGCTGTTTTACAATCTCTAGAGGTTTACAGTCGCAGGATGTTTGTTGTGAGTGCATACAATCATGCTCATGGGCTATGATTCGTGGAATACAGCTAGTTTTAAGGTATGGTGAATGAATGTGTATTAGTTTGGTTTTTTGATAATTTATGGATAGACCAACATCATGCGCCCATTTACATAGCAGATCAAATTCATTTTGCATCGTTCGCTGCGCTAAATCTATTTCTTGGTGCGCTGTTATCAGACAGGTGTCGTCAGCAAATTGGTACACAGAGCCGTGCTGGAATATTTTACACATATCATTAACGTATATTAGATATTCGGTAGGCCCTAAAATTGAACCTTGGGCCGTGCCATGCAGGGTGGGCATTAGATCACTTCGCTCTCCGGCTATACTGACCGCATTGTATCTGTTTGTATGGTAGTTTTTGAACCATTCCAACAGTGGGCCCTGTATACCATTTTGTTGCAATTTTTTGTACAATGTTTGGTAATTAAGCGTGTCAAATGCTTTGCTGAAGTCAATCATAACTGCTAGAACATGTTTTCTATCATTCAAGTGATGGTTTACCTCGTCCGTAAATAAAGACAATAATTGAGTTGTACTTTTTTTCTTTTGAAAACCAAATTGTTTCTCATGAATGACGTCATTACTTGACAAGAATTCATTGATCTGTTGATCGAAATACTTTTCAATTATTTTGTCTACACAGGATAAAATTGTTATAGCTCTATAGTTATTTGTGTCTTTATAACTGCCTTTCTTATGTATTGGTCTGACCAGACCAATTTTTAATTTATCTGGATAAGTAGAACAAGAAATGCATTGATTTATTAAATGCCTTAGAACAGGTGCAATTTTAGCTGAAATGAATTTTATGTCTTTTGCTCTTATTTTATCATAACCTGGACTTTTTTTCTCATTCATTTTGTTAATTATTTTTCCTATTATGTTTTCATTTATTTTATTAATTTTTAGGGATATAGTTGGGGTGTTTATATATGTATTCTCGTCAAGCAATGGTATGTCACATGTGTTTAGTACATTTTTTACGTTATCTACAAAATCTTGAGCAAATTTATCTGACACATTTTTTGCTTTCATTCTAAAGGAGTTAAGAAGTATATCATCAATGGCTTTTATTATTCTTCCTGATAATCTGTTAAGTATTTCCCACATTTTCTTTGGGTTTTTAAAGTTATCACAAATTTCTTTTTTAGTTGAGTTATTTCTAGCCTTATTCATATATCTATTTGTTCTATTTCTATATTGTTTATAAATTAACTCATTTTTTTTATTTGTTACATCGCTTAAGTGTATCTGGAGTAGTTTATTCTTTTTATTTGACATTTGTATCAGCTTGTCTGATATCCAGTTACATTTGTATTTATTTTTCTTATTTACTGGTTTACCATGTATAGACTTTGTATATATATTATCAAATTTTTGTACTATAAACTCAAGAATGTCATTTGGTTCACATTTATTATAAATTGGGCTCCAATCAACCTTATCAAGCTCCTGTCTGACCATGCTATCATCTAACTTATTAATGGTTATATTCTGTTTACTTGATTGCGAGCTGATAAGCGACAGACCGGTTATAAAGTGATCAGCTAGTGCACTACGCACAACAGCTGAGTGAATCACGTGACCGCGGCCGCTTCTCTCGGGAATGTCGCGTACGAAGATGTGGTCAATGCAGGTTTTGGATGTGCCTTTTACTGTGGTCTCGATTCTAGTGTATTGTGTTATGCAGCAATGGAAACCTAACTCAGACAGGGTGTTTAGATAGGAGCTTGCTAAAGTATTTGAGTCCTTAATATCCAAATTCATGTCACCAACAATTAAGCAGTTAGTATTTTTAGGGTAATTACTCAAGAGTCCTGATAACTCACGAATAAAATTGTACAGATTTAATTTAATTACCAATTGATGACCAAGGTTTCGTTATTTTCTAACAACTTCTTGACGCGGTATAAGAAAGCTACCCGTAAGAAGGATTATTTTCTATTCAAGTACGCAGAGTGGCTATCTAAAGACATCCTTATAATATGTCCTGATGTACAACAGTATTGCCCAGATACCACAGAACCAGCACCATCCACGTCATCAACACCTATACTTGCTCGTCGAAAGAAAGAATTTTCTGCAACGAGCTCTTCAACGAAGAAAAGGCGTACAAAGTTATTGTTGACCACTCACTCTCCGGAAGAACTTGTACAAGCTACTCAAACGAGCTTCATGAAGAAAGGGAAAAGGAATGTTGCTGCAGTCTTGAAAAAAGTTGTTTTATCTAGCCCGGGAACCATTAGAACCATCAAAAAATGAAAAAAACAAAACCTGAGATACGCCCATACACTCCACAAGAAGCGTTGGCCTTATTCATAAATGCGAAGCTAACTGTGGCACAGTACAGAGACATAAAAAAAAGGCGCCAAACTTAGAAACTGTGATATTTATATATGTGAATAACACCCACTTAATTTGGTTTTGTGCCCGAATAACAGCTAGGGAGATCACCAGGCATCACGTTGGGACGGTAATAATCGTCGGTGAAACTAGGGTGTACCGATTGTGGACTGTGACTTGCATTTCACAGTTTACACTCGGAACACCTCTGACACCCCCTCGTGGATTCATGTCGTAACAATGTATTTATTTTTTATTTAATTTGGTTGAAATAATATGTAAAGAAGAGTCAAGTCAAAAGAGCTAGCTATGACAAGAAGAGTTTATCTGACTCAGTTGATGAATGTGAAAGAAATGAAAGAGGTGTGGCAGGATCGTAGTGTATGAAAGTCTAAGATTCCCTTTCCTTCTGAGAGACAGACGTGACTATGTGTGTGAATATACATGACTAGGTACACAAATCTGAAGAGGTGTGTCAGGATCGTAGCAGATGGCAATATGTGGTCTCATACCTACCCCGCTGGAACACAGATGTAAGTTTATGTATGTGTACATCTTTTTTACTAGGGTTTGTGTAGGGAAATACAAAGTGAGCCCGTAATTATAGCATTTCGAACACTGTGCGTCGGGTGTCCTCTTAAAAAAAAAAAAAGGTAAAACGTTTGATCGCGGTAGATCCGTTTATATATATTATGTGCAGGTACGAAACGGGAGAGTATAAAGTTAAAAATTATGCTTTTTTACCCATCACATATTTCTCCCCACCATTATTTTACAACATACTCGTAGGAAATTGCGGACCGCTCGAAATACCTCTATATAGATAAATATCGAATTTACAGTAGAACGCGGCTATGAAGTCAATCCTGAGACATGCCTCTATGGTTGTACACGTTCGATCATCGTATCGATAAAATTCGTCAAGTGAGTTAAGTCGAATGGAGTTATCAGATGTATGTATACGAAGGAAAGTGAAAAAAAAAAACATGTAGGTAGAGATAATATTTATATTCTTTACTTTATTATGTATCACTTTCCGAAGCACCATCACCATTATCACTACTGGAATCGTTTGTATTAATAACTAACTCAAATGTTTACTATACTCCCAGAGGTTAGTAATAAAGAAACAAACTCATTTATTTATTAATATTTATAATTAACTGAACGAGAATATTACTAATATAACTAATTTTACAATTAAGTAATACGTTTTATTTAAATTAATGCACATCATCATGAAACATAAACAATATTTTTGGCTATACGAACTTCTTAACGTGTATCGATATATTGTCTGTGATATTATTGCCACTCACTATTCTGTCACACGCAATAAGTAAATATGTAATTTTTTCCTATGGTTGACATTGTCATTATTCAGAAACTTCATAGTTGCGCAATCTGTCAGGATTGACTTCATAGCCGCGTTCTACTATAGGCACGAATAAACCTACGACAAAATTACATGTGACAGAAAAATAAAGATTTAAAATCCAATTCAGATATCCGGTATGACTTATCTGAATAAGTCTGTCAAGTGCAAGTTAGATATGCACACTGATAGTTCTGTAAAACGCTTCCTAATTTATTTCTAAGTACTTTAAAATTTCCCCGATTCCAGACTTTTAAAAGTTTGAGAACCATTCATAGCGTGATGTCGTCGACATGTGCCGCCCATTCGGAACACAAAACCCCCACAAATCAGCGAGGAACGTACCATGCTTTCATGTATTTTCAAGAGAAACAAAAAGCTATAATTCCATAACATAATTTATTTCTAAGTTACATCCCTTCCACTCATCCACCAACAGCTCAATTCCTCCTCCTGCGAACCCTGGAGATTCGCCAAGCGTTAGGTTCTTCATACTTATTGTACAAGGGTTCCAGTCGCTGGTTCTTCTTGAACTTTGAAAGTTTCGTCGGGTCCGAGAACTTGAAGAATGCTGGCGCGAACTCAACGAGCCACTTGGGGTCTATTGTGGTCACTTCACGCATGTACTCCTTGGTTGTTTGTACCAGCTCGTGGTAGATGACCCTGGGGAATGGAAACAGTTTAAAATTATTTTTGGACAAGAAATGACTTGACGAAAGGCAATATCAAAAGTACCCGGAATAAAACAGCTTGTATGACTAGATTGATGGATATCGAAGATACGAAAGAAGTGTGTCAGGAGGATCGTAGCAGATGAAAATCTGTAGTCTCTGCCTACCCCTCTGGGAGACAGGCGTGAGTATATTTATGTATGTAGGAAATGACTAGCAAAAATTGTTTGATGGATGGAAAGGTTATTGGTAACTGGTACCAGTGGAATAAATTATGTAAAATGGTTAATGGTAAGTGGTACCAGTGGAGTAAATTATGTAAAATGGTTAATGGTAAGTGGTACCAGTGGAGTAAATTATGTAAAATGGTTAATGGTAAGTGGTACCAGTGGAGTAAATTATGTAAAATGGTTAATGGTAAGTGGTACCAGTGGAGTAAATTATGTAAAATGGTTAATGGTAAGTGGTACCAGTGGAGTAAATTATGTAAAATGGTTAATGGTAAGTGGTACCAGTGGAGTAAATTATGTAAAATGGTTAATGGTAAGTGGTACCAGTGGAGTAAATTATGTAAAATGGTTAATGGTAAGTGGGACCAGTGGAGTAAATTATGTAAAATGGTTAATGGTAAGTGGTACCAGTGGAGTAAATTATGTAAAATGGTTAATGGTAAGTGGTACCAGTGGAGTAAATTATGTAAAATGGTTAATGGTAACTGGTACCAGTGGAGTAAATTATGTAAAATGGTTAATGGTAAGTGGTACCAGTGGAGTAAATTATGTAAAATGGTTAATGGTAAGTGGGACCAGTGGAGTAAATTATGTAAAATGGTTAATGGTAAGTGGTACCAGTGGAGTAAATTATGTAAAATGGTTAATGGTAAGTGGGACCAGTGGAGTAAATTATTTTATTTTTTATTTTTTTTCTTTTATTTTATTATTTAAATTATGTAAAATCCGCACTTTGCCTGTTAATAGGAGCTAAAAGTTAGTCAGATACAGTTTCATTGATAGTAATGGCGATTTACAAAAAAAAACTTATAAAAAGATGGGGATCCATACTTTTCATCAGATAATTAGCAGGATGATGCAAGAATATTTGAGGCATGACCCATACATTTGGACATTGTCTTCATCTGTAAAGAACCATGACTATATAGTAAACGTCTCTCTCTTAGTTTTTCCTTCTCCCACGTGAACCTATGATAGTCATCAATAGAATAGAATAGCTTTATTTGGTATTTCCACATTTTTACTCAAAACTAAAAACTAGAGACTAATAAAATAATACCAAATAGGTCTCCACTCAGCATGTGTCATGAGCATGGCTAGCGCCATGACGCTGATTTACAGTTAATGCCTATACAAGGTGAATTTTTGAGACGGGACAGTAAGGGCAGGTACCTTAACCGTTATAGTTACAGGAAAACCCTTTTAGAAGACTATCCATAAATTTTCAAGATATTCTGAACTGCATTTACAGATTTTGGAAAAAATGTACAGTCAGCAAGAAAATAGTCATTTTAAACAAAAACTTTTTTTGGTGCCAATCGATCCTGTTTCTTAAAAGAATCAAAAGTCTCTACTGGACCGACTGAGGTTTGAGTACTAGAAATGTCAGAAATCGCAAAAAACTTTTCCCATACATTTCGGAAAAAGAGTCAAACCTCTAAATTAGCCAAACTTTTTGGTATGGGTAGATCTGCCATAATCCGCTATAAAGAATACTGACTGAAAAAGAAGGTAAGTAAAAAAAAGTTATAATTTCAAACTTCGAATTCGATTATTAATTCTTGGGTTATTTCAGGTCATTCATATGTTTGTGCTGAGAAAATTCTAGATTGTTAGTTGTAATTTATGTACTTCTTGTTAAAAAATGTCTTTAAATCGCAAACGTTTGGACTTAATTGAAGCGTATTTTGTAAATAATAGGAACACAGAATCTGCATTGGTGTGGTACGCGAATAAGTATCCATTTGAAGAACAAACCTTTTGAAGAATCTCAAAGAATATGGTTCATTCAAAAAGAAGTTAGTGCGGCAGCCTCGTGTACTGGACATAGACACGGAGATTGCTATTTTAACCTATGTGGAATTTGATCCAGAGATATCGTCCAGATATGTCGCTCTTGAAGTGGATGTTTCCCAGTCACTTGTATTAAAGACTATGAAAAAACATAAAAAGTTTTTTGCGATTTCTGACATTTCTAGTACTTAAACCTCAGTCGGTTCAGTAGAGACTTTTGATCCTTATAAGAAACAGGATCGATTGGCATCAAAAAAAGTTTTTGTTTAAAATGACTATTTTCTTGCTGGCTGTACATTTTTTCCAAAATCTGTAAATGCAGTTCAGAATATCTTAAAAATGTATGAATAGTCTCCTAAAAGTGTTTTCCTGTAACTATAACGGTTAAGGTACCTGCCCTTACTGTCCCGTCTCAAAAATTCACCCTGTATACAAGTTGTAACAAAAAAGTGTAACCATATTTGAAGAACTTATTCAGTCAATGGTATAGAACAACTTTTACTATGGAGCCAACCCTGTAATCTAAAAAAAAAATCTGCCCTTCCATACATTTCAGCCGAGCGGCATTGCATTTTTCTATAAAAAGTTAATTTTTTTTCGAGATACAGGGTTTGTTCCATAGTAAAAGTTGTTTTATACCATTGACTGAATAAGCTCTTCAAATATGGTTACACCTTTCTGTTACACGTTGTATATATGTCATAAGTATACCTATATCAAAAATAAAATAATAAGTAAAGTTTATATTTCAAAAAACAATCCAGTATCCCTAAACCAACAAATAACAAACACCAAAAACCAATCCCAAACGACAACAGTTTTAAATTATTACAACAATAGCAATACTAAATAAATATACAAGGTGATTTTGTGAACATCGTCCAAATTCATATTTGAGCCTTGGTAAGTGATCAGCATCATGAACCAATAATGATTTTTGTAAATTTCATAAAATGAAATTTCGACTCCCCATAGTGATTCACTCAGGACTGGGAGTGAATTACAATGAGAAGTCGAAATTTCACTACACGAATTTCACAAAAATTGTTATACATTCATGATAAGGATCACTTACCAATCCTCCAGTATGAATTTGGACGATGATCAAAAAGTCACCTTGTATATTCGAACAAGAAAGAAGAAAAGCAAATCTGGATATGAATAATAGCAGTAATAATGTATCTATTTCTATTCTATATTCATGCAATATCAATATCAACTTACCACTCTGGTTGTCGATTGAACAGCGCACTGGAAGGATGAATGTAGACCACTTGACTGTCCACGAGGGTTCTGTACCCCTCCTGCGGGTCCTTCTTAGCGGCGTTCCTGAAGAACCCTGAACAGATCGTCTTCTGTATCTTGACCGTGTTTTTACCGGCTGTTACTACGTCCAACTTGTGCCTGGAAACATTATCAAAATGATAATAGTCAATATGAAACAAAGGTTTTGATGATCAGTCAGTAAGTGGGACTGTTAGTTGCAGGGCGGCATTTTGATGATCAGTCAGTAAGTGGGACTGTTAGTTGCAGGGCGGCATTTTGATGATCAGTCAGTAAGTGGGACTGTTAGTTGCAGGGCGGCATTTTGATGATCAGTCAGTAAGTGGGACTGTTAGTTGCAGGGCGGCATTTTGATGATCAGTCAGTAAGTGGGACTGTTAGTTGCAGGGCGGCATTTTGATGATCAGTCAGTAAGTGGGACTGTTAGTTGCAGGGCGGCATTTTGATGATCAGTCAGTAAGTGGGACTGTTAGTTGCAGGGCGGCATTTTGATGATCAGTCAGTAAGTGGGACTGTTAGTTGCAGGGCGGCATTTTGATGATCAGTAGTGGGACTGTTAGTTGCAGGGCGGCATTTTGATGATCAGTAGTGGGACTGTTAGTTGCAGGGCGGCATTTTGATTCAAATTCAAATTGATGATCAGTAGTGGGACTGTTAGTTGCAGGGCGGCATTTTGATGATCAGTAGTGGGACTGTTAGTTGCAGGGCGGCATTTTGATGATCAGTAGTGGGACTGTTAGTTGCAGGGCGGCATTTTGATGATCAGTAGTGGGACTGTTAGTTGCAGGGCGGCATTTTGATGATCAGTAGTGGGACTGTTAGTTGCAGGGCGGCATTTTGATGATCAGTAGTGGGACTGTTAGTTGCAGGGCGGCATTTTGATGATCAGTAGTGGGACTGTTAGTTGCAGGGCGGCATTTTGATGATCAGTAGTGGGACTGTTAGTTGCAGGGCGGCATTTTCTTATTGCGTTAAACTAGCAACTTGAAATTTTTACAGCAGTATACTAAAGTTTCAGTATTCGATATAAATTTAACTTGACACCTAGGCCATTTCTGAGAAAAAGGACCTTGATTCACGGACATACAAATAGACAACAAAGTGATCTTGTGAAGGGTTCAATTTTTTCCATTATGATTACACAGATACAGAATACAGCATCTTAAAAAACCGGCCAAGTGCGAGTCGGACTCGCGCACGAAGGGTTCCGTACCATTATCTATAAAAACGGCAAAAAAGAAACATGTCTGTTGTATGGGAGCCCCCTTAAATATTTATTTTATTCTTTTTTTTAGTATTTGTTGTTATAGCGGCAACAGAATATTTCACGGCTATGAAATTTTCAATTGTCTAACCATCACGCACGGTTCATGAGATACAGCCTGGTGACAGACGGACAGCGGAGTCTTAGTAATAGGGTCTCATTGGTTACCCTTTGGATACGGAACCCTAAAAACGATGGGTCTCGCTCAAATCATATCATCTTACCGATCCATGATCCCGAGCAATTGCTTCCTGACATCCTGAGCGCGTTTCAACGTCCTGATCTGCACAAAGTTCTCATAGCACCAGGCGTTGGAGAACTTGTTGTTCTTCCAGCTGTTGTAGACGGCCAGCAGCGTCAAGTGATCTCCTTCCGGTTGGTTGAATTTGGCCTTCTTCTGGTCAGCGAGCGCTTGCTTGTCCTTCGGTCGGTAGAACACGTTCTGTACGCTGAGCATCGACACGATGGTGAGGATCTCGTCGGAACACTGCAGGGCGACCGACATTATGAGGATCTTCGACAGGTTCGGTTCGAGAGGGAATTCTGCCATCTGAAACAAGACATATTTTTAGATTTACCTAAGTTTAGTTGCTTGTAACTGGAGTAAGCAAAACTTTGCTAGGAGTTTGCCCTTTGTCCACAAAAATCCATTGAAAAGATCCATTGATGGATTTTTGTGGACTTTATGTCCACTTTAATCCATTACTTAGGACTGTTGTAGTCTCAGATTGAGGTCGAATACGTCGCGTCGCTGGTAACGCTTTATTTCTTAATATAAAAATCAAGTTTGTGACACATAACGTCTTTATAATCAGATTTATCAGTCTCGAGACACTTGCTTGAAAAAAATAGCACATATCGTATTGATACTGGTGATTTACTTTAAAACTTATTTCAAAATAGTTTGAAATATTTAAGAATATTTTAATTAAACAAGAAATAAACAGCAATATGAAAACTCGGTAAGAACAGGCATCATGACGCGACCAACTTAATTATGAGCGTGGCAAATGTCATGCTGTTTCATTACGCTATAAGGTGCACGCTCCATGAAACTTGCGAGGACAACACATTCGTGCCGATTTTGTCGCGGGCGCATAATTGAAAACTTGTTTCAGGAGAAACCAGTTTGGCAAGACTGTGGACATTTTCAAACATTACTTTTGGTTATTATTAATCTGGATAACATTTTCGATGTTAGACTCGTATTAATTTTATCTAAAACAATAAAAACATATTCGGATACACCTTTGGTAAAAATACGTTAAAATTACGTACGGGTTTGTTGATAAGATAGTAAAGCCGATTCTAAAGGCTTTAATTTTAGTTTTAGTGCTGTCAAAACTAAATTTCATTAATTGCAAAATAGTCCTTAAGAGTAAAGAACAGAATCTAAATTACTTTGGAATAATTTTATGTTTTTCAGAATCGGCTACATTACTCAAATTTCACGATTTTTAGTTCACAGATCTAGATAATGTTATTGGTCTCAGTCTAAAATATTATAATAACATTCCATAGACACCCCACAATGTGGTGACAGGTTTGGTTGTGATGACGCCTCAATGAGGCGCCGCAACCAGGATACTGTGTAGCACGTACCCTGCGGCCCAGTCTGGTGAGCAGTCCTTCCGAGTCGAGCGCGGAGAGCGAATGCAGTTGCTCGAGCGCCATGATGAGCGAGTCCACCGGCGGCGCGTCCATGAAGTCGAAGTGCAGCAGGTCGTTGATCCCCATCGTCTTCAGTTGGAGTACCTGCCAGGCGAGGAATATGTTGAGTACAACAATTTGTGCATCCTACGCAAAGTGACGGTTCGGGAACCGGGACGAAGCAGCTATATTTGTCCCCTTTCTCGAACTGTCTCTTTATGGGGTTTCGATCTAAATTATATCGGGCTAATATAGGTACCGATTCGGTGAAGCACATCTTAACTTATTTGACAGGACTAAACTTATTTTAAGCGTTCTGTCCTTGTCTTTTCGATAAAGAAAGAAAAAGACAGGACGCTTAAAATAAGGTTAGTTCTGTCAAATAAGTTAAGACGTGTTATGCCGAATCGATACCAATATCTAATATTATCTTTTTGTTTTCGGTATTTATTTATGTATTCTATTGTATTGTTATTTTAATTGTATAGTGCATTGGATCTGTGGTCTGTAATTCTATGCAAATAATAAAAAAGTACATTTGTAGGAGCTATGCTAAAATTAACTTGATAAAAAATGATATATATACAGTACCAGGCCATTTGAAAGTCGCATCGTGCTTTAAAAAGAGATACTCGGCTAGCTTCGGCTACCTTCGGCTTTGTAGAGCGTCATCTCTGTCACACGAAACACTAACAGTCCGGTATCTGACAAGTTGACATCGGTTGACAAGTGTGACAGAGATGACGCTCTACAAAGCCGAAGATAGCCGAAGCTAGCCGAGTATCTCTTTTTAAAGCACGATGCGACCTTCAAATGGCATGGTACTGTACCTTGATAACAGCTCACCTCTGGATAGGATAGCCGACCTGCTGGATCTGCTGAAACTGGTCGGCTATCACGATCAAAAATACTTATTGAGGTGAGCCGTTTTGCAATAATCATGTTTTATCCAGAAGTTTCATTATATTCATAATCAATGGATATGTAGAGTCATGAGATTGCTGACTATAGCAATTAGCAACCGCGGATGACTTGTGGCAAGGCACGTAGCCACGCCAGTTCTCTTCCCGACATTGTATAGTATCAACGTGTTTTCTTGTGTGGTTTTAGCCACTGGATTATATCGGACTACTGAATGTTAACTTGTGTTTCACTCAGTCTACACACCCGACATTGCCAAAGATATATATCCAAAAAAATAACACAGACTAATTTAACAAAAACTACAAATATATTAATTTAATAATTATTATTATTTCATGTTGATTTCTATTTTACGTTTTGACCTAACACAGAAAAAGTCCAAATAGAAGATGACGTTTTTAATTTTATTATTTTTAATAGACCTGGATTAAATGGACATTGAAGGTATCTTTAAATGAAATCCATAATTTACTGATCACACTGAACAAAAAAATATGTCCGCAAAAATGAAAAACGAAATTAACGAAATTTGCCTACCCATGCTTTCGTACAAAATTAGTACGAAAACGTAATAATATTTTTCATTTCCGCTCTAGCTTATGTGATGTGACCTCACAAAGGCTGATGAAACAAAAAGTTCAAATAAAAGTTTATTTAAAATATCCATCCATCAGCCTAGTCCGTCCACTGTTGGACATAAGCCTTTCCAGGACTTTGCCACTCCCGGCGGTCATCCTGGAAGAATTGCCCATACACGCTGGGCAGGCGGGTTGGTGAGCGCGGTGCCGGAACCCTCGCACCAGTGACGCCGCTGCCCGTCACCGGTCTGTTCCATATAAGGCCCAGCTATTAGGGATGGATATATCGCCATCCATCGGTCCCAGGCATGGTGGGCCTCCTGGTTTTTGCTTGTGAGCTGTCATCTTACTCTCCCCCTAATTACTTCGAGGGGGTCTCCAAGTAAGATGGTGGTACCTCCACAGTCGAGCCCGGCATCGGCTCTACCATCTTGGAATTTTATTAAAATATAATATATTTAAAATATAAACAGTTTTATTTCTTCGAACATTAATGTCTCTTCGCATCAAAAAAAAAAATTTTTTTTTAAATTTCTTCATGAACAGATTAGTGCATAGCAATCAAGAAATCAAGTAAAAGAAAAAAAAATGTTTGATATATGTATATCGAATATATACATACATATATAAAAAATCCGTTTTTTTTTTTATTATAGTAATCCGATTTTTTCGAACCTTGTAGGCAGGTTTTTTATGAAGATTAATTTTGTTTCATCGGGCACCAAGTTAAACTCCTCGTTTAAAGAAGTTGTATGAGTAGAAAATGAAAAGGTTGGTTCTCATTGAACCTTGTTCCTGGTCCCTGGCCGGGTCTCCGGTATGGGTTCGGGCGGCTGATTGGATTTCACCTTGTATAATATATATTTTACCTATCATTTTAATCGTATATATATTGCTACATAAATTAAATAAACCTTTAATTTAGTTCATGTACATTTATTATTTTATTACATATATTTTCTTTATTAGATTAAATTTGACGTGTAAAAAGTGTATATATCTATAACCTGCTTTGCAAAATAAACTATTTGAATTTGAATTGAATTTGAAAAGACAAACGATGCACCAATTAACAAATCGTACAATTATAGTGCGTAAAATATAGCTCGAGCCCTGTGACAGCTGTCAGCGCTATACATATTTGAGCATGAGAAAGAGAGTTAGAAATACTAATTGTGTAGCGCTGTCCTGCTGTCACAGGGCTCAAGCTATATTATACGCACTATAGTAACTCACAGTGGTAGCGAGGTTGGTCCGTTGTATCTCCGGCACCGGTGTCGGCATCATCTCGTCCCGGTACGCCCGCTCCGTGTTCAGTCGGTACGTCTTGCCTTTTAATAACAAATCGTACAATTAGTAACTCACAGTGGTAGCGAGGTTGGTCCGTTGTATCTCCGGCACCGGTGTCGGCATCATCTCGTCCCGGTACGCCCGCTCCGTGTACAGTCGGTACGTCTTGCCTTTTAATAACAAATCGTACAATTAGTAACTCACAGTGGTAGCGAGGTTGGTCCGTTGTATCTCCGGCACCGGTGTCGGCATCATCTCGTCCCGGTACGCCCGCTCCGTGTACAGTCGGTACGTCTTGCCTTTTAATAACAAATCGTACAATTAGTAACTCACAGTGGTAGCGAGGTTGGTCCGTTGTATCTCCGGCACCGGTGTCGGCATCATCTCGTCCCGGTACGCCCGCTCCGTGTTCAGTCGGTACGTCTTGCCTTTTAATAACAAATCGTACAATTAGTAACTCACAGTGGTAGCGAGGTTGGTCCGTTGTATCTCCGGCACCGGTGTCGGCATCATCTCGTCCCGGTACGCCCGCTCCGTGTACAGTCGGTACGTCTTGCCTTTTAATAACAAATCGTACAATTAGTAACTCACAGTGGTAGCGAGGTTGGTCCGTTGTATCTCCGGCACCGGTGTCGGCATCATCTCGTCCCGGTACGCCCGCTCCGTGTACAGTCGGTACGTCTTGCCTTTTAATAACAAATCGTACAATTAGTAACTCACAGTGGTAGCGAGGTTGGTCCGTTGTATCTCCGGCACCGGTGTCGGCATCATCTCGTCCCGGTACGCCCGCTCCGTGTACAGTCGGTACGTCTTGCCTTTTAATAACAAATCGTACAATTAGTAACTCACAGTGGTAGCGAGGTTGGTCCGTTGTATCTCCGGCACCGGTGTCGGCATCATCTCGTCCCGGTACGCCCGCTCCGTGTTCAGTCGGTACGTCTTGCCTTTTAATAACAAATCGTACAATTAGTAACTCACAGTGGTAGCGAGGTTGGTCCGTTGTATCTCCGGCACCGGTGTCGGCATCATCTCGTCCCGGTACGCCCGCTCCGTGTACAGTCGGTACGTCTTGCCTTTTAATAACAAATCGTACAATTAGTAACTCACAGTGGTAGCGAGGTTGGTCCGTTGTATCTCCGGCACCGGTGTCGGCATCATCTCGTCCCGGTACGCCCGCTCCGTGTACAGTCGGTACGTCTTGCCTTTTAATAACAAATCGTACAATTAGTAACTCACAGTGGTAGCGAGGTTGGTCCGTTGTATCTCCGGCACCGGTGTCGGCATCATCTCGTCCCGGTACGCCCGCTCCGTGTTCAGTCGGTACGTCTTGCCTTTTAATAACAAATCGTACGATTAGTAACTCACAGTGGTAGCGAGGTTGGTCCGTTGTATCTCCGGCACCGGTGTCGGCATCATCTCGTCCCGGTACGCCCGCTCCGTGTACAGTCGGTACGTCTTGCCTTTTAATAACAAATCGTACAATTAGTAACTCACAGTGGTAGCGAGGTTGGTCCGTTGTATCTCCGGCACCGGTGTCGGCATCATCTCGTCCCGGTACGCCCGCTCCGTGTACAGTCGGTACGTCTTGCCGGGCCCGGTGCGTCCCGCACGTCCCGCTCGCTGCTTCGCGGCCGCCTGGAACATTGTGACGTTGGAAATAACATTCATATCTTTTCGTGTTCGTTGAGTGAGTTCACAAGAGCAACATTATATTATTTTCAATACAAGTGCTCGTAAAGGCCCACTTTTTATGCATCAAAACCGAACAGAATGTCGATTATTTTGCCCTAGGGCTTTATTATTATATATATTTTTTAATTTATTTGCAATGGTTGGCTAACCTGCAGCCTTTCCTGTGTGCCATAGATGTTATACTTTTTTTCCACTGTTTAACGGCTCTGGATACAGTCCTTTTGAGCCAATTTAAAGTTCACAAGATTATATTTGTTTTGATTTCCTCACACTATGCATTGAAACACGTAATATGATACACGGGCGTAAAAGCAATAAATTACTCGGTGACGTTTAAAACACTCGCTATGCTCGTGTTTTAAATCGTCCTCGTAATTTATTCCTTTTCGCCCTTGTAGCATAAACTACTACTGTGCTATCTATAATTTGTGTACATTTTTAAAATTTCATGTTTTCTTTAATTATTATGTTAGGCAACTAAAGTTACATAAACGGCCCTCAGGTCTCATTTGTGAGGGTATTAAGTATGTAAGTAAATAAACTTACCTGTGATATAGGCGTCACAACCAGCGAGTCCATTCCAGTCTTCGAATTATAGACCTTCTGCTTCACGAACCCTGGATCGACCACGTAGTAGATACCGTCGATCGTCAGCGAGGTCTCCGCGATATTGGTCGCGATCACCACCTTCCTGCTGCCAGGCGGCGCCGGCTCGAAGATCCGGGTCTGCATCTCGGAAGGCAGCGCCGAGTACACGGGCAGGATTATAAGTTCCGGCACATCCGGGCCTAGAGACTTCATCCTCTCGTACAGGATCTCGCAAGCCGTGTCGATCTCCTCTTGACCCGTCAGGAACAACAGAATATCGCCTGGAGGCTCGCGCAAATGGATCTGCATGACAGTAATTAAGGACGCGTCCAGGTAATCAGTTTCCGGTTCCTTGGTGTATAGGACTTCTACTGGGAACGTTCGTCCCGGGATGGTAAAGATTGGTGCCTCGAAGAAGTACTGAGAGAATTTAACGGCGTCCAAAGTGGCGGATGTGACGATGAGCTTCAGTTCCGGTCGCTTTTGTACGGCTTGCTTGAGCAGACCGAAGAGGACGTCCGTGTGGATAGTGCGCTCGTGGGCCTCGTCCAGCATGATGACGGAGTAGGTCTTCAGGTCGAGGTCCATCAGACACTCGCGGAGCAACATGCCGTCTGTCATGTATCTGGAACACACGGTCGGAAATTTAGAATTTACCCTTCCATGTTAGAAGGGAGACAGAGAAAAGGAGAGAAGAAGGACGACAGAAGAAAAGCTATGTGTCAGATAAAGAAGAATTCTGAAGTCCTATGAAAACAAGACAAGTTAGAGACAAAATAGAACAACTACAAACAAAGCCCAGGCAGGCAAAAAACAAAAGAGTCCATTGTAAATTATTACACCTTGGCACCGGACTACTTCAAACTACGCATTGAAATGTGAGCTTTAAATTGTATCGCGTACGTAACATTTTGCAAGTGTACTACGCGCCGCGCCTCCGTCCACTATACAATAATTTGAGCAAATACGAGTCGTAATCGTGCACCAAGGGCTCCATACCACCACACTACACAGGTACGGAATCCTAAAAGTATTATGGCAAGTCACAACAATATATATGCCATAGCAACATTAATGCGACAAAAACAAGCCGTTGAAATGGTAGCGCCATTCGCCAAAAATTCGCGGCTCCCGCTGAGTACGGAACCCTAATATCGTAATCGCTATATTTTTCCAGTAATCTTTACGTAATCGACCAATCACCTATTACCATTTTTTTCGGTCTTTTTGAAGTGGTCTGTGCCGGTCCGTATGCAATAACCTATATCACTAACACATTAAACTTAAGAATAGATAATAATTATACCAACTTATCTGAAGAAGAAGTGAAGTGAAAAAAATTAATGCCTCGGTGGTTTCGGCAAATAGAGAGTATGAATGATGAAAGTGCGGAAGCTACAACAGCTCGACCAGGCCGCCCTAGAAGGACGTATGCCGATCAAATTGACGCCATACTGAAGAAGGGCATTGTCAAAAGTACCCGGAATACAAGAACTTGTATGACTAGATTGATGGATGTAGAATGTGTAAAAGGTGTCTCAGAATCAGAATCGTAGCAGATGTACCTTCGAAGAAATAGCCATGGGCGTAGCCAGCCATGGGCTCAGGGTGGGGCACACCTACCTACACCACGAAATCTACCATCCATCTGTGTCTCTAACTTCAGCGGTTTGGGCTCTGGGCGTATGCCAATTTGTTAATTAGTCAATTTAGAGGTGTATATCTATCTATAGATAGTACTTTCAGGTGCAGTAAGTAAACAATTACACATATGTATTATAGGTTGTTAGTACCTAGATAATTTAATTGTTTAGGTTTGGTTAGGTACCTTACAGGTCAGAGCCAGGGTGGGGCAAGCGCCTCACCATGCCCCACCGTGGCTACGCCCATGGAAATAGCGCACTTTTCACTCTGATCATTATGGTAATACGTGCGAAGTGGGTCTGCGGATTTTTCCTCGATAGTACATCTGTGGTCTCTGCCTACCCCTCAGGGAGACAGGCGTGTCTGACTTACTTGATGACAGTCTCGGGACTGGTGCAGTCCTCGAACCGGATGGTGTACCCGACTTCCTGTCCGAGCCGACAGCCAAACTCCTCGGCGACGCGCTTGGCGACAGACATGGCGGCGACACGACGCGGCTGAGTGCACGCCACCTTCCCGCGCGCCGTCAGCCCGCACTCCGCGAGGTACTGCGTGATCTGCGTCGTCTTGCCCGACCCCGTCTCGCCGATCACGATCAGGATCTGGTTGTCCGCTACGGCCTGGAGGATGTGATCTATTTACTACTGGTACATTGATATAAAATAAAAATAACCTGCCATAAATCCCCGAAGGGTTAAAGAGGTTTTTCTGAGTTTGGACTGTGAAATGTAATACTTCACACCCACGTTTCTCCGTCGATTATTACGCCCCAGCTGGATGGTGAGCCCTATCGTATTGTTATGTATAATATATGTAGATTTTATATGTATATTATTGTATTTGTGAGTAGATTATATATGTTATACAATAATTACTTAACTCTATTTATATTTAATATATATATACAGTGTGTCCCTCGTACAAGTGCACATCCGAAAAGGGGTGAAACTAGACCTTATTTTATCGACAAAAAAATGTTTTGTTTTTTTTTTAGAAAATCTTTGTTTTATAAATTTACATTTTAATTTATTTTTTTGCTTACCATGGAGACTATGTATAAAATATGTCATAACTTTTGATCTATCGCGAGTAATGCAATGATAATAAAACTGTTATAATCCTTAAAAATAGACGTTACATACCAAATCAAAGACACAACATAATCAACTACCATTACCATAAAAATAATATCCTAAAAGATTATTTCTTTAATTTTTCCGTCTTTTTTTTCAGTAATAATAAATTTTTTCAAAATAATGTCCCCGTTTTACTATATTTTTATTCCTATTTATCATTGCCTATTCCATTAACTTTCTAACAAAAAAAAATACAACGTTCTATCATAAATACAATATTTTTTACGAGCGGTTAACCAAAGGCACTGCGCTCGCGTCCCATACAAAGATACCCAGGCAAAGTATTTTTTCAAGACTAAAAAAAAATTCAAAAATTTTTTTTTCTTTGTTTTTGTCGATATATTTAGATCTAGTTTCACCCACTTTCGGATGTGCACTTGTACGAGGGACACACTGTATAGTATATGACAATATGATTTTTTGGTCGAATTGATTATAGCAATCAACTTATCCGGCACTACCCTTAAAAACTTTCTACATCACCAAAAGTTAACTGGCAGAGAATGCTAATTAGCATTAAGTTCGCCTTTGTGCATTGTAAATTATTTTGTGCAATAAAGTATTTACATTCATACATCGCCGTCCTTCGGGCACAAATTTTTAATATAGATCCAAAGCCTAACGTGCCTAACGCAGCACGAAGAGCGACAGACAGACTCAATCTGCCAAATCATTCCCATTTTGTTGTAGTAATTGAAGCTTTGCTATAAAGATTTTCGTATCCCTAAAACCTTAAAAACTTACCTTTGTCAGTTCATCTCTTAGTTTATAAATAGGCAAAGACTGCCTCTGCTCCAACAGCGACAGATTGGTCTTTTTTCCGAACGAAGACTTCTTCCCTCCGATCACGTGCTTCTTCCACTCGGGCAGATCCTGAGGCGTGATGCCAGTCCCTCTCACATTCGCCGCCAGTGCCCTCCCGTCATCCTCCGGGAGCGGATCTATCCAGTTCTTATTGAGGCCGGTCGGCAAGCTTTCCATCTCCGCCTCTCTCTGAATCATCTTCTGCTCTCTTCTCTCCTTCGCCAATGCGGACTGCATCATGGCGGCTTGAGCCAGCGAGCCGTCAGGGTTCTTAACGATCCTGACGGGGGAGAGGTCGTGCAGCGCTCGGCCGTGGCCCTGCAGGAAGGGCGGCTCGTCCTCTACCAGCTCTATCTCTATGTCGGCCTCTCCATCCTCGTGTTTGGGCAGGAGGCCAGTCTCGTCGTCGAAGTCCGGCAGCTCACTTTTGTCTATCACGCCGGAGGATATCATCTGGAATTATTATGCGGGTTTACTTACAATGTGTTTAATTGCGTACGACGATTTTTATTAACATTAGAAAACATTTTTATCTACTCCCATACTGCAATAAGGAAATTGCAACATCAAAAGAAGTTTTATAAGTACCTAGATTGTTTATCTGATATTATAATATTACATAATAACATCGCGATTCTGCGCTAGATTGGCCCAATTTATTATAAAACCTTATTTCTTAAGCCACGCCTCCTTTATCCTGATTGGCCTTCAAGCCGCATTATCGAAACGATGCACTCGAGGTTCATGAACGAATGTTCTTCTTCTTATTTTTCGTGAAATTTTTGGTTGAAAATATTATAAATAAATACGATATTTTTGATGGTTGTAGATAAAGTATTGTGTGCAACCTTGCTTTCGTCCAAGTGTGCAACTGAACATAATTAGACATTCAGACTCTCGTGCAAAATTATTACGAAACTCACTCGTGTCCCAATGTTTCAAATTATGTCACAGTTGCACAAAATACAATACAAAATATACTATAATTTCAAAAGTGGATAATCGCAAGACTTTATTAAAAAATTAGTTTTTTGAATTTTGCTTACCCTTCTGTTAATCTCTACTTTCTCTATCCAAAATTTAATAAATATTTTAAATCTGAAATTAAGTTTCTTATAAGTTTATAACCAATCAACTAATCACGATGCAACTGAGACTGATATTGTGACCCGAGTCGAAAAAGTATACCTGTTTGATCTCCCACCGCTCAGGGCTGGATATCCTGGTGACTCGCTTACGGCTGGAGTCCTCGTCGGGGTCGAGCCCGGAGGCGAGCCCGGCCAATACAGTAGCAGCCGGCGGCGGACGGTCTGGATTGCGACCTTCACGTTCCGCCTGGTGACAAAGACAATATAATATTTCGTGAGACTAAAGAGAAAAAAAACAAATAGCTTTACAAAAGTATTACTTTACTAAGAGTTTAAAGGTTTTCCAAGGAAGTAGTTGTTTCATAACAATAATAAAAGTGTTCTTGCACAAGTTCCACTATATTTGTATATACATAACTTAGAATACTGAAACAATATAGTAATTCCATTTTAAAAGCTACTTTCTCAGGTTTGCTAATAATAATAAAACAGGAATAATGTTATCTTACCTCAAGATGAGCATGCGAAGTCGGATTTAAATCTTTCCCAGTGTCCTGGCAGACATCTTTCATGGTCAGTGAAACCTTCTGTCCTGTCACCGATAGTACTTTCACCTATAAAAATAAAAATTGCATTTCAGTTACAATTTGTAGTTTCAACCAAGGAACAAGAACATCGCCAATGTATTACCTTGACTTTGTCTCCCCTATTGATGACATCAGTAACGTTAGTGACCCTGCCTTCAGCTCTCAACTGGGAGATGTGCACCAAGCCCTCCCAGCGCTTCTTCAGACCCTCCATTTGGACGAAACAACCAAACGGGACTATATTGGCTACACGCCCACTATATATCTGTAATAAAAATAAGCAACTATAGTAATAATATTATTAAAACTCACGTGAGCTGACATACTAAATTATTATTACATACGGCTTGAACACTCACGTGTGATCACACGTGAGTGTTCAAGCCGTATGTAATAATAATTTAACTATAGTAATATACACAACTTGAAAAAAAAATACAGTTGGAATGAGGTTCCTTATCACTACGGCTAGGACATTTGGTACTATTTGATGGATAGAGTACAGTGGAGTCGCTGTTTAGTGTTATTATTTTAATTTTCATTCTCAAATATTAATATTACCATTAAGATACTACATATTTTT
Organism: Ypsolopha sequella; assembly: GCA_934047225.1. Lineage (NCBI taxonomy): Eukaryota > Metazoa > Arthropoda > Insecta > Lepidoptera > Ypsolophidae > Ypsolopha > Ypsolopha sequella. The sequence continues at coordinate 3,514,529 of OW203995.1, read as the reverse complement.
TTTAATTGTACATTTGCAGAAGACATATTTTACAAAAAGCCACCGAAATTCAGGGTGATTTACTTTATTCCACTGAATGCTACAATTAATTACAGAGAAACATAAATTCAAATAAAAGTCACTTTTAGTGCCACTATTCCTTCAATGATGTTGACTATAGACATGTTTTGAAATGTTGTGTCTAATAATTTATACTGTAAGGTGTGACTTCTTGATGGAACTTCATTCTAACACTAATAAAAGTCTTCTTGTACGAGTTCCACTATTTTTAGTGGAAATTAGCTACCTATCCTTTTTTACTGTTTACCTATTCCAATTAGCCCGACAATGTCAAATAGACGAAACTAGTCGCAATAATCAAGTAAATAAAATAGTGAAACTATTATTATTAAGGAGCTGTCCTGGCTGGGCTGACTGACTGGGGGGAAGTGCACAATATTCACGATTACCGAGAATCAATGCAGGACTCATCGCCCCCGCTACGAATTTAGAATTTTAGAATAGTGAAACTCCTACAAGAAGACATTAATTAAACAGACATTAAACTAATTTCACACTGAAAAATTACAGCTGACTTTTGAGCACCATATTTTAAATATATGTATGGCTCTATCCACTTTATGGTGGGTTACTCATAGTATATGTGAATTTAAACAGCAAAATTAAAAAATAATAGAAATGAGAGGGTGATGTGTCACACAGCATACAGTGCTACAAGGATCATATGGCGCGTGGATTGGTTGTGTCCAAAATGGGAACTAACGCCGCTACCATAATCCTTGCGCCCCCCCTGTCACAGTCATCCACGCACCGTCAGATCCTTGTAGCACTGTATTTTCTCTTTAACAAAGGTCATCTGATCTATCATCTGGCCAACTGCTATTTTTAATTGCGAAACTAAAGTCTTACTGTGTTACTACAAAATGGTATTTAACTTTAGACAGTATTTAAATCTGTTGCTGTTACTCTTTTACAATATGAAAGAAAAGGTGACAACGACAGATTTAAACATTGTCTAAAGTTAAACATCGTTTTGTAGTAACACTGTTAAAGTATGAAGGTATTAATGTACATTTTATTTCTTTAATATTTCAGTGTAAAATTATAATAATAACACTAAACAGTAACTCCACCATACTCTATCCATTTAATGCTGCCAAATGTCCTAGCTTTACTTATCACATGTCTCCAGACGCTTGGTAGATGAGAGCTAGGCCAAAAAAAAGTGTAAGACTTCAACCGTCACAACACTTTTGTGTTTAGAAGCGTATGTCTATGTATGTTACTGCAGTATATGCGGCGTCTACAGTAGTGAAAAGAAATTCGTTCCAACCGACACCTCTCATATTTATTTATTTATATTTGTTAGTATATTTTTGTAATTTCTTGTAAAGCAATTACCTTTCCAGGTTCAGGATCCTCTGGCATTTCCACCTCAGGACTTTTTCTTTTAGGCTTTCTTCCATAATCAAATTTTTCTCTGCCTTTTACTTCCCTATCACGAGATTTTGACCTCCTGCCCCTAGACCTTGACCTTCTGCCACGTGGAGACCTCGTGCGCTCCCTGTGCTTGCTGCGTGACCTTGATCTGTGCCGATGACGACTTCTGGACCTCTTCCTATCCCTGCTCCTGTGACGATTTCTACTTCTACTTCTTTTGTCTCTTTCTCTACTCCTACTACGACTTTTTCGACTTTTCCTATCTCTTGAACTTTTCCTATCTCTTGAACTTTTCCTTATCCTACTTTCTTTTCTGTCTCTGCTGGAACTTCTTTCTCTTTTTTTGATTTCCTCTTTCTTAAAGCCCTCCTCTTTCTTAGTGCTTGCTTTTGATGGGGCTAAAGCTTCTAGCTCAGCCATAGCTTGATCAACAATATTATCAGTGGATTTGCTTTTTTTCTCATTGGCTTTACTTTTCGTCTCTTCTTTAAACATATCTGAAGCTTTAACCCTTTTTGATTTTTCATCTTTCTCATCTTCACTATTCTCCTCGTCAGACGAGAATTTTGGAGGTTTCTCGTTGGGTATAGCTAGACCTGGAAATTTATTTGCAAGGGGATTCTTATTATCACGTTCTGGCTCATCCTTGGATGTAGATGAATTTGCTGGTTTCATGTGTTGTATAATACGTAATAAATTGGTCATGAATGAGTCAGAGAACTCTGCTCCATTTTCAGTGAGAGCCTTCTTGAAGGTATCGAATGTCGGGTTTTTATCTGCTAGGTCAATGATGAATTCAGCTGTAAAATAAAATATCGTACTAAATTAATATAGTTGAGCAGTAAATGAAAAAAATCGAATGTCGGGTTTTTATCTGCTAGGTCAATGATGAATTCAGCTGTAAAATAAAATATCGTACTAAATTAATATAGTTGAGCAGTAAATGAAAAAATTATAAGTGTTGACTTGCAATCAACAGCGCTTACCCAAATCCTTGTCATTGAGACCTAAATGATTATCCAATTCAGTACACACTTTGGAGACTAATGAAAGATGTTCTAATTTCGCTACTTCATCCATATTTACCAATAACACATTTATCTAGAGCACAAAAAATTGTAATTTGTTCTAAGAAATCGAAATTCGCAAATTTCACAACATTGAGCATTCAAGCATTTCTGTTTTGACATTTTTTTTTTTGTCATTTTTTTTCCATTATGGTTTTTTTTTTTAAATTTCTTTGATGATTTGGTTCCGTATTGAGAGTGACGCACATGATCCGCGTCAAAATTGGTAAATTCGCGCATCAACTGCATCAAACAACATAACAAATGCAAACAGCGCATCAAACTGTAAGAACACATGAGCTGATGCTACTTCATGCGACTAAAGCAATGTCTATTTGACCGCTATCATTTGGGTTAAATATTTTTTGTAGATTTTTTTATTTAAGTGAGAACAATGTAGTTAAGGTGTGAAAATGAATCCAGCTTTACGGCCATGATTGCTGAAGTTATATTATATGCCATATTCAAAACTAGATACGTAGATACGGTCATTCTAACCCTGCGGTCCGAAATAGAATTACAATGGATCATAAGCCATTCACTTCATACTTTCGTAATCGATTTTAGCGAAATAATTCTATTTCGGAACGCGGGGAAAATTACAACTGAAGAAATTCGCGTCAAATTTGTTCCGATTTGTTTTTATGCATGAACCTAATACCCTAACAGGACTGAGTACTTGTTTCAAAAAACGTGAAGAACGAGAAGTCATACTAGATTATTTCATCTCTGTCTAAGTAGGGTAACCATATTTAAAAATAATTGATTGAGACCACGTGTAGTAAAAACCGTATTCAAAACATTTATTTTATTGTTTCGATAAGAGAAATGTGTATTCTTCACTACCCGATACTGTAACAAGTGACGGTAGGGCATAATGGTCTTTGACTAGCTTTGAATACACTAGCGTCCTCTAGGCGCCAAGTGGCTCACTATAAAGTGGGTATCTATAAATAACATTGCAGTATGGGAAAGCACATCGGTAAATTCACGAGTTGTGTTGAGACCTGGATAGCTCAGAGGTTAGAGCAATCGCCCGGCAAGCGAGAGGTCCCGGGTTCGATTCCCGGTTCAGAGCTCCTCACATCCAGATTTACTTTTATTTCTGCGTTTCTATACTGCAATGATATAATGTTAATTTATATCTCCTTGCGATGGATAAATCGCCAAGTGTTCAAACATAGAAATTTATTTCTGTCATAGTTTCGATAAGAGAAATGTGTATTCTTCACTACCCGATACTGTAACAAGTGACGGTAGGGCATAATGGTCTTTGACTAGCTTTGAATACACTAGCGTCCTCTAGGCGCCAAGTGGCTCACTATAAAGTGGGTATCTATAAATAACATTGCAGTATGGGAAAGCACATCGGTAAATTCACGAGTTGTGTTGAGACCTGGATAGCTCAGAGGTTAGAGCAATCGCCCGGCAAGCGAGAGGTCCCGGGTTCGATTCCCGGTTCAGAGCTTCTCACATCCAGATTTACTTTTATTTCTGCGTTTCTATACTGCAATGATATAATGTTAATTTATATCTCCTTGCGATGGATAAATCGCCAAGTGTTCAAACATAGAAATTGATTTCTGTCATAGTTTCGATAAGAGAAATGTGTATTCTTCACTACCCGATACTGTAACAAGTGACGGTAGGGCATAATGGTCTTTGACTAGCTTTGAATACACTAGCGTCCTCTAGGCGCCAAGTGGCTCACTATAAAGTGGGTATCTATAAATAACATTGCAGTATGGGAAAGCACATCGGTAAATTCACGAGTTGTGTTGAGACCTGGATAGCTCAGAGGTTAGAGCAATCGCCCGGCAAGCGAGAGGTCCCGGGTTCGATTCCCGGTTCAGAGCTCCTCACATCCAGATTTACTTTTATTTCTGCGTTTCTATACTGCAATGATATAATGTTAATTTATATCTCCTTGCGATGGATAAATCGCCAAGTGTTCAAACATAGAAATTTATTTCTGTCATAGTTTATTTTATTGGTTTAAAGTCTTCTGCTTTAAAATGGCGGCTGCAGACTACTGGGTTTTTGCACTTTACTTCGTTTCCTAAAACTTCTAACCATTTTCTTCGGATATTTTCAGTTTTTGGAAGACTGTAATGTAAAACCCAATATCATGGTTACTCTAGCGGTATCAATGTAAACATGTATCATTTCTCCGAGAAAACGTTGTAATTATGCCTTACCTATGAAACGATATCCCACAATTCCCAAAAATTTGGCTTCTGCAGCCCTTCACGCTGCATGCTTTAACCATTTTTGCAAAAAATTGTTAATTTTACAATTTAGTTTTCAAATGTCACGGCCGTGGCGCCATTTTTAGATAAAAGGGTTACCAGTTTGCAAGCATAAGAATAATCCCAACTTTATTATGGAATGATTGATCTTACATTTACGGATAAAACTAAATGTAAAACATAAATAAACCTAACAAAAAAATAGTGACGGACTTCAAATGTAACTGCAGCCATTCGCTAAAAAGCTTAAAATAATTATAAAATGACCGATGGTACCGAAATAACACTCTTTCCGCCTTCTTTCTTCCTGAAAAATATGTTCTCTAGAAGTCGGCGCTCTTATATTGGTTTCTGTGTTGCTATAACCAAGGGAACGCGGTGACTTTTAAAGAACATATTTTTGAGGAACAAAGAAGTCGGAAAAAGTGTTATTTCAGTACCATCGGTCATTTTATAATTATTTTTAACTTTTTTGCGAATGGCTGCAGTTATATTTAAAGTCGGTTACTATTTTTTGTTAAAAGTTTATTATTTTACATTTTTTAGTGTTGACGGGTCAAATTGTGTAATGTGGATAGTTCTTGTAAACGCGCTGTTGATATAGAACGAAGGACAAGTAATAATTGGTTATATTTAATAAATACCCTGTAATCAGCACCCTAATACAAACTGATTGCCGTAATCTCAAGTTATGTGCTGTCACCCGTTGAGGAGTTCTATGGTAATGAGGCCAAGATCAAAGTTCAGGTGGAGAAATTACAATTTACAAGTAGTACTCGGCAATCACTATCCTAATACAAAGCGATTGCCTTAATCTTGAGTGGTATGCTGTCTTTCGTTAAGGAGTTCTATGGTGGTGAAGCCAGGATGGAAGGTCAGGTGGGTATTGTGATAATTTCCAAGAAATGCCCGACAATCAGCACCCTACCAAAGTGATTGCCGCAATCTCGAGTTAAGTGCTCTCATTCGTTAAAGAGTTCTATGGTAATGACTTAATAAGACCAGGATCGAAGGTCAGGTGGAAGATTGACAATTTCCAAGTAATACTCTGCGATTAACATCGTAGTACAAAGCGATTTCCTTAATATCAAGTGGTACGCTGTTACTTTCTGAGGCGTTCCACTGCCTATCTCTGAAAACTTTCATCAGATCATGGTCAATCTTAAAATGGGACCTACCTGGAAGAAAATTTTTCCAAACAAAAAAAGAATCATTCAATTCAGTTCAGAATTGACGGAGATAAGGAATAACATACCCCAAAAAAAATACAGTCGAATTGAGATCCTCCTCTTTTTTTCAAGTCGGTTAAAAAAAAGAAATGTCATGAACAAGTATTTACTAAAAGCTAAATACTCGTTCTATAAAGTCGTTGAAAAACTAAATCGTGAAAAACTCAAGCCTACCATCGCAATTTGTTTTTTTTGTGATGGCAACTGTGCAAGTAGGACACGGGCATCGACTGTGTGTTGTCCCGCTCGGCACGTTTTCTCTAGTTGATTATGTCATAATAAAATAACTTTTAACTGTATGAAATAGAGTCTATTTTTCTACGCGTAACATCCTTCAGTGCACAATCCAGTTTAGGTATACATCCATGTTTTTATGCATGACGCGAGTCGATGCGCTCTGACAAAACGGACCAAACAAATGGCGTCAAAAACTGATGCACTATATGCGCAATTCAGTACGAAGCCATTCGCAGACTAAAGCCAATTCTGAAGGCTTTAATTTTAGTTTTAGTGCTGTCAAAGCTTAAAAATGTCTAAAGAAATTTAGCTTCTAATCCTAACTCATAAGGACTATTTTGTATTAAAGAAAATTTAGTGTTAGTGCTGTCAAAACTAAATTTCCTTCATTACAAAATAGTCCTTTAATGTAAGGACTAGAAGCTAAATTGCTTTGGGAAAATTCAAGTTTTGATAGCACTAAAACTAAAATTAAAGCCTTCAGAATCGGCTTTAATGTCTGTCTTTTTTATCGTGTCTTGTCTCCTTCAGTTTTTGGCATAGTGAACTTGGCTCATAAAGCCTAGTCTGAGGATTTTAGGAATTAGAAAGTGTCTCAGCTGCCGGATCCAGCACCTGGAACGGGTGCCGGAACCGGCATTTGGAACTGCTGCGGCGGTGGTCACGTGATTAATCGTAAGTGCAGTGGTAGAGCACTAAGTTTTGATAATCGGGTGTCTGGGTTTGAATCAACGATAGTTTTTTTTTTATATCGTTTTTAGGTAAACGAAATTTTAACAAAAAGTAAAAAATAAGTGCGACGACGACCCAGGCAAAGCGGAGTGAGGAAGAACGAGTTAGATTTACAGCTTGGCAAATAAGAGTTTGATGTGGTGACAGGTGAATATAAATATTTTGATCGTAGTTATTTATATGGTAACTATATGGTATACATTTCTTTTTTCATTGCGCCCCTGTTCGCTCACGTCCTTTTTTGAACTCGATTGTATGTCTTTGGTTAATGGCTAATACTGATGGTTGATCCGATAACTAAGCCGATTACGAAGGCTTTAATTTTAGTTTTAGTGCTGTCAAAACTAAATTTTGTTCATTGCAAAATAGTATTTAAGTGTTGGGAACAGAAGCTAAATTGCCTTGGAATAATTTTAGTTCTCACAGCACTAAAACTAAAATTAAAGCCTTCAGAATCAGCTATAGCAGTTTATAGTGGAAAATAGTTTATTGTGATCTGAAGACGTACTCTATGGTGGTTGGTGGTGCGCGGTGTTTTAACCGGGTTCGACACTTCAATGATCGGTCACGAAGTCCGTACGGGTTTATTCTGTTTATTTACATAACTGACTAACCAACGATAGTTTAAGTGAATTAATCTGTTTATTTTGATAACTTTACCAATATTTATCAAAATTGGCGGGAAAATTTTGTGGTTAAATGGTCTGCGTTACGGTCGGACTTTGTTTACTTCTAATTTTTAAAGTAATGTTAACAAAAATATAAACATCTCGCTTTCTGTCTATAGCTATCATGTATGAAAGTGAAAAGTTTGATGGTGTGGTGCCGGAAGATTCATCAGACGATCATATCTCAACCATCAAGAAGTCATCATTACAACAATACAACCTTTCAAATAATAGGTTATAGTAGCACAAATTACCTTTTCTGGTTGTGGTTCATCAACATTAAAAGATGAACTTCTTCAACTCAACTAACACAAATAATTTTTTCTAGTGCTTCTAATGTAGCATCTCACATTCTACTTACCGATGTGTGGCAGAAACATGCAGAAGAATTTAGCAGTGTCGCTGTTAATCATATTTCAGAATCAGTCGGTATCCTTCTTCAAAACAGGAATACAGATAATATGCAGACTTGGAGAAGTTCCATGAGGTAGCTATCACACAATGACATCAACCAATTTATATTGCTGCTTAACATATTTTTGTTTAGCTTTGACTCTGCTAAGGTTGTTCTCATTTTAAATACACACCTGATCATTTTGTTATTTTTCAGCACATTCAAAGACCCTGTATCTGTATTTGAGAAAAACATGTCATCTTGTGCACAATGTAATGGAAATTCAGTAGAATATGCTGGTCTAGACAAGTTCTTGAAAAACAGTTGCAAGTGTAACTTAGGATTTAGAAGCGACAACAAGCCCATGTATGTTAAAACTCTGAATAATTCTGATAACTCATATGATATCCACTCCTCTGGTGAACAAAGAAGTGGATTATTTAAACCCAGATTTGGTAAAGTGAAAACTAAAAATGTTAATCCTTCAGCAAAAACACAAAATTCATTGGAAGTGGATCTGGACAAGATAGAAGAAGAAAATAAGGCTCATAAGAGTTCAGTTGCTAAAATAACTTTTAGAACAGCTAAGGAGACTTTGCTGGCTTCCAATCCGGCTGCCAAGAGAACCCTGGGTGCGTCGAGGAAGGCTCAGGGGAAGTTTGTCTCCCCCATGATTGGTGCACAGTAAGAATATTCATATGCATGTATTAATTTTTGTGCTCACAGCAAATAAGAATAATGTAACATGGCGGATCAGAATTTTTGAACCAACAGGTTAAAATTGTACCAATTTTATACCCTAACATTTGAATCTTGAAGACAGTGGTAAATTGCATGTATTTTCTAAAAATATATTGCTTAAAACTAGGGATGCAATGAGTCTGCCATTACGATTACGATAATAGTTATTCATTAAGATAAATAAAAAAAAAATGTATTTGTAAAATATTTCCAGATATTACTACTTATGTTCCTTTGTAGCATTGTGGCAATCAGCTTCATGCCAGAATACACTTTTTAACACCAGACTATTCACCAACTGATTAGTAAATTAAATAATTGAATTGGCAAACAACAATTTTCACTTTTAAAATTCTTAATCCCAATAACTTTTTTTTATTCCCTCACTATTTGGGCAGGCAAAGGAAACTAAGCCCATACCCATGCCTGAAGAACTTTCAATTTAATAATCGTCACAAATCTTACTATGATGCATCGCTTTGTTATTAATCGCAATTATTACGATTACAGATGCAAAACGATGCACCGCTTCATAATTGTTGCATCCCTACTTAAAACGCATGTTGAAACTGTAACAAATATCTTTATATGTTTTCAGAGAAAATAAAGAATCTTCAGAACCCCTTCTAGCTGATGACAGACTTAAACATGTTGATCCCAAAATGATTGAATTGATTGAAAGTGAAATTATTGACAAGGGGACACCAATAAGTAAGTTAACTAAATTCATAATTCAGAAACCGGCCAAGTGCGTATTGGGCCACGCGCAGTGTAGGGTTTCGTAGTTGCCCCTAACAATATGCATACTTAGAAGGGGGCTTTTTGTTTGATATTTTTAACATATAAATTTTCAATGGAATTTGTACAAAATTTTCTTTTTTACTTCTTCAAATACATTTTATAAGTTGGTTGACTATTACTTGTTTAATTATAAAGCCTACTTAGTTGTGATAGTTTTCCTTTTAACTTTGTTGTATAAACTACTGCCTTATATTTTTTCACTCATATCAAAACAACCGTTTAGTCGGCAGGGGGGGACACTTGACTCAAACATAAACAATTAACCCATCCAACGACACCCTACACCATGGGATAAAGAAGAAAAAGAAAATTCATCCCCACTTTACATGCAGGGGAGGTACCCTAAAAAAATATTTTTCAATATTTAATTTTACTGCTTTGTCGGCGTGATTAAGATGTATACCCATGCCAAATTACAGCGTTCTAGTACTAAGAGTCTCAGAGCTAAGCCGCGGATAGACGGATGGACGGCTCCAGCCAATAAATACTACGGACTGGCTATGTCAAACTTAGTTGTTGTGTGTGTTCCAGTTTCCCTACTGTTTTTCCCAATATTTCGCGTTTTTTTTACTTCCTCTTATCACCTGTATTCTAATATTTGATATTTATTTATTTTATTTATTAAAAACAAAACTTAAATCTATCTTTACAGATATAACCTAATGCGAAAAATAAGCTAACCATATTTATAACAAATTGACATCCTAACTAACGAACCAAAAAAAAAACATAGAATCTTGAAATTAAATAATCCAATAGCATAATATGTACAAAGTTGCCTTTATGAACTCGCTTTGAGAGCAACTAAATAAATCTATTTGTTCCGCTACTACGTTGAGCGTGTGTGTCGCACGTGTGATTGATGCCCGCTGCAGATATATTTGTTATTGTTGTTATGTTATTTATTTTTAATACGGGGTTTCTCGGGAATAAATTTTCACCATTATTATAGCAACCTGGTACGGCACACAAAGGCATAATTCCAAGAAATTAATCGTAAATCACATAACTACGCAAAAACCATCAATGTACTGAAATGACATATTTTCATGACCGGATCGACGATGCGCCATCTACAGGGATAATTTGGCAATGTGGATCCCCTTTGCAGTCCCATATTGCTCTGTCCTTTCTATAAGATCACCAAATTGTAAATTCTTTTAATTGTATAGTTTACATTACATTATTGATGAATTGTTTTCAGTGTGGGACGACATAGCAGGGCTGCAGATGGCCAAGTCGGTGATCCAGGAAGCAGTGGTATGGCCGCTGCTGCGTCCCGACATCTTCACTGGCCTGAGGAGGCCCCCCAGAGGGATCCTGCTGTTTGGACCTCCAGGCACCGGGAAGACTCTTATAGGTACGTTGCTGCTCATTTTGTTACATAAGAAAAGGAAAAAAATTGTGTAGTCAGTCCATAGTTACGCCAATACTGATATGATACACCCGCTCAAGTCATGGTTAGCTCATGTCAGAAAGTATGGTCGGCTCTCTATTTGGAGCTATTCCATCCAATTCCCAAAGGTTTGGTAGGTAATCAATGTATAACAGAAACTCACTTGCCTTCACAACTTCGTTAGATAAAATTGTATACACCTCAACCTGTTTCAATCGAAAGTATTTGCATTGGATTTATTAAAATATTTGTTAGATTTATGTATAATTTTCTGCACGAAGGAGTAAACTAACAGTATGTGATAGTGGGAAATGCGCTTTTAACTCCAGCGGTGCATGAGACATTTCACATTGTCGCGATCTTTTGAATGTTGCAATAGGCATGATGACTAAAAAATTCTAATTAGTCCGTCAGTTAGATTATCAGAAAATATTGGACACGTATTTTTTCTTTTGTCTTCTTCTTCTTGGGAGTGCCATATCCTAGCGGATGTCGGCGACCACCACACGAAACTCTTCTCTATTCTGTGCCAGTCTGCAGAGACTGGCAGCGTCTTTTATGTTAGTCCAAGTTTTTACGTTATCACTCCATGTCATCCGCCTTCTCCCCCTTCCCCGTTTTCCGTCCATTTTCCCTTCTAAAATGTTCTTCAACATGTTGTACTTTTCATGTCGATAAATGTGACCAAAATATGTCAATTAAACAAAAAATGATGAAGATATAGTCCGCTAAAGTTCCGCGTGACGTCACGCCTAAGTACACTTTTTACCTAGGCGTGACGTCACCAGGCCCACTCCTAAACTTTGACTCGCTTTACCTCTGTAAATTTTCGTTTGATTGACAAAAGAAAAAATACATGTCCAATATTTTTTGATAATCTAAATGACGGACTTAATAGAATAATATTTTGTTTACCCTGTCATCTCCCCTATTATCAATATCACAAACCGTCAGTTTCTTCCTTCGTACTAAACATATGCTTTGAGTTTTCTGTTTGCGTCTGTTCTCTTCAGGTAAATGCGTAGCGGCACAATGCAACGCCACGTTCTTCAGTATATCAGCGTCATCTCTCACCTCCAAGTGGATCGGAGATGGGGAGAAGATGGTGCGAGCTCTGTTCGCCGTCGCGACCTGTCATCAACCCGCTGTTCGTACTTACACTACACCATACCATAATTTTATTACGACCTGGGGCTCTACCGCGTAATTCTCATTTGTATCAACTTCAAACAAATGCATGCGAAATTCAACGCGTGCAAAAGAGATGGCATGTTAGGCGGGCGTCGTCGCACGCACGTCAAATTTCAATCTCAAGTTGATGTTGATGAAAATGAGAATTACGCGGTAGACCCGCTGTTTATTATGGTTGATACTCAGCTCGGTTTAGCCACAGCGCAATTATACATATTACAACTATCAAATCTTCCTCAAAGCCGCTTGGATAACAACGAAAATCTGTTAAGTTATAAGCTAATTATATATAATCTATTTCTCTAAATAGTCTTAAACAAAACGTGATCCGCATTTGTCTGTATATACATGTAAACTTACAAGTGGATTCATTTAGATTAGACCACTTCACGAGGATAATACATTTGTCCGTAGAAGAAGCCGTGATGCGTCGCTAGTAGCCTTTAGACCAGGGGTCTTCAACCTTTTTTAGCTGGATGGCCAATAATCTATTCCAGTTCTGTCAAAGGGACGCACATTGCCGCACGTAAACTTACCACCTCAACAATAATTTAAAACCAAACAAGTGAATTAATAATGTCTTATAGAATAGATGAAAATTTCCTTAGCCTCTGAAGACCGCAAAAAATGTACCGGCGGGCCGCGGGTTGAAGACCCTTGCTTTAGATCCTTCTACCGTAGCAGTAGTTACGGTAGAACGTGCAAAATATTTATACACTGCAACTTCGTTTACTTATGCCTTTGTCCATTAGGCACAAACTATGACTAAAGTCATAAATGTTTTCAATCAAGTGAAAATAGAAACTATTTGTCACAGACATAAATTATCATCGTGGAAGTTATTACGTCCCAACGTCCTGGGTGGTGAGCCCTATCGGGTACAAATACGCGCTTTGTTAGGGCAAGCAGGTTTCCTTGCGATGTTTTCCTTCACCGTTCAGCAAGTGGTAAGTAAGGACAAATATTTTCGAAAAACTCACTGGTGAGAGGTCAACGGTACCCGACCGGGGATCGAACCTGGATCTCAAGATTGAGAGGTCAACGTTCTACCCCTAAGCTACCGCTGCTGTGGAAAATAATCAGTTTAAAATACACGTGAACCCTATCGCCTATTTTACGAGTATAAGAGCGTTATTTGAGCAATGTGCTTTAACAATAATAATAATAAAGTCTTTATTGCACAAGATAAAAGTTATTTAGTATTCTCTACCAGCTAAACTTTGATAACGGGGAAGTTGTTGAGAGTTGCTTTCCGTTTCAGGTGATATTCATAGACGAGATAGACTCTTTGCTGAGTCAGCGCAGCGACTCGGAGCACGAAGCCACGCGCAGGATCAAGACGGAGTTCCTCGTGCAGTTCGACGGAGCCGCCACAGGTCACTATTATTTACGACCATTACTTTCAATTATGCTCTGTGGTCTTGTGCTTGGAACGTCTCAGCCTTTAATCAGAAAGTCGCAGGTTCAAAGCCCGTGGGGGCAAATTTGTATGGTTTTAGTATGCATTGCAACCGTTTACATGTTAGATTGTGTTTATGTAACCAAATTCGTACTGTAGACTCGGTAGATTGTGTTTATGTAACCAAATTCGTACTGTAGACTCGGTAGATTGTGTTTATGTAACCAAATTCGTACTGTAGACTCGGTAGATTGTGTTTATGTAACCAAATTCGTACTGTAGACTCGGTAGATTGTGTTTATGTAACCAAATTCGTACTGTAGACTCGGTAGATTGTGTTTATGTAACCAAATTCGTACTGTAGACTCGGTAGATTGTGTTTATGTAACCAAATTCGTACTGTAGACTCGGTAGATTGTGTTTATGTAACCAAATTCGTACTGTAGACTCGGTAGATATAGGAACGCCGACGGCTGGTTAGATCGGTTCTAAAAGTAACCTTCGGATTCGACTTCTCGTGACAAAGGATTTGCCAAAGATTTCAAAAGTAAAGATAAGCCCTTACCGTAGTATGACAGCACCAAAATGTTTTCACCTTTGAATGGGTGACGCTCACACACTTGGAATCAGTGATAGTTGGACGCCTTAAGTGCACTTAAAGATTTGAATTTTTACGACTTTACTAGTCTGATCAGTTTGCTGACCGTAGGTAGACATTACTCATATTGTGCGCGCGTCGGCATTATGTTAACGCACACATTCAAAAACAATGCAATAGATTTTAGGTGCCAGGGCTCATCTAAACTTTTGAAATCTTTGAGATTTGCACGTTATTTTGTTAGGCAAATGTCTTTGTCCCAACTTATGGATAATGTACCGATAAAATATATGGTATATTTGAATATAAATTTCGTCGCAAGGACGAGACATAATGAAGCCTTTCTGGCTGGTTCTAGTGTGCATAAACTAAAATATACTAACTGAAAAAACTATTTGTGTGTGCTGTGCATCCATTGTAAAGGGGACCGGTGGTCTTTATGCGCGGTGATCGCGGCAGAAGAGGAGGCCGAATAGGTAAATTAGGGTATTTTGGTACAAAGGGGTTATGAGGTGTCAACTTTCCACAATTGGGACCTGCGACGTGCCAAGAGTCAGCTACAAGACTCGGTGCGATTGCGATCACAAACGTTCGGTGAGTATGTATTAGTAGGTATAATTTAATAGCCCCTAACCGTCAGGGTCATTTCAAGATGTCTCTCATGGGGCCGGGGCTCGGGATCCTGGCTATTGAGGGGCTATCAGTGGACTTCGCTTCACGGGCGTATTTGGTCGTTCGATGTTAACCAGACCTCCCGGGGGGCGTATTTATTGAACAATGAGCCTGCAGAATAAGACAGAAAAATATTTGGCCCTTATGCTAATTTACGAACAACTCCGAGTCATTTTATTTTGGGTTTTTTATACAAAGTGTCATTGAACCTTGACCCTGACCACTTAACGAGTCTCCAGTATGAATTTTGTATGTAATCCAGTATGAAACAAAAGTCACCTTATATACTTGACAAGTGACAACCCACATTTTCTATTTTCGGCTCGAATAAGGGGGAAACAACGGAGTCTAACACATCCAGTCTACTTTCCCAGCTAGTATATTTAGTACTATTCTGAGTATACATATTAGTATTTGTCAGGCGAGGAGGACCGTCTGCTGATCATCGGCGCCACGAACCGGCCACAGGAGCTGGACGAGGCGGCGCGGAGACGACTCGTCAAGCGGCTCTACATACCGCTGCCGGAGAGACAGGTAACTTTTACGCCAGGGCCACAGCTTCAGGCTTCTGGCGGCGCTTCTTGCTGCGCTTCCAGGCGGTTTTTGCGACGGGCTTTGCCCTGCCACAACACCCGTCGGCGCCTTCCACCGCATCGGATCTATAGCGAGCTCGCTCGCTCAAAGCGCTCGACACTAGGTTCATCCTGTGCGCGATCACTGTTTCAACCGCCCGCCTACCCGCACACCGCCGTCCCGAGAGCGCAAGTCACTCGAAGCCGGACAAGACGCGCGAGCGGCGACCCATGGCCGGCTCTATACAACTTCATACATTTGTTCTCTCCGCCGGCGCCGTCGCAAGAAGAACCGCTTGGCGCGCCTCTTGAAGCCTGAAGCTGTGGCCGAGGGGTAAGGCAGTGTTCGCCCGCGTCGTTACAGAGACGCGGTGGTTGACGAGAAAGGGAATCGCGCGGGGAGCGGGCGGCAGGCTTGTGTGAAAAATTCTCTCACACACCCTCAATGCAACGAACTTCTACTTGAAAAAGAAATTGAAATGGACTTGAGGACATTTTGTTCCTCTACCTCGCTTCGCGAAGACAACATGTTTGTTTACATGCCAAGCCTTTCCCAGAACTGTGTTCATAAAATCCATGTTATTACGACACATTCCAATGCAGTTTTTTGCATGCGTGAAAATATGTATATGATATCATAAATCTGCAGCGATTCCGACACACCTCTTTCGTTTCATCCACAAACATAACATCAAAATTAGAATATATTATTATAAGGGATGGTTGCGGCCAGAAAAACGATGCTACGGTGGTTTGGACATATAAATGAAGGTAGAATGGAAGGTGGAAGGTCGTATGCTGACCAAATTTACACATACTAAATATAGAAGAGCTTGTTGACTTAATTTACGCATGTCGAAGCAGCAAATGAGGTTTGTCAGGATAGTACCAGATGGAGATCTGTGGGCTCTGCCTACCTGTTTAGGTACGTCAAGTTAAGGTGATTAAATTTTTCATTTCTTTTTCTGATTTACCACGGCTTTCTCTTTCTGTTCATAAAAACTATATCCACGCGAGAGAGAGCCTATAACTTAACCTAACCTTACTTCGGGCGGCGGAGTAACATTACGCGTACTGTCCGGCAATGTGCTACTATAAGTAACATTACGCGTACTGTCCGGCAATGTGCTACTATAAGTAACATTACGCGTACTGTCCGGCAATGTGCTACTATAAGTAACATTACGCGTACTGTCCGGCAATGTGCTACTATAAGTAACATTACGCGTACTTTCCGGCAATGTGCTACTATAAGTAACATTACGCGTACTTTCCGGCAATGTGCTACTATAAGTAACATTACGCGTACTGTCCGGCAATGTGCTACTATAAGTAACATTACGCGTACTTTCCGGCAATGTGCTACTATAAGTAACATTACGCGTACTTTCCGGCAATGTGCTACTATAAGTAACATTACGCGTACTGTCCGGCAATGTGCTACTATAAGTAACAACACATTCTCCTTTAAGCCTAGTTTACACGGGTAGAGTAACTGGTAGAGTGCCAGGGATAAAAACATTACGAGAATGTAAACAGATGAAATTTTATTACAAATTTACAAATCAGGGTATGTATCCAGCGGTCCCCAACGTAAGCTAGGCTTGAATCTTGGGGCCCAGGTGACACGATTGACAGGTACAAATTACATTAATTGTCCTCGACGCCCTGCTTAACAATAGGTACTTGTTTCACAATAAAAAAAAACTTACGCTAAACATGCAAAGTGAGTGTGGTGTGTTGCGTGGGTGAGGGTGTTTATGTGTGGAGGTGGGTGATTGTTAAAATATAAATATTAAAAGGTCAAAGGTAGCCTTGTTATATTGTCTTAAAATCACAATCTAGATAACAATAATAATAAAATGTATTTATTGGTCACCAATTGAAAAAGTCACTGTACAAATATCTTAGACTAAATGTTTTCTAACAATACAGTAGCACAGATACACTGGTTTGCAAATTGTCTAATGTTAGAGACAATAAAATGTTGCGTTGGCAACTGTTTCAGTTTGAACTGTATTAACAAACAGTTACAGTTACAAAAAAGCCAATTCTGAAGGCTTTAATTTTAGTTTTAGTGCTGTCAAAGCTTGAAATTTTCCAAAGAAATTTAGCTTGTAATCCTAACTCTTAAGGACTATTTTGTATCGAAGAAAACTTAGTTTTGACAGCACTAAAACTGAAATTAAAGTCTTCAAAATCGGCTTTATTATAGTACTAAATTTAGTAAGTGGGAGAGTATAGTGGTAACGCATGTGGTAAAGTAGTCGACTAAATAGTACGCTAGTTTCGGTTAAGACATTTTTTGGTGAAATAAATATTTTTTGATTTTGAGTTTCTCTACTTCTAACTAGCCAAAATGTAAACCCGCTTTAGGCTAGAAGGCAGATGATCAGCAACCTGCTGCAGCACGAGAGCCACGTGCTGGCGCCGGCGGACATCGACCAGGTCGCCGACCTCACGGACGGCTATTCGGGCGCGGACATGAAGTCGCTCTGCTCGGAGGCCGCCATGGGGCCGATACGAGCCGTGCCACTCTCGCAAATCGTCACCATACAGAAGAGTAAGGTACTGTACGGTCAAACATTTATATTGTTGTACAGAAGTGTTCGGCAAAGGTCGTGTTTCTGAGCGCTCGATACACGATTTTATGTAAAAGAGTGGATAGTGACACCTTATTGAAATTGTTATACAGCGTGTAACAGAAAGGTATAACCATATTTAAAGAGCTTATTCAGTCAATGGTATAGAACAACTTTTACTATGGAACAAAACCTGTATCTCGAAAAAAAAATGTAACTGTTTCATAGAAAAATGCTATGCCCTGCGGCTGAAATGTATGGAAGGGCAGATATTTTTTTTGAGATTTCAGAGTTGGCTCAATAGTAAAAGTTGATCTATATCATTGACTGAATAAGCTCTTCAAATATGGTTACACCTTTCTGTTACACATTGTATATATACTAATTTATTAATTCAATATCTTTCAATATGTTTCAATAATCGACAGTTTTTGGCTTGGCAGTTATTTTTTATGAACACGCCTTATATCCTATATGTTGATGAGGGACCTTACAATGATAATAAATAAAACCGCATCCAAATCCGTTAAGTGGTTCTCGGGTTCTCGATTTAAATCGGAACATACATATTCATTGAATATGAATCTGAATACAGACACTGACAAAATCGTCTCAGAATTGTAGTTTTGGTCTGAGTATAAAACTAAAATTTCAAATTACGCAAAAATATTAAATGTACATACACGACTTTATCACAACGACGCGACGTTTGTTCACCGTTTTGTCATTAGTATAGATAGATAACGGTTTATTTGTCCAAGGTAGACAACCGAAAAGGGTGTACTTCCGGTTCCTATTGTTTGCACATGTTCTAAAATGACCTTTTCTCTCTACTTTGTTTGTACATGTTCTAAAATGACCCTTTCTCTCTACTATGTTTGCACATGTTCTAAGATGACCTTTTCTCTCTACTATGTTTGCACATGTTCTAAAATGTCCTTTTCCCTGTACTATGTTTGCACATTTTCTAAAATGACCTTTTCTCTCTACTATGTTTGCACATTTTCTAAAATGACCTTTTCTCTATACTTACTATGTTTCCAAATGCAAGTGCAATCTGACAATTTATGATTTGGCTGTTTTCGAAAATACGAAAACTGGCGAAGGTTTTTATTGAATCTGTACGTCACGTAATGATCATCATCACGCCCTGTGAAGAAACCGCTGTCTTTTGTTGTCTGTGCTTTAGACATCGGGCTGGACTTCAATTCCCAATATGTCAGGAGGCCTGCTTGGTCTAAGTTAATAAAAAAATGAAAAAAATACTCATTTTGCTTTGATAAGCTTGATTTTCATGAATAAAAAAAAATGTTAGTTTAACTATAAAAAAAACTGGCCAAGTGTAGGGTACGGAACCATAAAAACTTGGTAAATAATTTCACTTGCAGTTGTGGTGGGCCAACGTAACCTGACACTTAGCTTAGGATCTATCAAACTATGCATCTAAAGTTTATAACTTCCTAAACAATGAAATATTTGTAACTTTTAGAAGACCTACGTGTAAACGAAATTTCAGGTCAACTGGAAGTGCCCTAAAGAATGCTCTAAGCCTGTAGGTATTGATTCCATTGTGAGTGTCATAAATTTGTATGAAATTGATTATGTAAAGTGCAAATTTCATTTCATATCATATAAGCTATCCTTATACGAGTATAGATATTACAAACGTTTTTCTTTAAAATACAATTTTTAGGTACGTCCAGTGTGTGCTCAAGACTTCATAAACGCGTTGCAGAGAGTGAGGCCCAGTGTCTCGCAAGATGACCTTGGCCAGTATGTGAAGTGGAACCAGACCTATGGGCAGGGATTTTAAGTCATTCTATTAAATATTTGTGATACATTTACACGGGTATTCTTTCAATCCATCCATGTAAACATACATAATATGCGTTTTGTCTTCGTTGTACTTTCATAGCTCCGTCATCCAGTAGCAGTCCATTGCCGGGTGTAGAACGTCTCCCAAGGCGCGATACAGAAACAAAAATACCATCTTAGTATTTTATTAATAATTATTGCTGTTATAACATATTATGTGAAAAATGTGGTAGTTTAATATTAAATGAGGTAACCACGGACGTAGGAGGTAACAATATTTTAATTGCTTTACTTTCTTAGTCATCATCCTATTCATACATAAAAGGGTCTAGCAGGCTAAGGGAACAAGATTGGCCCACGAAAGCGATCTGGCTGATTTTTTATGGTGGTGCACCGGTTTAAACCAAGGTTACTGTGTGCCAAAAATCAGCCCTCGATCTTCTTTTGTTTTAGAGATATTTGACATATTACCAAATCATCAAGGTGTTTTTTAAACTAATATTTTAGGTAATCCACGCAAGCTAGAATAACCAAATAAAATCACGATGAATGAGGAGGATAAAATAAACTATTAAATTAAATGCATATTTTTACGGAGGGCTTTACTACGAGTATTAAACTTCAGTCAAAAAAACATAGTTATTTTGTTTTAGTACATTTCTTTGACACTTGCCGCAGAGGTACATCTACCAAAAAAATCTCGAAATAAGCTACTAGAGACCTCTACAAGTGCATATAAAAACATTTTCAAAAATCGTAGTGCGTCATGTCAAAAAAAAAAACATTTGCAACACCAGTATTTAAGTACTAGAGTAGTAGTATCTCAGAATAAGGATTATTCTGAGAGTAGTATGTTTTAATCTCTTTAGTGCTTATTAGATTATATTTATGAAGATAACATTTTGACATTTGCAATCAAATGGTAGACTAGTATCACAATGTAATGTCACCGTATCATTGTACAAACCGTTCCTTTGTAAACTCGCGTATTTGAATCTGTCATTTTGTAGTAAACTATTGACAAATTGTGAGCAGCTACAAAAATGTACAATGTAACGCATTTATTTTCGTTACTTTGTAAAATATCAATAAAACGACGGTGACATATACGAGGGGCATGCCAAAAGAAGTTAGATACTATTTACTCCTTTGATTGACACTGGCAAGTTATACATCATCTTATAGGCTGGTTGTTTGTTGGTATATCTGAAAATAGAACGCACATCATTTCTTTTTTTTTTATTTGGATGAGCATCATTTTTCCGAGAATCTGGCGGGAATTCGCTTGCAGCAATGGTGCTCAGTCGAAGTGATTGTCGCGCTATGATTTATTATGACTATAAAAAAGTTTTAAGCCTCAAGAATGTTTTGAACTTTTGGCTACTACTTTTGGTGAGTCTGGTTGCTCACGAACAACAGTATTTAATTGGTTTGCTGAATTTAAAAGAGGACGGGGATGTCTCAAAGATGAAGCGAAGACAGGTCGGCTGCCAACCGCGGTCACAGAAGAAAACGTTCGTGCAGTCGAAAAACTTATTCGCGAAAACCAACGAATTATGTATGTAGAGCTGGAGCGAGAACAGGGAATTGGATCAGCAGCAATGCAAACCATAATTCACGACCACCTTTCTCTCCGTAAATGTTGTTTGAGATGGGTGCCGCACAAACTTACCGATGAGCAGAAGACCGTCGGTTGGATTGGTGCCTATTCATGATAGATAAATTCGACGGTGGCAAGAAAAAAAATGTGTATGATATGCTGACTGGTGATGAAACATGGCTTTATAACTATGATCCCGAAACAAAGTGACATTCGACTGTATGGTGCTTTGAAGATGAGCCAACTCCAACGAAATGTCGCCGTGCACGAAGCACACGGAAACAAACGGTCGCCTCGTTTTTCAGCAAAACGGATCATATTGCTACTGTAGTGCTAGAGAATCAAAGAACGATGAACTCCGAATGGTATGTGACAGTTTGTGCTCCAACAGTAATATCAGCTTGGTGTGACAAGCGACCGAAGTCAGGAATCCGACGCCTTCTCAGGCACCACGACAATGCGGCGTCGCACACGTCTCCCAAAACACTTGACTTTTTCGACTCAAAAAATGCGTCAATCCTCCCTCACTCACCATATTCCCCTGACCTAGCACCTTGTGATTTTACCTGTTTCCAAAAATCAAAGAAAAAATAAAGGGGAAGAAGTTTGAAAGCAAAAAAGATGCACTGGCTGCCTATATTTTCGAGATTTCTGAGGTGTCTAAAGAAGAGTGGACATTGGTATTTTCCAATTAGTTCAGACGTATAGAAAAGTGTATACGTGCTCAGGGTGAATACTTCGAAAAGATCGATACTTGTAATAAAGAATAAGTTTTATAATTTTTGAGTATCTAATTTCTTTTGGCATGCCCCTCGTACTTGTCTAAACAAATGTTATCTTCATAAATATAATCTAATAAGCACTAAAGAGATTAAAACATAGTACTTAAATACTGGTGTTGTATTGCAAATGTTTTTTTTTTGACATGACGCGCCACGATTTTTGAAAATGTTTTTGCATGCACTTGTAGAGGTCTCTAGTAGCTTATTTCGAGATTTTTTTGGTAGATGTACCTCTGCGGCAAGTGTCAAAAAAATGTACTAAAACAAAATAACCATGTTTTTTTGACTGAAGTTTAATAGTAGGGCCCTCCGTAAAAATATGCATTTAATAGTTTATGTTTTCCTCATTCATCGTGATTTTATTTGGTTATTCTAGCTTGCGTGGATTACCTAAAATATTAGTTTAAAAAACACCTTGATGATTTGGTATTATGTCAAATATCTCTAAAACAAAAGAAGATCGAGGGCTGATTTTTGGCACACAGTAACCTTGGCTTAAACCGGTGCACCACCATAAAAATCAGCCAGATCGCTTTCGTGGGCCAATCTTGTTCCCTTAGCCTGCTAGACCCTTTATTGCAAGTTTTTTTTTTTAGTTTTAATGGTGCACCTAAATTATTTTTTATTAAACCAGTCATCGTAGAATTGCTTTATTACATTACGATAATTACCGCGCTTGATGGAAAGAGACGACAAGGTTAGTTGCTTATTAGGTTTGTTGTTTGTTTCTTAATTAGTATCGTAATTGATCGGCAGTATTCCGGCGCACTTGGCTCTAGGCATTTCTGTAGGTAGATTTAGATAAGGGGCCAATATATAGGTGGCCAGTTCGCTGCTGAATCTATTGCCGCAAATGAACCGACAGAGGGCTCTCTTCTCCGGTTGTATTACTTTACTTTTTGGTTTTGAAGGCTTCCGTCATAAGTTTAAGCTTCGATTCCGGTTGATTTTTACCAATTACCATTTTTGCAAGTAATTGAAAATTTTCAAGAAG
The DNA here is from genome assembly GCA_934047225.1 of Ypsolopha sequella. Classification (NCBI taxonomy): domain Eukaryota; kingdom Metazoa; phylum Arthropoda; class Insecta; order Lepidoptera; family Ypsolophidae; genus Ypsolopha; species Ypsolopha sequella. Next base: position 3,491,370 of record OW203995.1, on the reverse strand, counting down.
TAAGCATGCATCTATAGCACCTTTGTTCACTATCGAAGACTCGATACCAAATGAATATTGAAAATAGGGTTGTTGTAATGTTTAGATATGTTAAAGATTTGGATTAGGGGCCAGTATATAGGTGGCCAGTTCACTGCTTTACCTGTTAGCACAAATGAACCGAGAGAGGGCTCTCATCTCCGATTGTGTTTGACACTCATTGTTTTTGATTGAAATCTCGGACGAAGCATCACAAATGAAAGCTCTGTGATGAAAGTATTCAATATACTCTATGAAAGCTTCCGTAATGTGATGCCAGATTGGGGGGAATCCCCGCAAATTTGGGGGATTTTTGGGGGGGAAATACTGGTTATGGAGGGAATAGAATAGGGGGATTTTTATTAGCAAATAACATTAATGCTTTATATAATTGTAAGTTAATGAGCTCGCAGAATGTAACATCTTAAATAAAACCTGATATTACAAATTAATCTTAGTCTTTCAAGACCGTCTGCAATGATGTCGACTAAGTGTTACAAGAACAGAATGCTTTGAAACGACTTGAAAATTTACGCAATACACTGAAGAGTTCTGGGTTGAAGTTTATAATTTCAAAATGCTGTCCGTGATATAATATAACATGTTAGCAAATTGGCATTGGGATTTTTTGAAGTAATAATTAGAAAAGACAAACTATAAAACAAATTGACCACCCACACTGCTGACTACATTTTGAGAATAGGGTACATGTTGCCAGAAGGATGTGTTAATTTGAAACCAAATTCAAACATACTAAACAGATTTAACTTGGAGAAAATGTACGGAACTTCAGACAACGCCTGTGAATATGCTGATCCAGTAATAGAAGTTATTTTGAAAGAAGCATAAAATTCAATTGAATTAAGAAACAAATGTTTTTTCTTCAAAACTCGAATTTTGTGGGGATTCTGGGTATTATTTGGGGGGGACACTAGTCGCTCATCTAGCAACACTGATAGAGTTTATTGATGAAGTTCCGTTCCGTCTGTTGTTTATAAGTTTAAAAAGCTTAAGTTCCGGCTGATTTTTACCAATAACCATTTTTGTAAATAGGCAATAATTTCGAATTTTCAAGAAAAAAGCATGAACCTTTGTTCACCATCGAAGACTCAATAATGGACAATGAAAATAGGGTTGTTGTTTTGATCGATATGGACTGCTTTTACTGCCAAGTTGAAGAAAAATTAAACCCTGAATTAAAAGGAAAACCCATTGCCGTCGTTCAATATAATCCCTGGAAGGGTGGAGGGTAAGAAGCTTGAGATTTCGAAAACTGTTAACTTTAAGGTTATATAGACATGAACTCTCGTCGCACTATACACATTTAGTATTATTGCAGTTAACTACGTAGCCAGGGCTCAAGGAGTAACGAGGCACATGAGAGGTGATGAAGCCAAAGAGAAGTGTCCGGAAATACAACTGCCTTCAGTGCCATGTGAGCGAGGGAAAGCTAATATTTCAAAGTGAGCTTTTCTTCATTATTCCCCGTACTATAGGGGCTAATGTACTGCAAGTGTAATGCGTGATGTGATCTCCACTGTACCTAACACATTTTCCTCATTTAATGGAGTGGAATGTTTGGTAAAAGTATTGTGTCCTTGTAAAAGTATTGTGTCCTTATCGACACTCAGACCAATATAATACATTATATTCTAAGCAAATAATGGAAAGAATGAAACAGCCCTCTTTGTGTTGGTTTACTTTTTTTTTTTAAACCTACCATGTCTTTTCATTTTACAGATATCGGGATGCTGGTATAGAAGTGGCCAAAGTTTTGCAGAAATTTACACCATTATTAGAAAGAGCATCAATTGATGAAGCTTACCTAGATATTACAGCACCAGTAAGAAAATGCAATTTTACATTATTCTTTTAATCCGTATGTAGATTATAGCCATGTTCAATCTTACATTGCCTAATGCCTTACTCTAATTGCAAAAATATATTGTTATCAGCTGGGGTTCTGAATAAATAAATTTATACCAATTTACACCAAAACACTGACAATTTATTTAGACAGTCACAGATAATCACAAATAACAGTAATAGCTTCACTTGAATGTCCTTAACCCTATACATGGCAGAGAATTTTATCCTAAAAAAAATATGCTTTTGCTTTCTTTTCATGTTAATTGGACTATTTGGACGTCAGAAAAAATTAAATAAAAAATCTCTGAAATTAATTTTTTAGAATATAATGTGTGTATTTAAGTTCACACTGCCAGGGTTACAAGAATGAAACAGTAAAAAGAACATGTGTCTTTACATGCACACTGCCATGTCGTAGGTAAACAAAATAAGTTACATTATATGAATAGGTAGCTATAAAATCGTATGATACAAAAAGTTTTTAACTTAAACAGTTTTAACTTATCATTATCATTGTCAAACTGCTTTTATATCTACCTATGTAACTTAATTTGTTGTAACTCCCTTCACTGATGCCGACTAAATTAATAGTCGAGAAATATCTGGAAACCTATTTATTAAAGCGTTTTTTGTAACCAATTACAAATATATACATATATATATATATATATATTATATATATATATATATTATATATATATATATATTAATTAATAACAAATGAAAAAGAAATAAGTTGAAGATGTTTATTTATTTAACTTGATATTAAAAATATTGAGCATAATAACAAGTTTTGAGATCATAAAGGAACATTTATTAATGAGTATGTATGGTAATACCTTACAAACTCTTAGGAACTAAGTGTAGTATATTTTTAATCTGAGATCTTTATACTTATCGAATAATTCAGTCGTAAAAATTTGCTTATTACTATTTAGTGTGGAAATCCAAAAAGCAATTTCGTTCTTCGACTATACATAGCCGTGCTTTACATTTTTGACAAAAATACTTTGTTTGGTTTTTGGTACAGTTCCTACACCTGCCTTTTGTCGTGAAAGTAGGCAGATGACCCACCAGATCGTAACGAGTATTGTCATCAGGCCTTTCTGCAACCGGTTTCATTACCTTCTTTACAGATTTGGAGAGAGCATCAGACTGTTGATCAGGAGAACTCCTCTCAAAACAACACAGTTGTCTAAAAAGCGCGACACGAAACTTTTTGAGAGGCAACAGTTTTTGTTTACCACTGTTCTCGCGACGGTATAGCAACCAGGCATTGTTTACGCTGATGTCCAGCATCTGCGAGAATAGTGGTAAATACCAACGATGGCCTTTGAAATCCGTTCGGTACAAGGCAACTAACATGTCGGCCAAATCCACACCACCCATATTTGCATTGTAGTGCTTTATTAGATTTGGGCATGTAACCGGTCCCTTCTTCTTTTCTTCTTTCTTGTAACGCATTATATTCTGTACTGGGTGAGCGTCAACGTAAGTACTTGCAGCCAAGACACATTTATTGTCAAACCACTTTACAACAGCGATGTTGTGTTCATTGGACACAACTTGTGCAAAAGCTCCCCTTCCTTTTTTTTTCAGTTCTTTGTCACATGGTAGTTTCTTTTCTGCCACTCGAAGTCGATTTGACCTGACAGTTCCCAAGGAGAATATTCCATATTCATTCCGTAAATGATGCATCAATTCAACCGATGTAAAAAAGTTGTCGAAGTATAGTACGGAGCATGGATTTTGCTTTATAGATTTGGCCAAAGCTATTACAACTTTGGCCCCAAGGCCCATACCTTTTTCTTTTTCAGTGAAAGTATGGTGTCGGAAAGTATCGTCTCCTCCGTAAATTATGAAATCATGGACTAGACCAGATGGCGAAGCCCGAACGAATAACTTGAAACCCCATTTCTTGGGTTTATTCTGTACATATTGTTTTTGACTGCCGGCTCTAGTGCCCTTGTATGGCACCATCATTTCGTCGATGCTAAAACGTTTCCCTTCAGGAATATTGGATGCGCAGTTACGACGGAGTTTTTCCACCAGTGGCCTTATTTTATAGTACCTATCACCATCATCTTTCATGTTATCATTGAAATGTATGCAGCGGCGAATAGCCTGAAATCTTTTTAGAGTCATCACATCAGCAATTTTACTGTACTTGAAGTCATTGGACCAGTAGTCAGTGTACGCTGGCATATCTACTACGCCCATTAGAATATTGATCGCCAAGAAATCTCTTATTTCGTCTTTGGTTACATTTATTGATGAGCCCTTTTTCTGCACTGAATAAAGGTTGGTATGATGTACTATAAAATCCACTATATCGTCAGAAAAAAATAGTTTGAAGTAATCAAGCGGTGACTTCTCAAGATCAGTAGATTGAAATAATGTGTCTTCTATTTCGGCTGTTCCTAGTAGCTTCACTTTTACCCATTTGGGGATCAATTTGGCCGGTTTCAGAATAGTTTTCTTTATGATCACCCGGGCTTTCCTAGAACGACCAACACGAAGAGGTGTAGTAGTTGTTGCTGCTGGTGCAGGGCTGCAGTTCGAGTCCACAGACGGTGACGGTGGAATAAAAACTGATGGTGAAGGTGGTATTATGTCTGGATCATTTTTAATAATTAAGGGCGAACCTGGGGTAGAATCAATAATGTTTTTCGAACGTAAAATAGGTTGTGAATTTTGTGATACTGCTTCTTCATGGACGGAAGCAATGGTATAAACTTCTCTATATTCACCGTCATCACTATCGGAGATGTTTATGTTTTCAACAGAAGACGCCAGTGATCGCGCAGGGGAACTATCGTCAGAGGCATCGGGGCGTGGCCTGCACATTTTCACTTCATCTTCCGAAGATTCGCAGGATTCTTCATCAGATTTACCTCGGGATTTAGGCACCAAAGCAAGGATTCTTTGTGATCTTGTACTCTAAAAGCAAAGCAGTGCGGTGTTATTTGCGTTGCGGTAGTATGCTTTGTAAAATTATTGATGCTAGTTAATTTTAACAATCAAGTGATTGTGTTACTGGCAATGTGCATTATAAGATACATTATTTGATAACTGTGCAACCCTAGAGACCAGGCAGTGTGCATTTAAATACACGTGACAAATATTATGTCAATCTTAAAGCAGCGGGCAGTGTGCATTTAAATACACGTGACAAATATTATGTCGATCACATAGCGGCGGGCGGTGTGAATTTAAATGCACACAATACAAAAGTCGTAAATTATGAGAAATTAAAAACATATTTTGGAAAAATATTTCTACATACCAATAGCTTAGTGTTTTTAGAAAGTTAAACTGAGACAATTATTGTTAAATAAGTAATATATATCTGGATAAAAATGGATATTTACCTTGAAGTGCGTGAGAGCAGACAGACGGTTCGCCATTTTGATCACCACTGACAGAGCGTAAGTGAGATAGATATAGTTTTTTTTTTCTAGGGTGTAAGAACGTTCGGAAACTATGTTTGCAAGAAAAAAGAAACGATTTGATAATAATATTTGCCAGAAAAAAACTTCTGAACGGAATGTGCATTTAAGTTCACTATGTCAAGTATAGGGTTAACTAACTTATACTTTGCTATATTCATATTGCATAATAAACTGATCCTTGCAATATCGCTATCAAAACTCAACTGTACTGGGCCAAGCGGCGCCTTTTATATGGTGCGGTATAGCTTCTAGAATATTCGAGGACATTTGTCGGGAAGAATCTGGAATGTTCTAGTAGTAACAATACACAGCAAAACCATCTAGAAAAGTGTAGAAGTTTCTAGTATATCAGTCTGGTGACATCTGGATCTATATTTCTCGCCCCCGCCTCTAGACAAAGGATGGCACCAATCCTTTTGCTTCCGCTACTGGATAACGGATGGCACTGCTTTTACCCCATTGCTTCTGCTCCTGAATAATAGATGGAAGTAGCATAGCGTTTCTGCCTCTATGACTTATATAACATTTTTTGTTTTTCGTGTTCTTTGTAGGTACAACACAGGCTAATTTCATTAAATCCTAATGCCATTACAACAGAAATGATGCCCAACACCTTTGCTCTTGGTTACAACAATATTAATGAGTTAGTATCAGATGTACAGAACTATGGCAATGACTGCATAGACTTTGATCAAGATAATGCCAGGATGTTGCTAGTGGGAGCAGTCATCGTTAGTGAGATAAGAGCTGCTGTTTATGAGGAGACTGGTAACTTAATTATAACCTTATGTAGAATACTTATAGCATGCAGTATACAATACAAATATATAACAGAAAAAATTACTTCTCCATTTAACAAAATAAATATCAGAGCTAAACTCACTTTGATTTTTATGACAAGAGCTCAACGTTTCGGTCAAATGAAATGGCGACATGCAGCAGTGATGTGAGCACCGAAACTATGTGCTCTCATCTGTTGAGGAGTTCTATGGTGATTAGGCGAGGATTCAAAGTCAGGTGGGTACACTGGCAATGTTAAAGTAATCCCCTGCAATCAGCACCCTAACACTGATTGCCCAATTTCAAGTTATGTGCTCTCATCCTTTGAGGAGTTCTATGGTAATAAGGCTAGCATCGAAGGTCAGGTGGAAGAATTTCAATTTCCAGGTAATACTCTGCAATTGGCATCCTGGTACAAAGCAATTGCCTCAATCTGATATGCTATCATTTTCTGAAGAGTTCCGCTGCCTATCAGATCATGACCAAACTGGGGTACATTTCAATTAAGAACCTCCTTCTTTTTTGAATTCTGTTAAAAATCAAAGTGAGCCTTGCATAGATAAGATAGATTTCTATATCCATGGAGTCTTTGCTGTAATCAAAGATATACTATATTCATCTTGGGCTGAAATATCTTTTTCGTTATGACTGACGAATTTTATGATGGACACTCACCCTAATTTTAGTGATCTTTTTGTCTCATAAATTGAATGTTGGTGCAAATAAATAGCTATGTAGCTGATTCACCTTCACGTAAGGATTATTTTGCTAGAATCTAAATTAAGAAAATGGTTATTAGATCAACAATTTTATAGTATTGTTCGCGCCACTTCTTGTGGCTCTCATACTGCGGGGTAGTTGTGAATTAATATTTTCAACTGTCATTTTCGCTGCATCTCCACCCGCTTAGTTTTGGACGCAAATCAATCAGTCGTCAATCAGAAGCCTTTCACGCCGGAGGTATACGCTGATTGTCATTCGACTAGGTCCTACCTCGACCCTACCGCCCGCCATTTTGAGATCGCACCCGCTGTGCGCCTCATTTTCATCTATTACTATTACGAAGAAGATTAGCCGAGAAGAGCGCAACCAGGCACGAAGAGGAAGAAGAAAACCATCTTGGAGAACACCAGAGACTTGGTGGCTCAGGCGAAGCGTGGTTTGTGGTGCATGCAGCTCCTTCCCAAGGTCAGATCTTTCATCTTCGTAATTATTTCTCTTCACTTCCCGCTATTTTTAAAACCTATGGTGATACAAAGCACTGCCGTCATATCGCGTGCTCATTTTTTGGCCATTCGAGCCGGATCTAGATCCATTTTAGGCCCTTTGATCTGCGATCTATAACCATTTTTTGGTATTTCCAACCGCTATCTTCATGTTCTTTGTCTAAAGAACACGTGAATTCCGCTCTAATTTTCACTCTGCCCGCAGTATTACCCCGCATTCCCGCTCTTATTTGCATTATCTATGCATTAAAACCCCGCATTCGTCAAAATATTAGTGATTCCATTTCCTATATACTGGAAATTATAAATTATCTACAGTGAAATACGCCATTCTGTTAATTTATCCGCTGCGATTATACCATTTGATCATTTCACAGAAAATATTATCTGCCTACCTGCTAATTCTTAATATTATCGAGAGGTACTCGTACACAGGTTCGTCCGCCGCCCGTGTTATCTCTAACTCATTAGCATTATTCTATGTTGTAGTCAGTATAAAACTTTCAATAGTTCTGGTACTTGCCTAACTTTGTACTATATAACATGCCAAATTCCGCAGAAGCTGCAAAATTAAAGATGTCGTATAGTTTAAAGAAGCTTAAAAATAAAAGGCAAGAATTGTTTAATCGCCTTCAGAGAGTTTATGACTTTTCTAAAACCGCTTTAGAGGATGTTTCTTCGGCAGAATTGTTTATGGCCAATGTCGAAACTTTGGATACTGTACGCTCAGAAATTCATGTAATCATAGATGAAATTAATGACACAGAGGTATTGATAAATCCTAATTTTGAACCAAATTATCAAAGTTGGTCAGCTTTTGAGGATCTTTACTCCCATTGCAAATACATCAACCGGAAGTTATCACATTCTTCGAAATCGGCTGACTCTAAAGTTAAAGCTCCACTTGACATGGAATGTCCCAAAAAACCTACTATCAAGCTTCCAAAACTGGAACTCGTTGGTTTTTCTGGTGAAGCTACTATGTGGCCAACATTCTATGAAACATTTAAAACCACGATTCACGATAATCCGGACTTGACCGACAACGAACGAGTACAATACCTGATGGGTAAACTTTCTGGCCGGGCACTTTCGATTTGTTCTGGAATCACACCGAACGCAACTAACTACGACATAATCTGGAAAACACTCGTTTCTACTTTTCAAGACTCGCGTAGTTTAGCCACTACTTATTTGGATCAAATGTTTGAATTTCGCCCTTTAACTACCGCTAGTTCAAAAAACTTGGACTTGTTTTTAGACAAGTTCTGTTCCGCTGTTTCGTGTTTAAAATCGCTGAATATTAAAGATCTTTCGGATTTTATCCTTATGTATTTGGCCCTTAAAAAACTTGATGTTGAAACCGCTCGTTCATTTGAAATGTTTAAACGTGGTTCCGATTTACCCCATTATGATGAATTAATATCATTTTTACGGGAACAAACTAAGATACTGAACCGCACTGCACCCGCAATTACCGCTCCCGCTCCGAACCGCTCCGTTAATAATAATAACAACAAAACCGGGTACAGTACCAAGTCAACCCATGCTTTTGTCTCCGCTTCGACCAATAATAATTGTTGTCCGCTATGTAAACAATTAAAACACTATAATTTATATAAGTGTCCCGAATTTGTGAAACTAGATATCGAGAAAAGATTTCAGTTCATCAAATCTAATAACGGTTGCACCAATTGTTTAAGTATTACGCATAACAATTCCGCTTGTAAATCGTCTTATAATTGCCGCCATTGTAATTGTAAACACCATTCGATGTTGTGCCGCAAACAAAATGTGATGAATACTCACACCGCGCTTGGTCAAAATATTACCGTGTCTCCACGCACACATACGCAATCTTCGAGGTTGGTGGATCCTGCCGTATCGGCGACTAACACAGAACATATGACTAATGATTCTCAATCCGTACCAACTGCGAGTAATAATATTTCTTTATGTAACTTACAGCCTAACTCGCAGCGTAATGAAACATGCCTTTTAGGTACAATTCAAGTGATCGTGAAAGATTCTAACGGTATGTCTGTCCGTCTACGTGCGCTCTGCGACCCTGCGTCACAATCCAGTTTTTCGACGGTTTCCTGTTGTGAGAAGCTTAACTTAAAATATGAGAAAATTCCCCGCGCTTTTGTTAAGGGCATCGGCTCTTCATCAAACCCAATTAAGGGTGCGACAAACCTTAAATTGTTTTCACGATTTGATGATTCGGTTTCAATTTCGCTTGACACTTATGTAATCGACCGTATTACCGACAACTTACCATCGGTGCAGGTGGATTTGTCTACGCTTTCGTATTTAAAATATATCACACTTGCTGATGAAACATTTTACTTACCGGGTGAGATTGATATTCTTATCGGTGCATCTTTATTCGCGGATATCTTGTTATCAGGCCGCGTCTCTGGTCCCCCGGGTACGCCGACGGGATTTCAGACCATCTTCGGTTTTACGCTAATTGGTAATACGCCTGTTTACCAAAATACCGCATGTTCAATTTCGTTATGCTCTTATATGGAGATTGAACCGCCAATAGATTTTATTTTACAAAAATTTTGGCAATTAGAAGAGGTGCATTGTGAACCTGCTTCTAGTCCCGCAAATGATGAATGTGAAAAATTATTTATTAACAATGTGTCACGTGACCCCGCTGGTCGCTATTCGGTTTCTTTACCGTTCGCACGGAATCCTAACATACTAGGAAACTCGTACCATCACGCAAAAAAGTGTTTTATGTCTCTTGAGCGTAGGTTTGTTTCTAACGCAGATTTACGTTCCGAGTATAACAATATAATAAATGAATACCTAACTAAAGGTTACATATCCCCGCTTCATAATGATGACCAATTATCTCTTGGTTATTATATTCCGCATCATCCCGTAGTGCGTGTTGATAAATCAACGACAAAGGTGCGTATTTGTATGAATGCCAGTACTAAGACTGACTCCGCTGATGGTACTCGTGTCTCATTAAATGACACGCTGCACACAGGTGCTAATTTGCAAAACGATTTGTTTTTAATTTTACTTGACTTCCGCTTGTATGAAATCGCTTTTACCTCGGATATCAAACAAATGTTCTTACAAGTTTTGGTTAACGCCGATGATCGCAAATTTCAAAAGTTTTTATACCGCTTTGACACGTGTTCACCGCTTATCGCTTATCAGTTCAATCGCGTCTGCTTTGGACTACGTAGTAGCCCTTTCCTTGCGATGAGAGTAGTCAGGAAACTCTGTGAGGATGGGAGTTCAGCGTACCCGCTCGCCGCTACTGTAGCCGCACGAAACTGTTACATGGACGACATCTGCTATAGCACGCCCACCGTGCAGGGCTCCTTACAGCTCAGAGATGAGCTGGTAGGATTGCTTAAGGCCGGTGGCTTTGAGCTCGTCAAGTGGTCTAGTAACTGTCAACAGTTACTTGATACACTGCCTGATACTCACCGCTTAAATTCTAGTAAGAATTTTGAAGAACAAACTCAAACTCTTAAAGTTCTTGGCTTACAGTGGTCGCCTGATTCTGACGAGTTCTCTTTTACTGTATCGCTAGATAGTCGCCCATGTACTAAACGCAATGTTTTGTCCGTGATAGCACGTCAGTACGACGTCCTCGGCTTTACCGCTCCTGTGATCTTGTACGCAAAATTACTCTTGCAGAAAATCTGTATTTTAAAATTAGACTGGGATGAAACACTACCCTCTGATATTGCGCAGATTTGGCAAAACTATTTGAAGGAGCTACCTGTTTTGCGGGATTTACGTATTAAACGCCACTTAGACGTGTTCCAAAATTCGAAAATTTCGATAATATCATTTGCAGACGCAAGTGAACGTGGATACGGATGTGTCGTATATATTAGAGTACAAGATGACTCAGACACTTGCACTAGCATTCGGCTGGTATGCGCAAAGTCAAAAGTCTGTCCGCTCAAGACCGTCAGTGTCGCCCGCCTTGAGCTTTGTGCCTCGTTACTCATGTCGAAATTAACTCGTCGTGTAGTTGACGCTTATAAAATACGTCACAATATTGAACGTATTTACTGTTTTACCGATTCTATGGTAACTTTACACTGGATACATTCCTCACCGCACAGGTTTAAAACCTTTGTCGCGACGCGTATAACAAAAATAATATCCGCTATTCCCGCTGAATGTTTTTACCATACAGCTGGTTCTCAAAACCCGAGCGACTGTCTTTCCCGTGGTCTCACTCCCACGCAGTTGATGAGTCACCCGCTCTGGTTCACTGGACCTGCTTGGCTTTATCTGGACGCTAAAGAGTGGCCAATCAAAACAATAGAATCAGCTTCTATTGAAGAAAACTTGCCGGAATCAAAAACAATTTCTCTTCCCGCTTTTAGTAATGAAGAACCGCATCCACTTCTTTCTCTTTCGGAAAGAATTTCGTCATGGCTTGTGCTTTTACACACAATCATTTACATCTACCGATTTTTACGTATTTTACCGCGCTCTAATATTTTTACCGCTACCGATATGGATTTCGCTGAAGTTGCATTGATTAAAGCTCTTCAAGCATTTTATTTTCTTGATGAAATAAAAAGATTAAAGTCAAATAAACTTTGTTCTCCCGCTTTAAATCGACTATCGCCATTTTTAGATAAAAATGGATTGTTACGCGTTGGTGGTCGACTTCGCAACACAGACATGACGTTCGATCAACAACACCCTGTGTTGTTACCTCGTAAAAATCATATTGTCGAATTGATTATCATTCATTATCATCGCAAAAATTGTCACACTGGACCAGTGGCTTTAATGTCAATAATCCGCCAAAAATTTTGGATACTTTCCTGTCGAAATATTGTTCGTCGCGTAATACATAGCTGCAATTATTGTTTTAAGGCGAAGCCGAGACAAACCTTCCCTTTCATGGCAGATTTACCATCATGCCGCGTTAATGAGGCTAAAGCTTTTGTCCACTGCGCTGTGGATTATTGTGGTCCTATCAGTATCACTCCGTATCGAAAACGTGGAGTCCGTCCCGTCAAATGTTACCTCTGCATATTTGTATGCCTGGTGACTCGTGCAGTTCACGTTGAATTGGCAACTGATCTTAGCACGAACACTTTTCTTTCCGCGTTCAAACGTTTTTTATCTAGACGTGGAGCAGTGTCTTTCGTATATTCAGATAATGCTACGAACTTTGTAGGCGCTAGAAATGCCCTCTCAGAAATTTACAATTTGACAAACTCCGAAGAATTTAAAACGTCTTTCGCGAATGAACTTGCCGATCATAGAATACAATGGAAATTTAATATTCCACGTAGCCCACATTTTGGGGGACATTATGAGATATATGTCAAAGGATTTAAGACGCATTTGCATAGAGTAGTAGGTACTCAACTGTTGACCTACGAAGAATTATTAACTGTAGTTACGCAAATAGAATGTGTCATAAATTCTCGTCCGCTTACGCTGCTGAGTGAAGATCCATCTGAACTTAGCGCGTTAACTCCTGCACATTTTCTGATGTCAACTCCTTTAAAAGAATTACCCGCTTGTAAGGTGGCTGATGAGCCAGTTAATTTATTACGTCGCTACGCGTTGCTTGATCAAATGGTAGAATCGTTCGCAAGGCGATGGAAGAATGATTATCTCCATCTTCTCCAGTCTAGAGGAAAATGGAATACACCTTCCAACCCAATCAAAATTGGATCTGTTGTCGTTGTAGTTACCGATAACACTCCACCGCTTCAATGGCCGCTCGGTGTTATTGTAGCTGTATACCCTGGCAAAGATAATGTCATTAGGGTAGCTTCTGTCAAAACGACGACAGGTGTTTACAAACGACCTGTCGTGCGTCTTTGCCCTCTCCCATCTCAATAACTCCTTTCTTTGCCCCCGCTTCAAAATTTCGTTATTCTCTGTCTTATTTTTACTTTTCTATTCTTATTTTAAAACCAATGGTTTTAACGCCGGGGGCAAATGTTCGCGCCACTTCTTGTGGCTCTCATACTGCGGGGTAGTTGTGAATTAATATTTTCAACTGTCATTTTCGCTGCATCTCCACCCGCTTAGTTTTGGACGCAAATCAATCAGTCGTCAATCAGAAGCCTTTCACGCCGGAGGTATACGCTGATTGTCATTCGACTAGGTCCTACCTCGACCCTACCGCCCGCCATTTTGAGATCGCACCCGCTGTGCGCCTCATTTTCATCTATTACTATTACGAAGAAGATTAGCCGAGAAGAGCGCAACCAGGCACGAAGAGGAAGAAGAAAACCATCTTGGAGAACACCAGAGACTTGGTGGCTCAGGCGAAGCGTGGTTTGTGGTGCATGCAGCTCCTTCCCAAGGTCAGATCTTTCATCTTCGTAATTATTTCTCTTCACTTCCCGCTATTTTTAAAACCTATGGTGATACAAAGCACTGCCGTCATATCGCGTGCTCAAGTATCAAAGAATTTCTTGACACAAAAAATTTTAACAGTAGGTAAATAGATGTGTATAAGTTGACATATTTATTAAATTCAAGTTTTATTTCTATTGCATGCTATATAATTTAATGCATGAATGATTGTTTGACTATTATGTTCTTGTTTTGTGATTGTTTCTTTTACTGATGTCCAATATTTCTTTTGTACCAAAATTTGTATGCTACATTAAAACTAGCTAATAAGGAGCTCTTTTGCATGTACTTACTATACTATCTACCCTTGTTAAAGCAAATAAATATATTCTTATTCTTTTAGAAAAATATTTTTATATTAGTATTAATTAAAATACCAACCCCCGGATTCTGAAAGGCCAATCAAAGTTAACAGTAGATTAAAAAAACTTTAACCGCAAATAACGGTGAAAATAAAGCATATATGAAGTCTGAATAGTGATGAATCAATAATTAACTTAGTTAATTTTTGATTTCAATGTAAAATTCCCACTTTTTCTGGCTTAATCCGCGGATAATTATTTTTTAATCTACTGTTAACATTGATTGGCCTTTCAGAAACCGGGGGTAAATGCTGTTTTGTGTGATTATCTTCATGTATATTAATATTAATAATATTAAAATATTTTTCTATTTATAAAAACATGAATATTACTTACACTAAAACTTGAACATACCTTATAAATCTGCTACAATATTTTCTAAAGAAACATATTATTATCAACTTAAACCACATGAAGATAATCACACAAAACAGCATTTAGTGTGCTAAAAAAAATAGACACATGAATTATAATGTATACTTATTTTGTTTTAGGTTACAGTTGCTCTGCTGGTATAGCGCACAACAAAATTATAATGTATACTTATTTTGTTTTAGGTTACAGTTGCTCTGCTGGTATAGCGCACAACAAAATTCTAGCAAAGCTCGTGTGTGGAATGAATAAGCCAAATAAACAAACTGTGTTACCTAAACACTCTGTTAACATTCTTTATAAGTAGGTATGTTTTAAAACTTAAGTTTTATTTATTCCTTTAGATAAGATAAATAGTTTAACTGATTCATTTGCAGGACTCTGGGTGTTAAAAAGGTCAAACACCTCGGAGGCAAGTTTGGAGATGCTGTGTGTGACATTCTCAAGATAAGTAAGATGGCTGACCTTCAGAAGTTCACTGAAAAGCAGTTACAGTCAAAGTTTGATGAAAAAAATGGGTATGATATGCATTGAAGGTATTTGAAAACTATGATGGAAATACATTTCTATATTTTTCACACAATTTTCACTTTATCTATTCGAAAGGAATTTCAATATTATATCATTGCGGTATAGAAACAGAATAAAAGTAAACCTGAGGCCTACGCCTAGAAAACACCATATCCCAGAAGTCCTTTCTCCGATGCTCCTAATGTCATTTAACCACTTTCAAATTAATAAGAAACCATAGTTATAATAGCTATAACCTCCTCCCGAAGCTTCATCAAGGCAGACTTTAGGGTCTATCAGACTGATGGGGAGGGACACAGCCACCACTCTGGCTAAGTAGATCAGGGTCACGCGCCACCAACGATGCACCATCTCTAGAGGAAAGCCCAGAAAGCTAGTCAAGCTCAGTAAGACTAGCCAGTTTCGAGTTTCTCACATCCACATATACATTTCTACTATGTTTCTATCTGCAATGATATTATCATTGCAGTATAATATTATTATTATAATAACCATGTTAATATTATTGTTTTAATTTAATTGCCAAAATATTTCAGGACATGGCTATACAATATAGCACGTGGAATCGATTTGGAGCCTGTGCAAGCTAAATTCAATCCAAAAAGCATTGGATGCTGCAAACAATTCAAGGGCAAAAATGCTTTACTCGACCTAGAAAGCTTGAGAAAATGGCTAAAAGATCTAGGTGATGAAATAGAAGACAGGCTAGAAAAAGATGCATTAGAAACAAATAGAACCCCAAAGCAGATGGTTGCGAGTTTCTCTCACCAGCTACCTGACGGACGGGACACCAGTAGCTCAAGGTCATACAACTTTGTTGCTGAGGATGAGCTCGGTGCAGAACTGTTTACATCTAAAGCCTTGGAGCTGGTGCTTGACGGTATTGAAGGTGTCAAACCTAAAGGTAACCGTTAATTAATGATTATAAAATCACTAGAATTTATGTCTATCCACTTTAGATTATCTCAAGAGTAAACGGGATCAAAAGTCATTGTCATGTATTAAATAAATAAACTTTGTTTTTCAGAAAGTGAACCAAACAGGAAGCTACAGATGCCTGTCAAGTTTTTAGGAATAAGTGTAGGAAAGTTTGAAGACAACTGTGAAAGTAAGAAGACCAGAAAAATAATAGACTTCTTTAGTGCTGGAACATCTAAAGATACATCAAAATCAGATAATCCCAAGCAGACAGATGATAAAGATGCTCTGAAAGTAAATAAAAATAAAGCTAACAAAGAATTCATGTTGCAGAAATTCTTTCAAGCCACAACAAAAGTAAAAGAAATTTCGATAGATAAGCCAGCAGTTATAATTAAAACTGAAAAGAAATCACCAGAAGGTAAAGTAGTTTTAGAATCCACTTTAGACAAACAGGAGTCTTTCTTTGCTAGATTTCTGAACAAAGGCCATGGCGAATCCAGCCGAACAGTCCCAAAGACTTTAGAACAAGCTGAGAGAGTAGAAAATGACAACATTCGCGCAACCACCCCAGTCTGTCAGGTAGTTGAATGTGGAGACAACAGCAATGACACTGACTATTCCAGTTCTACAATAAACAATGAGATAAATAAAAGCATAGCTCTGTTTGAAGAAGACCCTCAAGATGTAGCCAGAGTTAGCAATATGAGGACTCTTTTGAATTCAACAAAACTAGAAGAACCAAACAGGGGAAAAGAAGATATATATTCTAAAATTGAAAAAGGACTATCACCAAAACCTGAAGTTCCGACAAAAGGACCTACAAAAGCACCATCTCCTCAAGAAGTAAAAACAGTTGAGTGTTTTGAATGTAGGAAACCAGTACCCATACAATTATTTGAAACACATTCAGACTACCATCTCGCTTTAAAACTGAGAGAGGAAGAAAGACAAATTATTCGCAAGGAAAGGGAAGATGCAAAGAAATCGCAAACTCAAGTGGTCAAAAAAGAAATAAATGTGGAACCCAAAGTTGAAGCTAATACTTCAATAGCAAGTTTCTTCGCAAAGGTAGACGAAACAATTCCTACAGAAACATGCACAGAATGTGGTAAGAGAGTATCAATAGAGAAATTTCCAGAACATCTCGATTTTCATGAAGCACAGAAACTAAATAGAGAGTTGAATAAGAAGCTTCTACCGAACTTCTCAAGCAATAGCGTAAAACGAAAGAAAAGGTCTATTTCGCCTGCGAAGAAAACGAAAATGCTTTGTAAATCAATCGATTCTTTCTTTACTAGTAGATAACACGAAATAAATATGGGGTAGACCCTGTTTAAGGTACCTGATAATTAATTTTTAATTTGACTATGAATAAAAGTTACATATTTAAAATTAACATATTTGTTCAAAACAAAACCTGAAAAACAATATTATATTGATGTCGCCGCCGGATGGTTAATTCAGCCTCCTATTCGGATAGCTAGGCTGTTCATTGACAACATCGTGCACGCACGACCGTCCTGCCTGGTGACGGACGTTGACAGGGGCGACGCAGCCGAAAAAAGATAATACCAGAAAAGACGCAGCGTACTGCTGGGCGCGAAAAAAGCTGAAAGCAAGGAATGATAATGACAAAAATGTAGTAAAAAAATGTTATTTAATTAAATTAAAGATTTATTAAAAACATACATTTTTTACTTTTAATTTAAGTAAGTACATAAGAAGAGCCATCAAGTCAAATTATTTAGAGCATATTTTAGAAGTTCAGGCCAAATAGTAATTGCAAAAAAACAGTAAACAAGTAAAGTTGTTGACCAACCAAAATAATACCATAACCGGAGAGTGAACCAAGACTCATTTCTAATGGCACCAGACCTACGCCAGCCGAGGTTGGCCGACTCAGACATAAGTAGTGAAAATTGTGTTCAACACGCTTTATCGTGTGGTAATTTTTCAGCTCTAATCGGACTTCTGTTGTACCCGTTTGACAAACGGTAGAAAATTTTACCGGTTTCAGTTTTAAAGTATCGCCAGCAGAAAAAATTTGAATTTAAATTTTTTTTCAATTCCTTATTTTTGAAAATAAATGGAAACTTTGCAATGGCAGCATACACAACACATAGGTAATAAGGTTTTATTGAATGAATTTTGAATCAAGGTGTTCTATTTTTAGAAAAAGGCGGGTTCTTCACAATCCGGCTGCGAACCGCTCTTAACTCAGGGCGGCAACATAGAAACACGAAATTTTAGAATATTATGCCATCACATCACATAAAAGAATTCTATTTTTTTTCCGGTGGTGTACGAATTCACTCTACTCTTCCTACATGCCAAATAGCAGCTGCTCTTGTAGCTTACACCGCGTACGTAGCTTAAAAAGGCAACAATCAACCGTTTGTTGGCCCTGCAGCCAAATGATCAGAGAGATATACATCTATATTTTTATCAAATGCTCCACTTCGGTGGAAACGAAAGCTAAGGTGAAAGAGTAAATAAAAATAAACATGTTGAGTTGGTCATAGTTTATTCAGTCTAGAGGCTGAACAGCTCGTTCTGCACCTTCCTCCAGGCGTCGAGGGGTCCGTGCTCCGGGCGGTACTTGACGTTGCAGCCGTCGTTGGCGAAACGGTTGTCATCACGCAGCTTCTCAAATTCCTCACGCTCGTACTTTGTGAAGCCCCACTTCTTGGACACATAGATCTGAAAGTGGAGATGGAAGGAAATTAAATACCTACATATTATTCCATACCCAACATTTACTACCATAAATTCCATTTAAGAAGTATGTTTACTTTATTTTTTGTTTCAATATCATTTACGGTTATAGATGATGCTTTTAAGGTGTTACAACATGCGAAAGTGCTGCCACTCTAGAAAAGAAGACATTTTTTACTTGCTAGAATAATTATTGAAAATCTGTTTTAAAAAAAAAACTGTAAAATGTTGTGTAAAAACTATTTTTACATAGCATAGTTTTCATAGACGTCTTCGAGCAATTAAAATTATAAATGATAGATGGAAAGTGTTTCTTGCGAGCACCACAGAATGAAACAACTTGTAAAGGGTAATCAAGAGGCAGTTTTTTTTTCGTATATCAAGGTCATAAGATCCTATCCACAACATTTGCAACCAGGGTTGAGATGACTGAAATAACTATCTTATTTAAGTCTATCCCCCGGTTTCTGAAAGGCCAATCAAAGTTAACAGTAGATTAAAAAAACTTTAACCGCAAATAACGGTGAAAATAAAGCATATATGAAGTCTGAATAGTGATGATTCAATAATTAACTTAGTTAATTTTTGATTTCAATGTAAAGTCCACACTTTTTCTGGCTTAATCCGCAGATAATAATTTTTTAATCTACTGTTAACATTGATTGGCCTTTCAGAAACCGGGGGTAAGTCTTATAAGACATAGTTTTGCCCCATAATTTCATATTAAAATCACCACAAAATCATCCCATTAGGGTTTCGCTCCTATGGTACCCTACCGCATGCATGTAGGTAGTTTATTTTATTTTGTCCAAATTTTTTTTTAATGTTCTATGGTAATTATAATATTCCAAGTATTTATTTATAAACATTCGTACTTCATGATGCATTATACCAAGGATCGGCATTATTTATTGGTCCGTCTTACTACAGTTGAATGAATGAAGGACGCTCACCTTCTGGCGACCGGGGAACTTGAACTTGGCACGACGCAGAGCCTCAATCACGTTCGCCTTCCAACGGTCGGTGGAGCGCACGGACATGATGGGCTGGCCGATGCGCACGCGCGCCACTGTTCCCTGCGGCTTGCCGAACGCACCACGCATCCCGGTCTGGAGCCTGGAATATGAGATAGCACCATTTTGAGACATGGCAAGAAGCAGAATATATGTAAGTAATCATTTGGCTTTTCTTTAAAAATATTGATAGATAATAGTTTAAATTAATAGAAACTAATAAATAAATAATAAGAAAGATATATTTCGTGGCCTCTTGGGCTCGGCATCAGTTGCATTGACCAACCGATAGAGCTTGAAATATAAACTGGCTTTAGTGACAGCAGTGATACATCTAAATTCTAAATGTAACATGACTTCTTTAAGAAGCCCCTAATATAATCAAAAGAAAATCATATCATATGTTTAGCTATTTTCTGATCATGGAACACAAAATATGGACAGAATTTTCATTTTATCCCAAGAGGAGTGTTGCTTCGTAGTTTGCAATTCGAAATTCTGCAAACCATTATTACGTTTTAATAAACAGATTTCAATGAACATGTTTTATTGACTTGAAAAAATTGCAAAATATGGCGCAACAATTATGATTGGAAGTATACATTATTGCGCTACATAAATATGAAATTGCCGAAATTTTCTTACAGATTCATGAGTTCATAATTCCTGCAATTCAATAGCTATTTCCATTGTTTATACATCTATGTAATAAATGTTGTTTTTATTGTCAGTTTAATAACTAAAATTAAATCTTTAAAAACACATCTTAAATTCCATCCATTACCATCATAAGATTCGTAATAATTTTTTACAGCACACAGTTTACAAAAATTAAATTATTGTTGCTGTTAGCTTAATGTCATTTAAACACAAAAGCCATTAAAAAAATTGGATTTGTCATTCCTAAAAAGAATGCAAAAATGTTAGTACTGAAAATAGAGTTTCCTTCAAATTCTCCATACAAAATGGCAACTTCATGGGTAAATACCTATTATTAGGGTTGCATTCATAAACGCAAGGGTAAAGATAAAATTTTATTGTCACCCTTTCCACAACCACCCTAGTGAAAACGAAAAGCTCCAAACAATTTTCGAAGTCAATTATAAACCTTGCCAGAAATGTAAAATTCACTTTTGACTGTTAAGTTTTAGGACCCGTAAATTCAGGGGTAAATTTTTACTTAGCCACGGTTCCATGTGATAATTGTAGGTTGATTCTTATCTTTGATAAGTATAATGGATATTTTAGTCACTTGTAGTTTTAAGCAATTATAATAGTTAAAAAAAGACAAACTATATTTTTTCGAAATATTTCGGCCTCATCAGTGAGGCCGTCATCATGAACTCGACTGATGACGGCCTCACTGATGAGGCCGAAATATTTCGAAAAAATATAGTTTGTCTTTTTTTAACTATTATAATTGCTTAAAACTACAAATAAAAAGCTTATATAGCTAAGGTTATATTTATTCATATTTTAGTCACGAAATTATCAACAATAAATTAATAAAAGATTACCTTGATTGTAAACTACTTGCTTCTAATGTAAATGTTGTCATGTAATACCAGTTAAAAAAGGATTGCTAGGCTTATATCTGTTTGATAATTATCATGACAATTATCAAGGGGCATATGTATCATGATAATTTCAAAGTCTGCCAAGAGCAGAGTTGGCATTAATTTGTATGATCAGTTAACCCTACTATGTTATGAAAACAATGGAAGAAAAATAGCTTGCCTTTGGTGTAAAAAAAATTCAGTAGTCTGATTTTTTTAACAATAAACCTATGAAATTTTATCTTTACTCAGTTTCATTGGTAAATGCTATTACCAGAATGGATGAGGTGAAGATAAATAAATGTGTAATTAGATTCTTAGGTAAAGTGTATTTAGATAGGCCGAAATGATATTTCATAAAATTCATTACTAGTTAGGATATTGGGCTTCAAAGCCATCAATGACTTGAATTGCAATTACTTTGTTTTAAATGCATAACTTTCTTCTTTCTTCAGTGGTTTGTACATGTAGAAAGTATGAATGAAAGTGGAGTGACAAAACAAAATTATGGTGCACAAGTGGAACGTAAAGCTGACTGGCGACCGGGCCTCCCTAGGACGTATATACCTACCAAATTGGTGACATACTGAAGAAGGGCAATGTTAAATTATGGTGCCCAAGTGGAAGGTAAAGTTTGACTAGAGACCGGGCTCCCTAGGATGTATACCTACCAAATTGGGGACATACTGAAGAAGGGCAAGGTTAAATTATGGTGCCCAAGTAAAAGGTAAAGCTTGACTGGCGACCTGGCCGCCCTAGGACCAAAATTGGTGACATACTGAAGAAGGACAAAGTTAAAAGTACCCAGTAAGAAGATGGATGTACTAGAAACGTGTCTCAGGATCATAGCAGATGGAAATCTATAGTCTCTGCCTACCCCTATAGGACAGGTGTGAGTATATGTATGTATGTATGGTACAAGGCATCATGATGGATGGACAAAATTTTCATTTTTTTGTTGTCTTTGGTAGCATTTCTGGATCTTAATAGTGGGTAAGGTTAGGGGATCTAAAAAGGCTGACTTGGGTGAATCATAAAATGATTTGAAAGTAGGATAGAGTCAGAGTTCTTTCATGTGTGCAAAAGAGACGGCATTAGAACAGAATCATAACATGATTCATGCATAGCGGCCTTTTTAGAGGACCAGATCACAATAAACTACTATTTCCCACCATAAACACCCACAATTCTGTCATGAGCCTCAACAAATGACAAAAATCGTGGGGAAAAACTGGCTGTCAAATGCGATTGTGCAGCTAACAAGTTCAAGCCACTATAGACTACCATGGTATGTACTGTGGTGGCTGGTTTATTTAGGTTATTTACATAACCAAGTTACCCACAATAGCTGTGTTCATTTAGTCTAATCTGATGACAACACCCAGTATCATACACCATAACACTGTCAGTCAAGCAAAGCAAGAGATATTCTTATCTCATAAGTATAACTTCTATGGTAAAATTTAACTCAAAAACTGAATTATCTCAAAATGTAAAAAATGTGTCATTCACGGTGTTACTACAAAACGATGTTTAACTTTAGACAGTGTTTAAATATGTTGCTGTCACTTTTTTACAATATGAAAGAAAAGGCGACAACAACAGATTTAAACACTGACTAAAGTTAACGTTTTGTAGTAACACAGTCATTGTTTAAGCCTTGTAACCTTCAATTTACATGGTCCCAGGTATCAGCTAATTAAAGATGGACTTACCTATCAGCTCCAGCGCACGATAACATTTTGTTGATGCGGATAACGTGGAAGGGATGCAGCCTCATGCGGACGTGGAACTGATCCTTGCCGCAGTTCTTCACGAGGTACTTGTTGCAGCAAATGCGGCCCGCCTCAAGCGCCTCAGAGCTGAGCTGTTCATACTCGTCGGACACCAAGTGCACGCACAGAGGGAAGTCATCTACTGCCGCTCTCTTCTTACCCAAGTCGAAGATGCGAATCTTAGGGTCGGGGACACCACGACAGAACCGTGACTTAGGGTACGGTTTGTTCTTACAGTAACGATAACTGAAACCAAAAAATTATCATCAATATGCGCACTTTATACCACACATAAACAGAAAAGTTAGGTTGTAAATTTTACCATCTAGCGGGTCGGCGCCCCATTGTGATCTGAAATTAAAACGAAATGTTTACTAAATAATATTCACGGTGTATAATTACATAAGTTAACACAAAAATATGAAGCACTCAGAGGGATTGCGACAGATATTAAATTCGAAAAGAATATACACCTTCACAAAGTGACACCCAACCTCGAAAAAGACAACCGGAAAGGAATTCGACTTCGACTTTGACGTTGACGTTATTAATGACGTTTGCAAGTAAATGTTACCATTTATTCATTTAGTCGCGTTTTGTATCCTTAGTACAATCACTTGGCGATTTCAGTCATTTAAAACGGTCCAACTTTAAATTATACTAACCTTTACTGTATTTAAATAATTTATAGGTGTAGGTTGTTTCGCAAAAAGAGTGTACATTACAAAATCGGACTGTTCCATACATTTATGCAATTTTTTTGTATGTTCTATTCTGCACTTGCAAAAAAGTTTTTACATTCTGAATTAAGAAACTATTCTCGTTATGAATAAGAGAAATAAAATATCAGGATACTATTAAATAAATAAAATATCACAAAAATAAGCGAACTGGAAGTGAAAATTCTTCGTGTCCTACATCGCTTCCTAGTAGTTTAAGCATAAACAGAACGAATCGACACATTCGATGTATATTTATTATGATCAATGTATGGAATTTTGAGTTTTAAAGAGGACTATTAGGTTAAAAATAAGTAAATAGGTACTATAACTACTGCTGTCTACTGAAAATGAAAATACCGGAAATTTCTGTTACGGCACGACGACGATTTCCAAGTATTACTAACTTGGGTAGCGTTCCGAAACACCTTAGGTTGTCTGATGAAGTAGAAGATATTACTATCTGTCAGGTAAAAGTAGCTAAATGCTGGTTCCAAAACCTCAAATGAGATCGTTTTGGAATGATCAAACCCGAGCAACTTTTTCTACTGACACGACCAATATTTTGCCTTGTGAAAATCGCCGGGAATATATTGCTCATGTCAAAAGCATGATTCTTGCCGTGATATGATTTTTATACGTTTACATGGATATCAAAAATAACAAAACTCTTCTTAAAACTGGCAGTTTCGTGTTCTTGAAACCACAAAGAATACATTCCAACATGTTTTAGGTACATACTTTTTCTACTTTCTACTGACACTGAAAATCGCCGGAAATATAGTGCTCCTGTCAAAAGCATGATTCTTGACGTGATATGTATGATTTTTATAAGTTTACATGGATATCAAAAATAACAAAATGGCTACGAACATCGTGTGGGAGACGACTTTTTAAAGATTTTATAGGCTAATATGGTTAAGACGAAACTTCAGGCAAGACTAAATTTTAGTCACTCTTGCACAGGTTTTATTAAAATGCGTGGGGGACCCGATGGCCAAATTCCTAAAATTTGGTTTTGGTTTTTTAGTCCCGCATTCGACGTCAGCAAATGTGGCAACCCTATTTAGGTGGAGGGTCAGCCATTTTGATAAAAAAAATGACATTTATTTACACCGCGTTCCGAATGACGACATAATCGATTTTATGTTTTATCGCGTCAACGGTCATTCCGAGTCACTGTTAGCGCGATAGATAACGATAGCCCTATAATGGTCACTATGACGTCATAGATGACATCATGATCGACACCATGTTGTGCTATCATCGTACATGCTTTAGAACGTTTGCACAGTGGGCGATCTATGAAAAGTGACAGCCAGCTGGCGGCTGTTTTGAAAAGAATTTATTTGGAGCATAAGTGTTTGTTATTATAGTGCGTATAATATAGCTTGAGCCCTGTGACAGCAGGACAGCGCTACACAATTTGTATTTCTAACTCTCTTTCTCATGCTCAAATACGTATAGCGCTGACAGCTGTCACAGAGCTCAAGCTATAATGTAAGAAGTATAAACCATGATTCAAAGGTTGAAGTTAGAGGAAATCACTTCTTAGGCCTAGTTACCCTTTGTATTCACGTAACCTAAAACCAATTCCTACAAATTCTTTCACATTCAAGTGTCAACGTCCATGTCTTGTTCAAAAGCGTTCCGAATGGATCATAAGTTTAAGCAGTGATGGACGCCAATAATCCATTCGGAATGATTTGATGGGCGTGAGAAGTGTGATGGTAGTGTTGGCACTATTAGCGTTATGCGGAACGCTCTGTTATTCGGTGTTTTGTGTATGCGGAAAATAATATATTTTTATTTTATTTACATATAATTATTTCTCTTATTTGAAGCAAATTTGCCTTTAAAGTTTATAGTTGTTTTGAGCATTTGTAGTGAAATGGGTGCACTGACCAGCAGACAAAATGCTGGGGTGGAAGAAGCAGATGTGGTCTCGAATCATGCTTATAAATATCCACCAAGATCAGGTATTATTTGTGTGACCTTTTTATGCATTTAATTAGATCATTTGTCATTTTCATGCCAAACATTGTTGACGACTAAATGCAACGAGGAAGATTTTTGAGTTAAATGATAACTGTATAGGATGTTTTTATGGTCCTATTTATAAATAAAGCTGTAGATAACCAGTTATATCATATTTTATTGTTGATATTGTTACAATATTATTTCTCTAAACTCAAGACAAGAGTTGACATCAGAAGTCATTTTATGACTCTATGGATGCATTTGTACGAATGTGCATGAAGGTTTTATTTGTGATGAGCGAGTCGCCACACCACCCCCCTAGGAGAAAGTTAACCCATACCTAAATAACTATAATCTTATAATGAAACAGGGGTAAACATAACATTTCTCATCCTTAGATTATCTAAACAGAATTACATTTAAAAGTCACAAAATATTTACAAAATCCTCGAAAGGCGAGTAAATCAAATATGTAGAATAATGATATAGGGAATAATATTTACAACAACCATTAACATATTATGTAAACCTTACTAACGGGTGGGAACCAAAACAGCAAGTCAAAGGTCGAGAGGAGTCTTGAAACGAACACTCCGTCCCGAACGTGTTATGTAGTTTGGCTTTACAGGTGCTGGGTTAATGGGGTTGGGATCAGGAGCAGAAACAGGGTCAGCAGAGTTACCAGGTACAAAAGAAGCTGCTGAGGGTGTAGCAGGAGCCGAAGCTGGTGTCAGAGTAACCGATGAACCAGGAGATTCAGCGTCAACGCAGAGGTATGCCGGTTTTACACGGTCGATGCTGACCTGTACGTTCTTATCTCCAATGACAATAGTGAGCGTCTTATCCCTCCTAGAAACGACTTTATAGGGGCCAGTGTAAGGAGGTTTTAAAGAAGGCCTCACCGTATCATCACGCAAGAAAACGTGACTAGAGGATGCCAAGTCCTTGTGAATAAAGATGGATTTCCTACCGTGTGCTGACGTAGGAGTAGGCTGCAGTTGCGACATACAACGCCTTAACTGTGTGGCAAAGTTAGTCACATCAGTGTTGCAATGGGGAGCTGCGGAAGGTGAAATGAAATCACCGGGTAGGCACAAGGGTTCCCCGTACAATAGCTCGGCGGGAGAAACTTGTAAGTCTTCCTTAAGAGAAGCACGCATCCCTAACAACACCATGGGCAGGGCTTTACACCACGTCTCTTGGTGGCACATCAGTGCAGCTTTCAATTGGCGGTGCATACGCTCAACCAACCCGTTCGCACACGGGTGATAACTCGTGGTACAAACGCGCTTGGCTGAACAAAGTTGCATTAAAGCCTGAAAGAGGGCAGACTCAAATTGTCGGCCCTGATCTGTCGTTACCAAGGATGGAACGCCATATCTGGCGACCCAGCCGCTAAAAAATGTCTCGGCGACCTCCTCCGCTGTTATACCCACCATCGGCCATGCTTCAGGCCACCGACTAAAACGGTCGACAGCTGTCAAACAGTATGAAAAACCTTTACTGTAAGGCAAAGGACCTATTATGTCCAAATGGACGTGGTGAAAACGCTTAGAAGGCGTGGCGAAGGTTCCGAGAGGAGAGTTAGTGTGCCGCGTAATTTTGCTACGTTGGCAAGCTTGGCAAGATCGAGCCCAAGTGCGGCAATCCTTTTGGATGTTAGGCCACACAAATCGCTCAGAGACGAGTTTGGCTGTATTTCGAGCACCTGGGTGACTAAGATTATGAATCTTATCAAATACAGCACGTCTAAAATCGTGTGTGACAAATGGCCGGGGCTTCCCAGTAGAGGTGTCACAGTAAAGGAAAATATCCGTTCCAGGAACTGCGACTTTTTCAAGCTTGAGAGATGAGCGGTTCAACATCTCACGCAGTTCGTCGTTTGCCACCTGATCAGCGGCGAGAGCGGCGAAATTATCATCAAGGCGAATGGCCTCGATGCGAGACATAGAGTCGGCCACCACGTTGTCCTTTCCGCTTATATGGACGATATCCGTCGTAAATTGGGATATGAAGGACAACTGATTAAGTTGAACTGGAGGTAACTTTTCACGACGTTGTAAAAATGCATAGATCAAGGGTTTATGATCCGTGTAAATACGCACATGTGCCTCCAAAACGTGTCGAAAATGTTGGACAGCTTCATAGACAGCGAGTAACTCTCGGTAATAGGCTGGCCATGTTGTTTGTCGAGTAGTAAGCTTTTTACTAAAAAATGCAAGAGGCTCCCAATCATCTTCAACACGCTGTTGGAGACATGCTCCTACATGGGTGGAAGATGCATCTGTGAAAAGTCCCAGTGTGGCAGTGGTGTCGGGATGGGCTAGGATTGTTGCGCTAGCCAAATGATCCCTGCATTTTTGGAAAGCAGTTTCTAAATCCGTTGTCCAGGGGACGGGTTTCTTGCCCTTGAGTTGGGTGGAGGCCAACATGTCTATAAGCAGAGCTTGATACTCAGCTGCGTTAGGTAGGAACCGGCGATAAAAATTGATCATGCCTAAAAACCTGCGTAGGCCTTCTACTGTTTCCGGCAAGGGGTAATTTTTGAGGGCCTCGATACGTTCTGGTGGTGGACGAATGCCGTCTTTGGAGATCCGGTGACCTAAAAATGTCACTTCCTCGGCACCAAAAGTACACTTTGAGGTGTTGATGACTACGCCATATTCAGAAAGTCTTTGGAAAAGGGCACGAAGATGATTGTTGTGCTCCTCCTTTGAACGAGAATAAATCAGAATGTCATCCACATAAGGAAAAACGAATTCAAGGCCGCGTACCACCTCGTCAATAAAACGTTGAAACGTTTGTCCCGCGTTACGTAACCCGAACGTCATATAAGGGAATTCAAAGAGGCCAAAGGGTGTTATGATTGCCGTTTTAGCAATATCCTCTGGTGAAACTGGTATTTGTTGGTAAGCTTTGACTAGATCCACAGTGCTAAATACCGTAGATCCTGCCAGGTCCTGGCCAAAATCCCCTATATGCCGAACGGGATAACGATCAGGGATGGTACGAGCGTTAAGGGCACGGTAGTCACCCTTCTTTGCCAAATGTAGTGGCGAGGACCAAGCGCTGTCGGAAGGTCGGGCAGTCCCACATGCAACCATCTCTTGGAATTCCTTTCTGGCTACCTGCAACTTCTGCGAGGCAAGACGGCGTGGGCGAGATGCAACCGGTGGACCCTCTGTAGTAACGATGTGATGCACCGTGTTATGCTTGATTGTCCTGTGGAGGCCAGGAGGCCGTGTGATGTCAGGGAACTCTTGCAATAACCTGATGTAAGGTGAGTCCCCAGCAACAATGGTTTTGACACTTGATTGGGAGACCTGTGCGATGGTAGCCTGTGTTGCCAATTTCGTGGAGCCGTCAATTAATTTAAGGTTACAGCAGTCTGGTAACAGATGATAATGTGCCAGAAAATCCGCTCCAATTATGGGACTGGCCACGTCTGCAATAATGAAATTCCATCGGAATTCCCGGCGTAGCCCAAGGTTCACAGGTAAAGTAATGGAGCCGTAGGTTTTTATAGGGCTACCATTAGCGGCACGTACGTCGAATCCAGTAGGGTGATGTATACCCTTCATGAGCTGGCGTGGGTAGCAGCACAGATCTGACCCCGTGTCGATCAGGTATCGGACCTTTGATACAGAGTCTGTTACGAATAAACGACGGCTGGAATGACCGAAGCAGTCAGATGCCGCCGCTACTGGCTGCTGGAGGGGTTTTCCTGGTCAGGCTTCCAACCACAGGGAGACATACACTTATTTGCCTGGTTGGCATACTTGTTGTGGTACCAGCAGAGGCGGGTGCTGGGCTGTGAAGAGGATCTGGACTTAGATCCTGAGCGAGAATTGGATCGATGGCGGTTAGACTGATTCTTTGTAAGGGCATCAACTTTCTTCGACAGTTCGAGTAAGCAACGCTTAAGGTTATCAAGGTCGCTAATTGAAGAAGACGCTGCGTGTATGGCTGAGGGTGTGGAAGGGGACGGCGTTTCAGCTATAGCATCAGCAATTTCAGCGACTTTGTCAAGTGACAAGTCAAGCTGCGCCGTCAAAATCCTCTGCACCTCTTCCGGTAATCGGCGCATCCACAGCTCGCGTAATATATCTTCATCCCCAACGGTCATTCCAGCCAGTGATCGCAAATGGCGGAGAAAAGCAGAAGGCTTCCTATCTCCCAGTTGTTCTTCACTCAATAATTTTCTCACCCGCTGCTCTTTTGACGAAGATATCCTTCGAATGAGCTCCCTTTTCAGGTTCTCATATTTGTCAGAGGCAGGCGGGTTGGCGATGACGTCCTCTATCACATCAGCCAAATGGGCATCCAGTTTGGACAAAATATGTCCGTACTTGATGGGATCATGTGAGATTCCAGCAATTTCGAACTGTGCCTCGGCCTGTGCAAACCATAAAGTTGGTTTATCCTCCCAAAAGTCACTCAGTTTGAGTGAAACAGCATTCACATAAGACGGGTTTGAAACGGAGGGTTGCGTGCATGCAAGTTGCCTCTGTAACTCCCGCACTTGCTGCCTTAGTTCCTTCTCGGCAGACATAATTAGTGAACAAATCGAATAGAAGCACAAAAACCAAAACAATACAATTATTAATTAATAATAATTAATATAAGTGCAGAAGAAAAAAAATTCAGCAGGTGCTATCTACATACAAGTCATAAGGCAAAACACCAAAAACAAAGAAATAAAAAAATAAATCTACGTACTAAAAAGTTTTAAATATTAAATCTGATAAAAGGTTTATGAGCCCTTACTATTTGGGACAAATTGACAATAAGGTTAATACACACTCTGTATATACAAAAGTATGCAAATAAACGAAATAAGTAACTTAAAATCAGCACACAAACTATCACAAATTTGTAAAAGAAAATTAAGATTAAGTTTACGAAAATCATTTTTTTTTTATATTCATTAAATGTTAAGTTAGTTTGCAGTTCACCGAACACTTTCACCAAATTATTTAAAAAGTTCGAAAACAGATAAATGAAGAAAACGTGTTACCGTCTGTCCGTAGTCCATACTGTACCAGTTTGCAGTTAGGCAGTTTCCAGTGGCCCCTCTAGGCGCTATGTGGCGTGCAGCAGCAATGCTGGATATCCCACAGGTGGCAGGAAGCTCAGGAAGTCGAAAGTTACAATGCCCAACCGGTGATATAATAGTTTGGAGAACGTGAACACAAAATATAGTAGTTCATACGGGCAACATAAACATCAGAAGGTTGTAGGTATAGTTCATACGGGGTCACCAATATAGGATGTTTTTATGGTCCTATTTATAAATAAAGCTGTAGATAACCAGTTATATCATATTTTATTGTTGATATTGTTACAATATTATTTCTCTAAACTCAAGACAAGAGTTGACATCAGAAGTCATTTTATGACTCTATGGATGCATTTGTACGAATGTGCATGAAGGTTTTATTTGTGATGAGCGAGTCGCCACACCTGCTTTTAAGGTCAGAGTTTTATGTTAAGGGAGGACAATCTTCTGCGCTGAAGTATTTATGGTAAGGGAGCACAATCTTCTGCGCTGAAGTATTTATGGTAAGGGAGCACAATCTTCTGCGCTGAAGTATTTATGGTAAGGGAGCACAATCTTCTGCGCTGAAGTATTTATGGTAAGGGAGCACAATCTTCTGCGCTGAAGTATTTATGGTAAGGGAGCACAATCTTCTGCGCTGAAGTATTTATGGTAAGGGAGCACAATCTTCTGCGCTGAAGTATTTATGGTAAGGGAGCACAATCTTCTGCGCTGAAGTATTTCTGAGTTGGGTCAGCAGAGTGTCGTTAAGGGAGCACAATCCAGGATTTCTTGTCGTAGTGAATGCTGGGTTGTCTAAAAAAAATTACCATGAAGATTATCCAGGGCGATAATATATGCTCCACTATGTTTCGCGACTCTCCATACATATCTAGTTTGCGTTCCTAAACGCTGGGATAAAGCTAAAAGTTAAATGTCACCCGTTCCACAACCACCGAAGTGAAAATGAACAGCTCGAAATCTTTCTTAAACCTTGTCAGAAATGTAAACTTCACTTTGACTGTTAAATTTTAGGAAATTTAGGAAAGCTACTCTTATCTAAACTCAGTTCTGCGCTAAAGGGTTTTGCACTAAAGTTTTCCCATGGTGCCCCCTTGAGAGTCATCCTTTAAGGGGCCATCCAAATATATTACAGTACGATTAAAAATCAGTTAACGATTCGGCCAACCTCGGTAATTGTCGTGAAACCCTCATCTCTCACATAGAGTTATCAATTTACAGATATGACTTTTAATTATATTACTCGTTGTCTTATTGAATACAATACAAGAATGATATGAGCAACAAACCCTCCTTTGTAGCTCAAAACTAACACAACCTTTATATTGAAATAAGAAAAATAATTTACTATTTTGACAGCCTGCCTAGTGTCAATAAAAACAATTTGACATATATGATACATTTATGTTTATGAACGCTAATTTCATTCCTGAAAATATTCAATTCTATCAAATTTTATCAAAATCGGTCAAGTAGTTTATGAAATATCAACAAAAATCGGTTGAAGTCAGTTTTTAAAATTTTCAATTTGGTGATTTGATTAATTATTAATCCGATGTAATATTGTACTGTTACTTACATCAAACAGTAAAATATGACTTATATATGTATTTTTTTTATATATTGTATACAAGCTTCAGTAAATAATTAATGTTCAAATTCATGTCGCTTCTGCATAATAAATTTCTTAGGTGTACCGGTTAGTAATGTCATCTTGGCAGGTGCTATAAATATAAATACTCTGTTCCTGTGGAATGCATGAACCTTACTCAGCCAAATACATCTATGTTCATTTTCAGGAAACTACTTTGGTAGCCACTTCATTATGGGCGGTGAAAGGTTTGACACTCCGCAGCCAGAAGCATATCTATTTGGAGAAAATGCTGACTTGAACTTCTTGGGCAGTAGACCTACACCTGTAAGTAAACTTAAAGTAAGGCAGTTTCTAAAACATTTATCACAACTATTTATTAAGAGTCTATACCTTACATTGCTTCGCATGATCCTCCGTTATATCAACAATACTGCAATATCCTGAAGTTGAGGACTAATGCCATGCCCAGAATGTGGCTAAAACTCGATTCCATGAAATTTTCTCGATAAAAAAACATTGCAAAGTTTAAAAAAAAATCCAAACCGTATAGTAACTAAACTGCTAGTATTCAGTTAATACTTTAAATTAGATCATGAAACTTTGCTTAAAATAACTGGTCTGAATATAAAGGATGCACGGAATGTTTTACATAAAAAAATTAACATTATTTCGTAACAGGCACTGCCCAGAGCAGCGCTCTATTTTAAACAATAATGAAACATCATGGAGTGTAGTTCTACTTGATGCAAAATGACGTGTTAAATGTGAGACTATAGACTCTTAGTACATAACTTCAAACACATATTGGATAATCAGTTCTAAATTAAATAATCACTTCTAAATTAAATAATATTTTTCAGTTTCCATACCCACCACCTCAATCTAATGAGCCGACCAAAACACTTAAAAGTCTTGTGAACATTCGCAAGGAGTCCCTCCGATTTGTCCGTTGTCCGGAGCCGGTGGGAAAGCTTGTAGAAAACAACAAGATTGGAGATGGTATCGCCAAAACTGTGGAGAGTAATGGCAAAGGGACATACTACAACATTGAGTTCACATTTGACTGTGATGCCAGGATTGCCATCACTGTGTTTTATTTCTGTACTGAGGAAGTAACCCCTACTGGTGTTGTGTAAGTATAATAAAACATAATATGTTTATCTGGGAAAACATAAATACACTCGCCTTAAATTGTTACTGATGTGATGATGTAGCGATTAAATAGCAAGAAAATCAAATCATATAGGTACATAAATATTTTATACAATTAATAATTACCCACCAAGTAATGTTCTACAATACTCGTGACTTCAGGTATCTCTAAAAAAAAACTGTACATTTAAAAACTACATTATTTTAATTTTATCGTTTATTTGGAAAACCAACAGTGATTACACAAATAAGATCACAATAGTTTGATAAATAAGCAAGGCCAATAACAGGTTTTAACTTAAAGATTCAATACTAAGTCTAAATAAATAATATATTATTTTGTAAAGGTCATAAAGTGTCCAACAGTTGTGCAATTTATTGTATGGACATCAGGGGAGATGACAGGGTAAACAAAATATTATTCTATTTAGTCCCTCATTTAGATTATCAAAAAATATTGGTCACATATTTTTTCTTTTGTCAATCAAACAAAAAATGACAGAGATAAAGTGCGTCAAAGTTTGGTAGTGGGGACTGGTGACGTCACGCCTAGGTTAAAAGTGTACTTAGGCGTGACGTCACGCGGAACTTTAGCGGGTTATATCTTCATCATTTTTTGTTCAATTGACAAAAGAAAAAATGTATGGGAATGTTTAGTGTCAAAATTTTGGATACTTCTCCTTTGATTTTCAAAAAGTTATTGATGTCATTTTACTGATTAGGTAACGTACTTTCGATATAAATTTAAATTTTTTTGATATCTGTAATAGTTGCGGAATAATCGCCTGGTCATATATATATATATATATATATATATATATATATATATAGTGAATTGAATATATAATAAATGTGTACTCCATTTATCCAGCTACTATCCCCGAGACTCGGCCATGACCTCCCAGACATACCACTATAAGAAAGGAGCCAACCAGCAGTTCTGTCAGATCTCGCATGTGTTCGATCCGTCCAAGCATCCTGAGGAGGATCTAGTGTACAATGCGGACAGGGAGATCATTCCACTCGCCATCTACTGTGTAGTGGATGAGGGACAAGAAGGTAAGCAATGTTCAAACTGAGATGTTCAACTGTTTTAATATAAATAGATCTAATAAGTAATTAAATAAGGCTTGAAAATAGCACAATATACAAGGTGACTTTTTGATCATCGTCCAAATTCATACTGGAGGCTTGGTAAGTGATCAGCATCAGGGATCAATAACAATTTTTGTGAAATTCGTATAATGAGATTTCGACTTCCCATAGTAATTCTCTCCCAGTTCTGAGTGAATCACTATGGGGAGTCGATTTAATTTTATGAATTTTACAAAAAAATTTATTGGTTCACGATGCTGATCACTTACCAAGGCTCAAGTATGAATTTGGACGATGTTTACAAATTCACCTTGTATATTTATTCACATATTTTATTTCAGAAATCAGACAATCACACACAACGATAGCCATTGTGGAGAAGCACACAGACGGCACCTACGTACTGAAGGCATTGAAACAAAAGCTGTTCGTGGATGGACTGTGCTATTTACTGCAGGAGATCTATGGTATCGAAAACAAGAATCTTGACAGTAAGGTAAATATTATGTTTGTTTATAAATAAGGTAAATGTGGTCAAATATGAAAAGCTATAATTTTGCCAACTTGCAGCTTCAAAGCATTAAAGTAGAGCCACTGAGTGATGGCACTTATGACAGCTGCATTTAGTGATGAGGTACATTTCAAATTTCGGTTAAAAATAAAAATCAAGTGTGAGTTTACTCAACATTAGACACGTTATTCAACATTCAACATAATGATACAAAAGAAAAATGTGCCAAAACCAGTGGCGTAGCTATCGGAGGGCTATGCGGTGTAGTGCCCCGGGGCCCCCAAGAGATGTTTAAATATCTAAATCGAAAAAAGTATTTTACTACCATTTATTTTCGTTTAGTTTAACTTTGACATTGTTTTGTTTTTAACTAAATATTATTGCGTAACTTTGCGACCTCAAACACGACCTATAAAAAATGAGCAACTTTAAAAAAACATCTTTGTTTCAATACGAATTCTATTGCACAATAAAGCAACATTCAAATCGAAAAATAATGACCGAAACAAGTAGTACATCACTATCAACAATGAAATATTACATTTTTTGATTCACACTTGCTTATAAATAATTACGATACTTTGTAGGCATTTAAATGTCATAGGCGCCATCACTCAGTGGCTCTACTGTAGCAACAAGCCTTCAAAAAGCTTCTAAGGCATGCTTCTTCAAGTTGCTTTCATATTTGTTTAAGGCAAAAATATCCCGCCGCGCCGTCTGAATTAATTTGGTAGAATGGCATAGTACGAGTACGAACAAGAGTGTTTTTCTTTCTACCGCAAATATCAGGATATTTCCCTTGGTACCTACTCTAATTGTTCGTGTTCAGATGTCACCACGTTTCCGCCTACTTATTTCACCGATATAAACAAAAACTATAATTACGGCAGACGTAATCATATTTCTCACGCACACTAATAGTATACATGCAAAAAGAGGGCGGTAAAATCAACCTGTAGTCATGAACAACACAACACAACACAACACATCACATCTCTATTGACATTGATATTAAGTATTGCATCAAGCCTACTTTAGGCTAGATGCGTTACCATATTATCCTGATATCTGTGCTTTCTACTATGTCAATCAACCTTCAGTATATGTCGAGATCTCTGGTATTAGTTGTTATGTTATACTGGGTGTAATGATGACCTGCTCAGAAAATGAAACCACATGTAGGGAATACCTCTACAAAGCCATAAAAAAAACAATTTCGAGAAAATATTTCTGTTTACAGAAATTTGTTTTCTCGAACAAAATAAATCGTGTTCCAAGTGTGCACCTTCCCTTCCAGTATTACTACATGTCAGTAACCTGCACGAAGCGGCAACATCGCATTTTTTAAGCCTGTTAAAACAATGTGGTTAGTACGTTGCACTTGTGAGCGAAACTAAATTAATTATTAATTTGTAGATGTATTAATAGAAATGTCGAAATGAAATTTAGTACAAAGAACCCTCAACATCTCATACGTGGTTTCATTTTCTGAGCAGCGGGCCTATTGTGTATCTCTAGTTGCCTTCTGGACTGGGTGTCTATCATCAAAAACATAGATATACTATCGAATTCCGATGTCCTAAGGATGTTTTCGCACTTGAAGTGACGACACAGATTGTTAATAGTTCAATACCCACTAAAGGCAATTTTGAAATTTCAGTTTTTAGCTATGTTTTTGATGATAGGCACCTCGTGCAGGGGGGCTGGTCATCATTACACGGTGTATATTGATAGTATCAGTAGTAATAGCAGAGAATATAAAGTATTACTACGTAAAGAAGCGACACTCTCCTCCCCGCGCGAATTTAACGTCCCCCGCGGTCCCCCGCAAGTTAGTGGAAATCTGGAGTCAGGCAGAGCTCGATTACCACTCGTTTGCTGCGCACGTGTTTTGTTACAAAGTTTTATCACGATACTGATTTTTAATCAGTATGGTGCGTTATTGCAGTGTTTATGGATACCTCGAAAACTTTTTTTCAAAAATTAGAATTGCGTGATCAAACCTTACAATTTCGTTCAGTAACGCATTTGGAACAATAAAATCAGTATTTATAACTTTCCATGTTTTGACAAGTTTTCATTTTTTTTCCAAAGTTCATGTTTGAGTAGTTGTTAATTATATGATGATCATTTATGCATACGAAACTATAGAGGTACCTACTAAGCTTAGGCATACTATATATATATATATATATATATATATATATATATTTACTTTTAAAGTAACGAAAAAGTAGCGGTAACTCAGGGGTAGAACGCTGGCCTCTTAATCTTGAGATTAAGGTTCGATCTCCGGTCGGGCATGCACCAATGAGTTCTTCGGAATTTACATAATGTGCATAGTATTTGCTAATAGGTACTTACCACTTGTGAACAGTGAAGGAAAACATAGTAAGGAAACCTGCATGCCCTAAAAAGAGTGTATTTGTGCCCGAAGAACGATGATAGGGCTCACCACCCATCACGTTAGGACGTAATATTTGCAGGTGAAACGCGGGTTTACCGAGTGTGGGTGGACTGTGACTTGCATTTCAAAGTTCACACTCGGAACACATCCGACACCCCCCGGGGCATTCAGGTCGTAACGATTTATATACATATATAAGGTTAAATAACATTATTTGGCGAAACTCAAAACAAAGGTAGTACTAGTCTATATGGACAACTGTTTGTATGGGAGCTAAGCGAAATTCTTAACTTTTTTTCACTTCCTCCTGTACAAATTGCTCCGATCAGCTGACTCGTCCAGTATGGAAAGGTGAAAACGAATTTTAAGAATTTTTCACTATCCTATTAAAAAAAGTTATTCATATGGACATGTTCTACATATGTTTCAAATTTGAATTTGAATTGAATTTAACCTTGTATATATATATAATTTAACCTTGATTTTGGAGTTAATACAAATGCCAATAGCATTAGTACTATTCCCTAAATTACCTCCTTAAATATGGTTACACCTTTCCGTTACACGTTGTATACATATATTTTTTTAATACTGATTAATCCACGGGGAACCAGAAATTGGACTACGCTAAAATTTAGGAAGAGAATCACATAAGTTGCTGACTTATATTGTGTCCCTCTCGGGCGACGACGCTCACACGATTGCTGCCAGCCCTAGACTAGCTCACGCACACACACAAGCGTGTGCGGACAAGCCAGATGCGCGCGTGAGAGTGTAGGTAAATAACTTGAGCCTTGACTATGAAGTGACGGGGGTGTGGTAATAGGTAACTTTTTTTTTGTGAAATGGCTACGATCACATTTCAGAGCATCATTTTGCCACAGATCAATTGTTGATTCTTGTTTTAACGTTGTCAATGTCTGGACGCGTGTTCCTTCCAGCCGACATCGGACGAGGAGACGGAGGACGGCGGCTCGGAGTGCGTGATCTGCATGTGCGACGTGCGTGACACGCTGATCCTGCCGTGCCGCCACCTCTGTCTGTGCAACTCGTGCGCCGACTCGCTGCGCTACCAGGCCAACAACTGTCCCATCTGCCGCGCGCCCTTCCGCGCCTTGCTGCAGATCCGGGCGCTGCAGCGGATCACCGGCGCGCCCACGCTGCTGCCGACGAGTCCGCCTGATGTAACATTACCATTTAACATTTTATTTCTTCCATATTGAAAACAACCTATGCTCGGTTATCCAGTGTAGATTCTCCTGGGTAAGGATTATGTTCACCTTACTTTTCGTTTGCCAGTTTAAAAATCCTTGGAATTTTTATTTATTTATTTAGCCTATACAAGGTGACTTTTTGATCATCGTCCAAATTCATACTGGTGGCTTGGTAAGTGATCAGTATCATGGATCAATAACAATTTTTGTGAAATTAGTAAAATGAAATTTTGGCTTCCCATAGAAATTCACTTCCAGTTCCGAGTGAATCACTATGGGGAGTCGAAATTTCATTTTACGAATTTTACAAAAACTGTTATTGATCCATGATACTGATCACTTACCAAGCCACCAGTATGAATTTGGACGATGATCAAAAAGTCACCTTGTATATAATATTATATAAGATGATTTTGATTTGGCGACATTCATACTGGATACTTTGTAAGTGTAAGTAATAAGGTTCAGTTACCCTTTCTGGAGTAATCACACATGTAGTATGCTTTTTAGCGCAGCTAGATAGTAGATGGCTTGCATTACATGACACCCCCTCTCCCTCACAGGGCAGCATGGAGAACATTCCTCCCGGGTATGAGCCGGTCTCCCTGATCGAGGCGCTGAACGGTCCGCACGCCCCGCGCGCCGCGCTCCCCCCGCCCGCGTCCGCGCCCGCCATCGCCAGCCCCGACACCGATACTGCTGAACAGGTGACGCACCACTGACCTCCACTAATCCAGGCCTGTTTTCCTCCGCCAGGCTTGTCCTGGCGAGAAGCATTCAGTGGGTGAAGAAGGGATAAAGTTACGCGATAGAAAGAGAGGTGCCTTGAAGGGTAGTCACGCAGCACTGTGCGAGCTGAATTGCACTTTATTGCGGCGAGACGAAAGTAGCTTTCTATTCAAGTGCCTATGAACAGTGGATCTTCTGTAGTTATATTATTTCTTCTGTGATAATACTATAACGCCTTGTTTACACGGGTATAGTAGGAAGTCAAGTGCGAGGGTTAAAATATACCATTACATTGCTAGCCAAATATAAACGATTGCAAGATGGTACTAAAAATTGTAGCTGGATATGTAGATGGTTAACATTCAAAAGCGATAAATGTCTAGTTGAATACATAGTTAAGCCAGGTTTACATTTAGGCTAGTTAGTAGTAGAGTAACTTGCGTACAGTACCCGGCAGAAAATAATGCACATCGGCTATTTTCGGCTTTGTAGAGCGTCGTCTCTGTCATTGGACTGTTTGTGCTTCGTGCGACAGAGATGAGACTGCGATACGATGTGCATTATTTACTGCCACGACCTGTAACTATTTATTTAACTGGACGGCGATTCAGCAAGTGCGAAAAAATTTGCTACGGCAGATTACGAGTGATTTTACAAGGGATTTTCTACGGAAATTATTAATTTTTCTGCTTTCGCAATTTTTGCGCAGGCGCCTGTATCGTCGTCCTGGAGCGTTATTGTCTAACTGCAACGTCTATCGCTATCGCTTTTAAAAGTTCGCGTGATTGGCTAGAAATTATATATCACGTCATTTCTAGCCAATCACGTTATCTTTGAAAGCAATAGATCTTTTTTATCGCTTTTAACTTTGAACCATATACACACCCAGCTACGATTTTTAGTACCATCTTGCAATCGTTTATATTTGGCTTGTAATGTTATCATACATTTTAAACCTTGCACTCGACTTCCTACTCTACCCGTGTAAACTAGGCGTTACACATGTTACTCTATTACTAACTAGCCTTAATGTAAACCTGGCATTACCACTGGGCTCGCTGTCCGGTACAAATGACTGCCGATTTGTAGTGCCACTGGTGAAGTTCTTAGGAACCATATTTTAACTTTGTCTAATCCGAGATTTTCGCGTATTTTGATTGAAATCACATCACCGTCTACTTGCGCACATCGGTAATTGTAGTTCCATAGAACTTTGTAGACGCCTACACCGCCAAAATGGCGTAAATCAAACAGGCACAAAAATGAAATGACAGCTAATAGCCTGCCCTAGAAAATGTTGAGCCTGCGCTAGCCGCTAGCCAGAGCTTGTTAAGGATTTCGAAATTTCCAGTTAATAATAACATGGACGATTCTTCCATGATAATAATAATGAAACTAAGTATTATTTACCAGAGGATCGATTTCGAGAACAAGAAATAGTTTTGTTCGGAATCGCGGTTCGACCTTTGGCCGCGCCGAACATACTATATAGGAGGATTAAATCAGTTATAAAAAATCCTTCATTCGGAAACGCGGCTCGGTCTTCGGCCTTGGCAATGACACTTAACCAGAGGATCGATTCACAGAACAAGAAATAAGGGATCAAATCATTACTTCGTTTGGAAAGGCGGCTCGGCCTTTAACCGTGCCATTTACCTGGGAATTAAATAAGAGATCAGGAATTAATTTTGTTCGGAATCACCACTCGGCCTTCGGCCTCGCAAAAGATATTATACTTGGGAATCAACTGAGAGATTGTGTAATAGTTTCGTTCGGAAATGCGGCTCGGCCTTCGGCTTCTTCAAAGACACTACCAAAGAATCGATTTAGAGAACAAGAAATAGTTTTGGCCGGAAACGCGGCTCGGCCTTCGGCTTCGCCGAACACATGATCGAATCAGTTGTAAAAAATTCTTCATTTGGAAAAGACAATTTACTACAGGATAATTTCAGAAAACAAGAAGTTTCGTTCGTTCGGAAATGCGGCTGGGCTTTGAGCTCGCCAAAGAAACTTTACCTGGGGATCAAATAATTGCACCAAAAACACTCCAAACCAAAGTCAAATACGTTCTATAAAATTAAGGGCCCGAAAAATCTTGACAGACTGAAGGCCTACACAAAAACAACGTGGGTGAAGCCGCGGGCAAAAGCTAGTAGTAGATAATTTCAGCCCTCAGCCTACCCTGATTTTCTCTGAGCCTGTCCTGATGACACAGTCTGGCTACGGGTCTGGCTCCATCTCGTTACGAGCTAGTCTCACTAAGCGTGGCGCTAACCCCTACTGTTCCCGCTATCGCCTGCCTGGATGTCTAAAACAGAACTTCTTCCGCGCGCTACTGTCCTTACGTATCCCCTAACGGCCTTGACTCAACATGTGTCGGTACAAATATGAACGCTATCATCGCGTATTACAAATTGACTGTTACGACGATCGCTGCATCTCAAATAAGAGAAAATAGTACTTGTCACATATATGGACGCGATGGATGGAAAAAAATATATCCATAATTTTTCCAAGCAATATTTTCATTTCAAACATTAGTAGTTTCAAAGAAATAACCAATATTAGTAAATAAACAGCTTGTCTTTGAACAATATTTTCAAGCTGTTTCTAATACGCGAGAATAATTTCTTACAATGAAATTGTTCTTTATAGTTAAAGTAACTCTGTATTTTTTTTTCCTAATTTTATACAAACCGTTTAAGCGAAATAACTTTTTCAATATGATTAATACTTGCGATTGTCGGCACTTGGTAAAACTTGGATAACAACATGATGAATAAATACACTTGCACTCGTTTCACAGTTTATAAGCTTATTTAACCCGACCGGTTTCGGTTTTACACCATCATCAAAGGTTTAGTTAGAGCAAGAACTGCCTAACTTTTTCAGACACAATTGATTGACTGATTGGATGTTATTCCGTGCAATAAATGATGTGATATTATGTGAAATGATGTGTAAAATCGAAACCGGTCCGGTTAAATAAGCTTATAAACTGTGAAACGAGTGCAAGTGTACTTATTCATAATTTTTTCAATAGGAGTCATTTTCGGATGACGCTATGAAAAAGCGCCATAAGCTAAGTCAATCTTGTTACTTGAAAATTTGTAATCGATCGGTTAAAGTCTGTTTAGCGCTGGATAATCACCCAATGAAAACTGTGCCGAGCACATGTTTGCTACGATGTCAGCTGCTATGGCGATCACTGTCACTGGTGAGTCCGCCAATGACAACCGGCCCTTTGTCGCATTACACACGGTACGGACTACGGACCGATCATAAGCCTTTTGCTCCTTTGAGTGTCTGGTACCATTTTCTAACGCGATGTTTTTTTCGTTCGCCGGTTGAATAGTAAATGTAAGTTCTCTATTGACGCCCGGTATATGTGTATGCTTCCAGGCAGCAGAGATCCTGAACCGCAGCAACCTGGAGCGCAGCTCGTCCACCAGCCTCGGCGGCACGCGCAAGAAGAACAACAAGGAGGAGAAGACTATCCGGGACCGAGCAGCGCCTCAGACACTCACTCCAGAGGTAAACAAACACTCACTATTATTTATTTGTTGTTGATACCAAACGCCCCGCAGCGTCGCGTGGATCCCGTTTCTTTTGATCCCGTGGGATTTTTTTTAGATTTTTTTTTAGCCGATGTCTAATTATGGTGTCAGAAAACCATCCATTTAGTCTAGGCGTTGATAGATCGGTCTATTTCATATATTATGGATAAATGGGACTAAAAACTTGACATATTCCCAAGAGTTCCAAAACATATTGCCGTAATTAATTATAGCATGTTCACCCAATTTATAAATTTTAATTAATGTTTTTTTTTATAATTTAATGTTTAGCATGTTTTCAATATTTTATATTATATAATTTTGAAAGGACCTAGTCTCCATGTCACCAGGGAATCCTAGTATGGAGGATAGTGTCACAATTTATTATGTAAGTTATTTGTTGGTGTCAATAAATATATTTTTCATTCATTCAAGTTCCAAATCATATTACCATAGTACAAAATTTCAAGTATCCTACACTCCACGGACTTTTCGGCCTTCCCTCTTCTGAGCATATATTATTTAATAATAAAACATAATTATAATA
Source organism: Ypsolopha sequella (assembly GCA_934047225.1). NCBI lineage: Eukaryota > Metazoa > Arthropoda > Insecta > Lepidoptera > Ypsolophidae > Ypsolopha > Ypsolopha sequella. Next base: position 3,447,832 of record OW203995.1, on the reverse strand, counting down.
TTGTTTGTTAGTTCCGCATGTCGGTGCTGCTGGCGCGCGAGGAGGAGCGCGCGGAGGCGCAGACCGCCGCCAGCAGTCCGCTGCTACACAACCACAAGGGGAAGCTCCATGGAGACAAGCTGTCCAAGGTAAGCTCTCTGTCTCTATACAGGATTACCAAAGATTTCTTGGCCTTATTTCGACCTACTGAAGGGCTTCCGCGGGGTCGTCATCAGGGGAATAAATAAAATGAATGTACAACTTATATAATACTCACGTCCGACTCCCAGGAGATCTTTATCTCTGTTGCTTTCTTCACATTTATCAATCGAGTATCCTCTATGCCGGCTACTTTTATCCTTCTCTAAAGTTGGCATGTATTAAGGCGGCTGGTTATGCAAACCATTTAATATGAAGAGGGGAGGTAGACCCTCTTATTTAGACGTATAAGCCTATTGAGCTAAAAAAGGGTTTTTTAATTAGTTGGAGTAAACTGACAGTTCGTTATAGTGGGAAATGCGCTTTTAACTCCTAACGATGGTGAGACAATGTTTCCAAATTATACTCTCTGGCAATTTTCTATTTCTCTAAGATTGTCTTTTTTGCGAAAATCGCATCATGCTTAGGTTCACATAATCAACTAAAAACAACTAAAAACAATACAAAAACAAAACTTCAGACAAAGAATAAGCCTCGCTATTCAGCGTGGTAATGCCGCCAGCGTCTTGGGTACCCTGCCCCGTGGCAGCGATGACCTAGACTAAATTTTTTATTTAATTTAGTGGTTTATTTCGCTACTAAGATATGTTAATAATGTAGGTGCCGTCTCCTTATATTTTTGTTTTAGATAGGTTTAGCTTATAGAATTTTTTCTTTTGTAGATTATTTAGATTATAAAGAAAATATCTGTATATATAAAATTCAAAGTCCTGACTGACTGACTGACTGACTGACTGACTGACTGACTGACTGACTGACTGACTGACTGATATATCAACGCACAGCCTAAACCGCTGGTCCTAGAGACTTGAAATTTTGCATATAGATACCTTATATAGTGTAGGCATCCACTAAGAAAGGATTTTTCAAAATTCACCCCCTAAGAGGGTGAAACGGGGGTCCAAAGTTTGTATGGGGAAACAAGATTAGTTAGACTATTTTATTCGAGACTTCACAAGAGTACTCCTATCTATAAATGAGTAAACATTTGTTTCAGGATTTTTCAGAATTCCACCCCTAAAAAGGGGAAATGGGGTGACAAAGTCTGAAAATCAACATGGGTATCGTTTGTATGGTTTATCGGGTCGCTGATTACGAAAACAACAACGATTTTAAAATCCAACGTAGTGGACGTAAAAAAGCCATTTCCAGAATTCAACCCCTAAAAAGGGGAAATGGGGTGACAGAGTCTGAAAACCAACATGGGTATCGTTTGTATGGTTTATCGGGTCGCTGATTACGAAAAAAACAACGATTTCTAAATCCAACGTAATGGACATGAAATACCATCATCCCCTGTTGGGGTGCGATGGGGTTGATATGTTGAAATGTGTAAATATCAATATGGGTGTCGTTTTTATGGTTTTTTGGGACGTTAATTATGAAAATGGCATCGATTTTGAAATTTAATATAGTGGACATGAACATTCTTGAAAGTATGTGTGCCAGAGCAAATCGGCTGTAACAGACGAACAGACAGACAGCCAAACAAGTGATCCTATTAGGGTTCCATGTTTTCCTTTTGAGGTATCTATATATCTATATATCCACAATCTATCTATCTATCTATCTGTCCATCTATATATCTATATATCTATCTATCTATATATCTATCTATCTATCTATCTATTTATCTTTATTTTTCAATATCCCAGCAAAATATCTTTGGAATGGAAGGTTGAAGGGGTTGGACCACGGGGTACCAAAAAAAGTTTTTTTTATGTGAAAACTTTGACGGCCTGTTTCTCCCATACGGCTAGACTTAGACCCATGTTGATGGGTGTCTAGGAAAAGGTTTCGACGAGATCTACCTGCCGAAAGTGTCAAAACTTTATAGGCCCGTATCTCCCAAACAGCTAATGCTAGACCCATGTTCATGGTACTCTAAGAAAAGGGCTCGGCAAGATCTAGATGACGTTAAAAAAAAGTCGAAAAAAAAAATTGCCAAACATTTGATCGGCCATATCTCTCGAACGGCTAATCGTAGGAAGTTCGGGTTTCAACTATTGTGATCGGTCAAGCTGGGGCTACATGACCAATAAAAAATTAAATTTGACAGGTTTTGACAGTTTTTTGACAGGTCCATAAATTATTCCGATTTGCATAAAAGTCAAGGGGCATTCGGGGTCGTCAATTACGCTGCTGTATTCAAATTTGACATGTTTTGACAACTGATAGAGATTTTGACAATCTTTTGGAAAAACTTTGATCGGTGGCTCCCCGTGTTTGGCATTCTGGTGAGGCCGAAAAACGAGCATGTGAGGACGGAGAACGCGCCCGCGAGGCCGAAGGCCGAGCAGGGCGCGTTAGTAGTCTGAGCATGCAAGTTTTTCGGCCGAGCACTACACCTTGACTCCCAGAGGGAGTGAGAGCACTTATAATGTTTGTTTCTGAAAAAAATGTAATTTGTTTCCTGTAGGCCACGCGGGCGAAGCCGCGGGCAGAAGCTAGTATGTAATAAAATTCTTACAATTATATTAACTATATTAAAAATAAATGCTGTATGTAGCAAAAAAAAAAAAAATATATATAAAAAGTAATTTCGAATTTCTAACTAATAAACAAAATAATGAACACTGGTATTGAATGTGACAGTCGTCGTTGAGCGTAGACTACGAGGCCGACGAGCTAGAGGACGAGGCCGCTCTGAGCTCTGACACAGAGATACCTCAAGACAACGGCGCGGAGCCCGAGCCAGAGGCCGACAGCGACGCCGAGCGACTGTCGCCGCTGTTGACACAACATACTACTAACGGGGTGAGATTTTTACTATTTCTACCTACTGTAGCGTTTCTTTTTTAAAATATTGGTTTTAGCCACTACATAATCACGAACGTAATTTCGTCGGTTCGACCTAAATTTGGACTGCCACCAGGCAAGCCTGGTGACAGCCAAAAAAAGAGGTAAATCTGGATAAAGAAACCGTATAATTTAACTTTAAATAAACTAAAAATAACAAAACTGAAGTAAGAAAAATATGGTATAAAACACAATAATATCTGTAGAGTATTGGGTACTAAGGAACTTATTAAATCAACACAAAAATTATGCCTAATTCGTCTTATTTAGGATTTTGTTTTCCTTTAGCTTAAACGACGCATTTGTTCACAAAATAATGGATTTAAATTTGGATATCGTGGCTAGTTTATAGGATCCCAGAAACTAAGATTTCACGGAAGTTTTAATAACTTCTAATCCGAAAGAAAACGTAATATTAAGGTGTTAAGAGCAATCGTTATCTAGCTTTACACTAAGGAAGAAAAATAATTGATGCTGGTTATCCAGACTACTGGATGTTAGGCTACGGATACTAAAAACCTGGTAAGGGTCTCTTCGTGACTTGGGTGTTTCCAGTCTTCCTGGGAGTAGTCGATGAAGCCAAGCCGACTTCTGTTTTAATACCGGAAGCTTTAGCTCACCAGGGTACGTGGTCCTTATATCCGGCCTCAATAGGTACAACCGTACGAGATGGCGGGAGGAATTGAAGTAGAAATGGGGAAAAACCCTTAAAACCTGAAGGGTCGCTGTAAATAAATAAAACAACAGCGTCAAGATATGCTTATGAAATCTGGGAAAGGGAATTAACGTATTGGAAACGGGACAAAAGGGATTTTCAGAGAATGAAACCAAAATTACACAAAACTTACCAGGAAATGCAGAAAAAAACTGGCTTTCACAATGTTTAGAGCAAATGTGCTCTGTTTCAAGTTTTAAAATTTTAAATTTCATATTTTTGTAACAAATTTATCTTTCTTGTACCACGATACTCTTTGATATGAGAAAAATAACAAAAAAATCTGACAAGATATTCCAAATATTCGAATTCGAAAATTCAGCAAAGCAACCAACGATAAAGAAAGACTAAAAATATATGAAAAAGGTTGAATACTTGTAGCGAATGCTACACTATGGTAGCCGTCAATAGAAATTGTGGACTATGTAAACAAAGCGCCATGTTGTCTTTGTCTATGAATAGGTGAACTATCTAGAGATGGGTAAGTATGTGATTAAAATATGATAGGTGCTTAATTAGTTTTCTTTATTTGATTCATCGCTAAAATATTCTGATGAATCGCTAGTCAAATCGCCTACGTTAATTACAAATGGTTCCGTCACAGCGTTGTTGGCCGTATCTATTATCTCATCCAGTTCTTTCATTTTTTCTTCTACTTTTAGGACATGAGCTACATATTTTAGAGCATCGCTGGAAGATCACACAGCTCTCGATAGAATCACACACACTTTTATGTCAAAGATTATGAAGTAACGCTGTTAAAAAAAAATGACGGAATAAAATAACATCATGAATAAAATAGGTTTATATTCAAATATTCAAATAGATTCGTACATCACCAATTTTCAAAGACAATACAGATTCGATGAGAAAAAAATATGACAGCAATCTCGGCGCAGTACAGAATTGACTATTGATTCTATGATTTTCCGTAATTAACTGGTGATTATTGAATATTTCATGATGAAATACAGTGAATAACTGGTAAGACTCGATGCTTCATGATTTGGAATAATGTTCAATGAGACTCCGTGACAGAACCTTGAGAAAAATTGAGAAAACGGTTTGTTTACATAGTCCACAATTTCTATTGACGGCGACTTTACGTATACATACCAAATATATATTATATACCAAATAACTTTTCTCAGAGTAAAGCTTATGTATACAGAATACCAGCACTACATTATGCGTTCGAAGAGCTACTTCAATTATTTATCTAACATAAAAATATGGTTCTACCATATTCAGAATAGTTACACACGTTATGTTTGCGTGCAATTGGCTTAGTTATTAAGTTTATATAGTTTATGGTCTAGGAGGCGCTGCACAAAAAAAATCACGTCATTACGTAATGAAAATGTTACGCTTCACCGTTATCTAAATCTTTTTTTAGTTATTTACGTCAACGTCTGAGTTAAGTCTGTTGCGTCAGGTCTCGTAAATATCCAAAAAGCAAAGCTGGTAAATACGTGATAGTGACAAAGGAATTTTCGGTATTAGTTAGTATTTTTTTATAATTATATTTTATAATAAATTCTTTCGATTTATCTTTTCTTAAATGTTATTTGTTTATTTCTAATTAAACTAAAATTGTATATTATTTATGTAGTATTTGTAAGCTTTAAGCAATTATAATAGTTAAAAAAGACAAACTTTATATTTTTTCGAAATATTTCGGCCTCATCAGTGAGGCCGTCATCAGTCGAGTTGACAGGTAAAAATTATAAAAAAATATATATGAAAACAAGTTGGTACAGTCTGAAAAATGATAGGAACTATTTATATAAAAAAAAAAAAAAAAAAAGATGAAAGAAAGGTGGTAAAAAAAAAAAAAAAAAAAAAAATTTTTTTGTCAGGTTATAGTTAGGTGATATTTTCTGATACGACAATATGACTTAATGTTTAAGACTCTGAAGTCAGTGGGCAGCGGTCGCACGTGCTCCCCCGAGCCGAGCGCGCTTCGCCTCGAGACACCGGGACTGCAGCATATAGACGATACTGATACTGAGGAGCAGGACCACGCCACGCAATGTGAGTCTGAATATGTACTAGTGGAGCGAGCCAATTGCACTCTTATTGTGTAATGATTAGAGACTATAGTAAGTGCGCAGCGGTCATGCAGTAAGAAGGTATACCGAGTATCGTTTTTCTCCAGATACTACGTTTAAGTGGCCCCTTTCTGCTCAGCTGCCATATAAATGCTTTAGGCGTTAGTGACGTCCTGATGGGTTTGATCGTAATGAAACTTTGAACATGTTTAACTTCCCCCCCACACTGCACTCCGACCCATCTCTCATCAAGACGTGCGAGATGGCGAGATATTCAAAAGGCGGCAAATTTGTGAAATTGTTTCTGGTAAAAACGATAAAATGACAGCTAATATGATGGTGTTTCTTCAAATTTTGCTTTATGGGTTGTATAGAGACGTAATTAGATGTCGCTAGATAATATTGATGAAAAAGATATAAAGAAAATAAGCTGTTGACTTCACAATCAGTTTTTACCTTTTGTATGAATGTTAAGAAAAATCCAGGCGTAAAAGGGCCTCTTAATGATTCAATACAAACTCTTGGGACCCAAGTGGTTAATGCTTCGCCTCAGGTACCAAGGATAACTGAACTTTTTTAAAGTAGATAGATAGATATTACATTTATTCTCAAAAACACGACACAAATATACATACAAAAACAAAGTAGCGACAAAACAATTGAAATCTTAATAAACTAGCTTCCAAATCTAACAAAAATAAACAGTAAGACACCAAGAAAGGTTAATTTATATTGGTGGTATTGTGTCGCGGTAAAGAGAACAGGGTCCGTTTCAGCATAATGCCGCAAACCGAAATCTGCGACGCCGTAAGTAAGTAAGTAATTACTAGAATATAAAGGAAATAGAACTTCCATGGGCGAAATCTTTTTACTTTGACTGTCTGCTTCTTGAGCTACCTACGGGTTGTATAAACTCTGGGTTTGGGCATAGACTAAATATAGTAATACTTAGTCTATGGTTTGGGATAATAAAAATAGGGCATGGTTTTCACGATTGAGCTTGTTCTTAACGTAATATCCCATTTTTACCACAACAGGGGCTCTACCGCGTAATTCTCATTTGTATCAACTTCAAGCAAATGCATGCGAAATTCAACGCGTGCAAAAGAGATGGCATGTTAGGCGGGCGTCGTCGCACGCACGTCAAATTTCAATCTCAAGTTGATGTTGATGAAAATGAGAATTACGCGGTAGACCCGTAGGTCAAAACACTCAATCGAGTTGACTAACTATAACCGCATGTTCTGCACGAATGCTATAAAAAATTCTTGTAGTTAATAAATGGAGGGTTGGTTGTGGCGAGCAGTAACGTTTCCCCTCTCTCTAACACTGGCGTGTGTAGCGTGTACATTGCGGTTTGTGTAGCGGAAGGTGAGCCGGCGTCGCGGTCTGAGGCAGACTCGCCGCCGCACGCCGACGACTCAGACTACTTCACGCCGGAGGATGGCAACACTACCATACTCACGGTGCCCAGTGCTGTGGTCATCAACCATGTAAGTCGCCTGACGAGAGGCGAATGTAACACTATTTAGATTTTAATGAGCGTTTTTCCTTGTGTCAAATTTAATGTTCAATAAGATTCCTAGATGGCACTGTATCAAAGACAAAATTTGCACAGATTCCAAACAAACTAAAAACCATCTTGACATTGATTGCTACGAACTCCAGGCTACGAAACATAATCTATCTATGGTGACATGGAGAGCGACATCTAGAGGTAAGCTAAGAACTAAGAAAAACAAACAACGAGAAAAACGCTCATGCGAGTTATATAATCACATAATCGCGGCGCTGCAGCGCGCTGCCCGTATTTGGAGTTTGTATCAAAGTTTGATGTTATTTCCGCAGCTAAAAAGCGTGGAATGGCTGAAAATATCGGCAATTTATTAATTGGTTACTCGGTTTAAAGTAGTATTAAGGCATAGATAAATGTATCTATGATTATGGAAAGCGTAGATTACAGCCGCGCCGGGCCTCAACGCATCGTATTGCAAAACCGTTTCAAAGCACATTAGGGAATGGACCGGGCCGCACCGCAACACAGTTGTCAAGTGAGCAGCAGTCGTAGCTAATACTATCTTTAATCGCGCGCGACGCAACTTAGTTGAATCACCAGTGCGAGGAGCGTGACACGATGTTTTTGCGATTAAACAGTGCGTCACACTCCTTGCACTTGTGATTCAACTAGTGGCGTCGCGCGCGTTTCAACACTATGATACAGGACCTGGCTGTTAAATATAGGTAAATAAAATAAATAAATACATCGTCATGACATGAATCCCCGAGGGGTTTCAGAGGTTCACACTCGGTACACCCGCGTTTCACCGACGTGGTGAGCCCTATCGCCGTACTTCAGGCACAAATACACGCTTTTTAGGGCATGCCGATTTCCTTACGATGTTTCCCTACGCCGTGCAAGTGTAATGAATGCCATTGATAGTTCAGACGAAGAAGATTTATTAGAAGACGGAAAAAAATTAATATTTTAGAATGACCTATGAAAAGTATTGTGCGGTTCTTGAAATTTCGCGCCCATCTGTCAATTGCACCTTCCATTCAACGCAGGCCGCGTATTTACATTACCATATACAATTATACAGCACAGACGCCCATAGTCTGTGCTTTAATATTTTGTTTAAATGCAAAAATCTATAAAGATAAAGATAATTTATTTGAATAAATTGTGGTATACTTAAATATGGTGAGGTACACAAAATTGGTTCAGCACAATTTACCTTATTCAGGCATGCAAATTTTAGAGTATACATTTTATAATATATATTCATAAAAGTATCTATAATATTATCACTAATTTCTTAGTAACTATAAATTTGCTATATTACAATATTACTTAAATTCAAGAAATCTTTAATGAGATAGAAACATTGCTTTGTTAAATAATTAAATAACAATTTCTTAAATAAATTGAGGGGCTTTTCTTTGAGACTGTCTGGTAACTAAATCTAAATAAAAATCTTTACTTGCATAAAACAATTTAATTGAATAAAAATCACAGCGCAATGGCGATTCTCCGTGTTGAAATTTACATATTTTCATAACAAATTATAAAACAAGAAGGATTTTTGCGTATATAATTCTGTTAAAACTAGGGAGGGTCGGTCGGCTCGCTCCCCTCCACTTCGCTCGGCTCCCTTAATTTATGTACAAGTCAATCTAACAGCTCCTCGCTTCGCTCGTTGTCGCACTTTTTTCGATATTTCATTGATTTTTTTTTAAACTTCATTAAGTAAACTAGAAAGATAGGAGAATACATCTGACGTGGATTCGAACCCAGACACCTGGTTTTCTGAAGCTAGGGCTCTACCACTACACCAACGACTCGATATCTGTAGTGACGAATCAAGCAATCTCAATACAAGAATTGCGCTGTCTTCACATAAAATTTGTAAGGTTTCACTCCCTTACAAAGTTTATGTGATGCTGATGACAGCGCAATTTTTGTCTGTACAGTCAAGGAAACAATAATATGAACGGTTGATTATTAAATGTTTACTATAAGTGGGAAGGTGTACTTGTTGTACTTACCTATTTGATATATATTTATTATTTTAGTGCAATCTTAACTGTTTAAAAAAAAAACAAATTAATATAAACACCATTTTCCTACATTGTTGCCTTAAAACGCTATAACGACCGCGAGGCATAACAAGAACAATAAACTTTAACAAACTAAACCAACAAAACAACAAATAAAGGCAACACAAACAGATTCAACGATTAACTTAACGAATCATAGAATTTTTTCCACGAACGTACTTTTCATGCAACGCGCGCGTGTGTAGTGTACGGACGTAGCACTAACACTAACGCATAGTGTAATGGCGAGCGGGGGGTGTGGTGCGGCAAGCAGGCGGGTGTGCTCCGCGCCCTCGCTCCTGTAACGTCCCCCTGACTCCATAAAACGCTATTGCGTCGCTTCTTGCGTCTATCTTCAGAGGCGACTAAAAGATTGGCGCGCACTATAAGTATGTGGTGACGCAGGCGGACCGCATCGCAACGCATAACAGCGATCGCAAAAATTCGCCTGGCGAGCGATCCGCCAGTGCGTCGCGCTGCGACCCGGTGCTGTCCGCTTGTAATGTGCGATGGTGCATACAAAATGTTCAAAAATGATGCAGGAGTATTTTTGCGATGCGTTGTGGTGAGGCCCGCCCTAATCTACGCTTACATTTACTCGGAACAAGTTGATATGCCACCAACGGTAGCATAATAATAACAAAACTAACCGGTGCCTACTCAAGGCGAAGACTATTTCTGGGTAGAGCCTAGTTTCCACTTCACAAGGCAACTTAATGTGGGAATTAGTGTCGTCTTGTATATTGTAACATATTTTTGCAATAAAGAAATTTTCATTTTTTTCATTTTCATTGATTTTATGTTGTCGCGTGTGTTGTGTTTATTTCACGCATTTGCAGTCTTCTTTTTTTGAAGTGGATACTTTGTTCGCATCTCGTATGGGAGGCATGTTCAGAACTTTATACGTCTTCTCCAGAACAACTTTTTTAACCTAGGTTAATTTGATTTATTACGTTTTTAATCGTTCATTATTTGTTATTATTATTCATGATAAGTTAATGCTTATTTGATCGGAGTAATAAGAAAGTAATGACGTCGTAAGCGAATGCGCTGCCATTTATTCCTTCTTCTTTGATTGAGTAAAGAGGCGGCATAAGAAGTATCCACTTGAATCTTTTTCGGTTGTATCTCTGACACAACCCGATGTTTTTTTATTTATCTCTAAAGTTTCTCACTGCTGAGTACAAGCACCCACTTCATCTGACTATGCCAGTAGAGGTATCATTCCACCATATTTTGCGATCGGTCTAGCCGGCCTTCGACACGCACTAGGTTTTGATTACCTAATGCAGGGGTCTCCAAACTGTCTCCAAACTACGGCCCGCGGGACAAGACCGGCCCGCGAGCACCACCAATCCGGCCCGCGGTCGCTGGCCGGACATGTCGGGTTTCTAGCCCGCTATTAGTTTATTTAGAATTCACAAAATTATGATAACAACGTAATGTTATTTATGATATATCAAAACTCACGACCGAAATTAATAGAAACGTTATCATGCGTTTTTGTCTAAAAGTGGCCTTTTTATAAGAATGTTTTTATAATCCTATTTCAAGGTGTGTGTACAGCACGCGCTTCGGCTAGCTCCGTCTTGCCCGAAATCCCAACCAAAATTGCGAAGTACACGAAAAATATCTCACTGACCGGCTGTCAGTCAGTCAGTGAGATATTTGCGCATCAAAACTACAGTATATTGGTACGATGAGCTATCCAGGTCTTGACTAAGTGGAGGAATCAGTGTGGCCCTTATGCTAAACAGTTTGGAGACCCCTGACCTAATGTATCCAGCTGCATAACGAATTATTATAATTCACGCAATTCGCCTTGTGTTTTTAATGGTGTTCTGGTAATCAGACTGTATTTGTTTAAACATTAACAAAACCTGTTTTCTAATAAATAAATGCTGAAAATGTTTTTTCTAGGACGGCACGAACAAGTCAGCTGATTGTACGCCGCAGCGGTGGGCGCTCCCGCATCATGTCACTTCTCTACCAGGTAAACAAACCACGTACAAGCGTTCTGTCATCGAACTGTTATACCTTCTGATATTAACAGGTTGGCTGATCACTATTTTAGTCAGCATTTCTGTCATGTCGTGTCGGTCGCGGCCAGGGTTGAGAGTCAGTCGTCTATCGCTTAGGCGTTGTAACTTGTAGTAAAGTTGAAGGAGATCCGAGTAATGTCCTTGAGATCGCGTCAGTCTAAAGTGAAGTGCTTTCACAAATCATTTCTGGATCATTTCTAGTTTATTTGAGTATACTGCATAAAATGGATTCCATACGACGGAGGCAAAGTCGAGCTGTGAACGTATAAGTGACTGATATAGAGTTATGTATGTCGATGCGTGTTTAAAATGTTTTGTTATTCTTAACACGTATCCTAGTAGTTGATAAGCTTTTTTACAGATTGTATCTATGTGTTGATCAAATGTGAGTTTTTCGTCAAATGTTACACCGAGGTCACGAACGCTGATTACTTTAGCTACGTCTACGCCCCCTATGCTGTACACATGTTCCACCCTATTATGGTTCTTAGTAAATGATAATTGACTAATAAACCCAGAGGCAACTGTTACATAACTTGATACATTGGGACACCAGTAAAACAGTTCGTTTCGTAATATTTTGCACGAGTGTCCCAATGTGTAATTATGTTCAGTTGCAAACAATACTTTATCTACGACCATCAAAAATATCGTCTTTATTTATAATATTTTCAACTAACAATGAGAAGACATTCGTTTATGAACCTCGGGTGCATCGTTCCGGTAAAGCTGCCTTAAAGTCCAATCAGGATTCAAAAATTCAAAATTCGTTTATAATAAATATTTAATATAATAATTTTTTATATAATTATTTAATATAATATTTAATATTTAAATAAATATTTAATTTAATCGTAGGATAAAGGGGGCTCAAGAAATAAGGTCGGGAATTATTTCTCATCTCTGTTGATGATTGGGTCTCTTGCGGTTTTATAATAAACTGGCCTATCGCAATGCAGAATCGCGTTGTTATAACATCGGATAAATAATCTAGGTACTTATAAAACTGCTTTTGACTTTGCAATTCCTTTTTGGGAGTAGATAAAATGTATTATGCCATTCTGCTGATTCCTGTTATCAGTGTTGAAACCAGACGATAGTGTGAATTATTGAACGCGCCTCTGAATGTCCCCAGGCACGCCGCTCTCTCAGTCGAGCGTGCGATCTTCAGGCGAGTCATACAGCTCGAGCTCGTCCACACGCCAGCTACTGGCGCCCGCAGCGGGGGTGGCGGGCGCCCCCCTCGCCACCGACACGCCCTGCTAGCCCCGCGACCCGCGCCGTCCCGCGCTCGACCGCCGCGCCAACTGCAACAATGTCGCCTACCCGCTACCGCCGTTTTGAACCTTTTTGTTACATGTAATAGAGGTACAGTGTGCTATAATAACCTACAAGCAAATGTATTCTTTTTTGACGGTTGTAAGTGACCCTTGACTTCTCTCGCGTTATTGCTGATAACTTGATGAATTGGCTTTGATATTGAATTGTTAATAGGTGCTTTATCCAATCAAATTGGCAGGCTTTACATAAAGAGGCAGCAATTTAGTTAAGTACTGCCTAAATTTTGTACATTTATCAATGAAGTAGTGCTGCTGACGTAGGCAGTTTCAATATTATTTTATTTAGTCGTGTATTCAATATATAGGTTGTAAATATGTTTGCATTTAAGTTGTGCATAAAATATCACATAAAATAAATTATGAATTTGCTTTTACATAAATAGTTTATAATCTCAATGGGCTTTTGCTTGCCTGCCTCTAAGAATTCAGATCATGAGGATTGCGCGCGAAAAAAAAAATAGATTAATAATGGCAAACAGTTATTACGTACAATACTAACAGGTACTGTACCCACAGTAGTACCATTAAAATATAGCGCATAGGGATCTTCGCCACTCTACGGAACAGGTCGTATTTCCGAACGCTTTCTAAACAGTCCATAACAGATAGTGACAACCGAAATGACACCCTTAATTGCTCCAGTTCCGATTTTTTGCACATGTTGTAAAATTACTTGGAGCATAAAATAGATACTACCAGAAGGCCGACTCAACGACGGAGCGAAAACAGACGCACACATACATGCATAGACACGTACATATGATACATACAGAATTTCGTATTGAAATTCGACCGACTTCATCCGAGATCGTCGTACGTACGCGTCTGTGTGCATGCGCCTGTTTTCGCTAGTTATGCGGAGTAAACCTTCTGTAAGTGGTTATTTTGTGCTTGGAGTCCTATTTCCTTTAGAAGTGCAATGTTTAGGGCTCTTACAATTTGTGATTAGGCTATCTTCGAGAATACGAAAACTGGCGAAGATTTATATACGCACTATAGGTGTTAGTGACAGTTCTATACTTCGGGATTGAGGTCAAACATCTCAGACCAAACATTTAATGTGACGTTCATGTGAAGTTGTGGAAGTATTTTGTAAAAACTTAGTTATCAAAATGAAATTTATTATAGAATCAGCAAACCCATTCCTAAACAATTTACAAAAATCCGTATCTTGAATTTGCAATTTTGTTGCATCCAGTGTTATCAAAAATAAGACTAGTTACTAGGGTTTTGTGTCTTCAATAAACTTGTATAATTAAATAATAAAACATGTTATAGTTGGTGAATGCTTAGCCTAAGAACGATAAAATTAAAATTAAGAAATCTTTTACATGTTTTATTAGATCATTATATTTAATATGTAAAATAAAAAAGTGATATTTAAAAAACCGTATATTTGTATTAGCAGTTTACCATCAAATTTACCTGGCTGTTTACCATCAAATTTACCAGCCATATCAATATAAATTATACATATAATTTGGATAAAATTGTAAATAAATTGTATTTAATATTAAGTATTATGTAAATGAGGATATTTACAGACTGATGAAAACATTCCTTGATCGAGAATCTCATTTGTGAAGGTATGTTTGAATAAATATAAAATTATCTATTAATTTTCTTAGAATTTAACGATGTAATGAATTAGCTATAATGTAATGCTTATTTAGGACAGATGTAATTTTTTTAGTAAATAAAGCAATTTCATGTTATGACAATTTGTTTTATTTCACTGTACAATAAGTAACCTAAGACATTCCAAACCAAATAATGGCATCGATTCGGCATAACACGTCTGAACTTATTTGACAGGACTAACCTTATTATAAGCAACCTGTCTTTTTCTTTCTTTATCGAAAAGACAAGGACAGAACCCTTAAATTAAGTTATTAGTCCTGTCAAATAATTTAAGATGTGCTTCACCGAATCGGTACCATTATCAACTAATTTATCTGTACAATTAATTTTGCTGAAAATATTCTTAGGAAACATAGCTTAGTTGCATTAACTATATTAAAGTACAAACTGTTGGTGTTATACATCAGTAGCTACAACCAGGTTGATCAATATACTTATTTCATAAAATTACAAAATATTAGTATATTACAATGACCTAACAAAGTCATAAGAATTAACATTAAATAAATAATAATATTTAACTTGTTGCCATACTTTATTTGTATGAATGTCCCCTTACAAATTAATAATGCACTCTCACATGATAAGCCAAACCAAAAAGTTTACCAAGCAGAAGTGAATGTAAATTGTAAAACACTTTGTTAACTATAATAATATGTGTAAGCCATAGTTCCTACATTAGTCCTAATAATAAACTCTCAACTTTGGCTAAATTGTGGATCGACTTTATTGGTATCCATGTATTTCTTGATAGCTTGTCGCTTAGCAGCATATGCAGACATCCGTGACAAACGAGCTTGACGCTGCTCAGGTGTCTCTTCAGCTAACCTCTTTGCAGCATATGCAGACATCCTGGCCAGGCGTTTGGCTCTCTGTTCACTTGTCTCTTGGGACAGTCGCTTTGCTGCATACTGGGACATTCTCTTCAGTCTGAGAGCGCGCTGATCTGGGGTTTCATTCGCAAGTCTCTGTGCTGCATAAGCAGACATTTTGGCTAAACGTGCAGACCTCTCTTCGGGAGACTCTGATTTCGGGCTAGAGCCTTTCCGTCGCCGTCTTTTGGGAGTCCCTTCACCGAGAAGCGGGTCTATTATGGACATTGTGGCATCCGAAGACTCTCCTTCATCTTGGTATGAAGAAGCATAGCCGACGCTTTCGTTCTCGACCTTTATGTCTGCGAAAGTCGAATGTTCGTCACCTAAACTGAAGTTAGAAGTGTTCATTGTATTATTTATGTGTACTTGTACGGGTTTGATAGAGGAAGTCCACTCGTTGTTTGTTTTTGCTATCACCAATTTCTTCCATGAACTATCTGATGAATCAATCTCTTCACCCATATTGATTGTTAAGGGAAAGCACAATCCAAAGAACCATATTAAAAACACAAATGATCAAATTACAATGATCTAAATGCAATTTATTCCGCAAGATATCATCAACTTGTTTACTTTTCATCCGGAGCCATTGTTACTGTTAGTGATCGACATCGACAAAGTTCGAAAAACCCATGGTATATGGAAAAACCGTAAAAAACAACTGTCAAAGAAAAATAAAAACCACAACAAAATCGATCGATTTTGTGAATGACGTGTTTTCCCATCCTTGCTTAGAAATGCGTTCAAATATCAACGATGACTACAGAAATATGTGTTGTTGTGTGTGCCTAAAATAAAATATAATACGCAACGTAGCCTTGTGCAGAGCAATGAGCGGTATCGCAGCCGGATCGTGAAATCCCCGCCTTTTTCTAAGTAATCGAAACAGAACACTTAAATTCAAAATGCACTCAATAGTTATTCAACAAAACCTTATTACCTATGTATGTTGCTATCGCAAAGTTTCCATTGGATTCTGCAAATTAGAATTTCATAAATCATAGATTTTTAAAAGCAGGTTTGCCTACGTTCTTACAGACAGCGCTTTTTTGATGCGTTAACAAGATGAAGATAGAAATGCCATTTGGATAGTGACGCTATATTGCTATTTCAAATGAGATAGTAACGCAGTTTCAATGTAGTTCAATGAGACAGATAGTGACATATTTGACATATTTAAAAGCCATACAGGAATACCAATATCCTATCCACGGCAATAAAAAACCTATTAGAAGTAGCTTAACATACTTTCAATTTTCAAATACAAACAGTCAGTAGGTATGTAATGCCCCGCGTCAATGTCTATCTCACTCTATCTCTAACTCAAATAGCGTCACTATCTGTCTCATTACAACTCAATTAAAATGACGTCACTATCCATCTCACTTTTTAACGCATGTCAAATGGCATTTCTAACATAATGCACGTCAAATAGCTTCAATGCAAGTCACTCCTAATTATTGAGAAAAAAAAACGCAGCTCTGTTTATTCAGAAATTGTAATATCATTTTAGAAACAACATTTAATCAGCCATTATCTTAAACAATTTGCCAGACTAGCGTAGTAAATTTCTTTTCAGAGTGATGTGATATGTGATGATTTTAGCTAATTTCGTTGTTTTTTTTTCTTTGTTCTTAGCTTTCCTCTAGATGTCGCTGTTCATGTCACCATAGATAAAATATGTTTCGTAGCAATCAATGTCAAAGTAGTTTATAGTTTGTTTGGAATATGTGCAAATTTTGTCTTTGATTCTGTTGCTAAAGTATACGATAGTGCCATCTAGGAGTCTTATTTAACACTAAATTTGACACAAGGAAAAACGCTCATTGCTCATGAATCGGGCATTTTTTTTTTTGTTGATTTGTAAATGAGCGGACATATATTCAAATTTAAGGAGTCAAAAATACTGAATTTAGCGTACTAAAATACTAAGAGGGTGAAATACTGTGGGCTGGTAAAATTGTTGAAGGGGGTGACTTGAAAATACAAATTTGAGTTGAGTTAAATAATTTTCAGGCGAACAATTGTCTATTTTAGTGACAATTTAATTTCAAGTAATAAAACTAGGGACGTCAACGTCGCCTCGCTCCGCTCCACTTCGCTCAGGTCCTTATTTTATCTTAAATGTAAACATAACACGCTCCGCCTCGCTTCGCTCGTCGTCGCATCTAATTTTTGACTTTTTGTGTTATATTTTCATAAAAGTACCAATAACTCAAAACTATCGACTTTTTACTGAAGTCATATTAGGTCAAGCCTCCAAGGGATAACGTTGACATTTGGGACATTCTGTAAATGAATAAAAAAATTCAAAATATTGTAAAAAAGGTCCGTTTAGTGAAAGCTGACGGGTTATTCATCAATTTGCCATCTGTCACAAAATCTGTATGAAAAATATATCACATGTCACTTTGACATCGGTTACAAACAAAATCTGAATAATATAATTTAATAATTATAAATATATATAAATTCAGAAATACATATAACTCGCATTTATCGCGGTCCGTTAGCACAATTTTCCATTTAACGTCGGCTCAAGTAGTCCGTTGGGGAAAAAAATACCTAGGTACATAAATTTTGTAGTTGCATCCAACCAGTGAGTAGTTGGAACAATTTTAGCGTGGCCCGATGCAACTCGCATCTGACTTGTGAGCCGATGGGATTTTTTTTAAATAATTTTCCATACCTTGTCATTTTTATTTTATTACTTTTAGCTTTTAGACAGAATTGAAATTTCCATAAAATTCATGCATTCTTCTTTATGTACTTCTGACTTACGTATTTTGCAAGCAGTTTTAACAACGATATTTAAGGCCGAATCTATAGGCTTTAATTTTAGCTTTATTGCTGTCAAAACTAAATATTCTTCAATTGAAAATAGTCCTTAAGTCTTAGTATTAAAAGCTAAATTACAGCCGCAAATTAAAGCCTTCAGCCTTATTATTAGATTATTTTTATATAGCTACCTATTTTGATTTGTAGCGCTTTTCAACGACTTTTCACTTCACCACTAAATGCGAAAAAAATATCGAACGGCAACACTTTTTGTGAGTTGTCAAAAAGTTGGCAATGGCTGGCATTTATTTCCATCTGTTTTATTTGGGAAACTAGATCTATTTTAATATCTTGCGCGTCGACAATCGGATATAACAGGTAATATGCTTTAATGTTTTTAAAAGTCGCCAAGCTAACAGCTTGCTAGTTAGAGACGAAACACTTCCTAAATCATGCAATTATTTAAGGCCTGTGTGATGAAATGAACATATTTTACTGATTTTATCACTTTTCTTGTATGTTTGTGTTACTATTTTGTCATTTAATGTGGTTTTCAGGACGTTACCAAGTGCAAAACAAAGACATTCTTGTGGAATGTGATGACATAATGGTGTAATAGTTGGTGGATTATTTCAAGAGTTCTGCTCTGGATATGGATAGCGCGATGGAGTCGCCGATAAAGGGGAGTCCCCTGGCGGAGGTAGGGGGCTGTGTGGACAGTGAGACAGATTACTCCAGCATCAGGGGAAAGGTAACTTGTTTACTTTTCTTTGTTTATTGTTGTTGTTATGCTGCTGTTTTTATCTTAAACTGAAGACTTAATGTAACTTATAGGAACCTTATCTGTTCCCTTGCTTTAAGTAAAAAATTGTGTTATATTCTAACTTTATATATATCTTGCATAATCAATAGCTACATCATTCAAGTCTTGGGTTTGGGAATTTTGCATTATATTGCAACATTAGGTATATATTTTTTGAATTATTTATTTATTTAATTATTTATTTTTAACTCATAAAGTAGTCCAAATATTTTGATTAGCACAATACAAATATTACAAATTCATTTACAAATATCTTTTTAAAGACTTGAAAATATATTGAGAAAGTGTTTATAACAATTTTACTTTTTTAATAACTGGTCTGTATAGAGCCATTAATATGTTTATAATTTTTGAGATTTTTATATATAACTTTAAGGTGGTAATAGCCTCCAGAATTAATATCACATGCCTTTAAGATTCACAACATAAAATGATAATAGACTTTTCTTGTCTTTTCGATTAAAGAAATTATATATATATATA
The DNA here is from genome assembly GCA_934047225.1 of Ypsolopha sequella. Lineage (NCBI taxonomy): Eukaryota > Metazoa > Arthropoda > Insecta > Lepidoptera > Ypsolophidae > Ypsolopha > Ypsolopha sequella. The sequence continues at coordinate 3,428,490 of OW203995.1, read as the reverse complement.
TATATATATATACGAAAACACAAAAAAAATATAATTAAAGGTGAGTAGTAAAATATATTTCGACCACTAATTGTGGTCGGCATCAGTTACACAATTTAAATAAAACTTAAAAATTTATAATTATAAATTATAGATACTTATGATACTGAATATTTTATTTTTGTAATGATGACAGTAGCAGTGATTGATAGGAAATGGAAGAAGGTCTTATTAAGAAGTTTGCATTGTTTCTTGTGCTGACTCCTCGTAAATATCAATGCTGCTTGTTCAGGCCCGGACCGTAGTGGGCACCAAGTGACCAAATATAGGATCCTTCCCATGTCCGTAGTTGAGTGTCTGTCAGTGGAGGTGAAAATGATTTGATTATTCGTGCGGTGAAGCAATTATTGAATGGATGGTTATGAAGTCGAGCGTGGGTGGGGATTGGCAGAGTGTTGTTTGTAATAGAGTCGCATGTGTGTCGGTGTTGGTTGATTCGGATGTGGAGAGCGTTTTTTGTTTCGCCGATGTAGAATGCAGGACAGTGCCTGCATTCTAGTATGTAAATGCAGTTGGATGTTTTGCATGTGCTGTTAGGTTGTGCATGGTATGTGTTTCTGGTGTGGTGTGTGTTGATGGCTGTGGCTGTGTTAATAATTGCGCATGTTTTGCATCGTGGCCGTCGGCATGGTGAAGTGCCAGGAGATATGTATGTGTTTTGAGAAGGGATGCTTTTTGTGTGAGTGAGTAGAGATTTGATGTTTGGGTTTTGTCTGTAGCATATTTGGGTGTTGTGTGGTAGGAGATCTTTTGTTTCGTCATTGTGTGTTAAGATTGGAAGGAAGTCTTTGATCAGTTTTTGTAGTTTGTAGCTGCCATGGAAGTAAGTTGTGATCAGACGTGGTTGATTTTGTGTGTTTCGTTTTGTTCTGTTGTTTTGGTTGTGAAATCTGGGCCGGTTATGTATGTGTTTTGTCAGGAAGTTATTTGGGTAGTTTCTGTTGAGTAAACCAGTATGTATTTTGTTTTGATAGGAATCTAGAGCATTTTGTGTATTGCAGATCCGACGGCCACGGAGTGATAATGAATATGGTATGGACTTTTTTAAATGAGGAGGATGGCAGCTATTGAAATGTAAATACTGAAGGTTGTTGTTGGTCGGTTTGAAATGAACAGATGTAGTGATATTATTGTTTGCCTCTAAAGTTATGTCAACATCCAAAAATGTAATGGTCTTAGTGGATGTTTCATGGGTGAATTTGAGTGAGCTATGGTTGTTTAGTCTTGTCAAAAAGTTGTCGAGAGAGTATTGATCATGTGGCCAAATCATGAATATGTCATCTATGAATCTTTTCCAGACCAAGGGCTGCTGAGGTTCCGTCGCTAAAAAGCTATTTTCGATAGAAGCCATATATATGTTGGCATAACTGGGAGCCATCCGAGTACCCATTGCCGTTCCTTTTTTCTGGTGATAAAATTCATTTTCGAATGTAAAATAGTTATGTTTTAGTATAATTTCGGCAAGTTCTGTAATAAAGTCAGAGGATGGTTGGTGGGGTGGTGGTCGGTTATTTAGATGATCGCGTAGCGCGTCGAGGCCAGCGGCATGTGGGATGTTTGTGTATAATGATGTGACATCTATTGTTACTAGTATTAATGGTGTGTTTGTGGGTAGATGAAGAGTTCCAATGATATCGATGAAATGATTCGTGTCTTTAATGTGTGATCGAAGATTTTTAACGAGTGGTTGGAGATGATGGTCCACAAATGCTGATATGCGTTCAGTTGGTGAATCGTATGAAGCAACTATTGGACGGCCAGGGTGATTTGGTTTGTGGATTTTAGGTAGCATATAAAAGTGTGGGGTTCTCGGATGACTCGGAAGCATCAGTAACTTGTCTTTTTCTGAGAGGCCCTCAGCTGTTCCCTTGGCCTGGACAATATCCTCAACAATACTCATGACCTGGTCACATGGGTCACCCGGTGCTACACTATAAAAGGTCGTGTCCGTAAGCTGGCGCAGCCCTTCTTCTATGTAATCGCTTTTATTAAGAATTACTGTGGCTGATCCCTTATCTGCTGGAAGTATAATTATGTTTTCATTGGTTTGAAGTTTTTTGAGGGATAATCGTTCTTCTTTTGATAAATTATCTGAGGAGTCTTGAAGGTTGTTGATGAATCTGTCATCGGATAATTTAGATAGGATGCTGGTCATGAAAGTTTCAATGGGATGATTAGTAGGCAGTGGGGGTGGTTCATTCGATGATGGTGGTTTAAAGGTTTTTAATGCGGCATGTATGTTGTCTTTTGAAGATGCGGTGCGTGATTTCCAATATAGCTTCCATCGTAAATTTCTACCGAAGTCAATGAAATCATTTAGCAATTTAATTCGGTCAAGTTTTTTTGTGGGGCAAAAGCGTAAGCCTTTGTTAATGAGTTCTTGATCAGTTCTGGTTAGGTGTAATGATGATAGATTAACAATGGTATTTTCGTTTGTTTTTTTATTATTATTTATATTTATTTCTGGTGGTCCTGGAATGCTAAACGGGTGTGAAAGATTTGTTGGAGTCAGATTTAGATTGGAGAATTCATTGGAATGTTGGTATTGTATGGGTAAAGTTATATGTTTATCGTGGTAATAAGTAAAAAGGTTCTTTAATTTTCGAGAAAGTCTGACATGTTCATGTTCAAGTCTGCAGGCAGCATTTGATGTAATATTTTGAACTTCGAGGAATAAGTGGGGGTATGCTATCAAGGTTATTTTTAATATATTGTCCAGGTTGTTTTTTTCATGTGTACATAGATAGAAATACTGTATATAGAGCATATGTGTGGTGTGTAGAGCGTTAACAAGATTTTAAGCCTGAACAAGCAGCATTGATATTTACGAGGAGTCAGCACAAGAAACAATGCAAACTTCTTAATAAGACCTTCTTCCATTTCCTATCAATCACTGCTACTGTCATCATTACAAAAATAAAATATTCAGTATCATAAGTATCTATAATTTATAATTATTAATTTTTAAGTTTTATTTAAATTGTGTAACTGATGCCGACCACAATTAGTGGTCGAAATATATTTTACTACTCACCTTTAATTATATTTTTTTTGTGTTTTCGTATATATATATATATATATAATGCCTTTAAGATTAAAAATACAGGTAGTAAGTTGTGCAATCTTTTTACTTCTACCTCTTCTCCTACCTTTCCATCTCATCAGGAACTTGATCATAGTTATACTTAATAGATAAAAAAAACTGTATATGTACTTGTTATAGATGTTTATTTAATAACTGCAACCAACCTCCCAGCAATGTCTCCAAGCTAGATCTAGACTATTCCTAGATTTACTTTCACATTTTCTTCATATTGATGATTATGCAAATTATATTTAAATTTATTTTTATTATAGTGTTAATAAATGTATTTTTTGCTTTCTTAAGCTTTATTTATTTTTTTGATTTCTTTATTTATATTAAAACAATAAAATAATGGTTTTGCTCGATATATTTCGGCCCACGGTATGGGGCTGTCATCAGTGGAATCGAAAAAATTATAGAATATAATGTGAGAAGTTAATTTAAATATCTGTTTTACATGATATTATTCTCCTATATTTTTATTAAAACCTATCTATTTATTGCAACCCTACAAAATCTTTTAGTAGAGTTTGACTTTATCGGGTTATGTATCAATATAGAATAATTTTGTTCAGATGGTGCTGGTGAGTCCAACGGCAGACCAGTACGAGCTGCTACAGAAGCAGCTGCTGGAACGCCTGGAGTCTGGCAACGGAGAAATCATATACGACATTGGACTTGGAGAAGGTCAGTGAACAAAATGAGGTTTTACATTGATATACTATGTGATATCAGGTCTCATGCTATTTCTTTCAATAAAGCTTGGGTTTCTTTTTTTAAAAGAGGTTTTACTATACATTAGCGGCTAAGAATATTTTCCTTCATTGCAATTATGACTATAATTATGTAGATGATTCTTTCGACCGAGTTCAGTCACGGAAAGTGTTGTGGCTGAGCAGGGTGTCGTTCATGTTACTTATGTAGCCTATCTTTGCTATAAAAGTGTGGTTGCATAATCATAACAATAGCATCAAGATAGCAATATAACAGCATAATATAGTATCTGCTATAACTTTAGGGCTCTTTTAGAAAATCAATTGGGGTAACTAGAAATTCAATTGGGGTAACTAGAAAATCAATTGGGGTGACTAGAAAATCAATTGGGGTAACATTTACAATATAGTGAATTTCTTAATACCAATTTATGTGGTCAACAGTTCTGTTGTTACTGGTGGCAGATTAACTTTAGTGGAGGTAATTAATTACCTCTACAGGAGATTGTGTTCCAATATCTTGTGATCTATCTTGATACAAAGATCTCAGATAATGATATCAGCTAATAGTTGTGACTATGGAGAAACTTGGTATAAATTTTTCTTCATCTATTTAAAATCAGCTTTCATCTTGATTACAAAAGATTATGAGGTATGTTTCCGCAATTAAAATACACTCATTGCCGCAAAATCTAGCTCAAAGCAACATTTTTATACAAAGGAGGTCATTTAAAAAAGCCATAATTTGGTTTATGACGTGACATTGGCGGATTTAAGTGTGTTAGTCACACACATTATCAGAAGCAAAAAACAAGAAAAAAAAAAGTTTATCGACTAGTCAACCCACATAATTTAAAAGCATTCCAATAAATAAATTCTACCATATTTACTCTTTGGACGCATGACACATGTGACCCTCTCCATTTTCCAATGCGGCCATCGAAATAATTATTTCGATGAATGCGGCGGCTATTTTCAAACTAATTATGACAAGTTCAACAACAAATTCTGTTTTTGGTACAGTTGTAAAGTAAAGCTCATATATTTATAGTACATACACTGAACACTATTCAAAAACATGTCACTCACACTCAAAATCTCACTCTCAACACATTTGTTCAGAGAAATTCGAATCTTCACCTCCTACAGATATGATCATTTCGTTTATAGCATCGTCAAACCTCTTGTCATGATTATAGTATTGATCTTCAATATTTTTTACGTGGTCGTCACATTTTTGCAATTTTCCGGTTAAACAATCTGAAAATAGTAATTCTAATGTAGCCTTTTTATTAGTTAAAGAGAAATTAATGTACAGTGCAACTATAAAGTCATGAAATGGAACTAAAATTGTTTTTACTGGTAACATCTGATTTCCCCATACAAAAGATTTCAGGTGTTGCCATATTAATTCTGTTTTGGCAAAGAAAGTGGCGCCCCTATTTATTTAATGACTTTATAGTTGCACTGTAGTTCCGTGCCAATCTCTTCCACAACTTCGTCAATCACTTTAATTTTTGTAAAATAAGAGGAATGTATTTTCTCTTGTATATGAATAAACCTTAGCCTGTTTATCAATAACTTTCCCAAACGATAGCGATCTTGGTTGACTTGGTTTGTTTGACAGTAATGTAACTTGCGAAGTAAATTTGTCCTGAATTGTATTTAACTCAATAGTGTCGATTCGGTGTAACACAACTTAACTTATTTGACAGGACTAAACTTAATTTAAACACTCTGTTTTTTTCTTTCTGTACCGAAAATACAAAGACAGGACGCTTAAAATAAGGTTAGTCCTGTCAAATAAGTTAAGTTGTGTTACACCGAATCAACACCATTGAGTGAAATACAATTCAGGACAAAGTTACTTTGCAAATTAATAATGAAGATTCAGTTAATGAATTACTGTAATTTATGACAGATCACAGTTGATGTTCATTATCAGATGTCAAAGTAATAATGTACTAAACCTTATCAATTAATTGCAACAGGATATAAATCTCATAATCTTACTGGTCCATTCGACACATTTGTACTCCTCTGTACTCCTCCCCCACAAACTGTCTTCGTCCCTGCTCTCAATTAAGTTGTATTCCTATACCTGTCCTATAAAGAGCTATAACTTCTATTATATAGATGGGCGTGGTCTCTCCTCGGAGGAGTATGAGGCATCAGTGGCCACCCTGCAGTCGCTGGTGTCATCGGCGACTGTGTCATGTGTGGAGCTGCGCCGCTGGGATAGCGAGGACGGCCGCGTGGGACAGTACCTGCTGCGTCGGCAGAGGGACCACACCGACTTCATGGAGATCAGGTAACAAAAAGTTCTTTGCTCTAAGTGTAAGGAATGAAGTCGCTGAGTTTTTATTCTTACAGATAACACACCACGAAAACAAACACATAACGCAACTTGGCTTGCTTCTGAATAGAAACTACAGCTGAAAGAGATCTAGACCTTGGACGTTCCTAAAAAAATGGACGTCTCAGACGAAAAGAAACATGATTAAAAGCAGTAACTTTGTAAGGTATGTATGGGTTTGGCCATTAAGAAAGAAGGAACGGAAGTTAAAAGTAACAAACGAAAATACAAAGCGCAAGTTGAAGATAGAGTTCGAGCTAGCCACCTACTTCAGCTGACGTGACGTACTGAAGAAGGGCCAGGTAAAAGCAACTGTAAAGAAGAGCTTGTACGTTCAAATCGTAGCAGAGGTAGAGTGAGTGTTTGCGTATGTTATCACAGTTTCCCTCCTTCAGGGTGGCGGTGGTGGGCAACGTGGACGCCGGAAAGTCGACGCTGCTCGGCGTGTTGACGCACGGAGAGCTCGACAATGGACGCGGGTACGCGCGGCAGAGACTGTTCCGACACAAACACGAGATGGAGAGCGGCCGCACCAGCTCCGTCGGGAACGATATACTCGGGTTCGATAGCACCGGTATGTACCGTTCTATCATGTTTAACAGCAGTGGTCGAGCGCTAACAAGAATGTGTTATCTACAATGACAGAAGTCGCGAATATTGTAAATGAGCAGGGTTAGCTTTACATGCAAACAAACCAAAACGGTTGCTTAAGTATTTAAGCGATAAATTTAGAGACACTTATCAATAAATTCTAAACGACAACCCTTATGAAATAACAGTTGCAATTTTTAAGGTTCCGTAGACTACAAGGACTCCTCAGAGACTCTCAGTACTAGCAAAGACTAAATATTACTACGTATACTTAGTCTATGGTACTAGAAAGCTGTAATTTGACATGGGTATACACTATACATATTAATCACGCAGACAATGTAGTAAAATAAAATCTTGAAAAAAAAAATTAGGTTACCTCCAACACGTAAAGTGGGAATGGTATTTTTTCTTATCAATCCCATGTGTCGTTGGATAGGTCTTTCAAAAATATTGTGGGTGTGTGAAAACCTTTTTTCGATTCAGGGATCCGTTTACGAAAAAAAGAAAAAAAACTATCACAGCTAAGTAGGCTTTACAAGTTAAAGAGTAATAGTCGACCAACTTAAAATGAAAATTTCGTACTAATTACGTTGAAAATTACTTAGATGAAGTTGTTAGTTGTGTAAAGCAGGTAGTAAATATAAGTTTATGAACATTCTAAGTCCGCATGTGGGGACGGGCATCTACGAAACCCTACACTGTGGGTGGTCCGACACGCATTTGGATGATTTTTTTGTTATCGAATCGATAGCACGTCCACTGGTACCACGGATACACTGAGAGACTAGTCTGTTATTTGTGGATCGGCATTTGTTTTGCAGTGGGATGGGATGGGATGATGTTGGTCCCGTATTGCTCGATTCAGTAGACAATAACTGTAATATGGTACCATCACTTCGGGCATTTGTGCGCGATGGCTCTGGGGCACACCCCCGACACTTCATAGTCCACGCTCAAGTTATTTACCTACACCGTCACGCGCGCATCTGGCTTGTCCGCACACGCTTGTGTGTGTGCGTGAGCTAGTCTAGGGCTGGCAGCAAGCGTGTGAGCGTCGTCGATCGAGAGGGACAACATTTATAGTCAGCAACTTATATGATTCTCTTCCTAAATTTTAGCGTGGTTAATCCCTAGGTCCTAGTTCTGGTTCATGTAAAGGTTCATGTAAACGCATCATGTAAATTCCGAAAAACTCATTGGTGCATGCCCAACCGCGGATTGAACCTGGATCTCAAGATTGAGAGGCCAGCGTTCTACCCCTGAGTTACCGCCGCTTTTTCATAACTTTAAAAATAAATTAACATAAAATAAAATGACTTAGTTCATCGGAAGGAAGCAAATTTGAAAAATCTCCGTTCTTTATTGGTTGCTCCGTTTTTTAGGCATTCATATATACCACAATAACGAACCACATTGATTAAAAATCAGTATCGTAATAAAACAAAACAAGATTTATACTTGCGATTGTCGGCACTTGGTGAAACATAAAAAGCATCTCGATTTTGAACACAAACACTTGTACTATTTGTTTTATGTTATGAAACAAATAGTACAAGTGTTTGTGTTCAAAATCAAGAAAACAAAACAAAATACGCGCGCAGCGAACGAGTGCTACTCGAGCTCTGCCTGCCTCCAGATTTCCACTAACTTGCGGGGGACCGCGGGGGACGTTAAATTCGCGCGGGGAGGTGAGTGTCGCTTCTTTACGTAGTAATACTTTATATTCTCTGTCTGGGGCCTCGGTCGTCGCGTTTTGCTGGTATATGTGATACAGTCATCTCGCTTGCTCGTATAGGTTTGTCCCTTTTATTGTTAGTCGGGTGTGTGGCGACTAGGCCGCGGGCGGCATTCCTTCTGGATTTGTCTCAAACATTTTAGCGTCCTCGGTTTTAAGGCGGTAAAGCTTGTCCCCCTAGACCATTTTTGTATCATATATTGTCCAATTGAAATTGACATAGAAGTCTTCTTGAATGTTGTTCAGTATGATCAGGAGATTATGTGGTTTCATTTAAAGATACCTGTCCCGTTATAATGTATAGTGTTGTGTCGCAGGTAACGTAGTGAACAAGCCGGACCACGGCACGCTGGACTGGGTGAAGATCTGCGAGAAGTCGTCCAAGGTGATCACGTTCATCGACCTCGCGGGACACGAGCGGTACCTCAAGACCACCGTCTTCGGGATGACGGGGCACGCGCCCGACTTCGGCATGCTCATGGTAACGACTTCCTTTCTCTTTTTAGGGTTCCGTAGTACCTAAAAACTACTCCGTTGTCCGTCCGTACGTCCGTCCGTCCGTCCGTATGTCACAGCCTCATAACTTTAACACCGTTAAAAACATGAAATTTGGCACAAAAATAGCATTAATTAAAAAAATGTAAAATAAATAGAAAAAATATTTTATAAAAATACAATATGGGTATCAAAGTTATATGGGTGTATATTTTTACTATATTTATTGGCACTGGTTTCGAGAAATCTTCAAAAAACCCCAAAAATATGTATGTCCCTCCCCTATCTCCAAAACTGGTGAACCAAAAAATATAAGAAAAATCATGGTAATATGTGTTTACGTAAAGATTACAGAAAAATTAAGCGGTTGAGAAATTCAAGAAAAAACATGACAAAATTAAATTTATCATCCACAATACGGAACCCTAGGTACGTGAGTCTGACTCGCACTTGGCCGGTTTTTTATAGTATAGTGGACTGTAGTTGAGCTGGGATGAGATGTTGAAGCAGAGTATACAGGGTGTCAAGATAAAGTTGTGGAAGCCCGAAACTTGCTATAGTACTCGTCCATCCTATTAACTTAGTTAAGTTTAAAATTATAGCGCGAAACAGTGCAGTTTTTAATTAAAAATTACCTATTTTCATGTTCTATATAATTCGTATGTCGCATGTTCCTTTTACTTTTGCCCCATCCTTAAGCGAAAGACCTCCTGTCCCTCTGGGAAGTGCATTATTACAAATCCCGCTGCGGGCCTATTATGTATTTTTGTATTGGTTGCCAACCACCTAAATATAGATACAAACTAAACTTTAAAAATTTAGTTGATTGAACTATTTACAGACTGTAACGTCACTTCAAGTGCGAACATATCCTTAGACAATCTGATTTCAATAGTATAAGTATCTGTTTTTAATGTTTGTGGCAATCAGTTGGTAACCGATTCAAAGGTACATAATGTAGGCGCAGGGCAGCCTTGTAAAAGGACTTGTATGTAATCGGAGCTGTGTCTTCCCTCCCTCTAGATCGGCGCTAACGCGGGCATCGTGGGCATGACGAAGGAGCACCTGGGCCTGGCGCTGGCGCTGTCGGTGCCGGTGTTCGTGGTGGTCACCAAGATAGACATGTGTCCGCCCAACGTGCTGCAGGTACCGCCGCTCTAACTATACTCAAGTTACAGAGTCGCGGCGAAGCGAACCCTCACTCAATACTATGATACTGAGTTTTTGAAAGCGATAATACTGTGTACGACTTTTGTTATAAAATGCAACTACACATGATTATCGTGGTACAAGGGTTTTGTCACGAGCGGTCACCGGCCGGTGGCGTCTTTTGCGTCGATACCATAAAAGACGTCTATAGCGTGTAAAAGAGATATCCTGCCTTTATGAACACCTTGCAAGAGAGAAAGAGATGAACCGCTATGTCAATGTTTTTTCGAGTAAGAGGCCATAGCGTCCCGCTTGCTTGGGTATGATTGCGGATTATTATAATAATATTTAAATAATACGTAACTAAATTGATAAATAGTGATTGCTTTAGACATGGTTTCTTGTGCAGTGAGTAATTGTGATGTGACAACGAGAAATAACCCAAATAATTACACATTTCACAGGTAAAATATGATTTTGTCATTAGAATGTTTTGAACCACATTTTGAATTTCTCGTATTAATCGGCCAAAAAAAAAGTTTTTACAATAACGTATTGATTTTCTTGGTTGTATTTAGTAGTTATATGCAGGATTGTCCAAAAATATTAAGTAAAATAGTAAATGTAATAGTAATGTCTTAGTAATTTTTTGGTATCATCTTTGGTACTACATTAATTGTTTATCTTGTACATTCTAAATCTATGGTCGAGACGTCGGCATTTCCTTTGACGCAGCGGCCGGTGTCAGTCGGGGGAATGACCCGCTTTGCCACGACTCGGTAACAAGGAGTATACCTAATGTACAGTACGACACTAACTTAGATGTTGTAGGATTTGGTGATTCGGTGTACATCCACGAAAACAGCCAGTAATTAATAATTGATTTAATGAGCACCATGAACACGATAGGTTATTTTACATACACGTTGCAAGAAGGGTGGTAGGTCAAGAAGAAGTGACAGATAATGAGTTGCCACATTAATATTAAAAATATACTTAAAACTAAATGTGGCAGTGTTGCCAACAGATGTAGCATCGGGCAACTTCGCGAAACCGATCACCCCCGAACTGAGGGTGACTTCAAAATCACCAACATTTATTTATTACTGCTTTAAGCGAAAATGATTTTCACATAAACGCAATTAGTTGTAAAGTTTAGCCACATCTAACTTGTGTCGTACGGTACACTGTTACAGTTCACGTCAGCTGACAAGGTGGGCGTGGCGCAATTCTGAGGCGATATTTGAAATTAAATTAGCTTAATTTTTAGAAGTGAGAATACCACGTAAACGTTTTCTGACCGCATCCACCTGCGTCCGGACAACCAGACATCCACACCAATCACCATCCCACTGCCACTAAAAATATTTATATATTTTGAGAGAATTTTCAATAGAACGCCATGAAAACAGGCTGCCTGCGGCTCTGGATTACAAACGGCAACTTGTTTGTAAAAATTGTTTAAGAAAATCGTATTCATTTGATAGCTTACAACGTACGATTTCAATTGTCAGACGGCCATTTGACTAAGCAAATTAGCCCGTTTGACAGTTAAAACGTACAAAGTTAATACTTGCGATTGTCGGCTCTTGGTGAAACATCATCATGGATGAAAACAAACACTTGTCCTGTTTCACAATTTAATTTACAGCAAAACAACTAGTTTCGCCTTATCGGCATTCTCAAGGAAATCTTGAGATTACGTTAAAACGTACGTTTAAAGCTGTCAAAATTAATACGATTTTCTTACATAATTCCACAACTGATATTACAAATATTACAATGTACTATTTCAATCAGGTATCAAAGATTCGCAGTTAAAATGTATCATCGTCATCATTATCACCACCTTAATCATCATCATCATCATCATGAACATCCCCACCATCATAGTCCACTACTAGACATAGGCCTCTCCCCTAAAGCGCGCCATAGCACTAAATCTTCAGCATTCATCCAACCAAAAATGGTTCACCGCTTCATTAATATCGTAAACTCCTTGCAGGATAATCTCAAACTCCTGATCAGAATACTGAAGTCTTCAGGATGTCGCAAAGTTCCGGTGATGGTGAAGACGAACGATGACGTCATCGTTAGCGCCACTAATTTTGTATCTCAGAGGTAATTAGATGAATATTATTTACTGATATATAACTCGTTGATGTGACGAGCAGACGAAGACGAAGGCCACCGCCGCCGCATGCACACATCTACATTTGATCTATACACTCAGATCGCGGCGGTCAAGGAAGACGTACCGCAGAACGCGGTACAAACAGAACGCACGTTCTCCTTGACCTCTGTAATCTATGCGACGCAGTGAATGTGACGGCTTAGATCTCTACACACAGATCGCGGCGGTCAAGGAGAACTCGCGTTCTGATTGTTTGTGCCGCAGAACGCTTTCTCTGTGGTCGACTCCTTATAAATATGATTATTTTCAAAAGTTGCATAAAACAAAACAAAAGACAACAAAAAATAAAAGTTTTGAAATTTCATATCCACGTCCGTCCAAACTGCAAATTTAATATGCACTGGTTTGTTAGGGGTACGTCTAGTGGTCCTTGTGCAAGGAAGTAACAATCATTGTTTTTATTTATATTGATTTATTTTCTAGAAAGCTATTTTTTTATATTTACTTATTTTTATGTAATCTACTGCCGCTTTTCAATTAAGAGTATCAATCTTTTCGCCTTCCCATTTTCAGTAAAACAACAATAATACATACTATATTAAATTTGTCTTATCAATAATTACGGTAAAAACTAAAAATTATCAATAACAGGTAACACCCATTAAAACAAAAAAAAAAGCACTTGCATCATTTTGCAGCCGGGCTAGCTAGCGGGAGCAGATTAAAAGGTGGATCGTAGTTCAATAGATATATTTACAATAAGGAAGGAGGAAAAGATCAGGTTTATAAAAGTATTTACAAAAAGACAGCACTGGCCTCGATTTAGTTCTAGGTGAGCGCAGGCGGCTATCAAGCTTGAGTGGCACAGCGTCCAGATACTTCCGTCAATTGTCGAAGATAGTGGTCGAAGGTAGAACAGGATAGGAGAGGAGAGTAGGAAGATAGTAGTCCAAAAAGGAAAGGCTGCAGTTAGGCAGCCTTTCTATTTCAGCAGTTACAAAGTTTTATCACTAACAATATGGTCATAATAATTAAATCAGATATTTATAATTTTCTTATCTGCAAGGATGCTTCTTTGGAAAATTCTCCCAAGAAGTTATTCTTTTGTTTTAGTTTTACGAAAAGAGAAAATTTTGAATTTAGATTTAAAAAGTTACATTTGGCTTCGAGTGCCAGCAAAACCAAAAGAGGTTATCGAAAAATAAGGATCAAGAAGTATTACAAATATTGCAATGCTACAATTTTGCTGCGCAACCGCAGTGTTATGCGTACAGGATAGATCGCGATCAACGGGGAACGTACACGGCTCCACAACGAGACGTGACCACACTCTGACCTCACTTGGTCGACTGAATTTGCGAATTTCAAATTCGCTTACTTATTGAATGCTGCGCAGCCATAGTAAAAATGTTTGGCGAATTTGAGGTGCAGTTTGAAAAAATCATATTTAAATTACCAGACAAAATTCTCAAAATGTGAAGTGCTCTAATTATACTTTGTACGTTTGTGATTGTTTTGAATTATGGTTGACATAAAATCCTGCTGTTAAATCTTCGACCAAAATAAAATAAATGGACGGGCCATAGCGTACAGATTGTTGAAGTCTGTAAAGTGAGCGCCGGCTCTCACTTCATCTCTGTCTCTGTCTGTTAGAAGAGTGACACGTACGCTTATTATTACATGCCATCCAAATAACTGACGAAAAAATACCTTCTTGTGCATTTACAAAGTGCAAAAAGCAAAATAAACATAAAAATAAAAATTAGGTATTGAAGTATATATCCAATTGCTTAGACTCGTTATGAGTGAGGAAACTGTAATGACAAGGCCCGTCCATTCATTTTATTTTGGTGAAGTGTTAAATTATTGAAATGATTAAAACGCCAACACGCCTTTTTTAGATTTTGGGGTAACTTTAGATAGATTTGCTTCTTATACTATAAATAACTTTGAATATTTGCTGCGTTAAAAGTGTAGATACGTGTGATACTAAATACATATATTTTATATTTATCATTGAAATATTATTCAATAAATCATCTTAACAGTGACTGGCGTTTTAGCTTATTTTAGTCTGGCGCCCTCTTAAGGCTCCATACAAACGCTGTTAACACATTGTGGGGTGTCTATTTTAGGCTGAGTCCATTAACATATTCTGGATCTATGTTGAAGTTGAAAAAACCCCTAAAATACGTAAATTTAACGGCTTTTTACTAAAAGTGTAGCTGAATTTACTTTTATTGTTTTAGATAAAATCAAAATCATTCAAATTCATTAATCGGAAATATTACCTACATTAATAATAACCAAAAATAATGTTTGAAAACGTCCACACTCTTGCCAAAAGTGGTTTCTCCTGAAACAAGTTTTCAATTTTGCACCCGCGACGAAATCGGCACGATTGTATTGCCCTCGCAAGTTTCATAGAGCGTGCATTTGGCGACGCCCATAACTGAGTTGGCCGCGTCGTGACGACCATCCTTAAACGTTTGTGCCAGACCACACCTTATGTATGAAATTTCATTATAGCATCATAGGAGCATATTACAAGCGACATAAGAGTCTAATTCACCGCTATCGGCTGGCTGATTGATACATAAATACGTACAAACACCCAAGACGCACATGATACACATGCAATTTCGTACTTTAATTAATTTTTCAATGCAAGTGCTCGTAAAGGCCCACTTTTTATGCATCAAAACCGAACAGAAAGTCGATTATTTTGCCCTAGGGCTTTATTATTATTTTTTTTTTATTTGTTTACAATGGTTGGCTAACCTGCAGCCTTTCATAGACGTTATACTTTCTTTTCCACTGTTTAACGGCTCTGGATACAGTCCTTTTGAGCCAATTATAATTTAAAGTTCACAAGATTATATTTGTTTTCATTTCCTCACACTATGCATTGAAAAATGTAGTATGATACACGGTGTAGTATGATATTCGCTACGCTCGTGTTTTAAATCGTCCTCGTAACTTATTCCTTTGCGCCCTTGTAGCATAAACTACTATTAACAGATTTGTGCCTAAACTGCGGCGATACGATTCTCCAGTCTCCATTTATCACGCTGGGACTAAATCCGTAAAACGTGTGTGTACGATTGTGGATTGCAACTTTCATTACACAGTACATACTCGGTAACACCTCTGACACTCCTTCGAGGATTCATGTTGTGACGTGAGTTTGCCGTTTTGAGCGAATTTCCTCACAAAACAAACAAGTAACCAGGTTCAGCACAAACACTTTGATCGTAAGACCTACAGAAGTGTGAGACATGTAATGAAGAATACTTGATCAATAGTGTGTGTATTTTTGTATTGACCTTACAGACAACGGGCGCATTGTAGGTAACTCTATGTATCGAAATATGTGTAGTAAAAAAAAAACTACATCAAAATAAACTGGGTTGGTCGTGCGCAACCTGGAGCATTTTGTACAGTCAGCAAAAACAAAATGCTCCAGGTTGCGCCAACCCTATTTATTTTGATGTAGTTTTTTTTTCTACACAACTACAAATTGGTCCCGTCTTGTTACTCCATACATAGGGCGACCAACTGTACGCTCCTCATAGATGTAGCATAGAAAAAAAGATCTGTTATGGAGTAACGAAAGGGAGAATAAAAAACTTGACAAGGGCAGATCGCTTTTTGTGGACATCTGCCGAGCATGGAATTAAATTTATGTAAATGTTTTAATTTATTGAATTGTGTATTAAAAGACCACACGTATGATGATAAAATGTAATACGTAATGGAATGCGAAGTGAAGGTTATGAATAGTAGAAATTTGCGTAATTGTTATCACTTTAAATTGAAACTGTAGCTACTAGGTATTCAAAGCAATAATTTGAATAAATGCGATAATTTTTCTCACCTATTTCTGTACAAAACTTTCGTGTTAATTCTAAAACATTGCATTTATACAAGTAAATGTTTCTACAGTACGTACATGTGAAGTTTAGAGTTATGTGGGTTTTTTTACTTATATGAGTTGCACCCGGGCTGGATGAGTTGAATCTTGTATCTGCACACGTAACGACAATTAATCACGTCTAATAAACACGAAACTACACTTTAAATCCAGACATTTTGCAAAAGTTAGCAGAATTTGTATCGTTCATAATTATTAACTGTAGGCCTATTCGACCCATAGCGTTAGAAGAGTGGTCTCGTCTATCTATCTCGCTCTGAAATGCGCGTATATATGCTCTTTCTCATTTGCATTACCGATCTAACGGTAGTATACAGTGTGTTCCTCGTACAAGTGCACATCCGAAATTGGGTGAAACTAGATCCAAATATATCGACAAAAACAACGAAAAATTTCTTTTTTTAATCTTGAAAAAATACTCCACCTGGGTATCTTTGTATGGGACGCGAGCGCAGTGCCTTTGGTTAACCGCTCGTTGAAAATATTGTATTTATGATAAAACGTTATAGTTTTTTTTGTTAGAAAGATAATGGAATAGGCAATGATAAATAGGAATAAAAGTATAGTAAAACGGGGACATTATTTTGAAAAAAAATACTATTACTGAAAAAAAGGCGAAAATATTAAAGAAATAATCTTTTAGGATATTATTTTTATGGTAATGGTAGTTGATTATGTTTTGTTTTTGATTTGGTATGCAACGTCTATTCTTAAGGATTATAACAGTTTTATTTCATTGCATTGTTCGCGATAGATCAAAAGTTATGACATATTTTATACATAGTCTTCGTGGTAGGCAAAAAAATTTTTAAAACGTAAATTTATAAAAGAAAGATTTTCTAAAAAAAAAACATTTTTTTGTCGATAAAATAAGGTCTAGTTTCACCCTTTTTCGGATGTGCACTTGTACGAGGGACACACTGTATACTAAATCTATCACGCCCTAGTCTATTATATTTCTCATCTCATCTATTACTCTTTCGTTGGGTCGTAGGATCAAAGTGTTAACGCTGTGCTTGGTTACTTATCTTTTTTGTTGACTGTACTAGAGTGTCGTTCCTCCCAGGCTGTGCCCGATCTTCCAAGTGTCGAACGTGTCAGGCGAGAACCTGGAGCTGCTCACGATGTTCCTGAACTTGCTGAAGACGCGGATGCCGGCGCAGGACGACAAGCCGGCCGAGTTCCAGATCGACGACACCTACTCCGTGCCGGTCAGTTGGGGCCCAAGGTCGCGGCAGCTAAGGGCTCACACAGACGTTGCTATATTTAGTGCATAAAAATAATTAAAACATCCCTTGTACCATCTTTATTGTGGAATATGATCCACTAACTTTCTAAAATATTGTGCAATAAAATTGAACGTCTGTGGGCCCCCTAGCGAGGCAGGTGTGATGTTAGCTGGTATAGACCGGCCGAGATAAGTCGCTCTTTGCCCGCGAGGCTACAGGGGCGTGGGGGCGGGCGTATGCTGCATTGATAGTGCGAGAGATTCTCACACTTGCCGCCCGCTCCCCGCGCATTGCCCTTTCTCGCCATCCCTTCTCATCACCCATCTCGTCTCGCGGAACCCACTCGAATGAAGCTCCTACGTCAAAGGAGCTCAGGCTGCGGCCTCGCTATATCCAGCGATCGAAGCTCGTTGATTCGCCGTCGCCGAAAGATGCACATCCATAGATAAATATTACCCGTCTGCACCAATCCAAGACGTACTTTAGGATCCATATCCGGCATTCTTTCCACATCCAAAAAGCACGTTCTTCCATACCCATTATAGCGCCCCGCGGTCTACAAAATCTTATTCGTTAATCGAGTCTGGTCAAGCCACGCTGGGATCGGTGAATTTCATTCATTCATTTCATTCCTAAAACCACAAATAATATAATCTTAAACCAATATTGACACGATTTGAACAATTTTAATCATTATTATTACAGTGGATTACAAACTTGAAATCAATCAGAAACAAATAAGGTAAGCAGGAGGTCGCAGCTTCAAATCCTGGACCGAGGATTTTTTTTTTAATTTGTTTCTGATTGATACTCTAATAATAATTAGAGTATTCAAAGCGATGGATTTCGCAATAAAAAACTTCGTCGTAGTTAAATATTTTGAAAAACTTATTATTTGTTGTATTTATACTAATTTATTGTCAACTACATGACAACTGGCAGTTTGACAACGACGCGACGGGTGAAACGGCGGCTTTGTTAGGACAAAGGAAATTTCTTAGGAGAACGATAGTAGCCTTAAGGGTCGTTGTTCCGAGATTCGGGGTTCGGGGTTATGGCTTTTTAAGACGGTAAAAATTCAAATTTCTGAACAAAATAAATACCACTTGTTACCTTACAAGATGAAGTGCAGGTCCAATAAAAAAAATCACGGCAATAATGTATAGTAACTTCAGAAAAAAAACAGGAATTTCAAGAAAATCTCTTGAATAGCATTGCAGCGCTACGGGTGTAACCTGAACTTGACATCCTGTTTTTTTTTTCTGAAGTTTCTATACATTAGTGCAAAGATTTTTTTAATGAACCTGTACTTCATCTTGTAAGGTAACAAGTGGTATTTATTTTGTTCAGAAATTTGAATTTTTACCGTCTTAAAAAGCCATAACCCCGAACCCTGTTTTGCCCAATCTCGGAACTCCGACTCTTAAGAATGCTGAGATTATATCGGTGATACATTTGACATGTTGTCAACAACATACTTATAGGTTGTCAACTTCGTGCTAACCGCACCCACGGGGTACAGAGGTTGGCGGATACGAGGTAGCACGCGACTGGCCATCCGCCTTTGTCCGCCCCACGCGTCGTGCTCGCTCACCCTCCCGCCACACCATCCGCATCCCCTCCGAGACACCGCCCGCCAACCCTTATACCCCGTGGGCGCGGGAGGCACGAAGTTACCCACCTATAACTATAAGTATGTCGGCTCACGGGTTGCTACATAAATTAAATAAACATTTAATCTAAGTAGTTCATGTACATTTATTATTTTATTACATATATTTTTTAAGATTAAAATTTGACTTGTGAAACGTGTATTATATATACCTACTTTGCAAAATAAACTTTTTGAATTTTGAATTTGAATTTTGAATTTTGAATTTTGAATTTGAATTTTGAATTTGTATTTGAATTTGAATTTTGAATTTTGGGAGTTTTAATTATATAAGTGAAATTGCCACATTTAATACCCCCCATTGCCACCCCCCCCCCCCCCCCCCTTATCTCCGAAACTGGTTAACCGAAAAATATGAAAAAAATGTCTATTATAGATCATAACTGGCCAATTACAGGAAAACTATAGCGATTAAAAAAAAATTCAGCACTAATGAGAAATACAAAAAAGAAGTAAAATAAATAAAAAAAATATTTTATAAAAATACAATATGGGTATCAAATTGTAGGTATTAAAAAGCTGATTTTAAAAACATATACTTTTAATATATTTACTGACACTGGTTTCGAGAAATCTTTAAAAAACCCCAAAAATGTGTATGTCCCCCTCCCCTTATCTCCGAAACTGGTAAACTGAAAAATATGAAAAAAATGTATATTATAGATCATAACTGGCCAATTACAGGAAAAGTAGCGATTAAAAAAAATTCAGCGCTAATGAGAAATATAAAAACGAAGTAAAATAAATAAAAATATATTTTATAAAAATACAATATGGATATCAAATTGTAGGTATTAAAAAACTGATTTTAAAAATATATACTTTTACTATACTTACTGGCACTGGTTTCGAGAAATCTTTAAAAAAAACCCTTATCTCCAAAACAGGTGGACCAAAAAGTTTAAAAAAAATCATGGTAATGTGTTTACGTAAAAATTACAGGAAAAATAAAGCAGTTGAGAAATTCACGAAAAAAAATACAAAATTAAATTTATCAACCACAATACGGAACTCTAGGTACGCGAGTCTGACTCGCACTTGGCCGGTTTTTTTTAAGGCAAAAAATAATTTTCACTAGCCGAAGATCCTTTTGAATGTACTAATCTCAGGTTCTCTTTATGCAAATAAACATTATTATTATTTACGAAACATGTTCAGTATTATCAGTATAATATGAAGTTTTATTCAAAGATAGCTGTTTATTTACGCGCAGTAATAATACTATAATGAAGATAAACATTCCCAGGGCGTGGGCACAGTGGTGTCGGGCACGACGCTGCAGGGCATCATCAAGTTGAACGACACCCTGCTGCTGGGCCCCGACCCGCTCGGACACTTCCAGCCGATCACAGTGAAGAGTATACACAGGAAGCGGATGAACGTGCCCGAGGTGCGCGGCGGGCAGACCGCCAGCTTCGCGCTCAAGAAGGTACCACCTACTACAAGTACAGTGCTCACAAACTGATAATGCGCATACAAATCTTCGCCACTGTTCGGCAAAGTTCGTATTTCCTTACACGTTCTATACAATCAACAAGGTCACGTGGTACGTCCGGTCGTTCGGCTATAGATTTGTATGCGCATTTGAGAGTACTGTAGTACCATCAGTGGCGTGCACAGAACTTTTTGCTGGAAAAGCAAGCCATTGGTAAAGAATAAGAATAATAAAAAATAAAAAATTTAAATATCAGTTTGAAAAAAAAAGTTTGTATTGGAAATTTTCACTCTAGGGTAGACATTGTCTACCCTGGCGTCATACAATATTTTTTATTTCAAAGTGATATTTAAATTTTTTCATATTTTTTTTATTGTTATTCTTGACCAATTGCTTGCTTTTCCAACAAAAAGTTCTGTGCACGCCACTGAGTACCATAGACATTACTCTTTGGCTAAGGTCGCATTTCCGGATGCTTTCTACACAACCCATGACAGATAGTGCACGTCCGGTCAGCTTTAGATAACAAAAATGACAACCTTTAATTGCTTCCGGTTCCGATTTTTGCCCTTGTTCTAAAATTACTTTTACTTCTATTTTCTCTGTAATAAGTTTACATATGCTAAAGCAATGTTTCGGGCTCTTACAATTTGTGATTCAGCTATCTTCGAGAATACGAAAACTGTCGAAGATTTCTATACGCATTATATTTGTGGCAGATTTATACTTTAAATTTTTAAATAAGTAATATTTGAAATTTCTTTATTTTTTCCAAAAATAAAAAGAACTATCTTTAAGCAAGGCAAAATAATCAAACTATAAGTCTATTTGGGGTATCATGATATCGGTGACGTTTCATTGGTTAACTCTTATTTACTACTATTAGAGGCTAATTTTGATAAGCCACGAAATACCCACCAGAATTAGGGTACCTCACCATGACTTTTAATGAAAATCAAGAGAATATTTTCATGGAGCCCAAGCTACAAATGTCGCGGCGAGACAAAATGTCACAGATATCGTGATATCCTGAATAGACTAACGAAACATTATTAATTAACGCTCTCTTTCTCTAGCCCTCTTCCCAGTTCAGCTGGGGTCGGGCCTCCTCGTATGTCGGCGCCAGGATATTCTATCCCGGGTTGTTATTGTGGGCAGGTTCTGGTCTTTAACTTCCCTCTCGATATTGGACCACCAGGTTGATGGTGGTCGTTCTCTCCCTCTTTGTTTATTTGGAATGTTAATAGTTTTCTTTACGCTCTCTATTGTAGTTTATATTAAACGGTTGAATCGCTGTAGATTGATGGTCTGATGTTGTAATGTGCGATCTTACGCAAGGCGTCGTTCAGTTAGATCGTCGGGCGACGACGTCCACCTAACATGTCATCTCTTTTGCGCGCGTTGAGTTTGTGTATGATTCTAATCATAAACTTCTGAATTGTTCGGAAATGGTATGTTATACCGATGTTTTCTTATCAACTGTTTACAATTGTCCAGATTAAGCGGTCCCAGATCCGAAAGGGCATGGTGATGGTGGCGCCGGCACTCAGCCCGCAGGCGTGCTGGCAGTTCGAGGGGGAGATCCTTGTTCTGCACCATCCCACCACCATCTCCTCGCGCTACCAGGCCATGGGTATGTTTTACCGACCAACTATTGCAAGCATTATGAAAAGCTTCAATTGCCAAGATGCGGAAATGTTGCCAGCAATGTTCCTGGCACGTTGTTGCCATTATATTTAAAACTGAAAACTGTTTTCATAACTTATAATTTGCCTTAAAAGTCCTTGGTAGTTTTGTTATGAGCGATTTCTATACAAAGTGAACATCACCACTTTCACATCCATCAGTTTAATGAACTAATCATACACGCTCTTCTCCGGGTACTTTTAACTCCCCGTCGCCCACGAACCATGGGAGTGTCACGTACGAACTTGCCAGGCTATAATATTTGGTCTTTACATATGAAATTGCTGTTTTTTTGTAGAGAATTTGAAGGAAACTCAATTTTCAGTACTAACATTTTTGCGTTTTTTTAGGAATGACAAATCCAAATTATGTCATTTCTTATATGTATGAATGAGACAACATTAAGCTAACAGCAACATTAATTACATTTTTGAAAAGTGTCAGCTGTAAAAAATTATTACGAATCTTATCATGGAAATGGATGGCATTTAGGACGAACTGTTTTTGAAGATTTAGTTTTTTTAATCAAACTGAAAATAAAAACATAATTTAATATGTAGATGTAAAACCTTGAAATCAACCTTCAAACAAAAAACAAATAATTGAAATAGCTATTGCATTACAGGAATTATGAACTCAAAGCCTATTATACTCGTATATATTTAAAAAGAAATGCCAAGTGCCGTTTTCGCTGCAAGCTATGCTGATGCCCGTGGCTCTACTCGTTTGTCCGCAGTGCACTGCGGCAGTATCCGTCAGACGGCGTCGATATTGTCGATGTCGCGGCAGTGCCTGCGCACCGGAGACAAGGCCATCGTGCGGTTTCGATTCATCAAGCATCCCGAGTATCTAAGGAGGGGGCAGCGGATGGTAACTTGTTTAATATTATTTTACGTCTTTGGCAACATAATAAAGCTGATTCTGAAGGCTATAATTTTAAATATTATTTAGAGTGCATTACAAACTAGAAAATATCAATCAGAAACAAATCCAAAGACAAGAATTTGAAAAAAAAAAAGAAGAATGGAAGAATTCGCCGGTCTAGGTAGGAACCTCGGTGGCGCAATTGGTAGCGCGCTTGTCTTGATAACAAGAGGTCGCAGGTTCGAATCCTGGCCCGGGGAATTTTTTCAAATTCTTGTCTTTGGATTTGTTTCTGATTGATATTTTCTAGTTTGTAATGCACTCTAAATAATATTTAGAGTATTCATAGCGATGGATTTCGCAAAATAAACATAATCTTAGCTATAATTTTAGTTTCGCCAAAATTGTAAATTTTCCAAAGTTATTTAGCTTCTATTCTTAACACTTAAGGATTTTACAATGAAGAAAATTTAGTTTAGACAGCACTAAAACTAAAATTAAAGACTTTTGAATCGGCTGTCTACTGAATAAAAACTGTGTAAAGTGTAGCTACAGACGCCTGCAGTTGCTCCCTTTTTTGTAAACGATTTTATCGGCTATGTAACCGCAGTGAGAGCTGTCAACAAGCTGACGTCCGTACATAATATAATGTACCGGTTTCGTCAACGTAGATTACTTCACACATTTTTTTCAAATATTATCGTTGTGAAAGAACTTCTATTTTTTACCTGTACCCATTTCAATGGACCCGTCTCCTACATGAAGATTTTTAAGAATATCAAGCGTTTAAAAAGCTAAAAACATTAGTGAAAATTATTTTTTCGATATCTCGAAAAATTACGAAGTTATTGGCAATTAAAGTGAGCTTAATAAACGTCTCGTGACGTCATTTCACACATCGCTAACTTCGGTAATAAAAGGAATTTTTCAAAAATTCTAAAAGTTTTGTGCTTTGATATTAACTAAATAGTCGGTTACTATAAAAAATATACTGATATTTCACTACAGCAAACGTGTCTATTCTCCAGCTGTATCCAAATTTCAATTACAGTTTCTGACACCGTACAGTACACTAAAAATATTTAAACACGATTGACCTCCAAAATTGGCCGGTTCTATCGGCCGACTGTTTGTACAGCTTGGTAAGAAAGACGCCATAGATGTCCTTGAAGTATGACCGTCATACCCCCGACAGGTGTTCCGCGAAGGTCGCACGAAGGCGGTGGGCAACGTGCTGCGCGTGATCCCTGCCGCCGCCGCGCCCCCCGCCGCCCGCAAGCCCGCCCTCGCCGCGCGACACGCGAGGCATCAGGAACAGCCCCCGGAGAACATCGACGGCGCCGCTCTGCCCCTCGTTAGTATACCGCGCTCCGTCAACGCATACCTACCGCACTGAATTGACGCGTCTGCGTAAAGTCCAAGAGTGCATTCATTTCAGGATGACCATTTTATGTATGACTATCTTTTGCTCGTGACTTCATCTGCACTGAACACCTTATCCGTGCCACAGTGTACAGCGCCATCTTTTTCATTAATGAGCGAACATTGTAAACGTAGTAGTCCAATAAATGTAGCGTTTGGTGCAAAAGGGGAAATACTGATGTGTACTTTTATTTATTAGTTTTTTTAACTGTAAATCCCGAATTAATCCTGGGATTTTTTTACACAGCAGTACAAAACCCCATATAAATTCAGTTGTTTTTCAGTTTTACGTGAAAACGAACAGACCCACAGACAAAACGAGCAGACCCACAGACAAAACGAGCAGACCCACAGACAAAACGAGCAGACCCACAAACAAAAATCTCTGTTTAATTTTATTTTTTTTCAAGATTTTTGCTCTTGTCTATGGAGTCCTCTCCATTCACTTCTGCTATTTTAAAATTCCCATAGTTTAATTCCTAAAATATTTTTTTTTCAGAGAATATACGTCATTTTAGATCGTAGTTTTCATTATTATGGTATATAATTTGATCATTACTTTTTTATGACTTTTTTAAAGAATTTTAAGATATGGCATCGCTTGGGGCATTTTAGGCATTATACCGATTGTGATGTGTGATTGCTTACAAAAAAGTGGTCTGTTTACACATCTGTCAAATCAGTCGGAAGCAAATAATTATAAACTTATCTTGATAGTAAAGGACACATTTCTAAACAGCCTTTTCTCAAGTGACGTCACACGCAGGCAAAAATGGAAGTTGCAGCTTTTTCGTAAAAACATTCATCATTCACAAGTTCTAAAATACAGCTTCTTAAACCAAAATCTCGGAATGGTATTCGAATTAACACACCTTAACATAATTTATTCTATGCGAATTAAATCTCTGATATTTTAAAATTATTTTTATTGGTATGAGGGAGTCCCAAGGAATCTAGTTTGTATTACATGTTTCTTGTAAACAATAAGGACTTGTATAACACTGGCTATTGTAATACAGCAGAAGCCAGAATCGCAATAGCTTTTTTTAATACATGAGATATTGTAACATGCTGTAAATAGGGCACTGGACACGCATAAATTATCACCAGTCTCGAGAATTAATGGCACAGATTTCATTGATTAAAAACTGTTTTTATACATTAAGTGTACACAACGAATATACATACAAGGTGAATTTTTGATTATCGTCCAAATTCATACTGGTGGCTTGGTAAGTGATCAGTATCGTGGATCAATAACAATTTTGGTGAAATTCGTAAAATGAAATTTCGACTCCCCATAGTGATTCACCCGGGAGTGGAACTGAATTTCTATGGGAAGTCGAAATTTCAATTTACGAATTTCACAAAAATTGTTACTGATCCAAGATACTGATCACTTATTAAGCCTCCAGTATGAATTTGGACGATGATCAAAAAGTCACCTTGTATACTGCATGATACACTGATCTAATTAATATATACGTGCAGGAGAGCGACGTGACAACCCTGGACTCCCCGTTCGAGATGCAAGCGGACAAGAGGTCCGAAGGTCACTCGCACCGCGGAGGCGGGCGCCGGGCGCGCGGCAAGCGACAAGACAAGCCGCCTGACCAGCCCGCTGTTGCCGCTGCAAACTAGCCGACACTCGCCCACGGATCTACGTCTAGCTCGTCACGGACCTAGATGTACACCTCGTAATGGGTGAACGCACCTGATTTACCATCTCTGTTTATTACTCTTTGACATAGGCTTACTTTGGTCATATTGTGTCAGAGAGAATATACAGTGTGTCCCTTCTAAGAGTGCACATCCGAAAGAGCGTGGAACTAGACCCTATTTTATCGACAAAAAAATGGCAATTTTTTTTAGAAAATATCTTATTTACGTTTTAAAATTTTTGTTGCCTAGCAAGGATACTTGTATAAAATGTGTCATAACTTTTGATCTACCGCGAGTAATGCAATCAAATAAAACTATTATGATTCTTAAGAATAGACGTTGCATACCAAATCAATTACCATTACCATAAAAATAATATCCTAAAAGATTATTTCTTTAATTTTTCAGTCAAACTCAATTTTTCAAAATAATGTCCCCCTTTCACTATACTTTTATTCCTTATCATTCCCTATTCCATTACCTTTCTAACAAAAAAAAATATGCAACGTTCTATCATAAATACAATAATTTCTACGAGCGGTTAACAAAAGGCACTGCGCTCGCGTCCCATAGAAAGAAGCTCAGGCATCAGAAGCATTATTCAGATTAAAAAAATGTAAAAAAAAAACATGAAAAAAAATTTCACCTACTTTCGGATGTGCACTCTTACGAGGGGCACACTGTATGACCAAAATTCTTAACGATCTTTAATAAGGCTCACTTGCACCAAGCAAGATAACTTAAGTTAACTAACTTTATGCTATGCCATGTCCTTACGGTTTGATCGGGCTAGGAGATAGAGTTTACAAGTTAATCTGAGATATCTTGCATGGCGCAAGTGTGCCTAAAAGTCAAACTACACAATAAATTTCAAAAAAATAGTATTGCACAGAGATGTGAGTAAATAACTTGCTCATATCAGATCTTGTGGGTCATCTGCAAAGCGAAAAGTACCTGCGGCTAGTTTACTATAGTTGACGGACATCAAAATGCAAATTATTTTCTTCTCCGATTTTCATAAATGACAAGAGTACAAGGTACTATAGGTTGATCTTCAACATTTGTATGTAAATGTTTCAGAAGCAGCATCTACTAGTTGTTTTCTACACATATTTTTGACATAATTTACGGAATATATATTAAATAACTGTTATAAAGGCGAGTTATGTACAATATTAGGTTTCCTTTGGGATTCTTAACATTTTATTGAATTTTATATCCCGTCCCTATTTTAAGTTTTTTGTTCCTCCTGAAAAGTTGTATAAAATCAGATGGCGGATTTTGCAGGCGCCGCGACGAATTACATATTTTTGACATTTCCACATTTTTGTAACATGTAATCGAAGCCTTGGGACAATTTCACTCACTAGTTAAAAAGTAATACTTTTGAATTAGATTAAAAAACTTGTTGAGCTGTTAGCAGATACGTGTTTGAATTCTTATTGAATAGAATGTGTGGTTAATTTTTTTCATGTTCTTATGTTTTTTTGCTGCATTGACTATCTTGTAAACAATCTTATAATTATAGAGAGCTGCAATTATTTGTATTATGTTCATTTGTAAATCCAATATTATATTTTCATTTACATTGTTTAATATGTACGTTCAATTATCACAACAATGAGAGAATGGGTTGCGTGATAAGATCTCTCTTTAAATAACATAAGTACTTGATAGTTAATTTATATAATAAGCATGATGTTACTGTGACAATTTTCAAAGTACAGTATTGTTTAGGGAAGCTAGTGGCTTTGCTCCATATCAATACATTAGTTCAGTATTTCACTGTCTGCAATACCATAACGATTATTGTGATTTCCTAGTTTAAGTGAGAGAATATTTTTATTGATTTGTTTTGAGTAAGAGAAATTAAATAGCTCGAACTAAAAATGATGTTTACTTTATGTAAGCTATGAATACACTATACAGTTATATAATATCAATTGACTAATACATAAATGAACTATAAAAATAATGGTTCCCACTTTAAAATTAATCATTTGCACTGCACTATAATATTAATATTTTCAGTGCATGAACTTTAAGAATAATGGTTTCCATTACAAGCTTTTATAGAAAATCAGCACAGAAGATTTAGGTTAGAAGGTTAGGTATGGCAAGTTACAGAATGTAGTGGAGCGACCGCAAAACGTAACCTTTGTGGTTATTGTTTTTTATGACAACCCTGTGTAAGGCTTATAGTGTGAAACATTACTTTTGTAGTGGAAAGTATTTGTTGTATTATTTTTTTTGTAGTGCTTTACACTATTTTTTATTGCTTTTTCCATTAATTTTAATATTGTATTTAATTATTTCTTTATCTGCTTCTTAGCATCTTCTATTTCTTGCTTGATATTTTGTGAGAATCTTCTAAAGAATGCCATCATTCTGTTCACTTTGTGAGGGTCAATATCAGATAACTTTTCTTTGCTTCTGTAGAATACAGCTACCGCAAGTTGAGCTGCCCGTCTCACAGGATACGACTCGGCGAGCTTCTGGACGAGGCGCTCATTGTTGGCTAAATACCTCATTATAAACCTGAGAGGCATTT
This sequence comes from Ypsolopha sequella, assembly GCA_934047225.1. Taxonomy (NCBI): domain Eukaryota; kingdom Metazoa; phylum Arthropoda; class Insecta; order Lepidoptera; family Ypsolophidae; genus Ypsolopha; species Ypsolopha sequella. The sequence continues at coordinate 3,399,735 of OW203995.1, read as the reverse complement.
TGAAGCGTTTAATTAATTAGTTTCAAAATGAGCACATATTATTCCTGTACTTTTGCAGCAACTCCTTCTTGAGCTTCAGTTGTGTTCTCAATATCTCAAACTGCTTGAGCTGGTCCTGTTTGTTGTACTCTATTCCGGGGAGCCTCTTTATCTGAAAGTTGACAAGTTTTTATAAATAAATATGTAAGACTTCTCTACAAAGGTATAGAATTCTATCTGTTATGATGTAAACACATCAAAAGGCCATTGACATAATGTTTTAAGTAATTTTGTTTGTCATCTCACCTGCGCGCGAGCAGCGTCGAATTTCTTTTGAAGTTCCAAGACTCTTTGGCTGCAGTCTTGTGATTCTCGAGCTTTGGCGGCGTTATCATGGAAATCTCTCTCTACGCTGCAAGCATAGTGTTTTTAAATTCATATAAAATGGAGAGGATGAATGATGATAATGATAAGAATCTAAAAATAAATTGTACGTGTAAATACCTTCGGATGATTTCGTATACAATGGGCAAAAAATCTACGTCTACATCTTGCACAGACAGTGGGCTACAGTTTTGTTCAGGATGATCTGTATTATTTTCCATTATACAAAAGAAAACTGATTATATCACTTGCCTAAAACGACCACTGATGATGAAGAAAAGTTGACACTCGTAGGTTATATTTTTGTTTTCTCTACCATAGAGTATACTGAATGACGTTCTCTACTACTAGGGCAGTATTGCCAGATCATAGAGGCCCGGATTCTATATTTTAGTTGCTAAAATCCGTATTGATGCCCTATAATCTATAAATGAGTTTAGTGTCTAAAAGGAAGCGAGTGAATGAAATTATGGAAGATTGAACCAATAAACCTTCTCTCGCATAGAAAAGGCCAAGACAAGTTCTCTGGCTTTGAGTTGATGTTGAAAAAGTCGACACCTGTGTAGCGACACTATCATATCATTAATGAACGAACGGTCGATGTTGAGACGCAAGTTGATTTTTGAACGGGTTAGTGCTGCAACCCAAGTAGGAAACCCAACAAGCCCTGCGTTCCGAAATAGAATTACAATGGCTCATAAGCCATTCACATCATACTTTCGACCGCAGGGCCGGTGTGAGTTTATGAACGACTATCAGGTAACCGTTCATAAATTAAAAATTTCTTCAGGTTCCGACACTGACAGCAGGCTAGCGTATACAATTTTAAACGCGTGCAACAGAGATGGCATTAGAACCCGTGACGCGACCCCTAGTTTATTAGCGTTATGGAACGCTAGAAAATATGTAAAAAAAATATGTCAAACAAAATTGAGATCTTCGAAATCAGAGGTCCCTTTTGAGATAAAATTCCAAAAATATCGGGAAATTATTTGTTTTCCAATCTCAGATACAAGCTAATAATTGTGCTTCTAAGTGTTATAGTGGTTTCTCTGAATATTCAAATCAAAACAAACTAATAACTCATAGAAATCATGAAACATATAGCTTGAGCGAAATGAGTGCAAAACCTACAATTTATCATGAAAAACAGGTTAAAGAATTGTGCGCACTACATGCGCTCAACAACTTGTTCCAGGTAAGGGAAAAAAATAATCGTGAGCGTGAGCCGCCTTTCCCCAGAAATAATTTTGTACTTTTTTGGTTACTCCATGTTTCCTATCGTTTAGCACATTGACTAGTTTAATTAGCACTTACATTAACCCAAACAGTTCCGTAATATATCTCATATGATTTTAGACGAAAGGTACATACTCGAAGTCGGAGCTGGACAATATTTGCAGTAATCTGTCACCCAATGTGTGGATCAACCCGCACCGCTCCATGCTGGGACTCGGTAACTACGACATCAACGTCATCATGGCTGCGCTGCAAAAGAAAGGCTGTGAAGCTGTCTGGTTTGATAAGAGAAAGTAAGTTCCATGGTAGCTCCTGTTAAATCCTTGGGAGACAAAAGTGCCAATCGCTCTTTCTGGACCTTGCATGTGCATTGGTACCTTGGTTTCGTATATAATTTACTTAAAAATCAAGAAAATTTATCAAAATGTTAATAATGTGATGTAATTCTGTTTATTTTGATGAAAAAAAGTAAAAGTAATCAGCTAAAAGAATCCCAAAATACTATTACCATTAGCCATTAGCTTTGCAATTTAAATTTCTTTGGAGACCTTTTGCTCTTCTCCAACCAGAGTATCATTTCTTGTTGTAAACTGTATATTTTTCCAAATTTCAGAGATCCTGGCTGCTTAGACTTGTCAAACATTTGCGGATTCATCCTGAATGTGCCATCAGATTATAAGCTGGGCTTCGTGATGTTGCCACTACGTCGACGACACTGGATCACCATCCGACAGATACAGGGCAACTTTTACAATCTGGATTCTAAATTGGAGGCACCCCAGCTTATTGGAAGGGTAATTATTACATATATATTTGATGATATTGTGATGATGATGATGAAGAGTCAGGTGTTGTGTATCAGGTGATAGCATGATATAGCCAAATTCATACTGGAGACTCGGAAATGCCCTATAGGCTTTGATTCCCTTGCGAGTGTCAAAAATTTGTATGGAATTGATTATGTAAAGTGCAAAAACTTTTCCACATGTTAAAAATTTGTGGTTTTAAATATTTTTTCTATGTGTGTGTGTGCTATAAGACCTACCTGTAAACGAAATTTCAAGTTTCTGAGTCAACTAGAAGTGGCCTATAGGTTTTCATTGTGAGCAAATTTTTATTAAATTGATTATGTAGTGGTATAACTTTTTTTCATGTCAAAATTCAAATACTTTATTTTATAAAGTAGGTATATATAATACACTTTTTACAAGTCAAATTTAATCTTATAAAAATATATGTAATAAAATAATAAATGTACATGAACTAAATTAAGGGTTTATTTAACTTATCTAGCAATATATGTATATACAATTAAAATGATAAGTAAAATCTAAATCAATGGTATAGGTGTAATCAAGGTGTAATTTAATCAACTGCCCAAACACTTACCGGAGCCTGGCCAGGGGCCGGGAATAAGGTTCAATGATCACCAACTGAGCCCCCAGCACAAATCCAAGTGGCTGACTAAATCCCACCCTATATACTACATTCTAATAGATTACATATATAAATACATGCCGGAACGAGTTAGAAGCCTAATTTTTTTTTTACAGCATGGGCCTTAATAATACTTGATATCTCATATGGGGTCCGAACAAAATGGACAGACAGATGGACAACAAAGTGAACTCATTATCACATATTTCAATCAACCAATCAAAGCTGTTCCATCTGGCTTCCTTTAATGTGTCTCCGCACATTAGTTCCGCCAATATCTTGTTTTAAGCGAAAAGACTTACTGGAAGTATCACATAACATAGGTATAATTTTTTTAACGCCTCGAGGCATGATCTTGACACTTACCGAGTCTCCAGTATGAATTAGGCTCTATCATGGAGTAACCTGATACACAACACCAGACTCTTAAAATTACAGGCAGAGACAATAAATCTTTACGTAATGCTATTAATTGCTATTATTGACGGACTCCCACTTATTGTAATAATAACTTTATATTTTAGAGTAGTGACCTCATCGCATACCTCAAAGAGCAACTTGACAGCAAAGAAAAGGAACTCTTTGTTGTTGTAAGTAAAGAAGTTGAAGAGAAGCAGCTGTGGATGCACCAATACACAGTCCAGAACTCCCAGCGAGCACTCGAGACCACCAGCCCAGGCCACCACATACACCACCACGACAGTTCAGTGGACAGCCTGTCGTCTGCTTCAACCAATGACTATAGGAATAGAGACGCAGAGTGTCTCAGATTGAACGAAGTGAACTGTACAATCGGTAGTAATTTCTGAAGTGTTTGTGAGGGACTGTATGTGATACTGTGGCAATTCTCTTGTGTTCAGACTTCTCAATGTGTGTACTCGTATTTGTGTGTAAATACGACTGTAGTTGTATGTCGGAGTGATAATTTTCATGGCCTAACGTTGGGAGTAAATGTTAGTCAAGTAATGGCAGTTCTGTGAATATGATGTCTAGGGGGTACTTTACTTTTTAAAGTATCAGTTCTGTGTTTATTAACACATATGTTTCTATGGAAATTGTTGTAGTTTTGTTGAATACAATTTTATTGAAGGTGTGTTATTTAAATTATTGATTTTATTCCAGATTGTTTTAGCTAAGTTATGAACGGCCTAATTTTATTGATTGCATTTCCAGAAGCAGCATTTATTCATATAAATATGCCTGCGATTTTAATGTTAAAAATTATATAGCATATAAACTTTGATGCCATGTGTGTTTTATAAAATTTTAAAACAGACTACAAACATTTTTTAGGCGTCATCTGTCTAATTGATATTAAAACTTGTATGTAAATAATATGAATTATGAAAGTTTATACGGTTCTGTACAATTTGCACGTTTATGCAGTATTATATGTGTCATTGTAAGCAATATCCTGAAGCCAAATATTACAAATCTGTATGTATTTTGTTGATAATAATATTAATAAGCGAAAACCAAATATAGGGTACATATAGGTATCAACATACCTTGTATCAAGCACATGACCCTGTGTATCTATAGATAACCGACGTCATATTAGTTACGGTATCTCAGCACAAGTATATTTGGAGCTTTTAAAGGTACTAATTTATTGTTATGTTTATTTATTCGTAAGTATATTACAAACCAGCTGCATCACATGTTTTGTTGTTTCGATGAAATTAAGATATTTGTTATAATTAGACGATGGATTTTAGTAAACAAAATTAGAATCAAAAATATCATTTTAGCATTGTTTATCTCAAAATGAATTTCTTCTACATTTTGTGTAAATAGTCTTTATTTTTCATAAAATATAGAAACTCTGCGCTAAAATATGTATTATTATTTAAACAAAATATTGCCGCAACATGTTGAGCGCCCAGCGATATATAGGTCGTTATACACCCACGTTTCACTAACGAACCTCTTCCTAACGTGTTACGTAGCAAGCACACAAATAAAATAAAACCAGCAATGTAACAAGGAACTATAATATGTATTAAAACTAATGAGCGTTTGTAGAACAGTTGTGGTTCTTAGCGAGTATCAGTCGGTCGGGGTCCAGCGCCAGGTCGGTCATGATGCCGTAGACCTGCGCGCGCAGCGGCGCCGGGATCTCGCGCCGGCGCGCCAGCACCCACATGCGGTCTGCGAACAGGTACTTACTGAATATCTGGTATAGTTCTAGCAATCCGCGATGAATATCTATCTACCTGTAGCATGGGGGTAGCCATGTTTTATTTTCTTAACCCCCCCTCCAGTTTCGGGGAGGGGGGGGTGTTCAAGAAAATAAAACGAGAAAAAGTGCATGAAATTAATGTAATAGTCATTATGTTTGTGAAAAATTGTTTTTAGCTAATAAATCTGTTGCTGTCACTTTTTTACGATATGAAAGAAAAGGGGACAACAACAGATTTAAACACTGTCTAAAGTTAAACACCGTTTTGTAGTAACACCGCTTATTGTTAAAAGTTTGCTATATGCAATAAACATATTTTTTATGATATTACGGTGGCTTCAAAATAATTGTATTTTCCATAAGCGTGACATCAGTTTATTTTAGGAATTAACGGCTATATCACGACCATGGAAAAGCCAATTGTTTTATAGCTATTGTAATATCATTAAAAATAAATGTGTGCGGTGTTGACAGCAGCAGGAGCGGCGCCATACGGTTTTCTTTATCAACCAAAAAGATCAGATCAAAATATGTGGTAGAAAAGGTAATAAAATACCATAACGAAAAAAAAAAATACTGAAATTCGACCAACCTTCTCTAAGGGATTTCTTTACGTGACTTTCACCATAACATCTGTGATGTGGGTATTAAATATTAATAGTCTTAAGGTAAATACAAGGATATGAACCTGAGTGCGCGATGCTGACGCTGGTACAAGACCAGACGATGGCGAAGTTGTCGTAGTCGGTGAAGAGCACGTTGTACTGTCCGGCGCCGGGCAGCATGCGGCCCAGGACGTACGGCATGCGGTTGTTGATCTTGTACCGGAAAACGGACGAGCCGCTCGATGACGGGATGCCGATGCCGTGCGTCTGTATCGGGGTGCTGGTCCTGCGGAGATTAGCAGTTGTCACATGTATGAGTTGTATGTTACCAGTTGTCACTTGTATGTTACCAATTGTCACTTTTATGTTACCGTGTACAATCGAAAAAATGCGGTTCTATTGGGGGATGGGAGGCGTAGAAGCTCAGCGGAGGGCGGAGGGTGTTGAGAGTTGAGCAGGCAGATTAGATCTATATTGATTGACGAAAAATAAACAATAAAAAATACTTGTTCGTGTTACATTGATAAGCGACTACTAGCGCCATCTACCTGAGCATTACTGACATTAGCTAAAGGGACCCAACTTTGCACTTAAACCTGCTGGGATGAAACTTGGCGATTATATCTACCTATATAGGTACAATTTAAGAATTGGTGGACCCCGGCATCGGCAGGTAATGCAGGAGGGGCAGAAACAAAAATCGGAGAATAGGAGCAGGGAAAGAAAAAAAATTGGTCTATTAAAGATTGTCTTGGGTCTGCAAAATCCAACTGTACCCTAATGTTTGTTCTCGAACGATTACGTGTTAATGCAGTATACGATTATAGGCTGGTATTTGAAAAAATGCTATAATTAGCCCCTATGATGAACAGTCATACAAAAAATGCAATAATTAGACCCTATGATGAACAGTCATACAAAAAATGCAATAATTAGACCCTATGATGAACAGTCATACAAAAAATGCAATAATTAGACCCTATGATGAACAGTCATACAAAAAATGCAATAAATATGATGAACAGTCATACAAAAAAAACACAGCCCAGCCGGGGAGCACCGCTCCTCGTCCTGAATGGGAAATCGAAACTTTATTTTACGAATTTAAAAAAACTTGTTATTGATAATGATCACTTACTATAAGCCTCCAGTATGAATTTGGACGATGTTCAAAAACTTGTATAAACGTCAAACTTAAAATCTACTGTTATGTTTGAGAGCACTAATTTGCTCAACTATCGAGTTTTATATTCTATTATAATAAATAAAAACATAAGCGTGAAATGTGAGGTCCTCACCATCTGTTGACGGTGTTGACAGTGATGTACATGTACCCCCGCTCGTTGACGGCCACGTCTAGCGCCGTGCACCGGGTCGAGATCTCCATCAGGTAGAACGAGCGCTCCACCTCGTACCACACCCCGCTCATCTGGTGACAACACCAGATATTACGTCACATCCAACGACAACAGACAACAACGATCGGACAAGCTGATGAAATAACCATGCTGGAATAAATTTAATATTGTTTATATTATATGGTATGGTATGTCAAAGTAGCTGTAGTTTCTGTCACCCGTCGAGGATTCATGTCGTGACGATGTATGGGGAGCCAAGTCCCCGAGCGTGACGCCCCGCCCCCCGCGACACCGCCTTGTCGTTCACCTCACGTGACCTCTACCCGTGAATGTAGAACACACCGGAAATAGAACTGCTAATACTTGCATAAAGCTTACATAGTATCTCGTGCCTTTTTTGTTATGAATTTTTATGTCGAAAATCCACAGAAAATTCAGAGATTTAACTTTTACCATCTGCAATGTAAACAACAACTACGCATTCCTTTGTTTATTTATCATTTTAACAGCTCCTTGATAATGCCGTAAGGCGAAACCGGTTGGACTTTAATTATATATAATCAAAGCGGTTGGACTAATAAAACAGTGATATTGGTGAAACAGTAAAAGTGTTTTTATCAAAATTATGATGTTGTTTCACCAAGTGCCGACAATCGCAAGTATTAATCATAATTTTTAAAGGTTTATTTTATTAAATAAACTAAAATATACACGCACGCCAATACTGGGTGTTAAGATAAAGTTGCGTAAGCCGGAAACTGGCGGTAGTACTCTTCCATAAGAACTACTTTTACAATGAAGCCAAATCACGAATGTCGAAAAAAAAATCACGTGTTACATGGAAAAGTTACATAGCTACCCGAACAAAATATATAAACCAACGGTTTTTTTTTTCGAATTCTCAATTTTTTTGCACGTTAAGTTATTCGTATGGACGCTCCATTTCCGCAACTTCATCTTAACACCTTGTTAGTTTTTGAAATCATTGCTTATAAGCATTATATAATAAAACATGCTTATATATCTAGACCAGGGATGGGCAAACTACGGCCCGCGGGCTCCCTCCGGCCCACGAAAGATTGCAGTCCGCCCCACGGTCATCGAACCAGAAGTAGATAATAACATAACTTAAAACAAACTTAAAGACTTGCTTACAACATTACACATAGAACATAGGTTCGAGATGTTCCTATTTCATAGATTACCTGCTGCAATAAATATCTATGTCCCTATCTCATAGTGTACTTGATTTGAATATCTATAGTTTATATCATCCAATTTTTCATAAATAAGAGACCTTTCGATGTTGAAACTTGTGAGCAAAAATATAACTTTATTTCGGAAAATACAAAAATTTTCATTTTAATACGCTTAAAAATGTAAAAACCTGCCCCCCCCATTAAATAATGTTTGTAAATATTGGCCCGCGCAGGAAAAAGTTTGCCCATCCCTGATCTAAATCATCAGAAGTTCCCGAGTGACAACTGTGTCTGAAACAATACTCGTAGATTTTTTTTAAAAGCTTTATTTGTTATAAGTAATAAACAAAACAATAATTTTCCGCCAAACTGTTAAGACAGTTTATCGGCAGACATACACTCTCTCTTAATGCTAGCACTTATGATTACATAAACTTGTTAAATAAATACATACTTGATCTAAACTAATAATCACTAAACTTAATAAAACAAAAAATTAACATCGTTGAGGGTACATAACTACAACAACTCAACACTAATAGTTTTGTGTGGTGACAAACAAACTGCCGTGTGCAATACCGTAGCATGACTTAGTTTAGCAAAAATAGTTTACATTCTAAATTGAGAACATTTATGAAACTAACAATATAATATATTCTTTTATGTACTAGTTTCGATAAAATCTATATTTAATAAAAAGATTTACGTGAGCCTCACCACCGTACTTCGGACACAAATACACAGTGTAATAAATAGTGTTTTCCTTCACCTTGCAGTTAGTGTTAAGTATACAAATGCTATGCACATAAATTCAGAAAAAGTTATTCGTGGAGCGTGCATGCCCGACCGGCAGCCATGATTCGAACTTCTGTGCTCAAGGCATTGGCGGCGCAACGAGAACGAGTACGTGTCAGGAGGGGCCTTACGCCCCCAATCATAGAATATTTTTTATTATACAAGGTGGCGCCAAATGTCACTGTATATTAATTTGTTGCCAACAAGCCATGGAGCGATACACACCTCAAGAACGTGGAATTATTGTTACTGCTTATTCGACAAATTTTGATCTCTCGTTTTGGAGATTTGAACTGGCCGTCCAGATCGCCAGATTTACCAGCACCAGACTTCTTCATTTGAGGCTTTTTAAAATCTCGTGTTTACCACAACCAGAGAATATAAAGTATTACTACGTACAACAAACCGTGAACCTTGCAAGTCTTGATAGATAACGTTGAAGAAGAAATCGCCAATTTGGTGCCAGATAGCCAGATGTTTTGCGAGCAACAATACAAAATGCCATAAAACGATCGCAATTATGCATCAACGCGGGAGGTGGCCATTTGAGCGATACAATTTTTTCCAAGTACTGTCATCAATTTTACACTTTAAAATAAACTTTTAATTAAAACAGAGCTCTTATTTTTTCATTTATAACAAAATGGCAGCCAATTCAAATTATGACATTACTTTTGCGCCACCTATTATAATATATTATACATTATTTTGGAGGGGGTAGCTTGAAGCTAAGTTAGGGCTTGAGTCCCAAAGCGGTCCCCCAATGTCTCAAGGTTGAGAATCCATTGTTCTACGATTGAGACGCTGCTCCTTTGTATTACGAACCAGAACCAGATTTGTCAGGTAATGATAATGATTCGGCTCGGCGAATCAAAAGTAATGTAAGTTGACATTTATTTATGCAACCAAATTCATAACGGAAGCTCGGTAAGTGATCAGTATCCCATAGTACTCGGGTCTGGGGTGCGTTTGTAGGGAACACGAAAAATTTGTTTACGAATTTCACAAAAAGGGTCATCGACCCTTCATACTGAGCACTTGGAGTCTTCAGTATGAATTTGGCTCCATAAATAAATGTAATGTCATGACCTTGTATAAACCGTAAAGATATTTGGCTTTACCGAAGTTCAGTGACCAGTGACGATATGCACATAATCAGATTAATTATTCATCGCCAAGGAATCTAGTCGAAGTAGTAAATAAACACACAAAAAAACTCAGTCATTCCCGAATATAGAGCAACCTAACGTTGTATAATATGCCCAGTACCGGATTATCGACTCCCATACCGCTTAGGTGGTAGAGCTGATGCCGGGCTCGACTGTGTAGGTACCACCATCTTACTTGGAGACCCCCTCGAAGTAATTCGGGGGAGAGTAAGAGGACAGCTCACAGGCAAAAAACCAGGAGGCCCACCATGCCTGGGACCGATGCATGGCGGTATATCCATCCCTAATAGCCGGGCCTTATATGGAACAGATTGGTGACGGGCAGCGGCGTCACTGGTTCCGGCACCGCGCTCACCAACCCGCCTGCCCAGCGTGTGTGTGTATAGGCAATTCTTCCAGGATGACCGCCGGGAGTGGCAAAGTCCTGGAAAGGCTTATGTCCAGCAGTGGACGAACTAGGCTGATGGATGGATGATACCGCAATAAGGTAATTAAAACAACAAAAGCGGTTTTATGTAGTATCTACATTGTTTGACCGATGTTATAATATTATATTATAACCGCAATTCCGCGCTGTGATTGGCCAAATTTATTATAACACCCCTAGAAACAATAACAAGCGATAACTTCTGTCTAATTTCTTAAGCCACGCCCTTTTTACTATCTCGTTTCTGATTGGTCTCAGGAATCTACATACACCTATAGGCTCAGGGTACCTATGACGAGTTCACTACAATATCATGGCGTGTTCTTTTTCCCATTTTTCGTGAAATTGTCTTTGATGGTCGTAGATAAAGTATTGTGTTCAGCTGGACATAATTATTGTTAGACATTGGGACACTCGTGCAAGTCTATTATGAAACGAACGAACTCATATCCCATGTCTTACATTGTGTCACAGTTGCACAAAATAATATTAGAGCATCACATCTCGGGACTGCCGCTCAGCTAATGCTTTAGGTGAAAAATGAAAAATATTTTTATTTCACATAAACAGTTTACATTCGAACAGTATCCAGTGGCTCCCAGACTAGACCATGGAGAGTCTGTACCATGGGTGCCGGTAAACAGATTACAATATTAATGATATACAGTGTTCGTACAGGTGGATAACAAAGATATAATTAAAATAAAAGATCATTTGAAAAGTTGACTAATTAAAATCTAATTATAAGACTAAAATTAAAACTAACGCTAAAGTTACAATCAAAGATAATAACAAAAATAAAATAATAATAAATATAAATAAAATACTAAATAAATAATATAAAATATTTTTTTATCTCCAGTATAGATAAAACTTATACAAATTGCTAAACTTTGCGAAAAAACCAGGCAATATTCAGGCATTTAAGGTCCGGACTGGAGGACGGCCAATCTTCGTGCCTGATGAAATCTTCCTGGAATACCCAGTGGAGATTTAAGAACATTGTTCGTTTAACACGTTCCGGCGCGGTAACGGCGTATGCCGTTTTTCTTACCTCTTGCGGGTTGACAGTACGGCGATGCCCGTAAATTTTTAATCTTTTCTAAATGCCAGTACGGTTACCTCCGTGAAATTTCTTCGAAAGTCTCATACAAAACACTTCCACTGGCATTCTAGAGGAACACATCAACGGGGTACTGTTAATCTACAGCCCGCTGCGCCGCGTTTTTTATTGACCAGTGCACATATGCATACTGGTACTCACATACTGACAGTACGGCAATAACCGGTATATTTGTATGGGTTTTTGTTCGGCGTGTTGCGGCTATAACATATTTTCAAATTGCAAATATTTAATCAATAAAATCAATCAAAATTCTTTATTTGTCGATACAGAGGTAAGAATGATATTACAATTTTGTCATGTCCCATATGATCTGCCTAATGGCGTACAAAATTAAATCTTAAAACTAAATATATAATTATTACATTGATTACATATTTACAGCCCTACAACATTTTGTATATCTATAGTCACAATCCCAATATGAGTCAAAATAAGTAAAAAATTAAGTAAAAAATTAAATTAAAAAAAAAGTTGAATTAAATATCCATGTCATCTAAATATTCGTTAGTACCATAATAAGATTTACAAATCAAAAACTCCTTTAATTTTGTCTTTAAAATTTTGTCTTAAAATAATCTTTTTGTGTTGTAATGTGGCAGTACGGCTATTACAGTGGTATAAATTTGTATAGAGATTTTTACTGCTTTTCTACGTAGTCGAGCAAATAAGGTACCGCACCGGAACGTGTTAAGAAGCTCTACTACGAGGTTTTGCAGAACCGTGTTTTGGTGCACCACAGCACTGGTTTTCACACATTTTGAAAAAATAAAAACATATTAGTGGGGTCCAAATACGACAGTCCAAGCCAAACCGTCATCGATGAGGGATAATGACCACGTTGAACGCGCGGGATACGCCTACTCGCTTCATCAGTGTTGTGAGCATACACCTTGTTATTTTGAAGTTCTCTTCGACTGTAAACATCCTGGTCCCTGGCCGGGTCTCCGGTATGGGTTCGGGCGGTTGATTGGATTTCACCTTGTATAATTATAGATTTTACCTATCATTTTAAAATAGGTGCGACGACGAGCGAAGCGAGGAGGAGCGTGCTAGGTTTACACGTAAGATAAAATAAGGAGCCGAGCGAAGCGGAGCGGAGCGAGGCGACGTCCCAAGTTTTGTAACTTAAAATTAAATAGCCATTATGTATAATCGCTATTTAATTACTTTGGCTTTAACATAATATATTTGCTACATAAATTAATTAAACATTTAATTTAGTTCATGTAAATTTATTAATTTATTAAATATATTTTTATAAGATCAAATTTGACTTGTAAAAAGTGTATTATGTATACCTACTTTACAAAATAAACTATTTGAATTTGATATTTTTTCATCTGAAAATAAAATTTCTCGGTATTTTTTTCCCGCGTACCGTCTCAACAAAACGCGTGATCGATGAAGCCAATTTTTTTTCAAACAAGCATTCAGGTGTGCTGGGTTATTCTTTTGATATAATTATATCTACCTGATTTATGGGGAGAGGCTGGTGGTGGTGACACTACCTGTGTCATTTTTTCTTGCCGGAGGTGCGCTGCTTTTTTTACCGATTTTTTTAAGTCGTATGGAAATAACCTCAAAATGTAAGATTGTTACTGATTTATGGGGGGACGGAAGTAGCGGGTGGAGGAGGAGGAACCCCTGTGCCACTTTTTATTGCCGGAGGCGCGTGGTTTTTATTTTTTATATCAACAATCGTATGAAAATAACTTTAAAATATAAGACACAGATATTGATTTTATTTTCACAGTAATTCCAAAGGAGGTCCTTACTTTGTCAGAGAATAAGTTTAAACTGTATATTAAGCAGGGCCTATTGAAAAAGGCATATTATAAAATAAATGAATATTTGGATGATGGTGAAGCATGGTGTTACAGTGATAATGATAGTAAGTTATAATTTAATTAAATAGTATAATTTCTTAACTTATGATTCCTCTAAGGTGTAAACATTAATTGATTACAGACTGTAAAAGGAAAAGGACTATATGAGACGGGTAGACAAAGATATATATGTTTTTCTTTTTTTTCATTAACCTGAATTTCTGCTGTCTTGTATTTTCTTATCCCTTGGTTAAAGTAGATATAAGTCATATATTGTATAGTATAAGTTTTATGTTGAAAAAAAAAAAGCCATGATCTTGCTAAGTTTCTTACCCTTCTTCTTAGCAAGACTAATCGAATGGGCGGAGGTAGGCATGTATTTATATATGTAACCTATTAGTATGTAGTATATAGGATGGGATTTGGTCGGCCGCCTGGATTCGTGCTGGGGCTCGGTTGGTGATCATTGAACCTTGTTCCTGGTCCCTGGCCGGGTCTCCGGTGTGGGTTCGGACGGCTGATTGGATTTTATCTTGTATAATATATATTTTACCTATCATTATAATCGTAAATATATTGTTACATAAATTAAATAAACCTTTAATTTAGTTCATGTACATTTATTATTTTATTACATATATTTTCTTTATTAGATTAAATTTGACGTGTAAAAAGTGTATTTATCTATACCTGCTTTGCAAAATAAACTATTTGAATTTGAATTTGAATTGAATTTGAATTCAAGTTGGGTTTGCAGAGTCGATCTTTGAACCATTTGACCTTACCAGTACAGATGTCGATCATTTGGACCTATCAGTACAGAAGTTCCTGTTTTGACACAAATTCACTTCTGCATCGGCTCGGCGCTTAGGGATGTGCAGCCACTTCGCACTTGCGTAACAAAGTGCGGGCACCAATGCTCACCTCTGCAGCATCAGCTTGCTAGGCGACCAGCCTCAGCTGCTACGGCTCGCACGATGGCCTGCACTTTATTACCGCAGGTGGGGGCTGCCCTCCCTCCGCACCTCCGGCTTTTTATATACACTCTAGGGGTAGTAACCACAAGACTGTATACAGTCGGGGTGCGCTGTGTCGGTTTTTGAATATTATTTACCTACCAGTACAGGAGTCGGCTTTTAGACCGTTTGAACCTACCAGTACAGAAATCCATTTACGATCCACAAAAAACGATTTTCAGCGCGTGTTCGAAAATTTACAAAAGCGTGTCCGGCAATAAAAAATGTTACTGTGGATCACAATTTGGGCCCCTAGACCCAAACACATGGTTATATACTCCAAGTTACGGCAGATGATATTAAAAGCCAACCCGTGCATTGCGAACCGTACGAGGTCGATCACTCCTCTCTCTGTCTTCTATTCTTGAATCTTCCTCGTATCGTGTAATAGTGTGATAAACGAATTTTTGTGTTATTTTCAAGTTAATCAGAAGTTTGAAATTTTCACATGCAACGTATCCACAACGATGCAACGCAATTACAGCGACTCTCTTTTTTTTGCGTCCACTCCATGTTGAAAACTAAAGAAAAATCTACAACCATGACAAAACCTATGTTTTTAAAATCGTGAAACTTTTAAAATTAGAACGTATTTTATTGATTTTTTTGTTTGCATTCCAAATTGAAAATTCGGAAACTATGAAAGTATTTATGACCCGAATACGTAGATACGAAAAAAATATATACCTAATATAAAAAAACATATAGGGTTCCGTACCACCACACAATACGGGTACGGAACCGTAAAAACATTTTGGTAAATAATTCTGCGTGCAGAATGTATGTCCAACTTAACTTGACACTTATGATGTATTAGACTCTATGCATACGCAGAGTCTAATTATGTTGGACATTGATAACTTCCTAAATAATTAAAAACTTATGTGTGTGTTATAGACTTACCTGTAAACGAAATTTCGAGTTTCTAAGTCAACTGCAAGTGTCCTAAAGGTTTTGATTCCCTTGAGAGTGTCAAAAATTTGATTATGTAAAGTGCAATAAGTTTTTGTCGCGTCGAGTTAAAAGGCTGATTTTTTTACAGCACCATGCGGCCGTCGACTTCTGAAGGAGGTATCAGATTCAACTTGATATCTCGGACGGGGGCCGAGCAAAAGGGTCTTGACAGACAAACAGACAGACAGACGGATAACAAAGTGATCTTATCGGTTCAGTTTTTTCATTTTGAGGTTTGGAACCCTAAAAAGGTGCAGCTTGAAATACTCGTACATTTAGGCCCAATATTAGATTAAATATCAAAAACATCAATTAAAAACTGGCCACTTTAAAGCTTAATATTTCGCAAACAGATCCCTAAATCCAAAAATTGTTTTCAGACAACCGCAATATTTTTGAACAACTTATCCAACAACATCCCACACCCTGGGATAGAAAAGAAAAGAAAATTCATCCCCACCTTACCTGTAAGGTAGGTAAGCCAAATAGTATTTTTCATTACGAGTGCGGAAAGCCTGTCATTGCAAAGAGTTCCGACAAATGTCTACCCGAGCCGAGGCGCAGCCGAAGGTGAGGGTTGACAGTCGGAACAAGTTGCAATGACGGTTCCGCACGTGTACTGAACAACTATTTTTAATACAGTTGCGAAAAAATGAAGCAATTTAATAAAATAATAAAACACAATAAACTCAACTAACTAATACTCCACGCAATAAATTCTTCGTATGTAGATATGTAGCGACATTTTGACTTTTCCGGTAAAATGTTCTCCGAAGCATTTTGTACAATTATACTGAGTTCCGGTGGTGTTAATTCAAATAAAATATCGTCGAAATTTCTCATTTTGTGCAACAAACAACTAAACCCGCAAAGAAAATTTTTGGAAAATGGCGCCAACCGTAAAAGAATATAAGCAGAGATTTTTTTTTTGTTTTTTTCACCCATTCTGGGTAGGCAAAGGGAACTTTGCCCATACAGCCAAGTCTTCAGTAGAATTTTTTATTGATATGAAATGAAAATGAAATTTAATGAGATGAAATGAAATGAAACCTAACCTAACTCATTGAATCAAATCATTAAATCTGATATTGAAACAAATTAGTACCTTCTTTTTAGAAATATTTGCATGAATCATAAAAACTTCTATGATTTTTTTTTTGTAAAAACTTCGTGGTTAGTTTTTTCTTTTTAATAGACATTATTTTGACAGTTGGGAAAGAAAACGCACAAGTTCGGAAAAGGTAAAGAAAAAGCTCGAGTATGTAATAGCCTACATCCCGAACGCTATACGTCCCTGCAATACGCCACTTTTTGAGCAACTGTATTAAAAATTTTTTTTCAACATTTTATTTTACCACTGTGGTTAATAAGAGTCTCTGAGCTAAGTCGCGGACAGACAGACAGACAGACAGTTATTAATTTAAAATATTTCTTTTTATCGCAAAGTTTATTTGATTGTTTTGTTTACTTAATCTTAATAATAATAATGATCTTAATTATTTTAGAAGAATAGATTGTTATTACCTAAGAATGCTGTGTACGCCTATAAAAGGGATTCATACCAGATTTAGTGCCATGTATATAAATAATTTAATTAATAATGTTTAAAAATGTTTCCTGTTGGTGTACCAATTAAATAAATAAGACAGACAGATGGAAGGACATGTCGAAACTATAAGGGCTTGTTCATTATGAAATCCTAAAAACTTGGCAATGAAAATTTCCTCATATTTATTTATAGTAATGGTAGTGAATGAATACACTTCTTTCTCTAGCCCTCTTCCCAGTTCAGCTGGGGTCGGGCCTCCTCGTATGTCGGCGCCAGGATATTCTATCCCGGGTTGTTATTGTGGGCAGGTTCTAGTCTTTAACTTCCCTCTCGATTTTGGACCACCAGGTTGATGGTGGTCGTCCTCTCCCTCTTTGTTTATTTGTAATGTTAATATCTTTCTTTACGACGTAGTTTCCCTCTCGCCTAATCAACTGTCCATACCATCTCAATCTGCTTTCCGTTAACTTCTCAGTAATAGGTGCAACCTTAAAAGAGCCTCTCACATATTCGTTTCGCACTTTATCAAGACGCGTGACACCGCCACGCCACTAGTGAATGAATACATTATCTTCTAACATTCAGTAACATACGTAGAAGAACCGTTACGTATACAACGTGTAACAGAAAGGTGTAACTATATTTGAAGAGCTTATTCAGTCAATGGTATAGAACAACTTTTACTATGGAGCCAAACCTGAATCCTCACAAAAAAAATCTGCCCTTCCATACATTTCAGCCGAGCGGCATTGCATTTTTCTATGAAAAAGTTAATTTTTTTTTTTCGAGATACAGGGTTTGTTCCATAGTAAAAGTTGTTCTATACCATTGACTGAATAAGCTCTTCAAATATGGTTACACCTTTCTGTTACATGTTGTATAAGGTTAAATAATATTATTTGGCGAAACTCAAAACAAAGGTAGTACTAGTCTATATGAACAACTGTTTGTATGGGAGCTAAGCGAAATTCGCAACTTTTTTTCTCTTCCTCCCATACAAATTGCCCCGTTCAGCTGACTGGTCCAGTATGGAAAGGTGAAAACAAATTTTAAGAATTTTCGCTCCCATACAAACAATTGGTAATATAGATATACAATTTTTTTTTGATATATAATTTTTCGAGACAGTTGAAGTTGCAAAACAACGATGTTGGCATCTGAAAGTGTGTATTGTTTTATATTTTTCTAAGTGACAATAAAAGTAGGTACTTAACTCCGTCTGGGAAATCCCTATGTAAATGAAATAGGTGAAGATTGTTATAAGTCTGACATGATAGCGAGTGTGCAGTTCAAGGACTTAGTTACAGCCCGTTATTGGTATTTGTTCTCGGAAATAAATACTTATATTTTTTCAAGTAATTAACATTTTATTTATGAGTAACTTTATGGCGCGGCGGAAACACTGAATCTTTGCACTCCGTGGCCATCTTTTTCATGTTTTACCAAAATGGAACTGCTTAGCTCTATTAAAATAAATAAATAAAAATAAAATAGTTCTTTATTGAGGTTACAAAGACCCATTGTAAAACCACATGAAAATACCTTAAAAAATACACATTTTAAATAACAAAAACTAAATGAAAAATAAAAAAATTGTAAGATAAGATTATTTATAATTATTATACTAAATTAAAGAAAAAATAAAAATACCCAAGAACCTTCAGAAAGAAACCCCTTACAGGAAAAAGTAAACGTACAATGAAATAAAATCATTGATTATAATGAAAATCGATAAATATTATGTAACATTAGTCTAAATCCTTATCAGTCAACTGAACACATCGTAGAATGAAGTCAGTTCATGACCACAGAACACATTCACTGACGAGTTCATGACCCTTGGAGGCCTTGAAAAGTCATCAATAATCATTTAAATAATTTTATCTACTCCCAGCAGTCTGGTAATTGCAACATCAAAAGCAGTTTTATACATTGTTTATCTGATGTTATAATATTACATTATAACACCACGATTCTACGTCCCGACCTTATTTCTTAAGTCACGCCCCCTTTATCCTGATTGGGCTTCTTCAAGGCAGCATTAACGAACGACGCACCCGAGGTTCATGAACGAGTGTTCTTCTTATTTTTCGAAACTTGTTTGTTGAAAATATTATAAATAAAGACGATATTTTTGAAGGTCGTATATAAAGTATTGTGTGCAACTGAACATAATTAGATATTGGGACACTCGTGCAAAACAAGCATTCGTGTCCCAATGTCTCATTTTATGTTACAGTTGCACAAAATACTATTGTCTACTTCCATACTACAATAAGGTAATTACAACATCATAAGCTTTTTTATAAGGGGACAATATTATTTGATCCTCTAGAATCTAGTTGATCTATTGTAAATGTGCACATTTTTAAATAAACGATATTTTTTCATGTTTTATATTTATATTATTTTTACGTCTATTTTAGTTGATCGACAGATAAATTATGAATGAACGGCATTCACGGTAATTATCGAATTATATTTATTATTTGTTACTCAAAAATAATATTTGAAGTTTAATTATTGGTCTTTTCTTTTAACGATTGATGGTTTTAATACCCAGTAAATCTTTTCACCACAAGTCAAAAATTGGTGCGACGACGACGAGCGTGTTAGGTTTACATACAAGATAAAACAAGGAGCCAAGCGGAGCGGAGCGAGGCGACGTCCCTAGTTTTAACAGAATTCATGATATACACAAAAAAAATTCCACAAAAAAAGCGTATCCAAACTTTATTATTTCTTTTAGTTTTGGCTCAACATGGAACTATCAAACTTAATTTCTACATCTCAACATTTTTGCGTAAGTAGCTCAAAACATATTAAAATATTGATTGATTTGATTTATTTTATGTCTCAGAGAAAGAGGGTCAATCATTAAAAAAGATGATCGTTTAGATATTTTTGCTGTTTTGCAAAATTAAAATGATCATTTAAATAAATGACTTTTGTAAGTACCTAACTTGTTACAATAGAGGCGCTATGGGACAGTGAGTCGGTGACCAAAAAAGGGGGATTCGGGGAAAGGGCGTGCGTCGCTGAGCGGCGAGGAACTCGAACAGCGAAACCACGCGCACGGACCTACACGTTTGGACAGATAAATATAAAATCTGTGACGATGTATAATTTTTTGCAGGTCTTTTATGGATTTTGAAAACCAAAATACATTATTAGTAGTGCAACTTTAGATGATAGAAAGCAACATTTGGAAATTATTTTCGGAAGCATAATGTATATTTTTGTCTACATATATTTAATATGGAATAATCTATGGTATTTACGGGAGGGATACTTACTCATAGTTTTATTTATTTTGCGGTTTTTTTTTCGGTGGTCAAAAATTTGGTCATCACATCATTAAGTCTTTTCTTTGGCCTTTTATTGTTTTAAATAGATTATAATATAGAGGTATAAATAAAAAAGTATTAATTGGTTTCGAAATATATTTCGGCCAACTTGTGGCTGTCGTCAGATTCGACTAATACTTTTTCATTTATATATTATAATCTATTTAAAAAATTACAATTGTAGCAATTTAAATATAAAAAGTTATCTAGTAGCTTAATTTCTAGACTGCAGATAAATTATTTTATGTTTGTTAATGTGATATTTAACTCCGTATACTTACGATAGAAAAATTATCTTTATAATAGACTTTTAACTGATTTGACTACCGATCATTATTAATGACTAATGAAAGTCTAATATATCGGATTGAAATAATTACTCACATAAGGAAATTGATATAAGTACAAAGGTTAATAAATTACTCACATAGGTAAGGTATATACAAAGGTATTGTATATTTTGTGTGTATTGCACTAGAACTGAGCAAGAGTCAAGCTAAGCCGGATTTTCTCTTCAACCAAAAATAAAAGTACACACTAATTAAACTAGTTATATATTTTACCATTAATGTTTATAGTTCAGTAAATGGAAGATTTGAGGAAATGGTTTCTAAATAATAGTATTGTCATATTAGAACCACTCCCCCTCAAGGACAAGCGTTTTTTTTCATTTTATTAAACTCCTCATCCTACTTTATTCATGAAAGTCCTCATCCTTATTCGTCCAAGTCCTCATCCTTATTCGTACAAGTCCTCATCTTTATTCGTCCAAGTCCTCATCCTTATTCGTCCAAGTCCTCATCTTTATTCGTACAAGTCCTCATCCTTATTCGTACAAGTCCTCATCCTTATTCGTCCAAGTCCTCATCCTTATTCGTCCAAGTCCTCATCTTTATTCGTACAAGTCCTCATCCTTATTCGTACAAGTCCTCATCCTTATTCGTACAAGTCCTCATCCTTATTCGTCCAAGTCTTCATCCTTTTTCGTCCAAGTCTTCATCCTTATTCGTATAAGTCCTCATCCTTATTCGTACAAGTCCTCATCCTTATTCGTACAAGTCCTCATCCTTATTCGTACAAGTCCTCATCCTTATCCGTACAAGTCCTCATCTTTATTCGTACAAGTCCTCATCCTTATTCGTACAAGTCCTCATCCTTATTCGTACAAGTCCTCATCCTTATTCGTACAAGTCCTCATCTTTATTCGTACAAGTCCTCATCCTTATTCGTACAAGTCCTCATCCTTATTCGTACAAGTCCTCATCCTTATTCGTACAAGTCCTCATCCTTATTCGTCCAAGTCCTCATCCTTATTCGTCCAAGTCCTCATCTTTATTCGTACAAGTCCTCATCCTTATTCGTACAAGTCCTCATCCTTATTCGTACAAGTCCTCATCCTTATTCGTACAAGTCCTCATCCTTATTCGTCCAAGTCTTCATCCTTTTTCGTCCAAGTCCTCATCCTTATTCGTACAAGTCCTCATCCTTATTCGTCCAAGTCCTCATCCTTATTCGTACAAGTCCTCATCCTTATTCGTACAAGTCCTCATCCTTATTCGTCCAAGTCCTCATCCTTATTCGTCCAAGTCCTCATCTTTATTCGTACAAGTCCTCATCCTTATTCGTACAAGTCCTCATCTTTATTCGTACAAGTTCTCATCCTTATTCGTCCAAGTCCTCATCCTTATTCGTACAAGTCCTCATCCTTATTCGTACAAGTCCTCATCCTTTTTCGTACAAGTCCTCATCCTTATTCGTCCAAGTCCTCATCCTTATTCGTACAAGTCCTCATCCTTATTCGTACAAGTCCTCATCCTTATTCGTACAAGTCCTCATCTTTATTCGTACAAGTCCTCATCCTTATTCGTACAAGTCCTCATCCTTATTCGTACAAGTCCTCATCCTTATTCGTACAAGTCCTCATCCTTATTCGTACAAGTCCTCATCCTTATTCGTAGAAGTCCTCATCCTTATTCCTCCAAGTCCTCATCCTTATTCATCCAAGTCCTTATCCTTATTCGTACAAGTCCTCATCCTTATTCGTACAAGTCCTCATCCTTATTCGTACAAGTCCTCATCCTTATTCGTACAAGTCCTCATCCTTATTCGTACAAGTCCTCATCCTTATTCGTAGAAGTCCTCATCCTTATTCCTCCAAGTCCTCATCCTTATTCATCCAAGTCCTTATCCTTATTCGTAGAAGTCCTCATCCTTATTCCTCCAAGTCCTCATCCTTATTCATCCAAGTCCTTATCCTTATTCGTACAAGTCCTCATCCTTATTCGTACAAGTCCTCATCCTTATTCGTACAAGTCCTCATCCTTATTCGTAGAAGTCCTCATCCTTATTCCTCCAAGTCCTCATCCTTATTCATCCAAGTCCTTATCCTTATTCGTACAAGTCCTCATCCTTATTCGTACAAGTCCTCATCCTTATTCGTACAAGTCCTCATCCTTATTCGTAGAAGTCCTCATCCTTATTCCTCCAAGTCCTCATCCTTATTCATCCAAGTCCTTATCCTTATTCGTACAAGTCCTCATCCTTATTCGTACAAGTCCTCATCCTTATTCGTACAAGTCCTCATCCCACTAATATTGTTTTTAGCCATGGTCTAATTAAGTTGGTGTATTTATAATATATTTATCAGATTCTTGTGAATTTCAAAAAGCAGCGGTTGCTCGCTGCCTCTCAATATTGAGATCCAGGTTCAATCATCGGTCGGGAACGCACCAATAAGTTTTTCGGAATTTATGTGCATAGTATTTGTCTTAATTACCACTTGCTGAACGGTGAAGAAAAACATCGTAAGGAAACCTGCATGCCCTAAAAGCGTGTTTTTGTGCCCGAAGAACGGCGATAGGGTTTAACACTCATCACGTTGCGACGTAATAATCGTCGGTGAAACGCGGGTGCACCGAGTGTGGACTGTGACGTGCATATATTTCACAATTCATACTCGGAACACCTCTGACGCCCCCTTGGGGATTCATGTCGTGACAATATATATATTTATATTTGTGAATTTGATTTTTTCAGTTATTTAACTGGTCTATTCTCAATTTTCACCTAGTGTCCATTTAATTCAACCTAATCCATAGATTGACTGGACTATAATTATTACGCAAGGACTAGAAGAGTTTTCCTTGTTTGTATGTTTTGTAATAACATGTTACATTGGACTGTACGCAATATGTTTTAGAAAAACACGTTCTACTCTAATAATAAATCGACCAGTCCTTATTATATTGAATTTAAGTTTGTTTTGTATTCGCATATTAGTTATTAACTGGATCAATAATAATAAAAACAAATCATAGGTCAATAGATAAATAGAGTCTAGACAAACATAGCTGATTCTATTTTCATACTCTATGGACTTCTACAGAGGGCGGGGCAATGATCTGGGCCCGGGGGGGTTTATCATCTATCGCTATCGCTTTAAAAGGTACGCGTTATAACGTGATTGCTTATAAATGAAGTGTCACGTCCTTTTTAGCCAATCACGTTACCTTTGTAAGCGATAGCGATAGGTGAACTTAGATAATAAGGCCCCAGTTTCAAGTTTTGTTGGGATTACTTTTTTTTGGTACTTTCAGGGAGGTTGAATTTTTAGATAGTCATTTGTGAGTATTCTCCACATTCAAACACGCTCGGTAATAGTGACTTTTCTTCTGAAAATCGTATACAGGAAGAGCCTCCTTTTTGCCCTAGATAAATATAAATGTATGAACTTTCGCACTCGCTAAGATAAACTTTTGAATATTAATCGAAGAGACCAAAAGGCAAATGTCATACAGCCAAGCCAACCGCTCGTATTCAACATTTTTTTTTTACATTTTCAATTCCATCTTGGCAAAGACAATAGTGCGTTGTTTTTGTTATTTTCTTTTTAAAAGGTTTATGGTTAAAAAAATGTATTCATTGTGCGTAAATAGTATTTTGTGCAACTGTAACATAATTTAAGACATTGGGACACGAGTGCTTGTTTACGAAACTAACGAAGTGAGTTTCGTAATAATTTTGCACGAGTGTCCCAATGTCTAATTATGTTCAGTTGCACACAATACTTTATCTACGAACATTAAAAATATCGTCTTTATTTATAATATTAATTTCACGAAAAATGAGAAGACATTCGTTAATGAACCTCGGGTGCGTCGCTCCGGTAAAGCTGCCTTGAAGGCCAATCCGGATAAAGGGGGCGTGGCTTGAGGAATAAAGTCGGGAATTATTTCTCGTCTCTGTTGTTCGGTTTTATAATAAATTGGACCAATCGCAGCGCAAAATCGCGGTGTTATAATGTAATATTATAACATCGGATAAACAATCTAGGTACTTATGATGTATGACTACTTTTGATGTTGCAATTGCCTTATTGCAGTATGGGAGTAGATAAAATATCATATTGTTATATAAATATTTTGCTACATGAGTTCGTGTAAAGATTGTAGCGTCTGTGGTAGCGTAGAGGTAGATAATTGGAAAGGAGAAACCCATTCGCTCATATAAAACTTGCTTCCTGCTAAATCGAAAGAAATGTGTAGCCGAGTTTATGTGTTATCCATTAAATTACTTTTTTTTTTGAAAACGCACTTATTTTATTACCTCACATTGTTTGAGAAAAGCACTTATTTTTGCTCACTATAAAGTGGGTATCTATAAATATCATTGCAGTATGGGAAAGCACATCGGTAAATTCACGAGTTGTGTTGAGACCTGGATAGCTCAGAGGTTAGAGCAATCGCCCGGCAAGCGAGAGATCCCGGGTTCGATTCCCGGTTCAGAGCTCCTCACATCCAGATTTACTTTTCTTTCTGCGTTTCTATACTGCAATGATATAATGTTAACTTATTTTTGCCTCGGCGAAAACGGGTATTGCCTGACTAGTCGGCAATCAGGCAATACCCTAATTTCCAGCCCTCTATAATAATGTACTACTATATAATAAACACAGGATGTAAATAAACCGCGACTTTTAAATAAAACCACATACTCTACTGATCATACTGAACAACTACCTAAAGAAAAATATATAATTTTCAAAGAAGATATGCAACTGTAACCGAAAGACTTTATTTCGCAGAAGGAAGGTCTATTTTAGAACGCTGCGCGTAAACAGCTGTTTCACGGACGACGCTGCCTCAAAAACGCCCGAATCTCGGTGCGTTAGGGTTCACGTAATTTTGTTTGAAACTCAAATATTTTCTAAACTGATGGAACACGCGGGGATTTCATTTGAAGGTAGCATTTATTTACACCCGATATATACAGTTCGGGCCAGTACAGAAGGCGGGCTTGAAGTTAGTCACAGATGACGATACAACTGCGCATTCTAGGAACTTCAACAAGGAAGGAGGGGAGGTGCGGTGGGATACTGCGCAGGTGACAACTTCACGCCTTCTGTACCTTCAAACTGTAAACAAGGTCACAATTAAACGAAAAAAATAAATTGAAAACATGGTCATGTATAAATTGAAAGGCTATTAATTTGTTTTGCCTGATAAGGTTTGGATGTGAAGGTAGCAGAATAAATCCATCCATGTGCATTGTAGAGGTGGGGCAATATGTGGTGGAGTCAGAGACAATATCGATAGTTTGGGTATTCTACATTTGGAGTACATACTATTTAGTTGCATGTATTAATTAGGTTTTCAATTAGCCGCGTACTAGCGACCCCTCCCGGCCCGGCCTGGCCCGGTTTCCTCCACAACTAGGGCAGCGCGTGGAAAACTACATATATCCCTACACTTAATAATATATAAATGCGAAATTCTATTCAATTGTTACCCAATCACGTTTCAATTGTTGACGTACTCGGTAACAATTCATTAGGAAGACACGATTAAGTTACGCGCAAGTATCGCAGGGGCCAAAAACCTAGTAAAATAAATTTTATACCTACTTAATACTTATTTTGTGTAGGGTTCATTTAAAATATATATTTAGCTGGAGTTTTAATTGGATTGCGAAGTGGCTTAATATTTTTGACATAGTATAACATATAAAGTATACATTTTTTTAAGCTGTAGTCCTTCTGTATTGACTTACCCTGTGTATGTCGAAGTCGGGTAACGAGGGGTAAGTGGGGCATTTCCCAGGCCCCGTGCTTAAAGTTGATCCTACAAGTGTACATAATAATACTAAATAGACTCTTAAAGCTCCAATTATTCTAATCCTAAAGTCACCCATTTCACCGAATCACTTCACTATACTACACTTGTATTTATAAAAAGTTTTCTAGTTCACTCGAGTTGAATGGTTGTTTATAAATGTCGTATAAGAAGGAAGTTTGTTTTATAAACATCAGTCATTATTGTGTCGCGGCGGAGATGTGTTCCCTCGCTCGGTTCGCTCTACACTGACTCTGCATTGATCACTATTCAATTATTCGTGTGATACACGATTTAAATACTACCAACATGTGAGGTATATATAAATGTACATAAAACTGTTGTTTCGTATAAACACATGAATCCGTTAGTGACAGTGCACAAGTCAGCGTTATATTGTCGCGGGTCACTTGTTATAATCGATGCAACTGTCTGACGCTAAATTTTCAGTAATAGTCATTTAAACAGGGATAACGTTTATTATTTAAGTAAAATTACGAATATTCACAGCGATCACTTAATAATTGATAGTGCATTTAATACAATTATCGATTATAATTATGTACAATAATTTAACTAAAATATCAGTTAATCGCAAGCTTAGAACTATACTTTCAACCGTTACGATCGACATGTCGCCGTGTGACGACGTAAACTGCTTATAGCTGTAAAAAGCGCGCTTTTTCGAGAAAAATCGTATCAACTGTAACACAATTATACGAAATTTTTTAGCTTTTTCGTGAAAACCCGAATTTTTTTCTGCAATTTTCACGAAAATGCGAGATTAGAGATACAACGAAATATCTAAAAAAACAATTACTAGTACTTCAGAAAAAAGTCTGGGCGGAATTAGGCATATATTTATTGTATGTATTCAATATTATTTATTCCTTATTCCTATATGTTTTATTTTATTCAAGTTTATTTTTTTTATTAAATTTAAGTAAACCTAACCTTTATTATTTCCTTGTGTATTTCCCTATATTATTATTTATTATATAAAACTATTACCTATAGACATATATTATTTAATTATATTACATTAAAACCGACCTGTAATAAGTGTATCTGACATACCTACATTACATAAATAAATGTATTTCTATTTCTAGTCACAAAAGGTGCGACGACGAGCGTGCCAGTTTTAAATATAAATAAATTTGGGGAGCCGAGCATACCGGATCGGAACGAAGCAACCCCCCAGTTTTAACAGAATTTATGATATACACAAAATTCGTTAATTAAATCAAGCTCCGTGTGAAAGATTTCGTCATATCCCCGAACTAAATCTAGCGTTTTCGAATTTCACGAAAATACAGTTTATACCGTCATACGACGACAGATACAAGCTTATATCGATCAATACATTCGCCAGCAATATGAAAATTTGATCTTGTTTAATATTATACTCAGCAAATAAAACATATTCACGACCCAATATGAATCACCTAGTCAGATTGTAGTCCTTAACGAGTGGACGCTTGGGCTACAGGTGTAGACCAGGGTATATTATTGGTGCTTCTTTCTCAAACGCGTCACACTACTGCGCTATTCTTCCGTGTATTCCTCTACTATGGACCCCCGCGTCATTTTCGTGTAATTTTTGCATGCTACATACCGTTTCATAACAAATATACTTAGTATTAATATCTTTTTAGGAAATCATGGCGGCGTCTGCGTCTCATGTTGATTATTCCAAGTATTCTATTGTTTCGTTAAAAAGTACCTAAAAAATTCATGTTTTTTATTTTTTCATTATTAAACGATAAAAATAAAGATTTTCATTAAATTAAAAACTTTTTCATTCTACCTAAAGATGAGCCACAATATTTGCATTCAAAATGGGCTACCGTACCCCGCGCGACCGTTTCAGAAGTCAATTTGGGCGCGCCTACTCTAGTGTTAATGTAGCTAGTGTCTTTGCGCATCAAAATAATGAGCGATCCTACCTTGGAGCCATGTTTACCACTTAATATTAAGTGCTATATCGCTCTTCTCTAGCGCGTGATAGCTCGTGTGTAGCATCGCCTTAGCCTTGTCCGAGTCCTTCCCGTCCAGCCACTCTGTATACAGCCTCCGGACTAGCACGTTCTCACTCGGGTTCGCCCGCGGTAGGCTCGAGTATAGTTCTTCTAGTTTGGAGACTAATTCGCGACTGTTCTCGCCGGCCACCGGACGCGATTGGGCTCCTCCGTTGAGGCATCCTGAGATTGAAAGGGGAATATTTTATTGCACATTCAGAAATAATAATAATAATAAACACTTTTGCACACAAAATCAAAATCAAATCAAACACAGATAAATGCATATTAGAATTAAGAGAAATACAGGGCAAAGGCGGACTTATTTCTAGAAGAAATTTCTTCCAACAATAAATGACAGAGATGAAGAAACATTATACATTGGCTTATTGAAATTTAAAATGAGTGCATAAAGAGTGATATAAATATGTATGTAACTGTAATAAATATAATAGTCAACATACACTACTAACCTAAAAGTATACCTAAAATACTTCAGCGCAGAAGCGAGCCGATTGGTTAGGTATGGTGAGTCGCGGAACATAGTAGAGCTCCGTGATTATTTTGTTATGACAACCCAGAAACACAACATTGGTGTCGATTCGGCGCAACACATCTGACAAGACGAACCTTATTTTGAGCGTCCCGTCTTTGTCTTTTCGATTCAGAAAGAAAAGGACAGAACACTTAAATTAAGTTTAGTGTTGTGTTGCGCCGAATCGGTGTTAATGAGGCCGTCTCCTAAATGAAGATTTTTATAATAATCAATTGCGTTTAAAAAGCTAAAAACAGTAGTAAAATTATTTGTATCTACTTCCATACTGCAATAAAGCAACTGCAACATCAAAAGCAGTTTTATAAGTACCTACATTGTTTATCGGATGTTATAATATTACATTATAACACCGCGATTCTGCGCCGCGATTGGCCCAATTTATTATAACACCACTAGAGAGCCAATCAACAACAGAGACGAGAAATAAGTCCCGACCGTATTTCTTAACCCACGCCCCTTTTTCCTGATTGGCTTTCAAGGCAGCTTTACCGTGATGATGCTTCCGAGGTACGATATTTTTGATGGTCGTAGATAAAGTATTGTGTGCAACTGAACATAATTAGGTATTTGGACACTCGTGCAAAACAAGCATTCGTGTCCCAATGTCTCATATTATGTTACAGTTGCACAAAATACTATTTCGATATATCAAAAAATTACGTAGTTATTGGCAATCAAAGTGAGCTTAACGGCATGTCTCGTGACGTCATCTGACATGATTTCATACTTAAAGTGATAAATATCGCTATCGCCTTCGGTAAGAATAGAAATGTTTCAAAATTCAAAAAGTTCTCTGGTACTGTAAAAAATATACTGATATGTAACTACAGGACACGCGTCCCATAAACGCACCGAACCAAATTTTATGTTCAGTTTGTATTTTTGATAGGACACTATAGTTACCATTTTTAGTATTATCTCTTTAATTATTTATTTAATTTCTAGTTTATACTTTATTTCTGGATGATTCTGGATCAGATCTTGAATTTTTATTTCATTTATCGGTCGAGCCATCAAGTAACTATTACTTATTATACTTAATTGATAATAATTTATACATTCTCTTACCTAATTTATCTTTTTATTTGGGACAAGTCATGTTTGAAGAAGTACAACCATATTATATGCAACCCTGACATTACATCCAAACTTACAATCTCTGTTAATGAGATACTACCCAAATTTATTAACTTAAAATGTCATGTTATGATTAGGTTTATGATTGCCGATGTATCAAAATTTAAATTATATTTATTTTATGTGGACCTTTACCCTGAGAGGCGGGTTTTTTTCTCAGTTCAGGGTAAATTTAATACTTACATTTATTGATGCTGTATTTTTTATGAGGATAATAAATTATTTGTATTTGTATTTGTAAATTGAAATACGGAGGCAGTGCATCACTAAGATCTGGCTATATCCCTTAGGTAAAAGCGCGGTGCGTGCGGGTGCCTAGCGCTCCATATCTATTTCACTTATTTACGGTAAACTGATATGCTATTTGATAAAACATTTCATGTGCGATTAGTTCAATCGACTACCAGCAATGCATTCCGTCTTAAATTATTTAAATGGAAACATACATGAGTCAGTTTTACAATTAAACATTACAATCGAGGTGCAAGAGTGACATTGTAGAAGCACCAGTATCGCCGAGCTCTAGGGTCGATATTCGAACGGGCAGGTACCTGAAGGGCACGCCATGACCTCGACGTAGTGGTAGGGCGACTTGTTCCGCTTCAGTTTCTGCACCAAGTTCTGAATGTTCCGGAAACCATTGGCGATGGCGAACCGCAGCACCACCGCGCCGGACACCTCCAGCGTCACCTCTCTGAAGTCTGGGTTCCTGGAACGTTCACGTGGAACGTTATACATACATACATGAATAACTAAACTGAAACTGTACCTTATGAACTACATATATAGCATATCAATCAGTCAACTTGTAAGATTTCATAAATAATCGATTATTTTATATTTTTTTCATCGAATGATAACATCCTTATTCCATTCATCAGCCTAGTTCGTTCACTACTGGACATAAGCCTTTCCAGGACTTTGCCACTCCCGGCGGTCATTCTGGAAGAAAAACTAGGGTCAGTCGCCTCGCCGGAAGCCAGTTCTGTACACCTAGCTGGTCTAAATAGGTGTGCCGAACAATGCCTCAACATCGTTATTGCGACGTTTAAAATATGTATTGTATTTAATATATATAATTATATAATATATATATATATATATGCTATCTTTTTTTTATTCGAAATAGCTATTCATCACATAGTTTATGCAAAGCGTTTTTTTTGTATCACTAATGCTCTGAAAGTTATTATCCCCAAAGGTATACAGGAATAAATCTCTTCTTAGACATAATTTTACCCTTGTACATGTTAATCTGTCTATATCATGTTTGTAAATGTTTATTTTCTGTGTGTACAATAAATAATTAAATAATAAAGAGAGAAAGTAAGTCAGTCGTATTTAACTCGAAATGCGGGTTGTAAATTCGAACAAGGCTCCTTTACATTCACTAACGTGTAAGTCATTCACTAACGGGTAAGTCATTCAACTAGATAAATGCCAATGGAAAATATCTGTTCAGCTTAATCTCTTTTTATGTTGTTATTCTGTATTTTATTAACAGTATGGAAATATGTGACTTTTATAATATAATATTTAAAATTATTGAAAAAATGACACAATAGGCTGTTCATAAATGCAATAAACGATATGAATATTTTTTAAACAATAGCACTTGCCTTGTGCTGTTGTCCTGTCTTTGTCTTTTCTATACAGAAAGTAAGAGTCAGAACGCTTAAATTAAGTTAAGTTCTGTTAAATAAGTTAAACCGTGTTACGCCCAATCGACACTAATCTCCTATTACCGTAAGCTTTTATATTATTGTCAAGCAACTACTTTGATCAGTAAACCTAGATAGATATCTCACGGCTTTGATAATAAAGACCGGAGATCGAACCTGGGTCCGGGCATGCACCAATGAGTTTTTCGGAATTCTTGCTTACCACTTGCTGAACGGTATAGGAAAATATCGTGAGGAAACCTGCACGCACAAAAAAGTATGTATTTGTGCCCGAAGAACGGCGATCGGGCTCACCACCCATCACGTTGGGCCGTTATAATCGTCGGTGAAACGCGGTTGTACAACGTTCACACTCAGAACACCTCTGACACCCTCTCGGGGATTCATGTCGTGACGATATATATGTTTTCTATGCAGTGCTATCGATTTGGGTTATATTTTTATAAAAGTGTTCAGTTTCAGTTAGTATTGAATAACTGCGTATTCACAAGTACTACACAGTTGTACAATACAATACGTAGCCTTGCCATAAGTTATGTCCCTCGTCCCTTCTTTTTGATATTTAAATAATTATTCGTCACATTTATTTTGATAAGCGTTTGTCTTTTACGTGAATTGTATAGTAGTATATAAGTCCTCTGATGTTAAAAGTTAAATTTGTCTTGGTAAATTCAAATTCAAACTCAAATAGTTTATTTTGCAAAGTAGGTATATAAAATACACGTTTCACATGTCAAAATGTAATCTTATAAAAAATATATATATAATAAAATAAAAATAATAAATGTACATGAACTAGATTAAAGGTTTATTCAATTTATGTAGCAATATATTATACGATTAAAATTATAGGTAAAATATATATGATACAAGGTGAAATCCAATCAACCGCACGAACCCACACCGGAGACCCGGCCCGGACCAGGAACAAGGTTCAATGATCACCAACCGAGCTCCCGGCACGAATCCAGGCGGCCGAGCAAATCCTATCCTATATACTACATAGTAATAAGGTTACATATATAAATACATGACTACCTCCTTTCCAGTAAACTTTACTGGAAAAATGGAATGAGGTCTGGGAGAGAACTGCGTCGCTGTTATAGCCATACTACAAGTGTAACAAGGATCCAGTCGAGTTCAAAACCGTTAAACATAACTTTCAAATTCGTTCATAGAGCTACCAAACGGTTCCTAGAGATTTCTTCTGCCGATGACAAACCTCAACGCGACCTCAACAATAAAGGACAGTAGCCAAAACTGTAGCAAACAAAGTTCAAATCGGTGGCTGAACGAATTTGAAGAAACGCCTAAGGCCATGTCTCGCATACTAAAGCAGCCCTCGTGGCTAGCGAGTTCAGGGAGTGTTCAGTTTGATCGCTCGCCGACGCCTGTGTAACACTGACATAGACAAATTTAACGCGTGCAAAAGAGGAGGTGGTGTATGCAAAAGAGGTATGGGAGAGCGTCGCCCGACGATCAAACTGAACTCAGCTCAGGGTAGCGAGCGATCGACGGCAGCGTAGCGCTACAACGCGTAGTTTTTGCAGTGACATGTGAAATTCAATTAGAGACAAATTGAAAAAAGTTACATTGTTAAAGAAAATTTACGGGAAAAATTCTCGTGTGCATCGTGCGATCTGAAGAGGCTTCTAAGAAAGTTCCGAAGGTGGAAAGAAGCCATCATCCATATCATAAGTACAGTAATCAGCAGCGTTATAAATTACAGTAATAAGGTAAACATTTCGAGTAGTTTTTTATTTTATTACTATTATTATTATTATTATTAATGTGCCCTATATTATAAAAGTTAACATTATATCATTGCAGTATAGAAACGCAGAAATAAAAGCAAATCTGTATGTGAGGAGCTCTGAACCGGGAATCGAACCCGGAACCTCTCGCTTGCCGGGCGATTGCTCTAACCTCTGAGCTATCCAGGTCTCAACACAACTTAATAAAAGTTATAAACAACAAAAATAATAGTTTTCAATATTTTCGAAATATATTTCGAATGATGCCGGCCCCAAGGTGGGCCGAAATATATTTCAAAAATACTGAAAACTGTTATTTTTGTTGTTTATAATCATTAAATTAAATGAAAAGCTTTAAACAGGCAAATATAAATATTTATTCCAACTATATTATATAAAAAATTGTTTTGGTTAATATTTGTTTTGTAATAAATACGTGGTATTTTATGCGGGACAGAATTTCGTGTCGGACTACATAGTTGCAGCAACACGTCGTGCTCGGGTCACCACTACCATATCCACCGATGTATGTACCTATATGTACCTATATGTACGAAAGTTTCGCAATTACTCAATGCCCATTGTCCGTATGGACGGCTCTCGAGAAACTTCGAACTAATGAACGCCACCTTGATACATATTTTTTATGGTTCCTTACTCCGAGAATACCAAACGGAACCCTATTACTAAGTCTGTATGTCTGTTTGTCTGTCTATCAGTGCGTCCGTCCGTCTGTTGAAATTTTGTACCAGTTGAAATTTTCACAGAATGCGTTATGTATTAGAATTTAAGATACATAATATATTAAAATATGCATTAATTAGCTGAGACTTTTTATTTTTTAGGGTTCCGTACCCAAAAGGCAAAAAACACGAATCATTAGAAAATCTAGTAATTCATACTTTAAGACCTAGTTAGTGCCTGAAAATGTGAAGAGAAAACAAATAAGGTTTTTTCATTGCTAGCTTAACTAGTTCAAAATTTAGGATTTCTGTGTATTATATATCATATTATACTATATTTAAAAAACAAATATTGAAAATAGTTATTTTTAATGTGACCAAAACAAACAAACATTTTTTTCTTTTACGGGTTGTTTAGATGGTAAGGAACCCTAATAGAGCGTGGCCCGTCTGGCACTTGGCTCTGTCAATGTTATCTCTCAGAAAAATAACCTCAATGGAACTATCGATATAGAACATAATTAACAAAATAGGTTACAGCTAAGTCTCAATTTTATGTCGACGTTTCGGTCATCTTAAGAGTGTCCTTCATCAAGCTCTGCGGGATGCTCCGGCGCGTGCGACACCCTCATTAAAGTAAGTCTTAGCTGTAATTAGGATTGCCAACCGTACTTTAAAATAAAATATCTTAAGTTATTTTGGGTCTCTGTATACTTTTGAATACCAATAAAGTACGTGAAAATACTTTATTTCAATATTTACGTAAAATTACACATAAACTGACAACACCAGCCAGCGAAAACACAGCCGTAAAGAATTCCGAAGGAAAATGTTGACTTGTTGTATGAGTTGTGCGTTTGTGTATGTGCAAAGAGCACAAAAATACAGTTTCACAAAAGGATTTCAGGATGTTAGTATGGAGCCTGGCCTTCCTAGTTCCCACCTACGGTCCGCTGCCTTGATATTTTTTTCAAAATATCTTTGAACCCCCTTGAATAAAGTATACTTTATTTTAAAGGACCGTACTTTTTATTTACCTTCCCTGAAATCAGATATACGTTATTACGTCTAAAAAAATGTTGGCAACCCTAGCTGTAATATCTATTCAGTTATGTTGGACTATTTTTCAGTTGAAGATATAACAACCCGTATCTTTCTCCTTTTGTTATATCAATGTTATACTGATATTTTATATAAAGTTATAAGGTCTGCATGAGGCTTCGCTATAAAGGTTTCTTTTGGCGGAACCCTAAAAACAAAAGGATAAACCCAGCATCGGAAATTTTATTTTTTTAACTTCGTTTTTCTAGGAAATTACTTGTCAAGTCCTTTGTAAATCAAACAACCAAAACAAAAATACTCTTAGAAACATGACGCTACCGTCTCGGAATGGCGCGGAGTTTCAAGTTTTGGGAATCCCTGCATAATATTAAAATTTTAAACAATGGATGAAATAATATTTGTGACTCAGCCGCAAAAGCAAAAGCTTACTCGGACTATTTTCTAGAAAGACTTTCTGTTTCAAGATTATATTCTGATTCAAACGCTGTAGATATTGAAACTCAGAGATCAGGAATGTATAAACATAAAGACTACAGTAGAGCCACTGAGTGATGGCGCCTATGTCGTTTAAATGCCTACAAAGTATCGTAATTATTTATAAGCAAGAGTGAATTGAAAAATGTAATACTTCATTGTTGATAGTGATGTACTACTTGTTTCGGTTATTATTTTTCGATTTGAATGTTGCTTTATTGTGCAATAGAATTCGTATGGAAAAAAAGTTTTTTTTTTTTTTAAAGTTTCTCATTTTTTATAGGTCGTGTTTGAGGTCGCCAAGTTACGCAATAATATTTAATTAAAAACAAAACACTGACGAAGTTAAACTAAACGAAAATAAATGATAGTAAAATACTTTTTTCGATTTAGATATTTAAACATCTCTTGGGGCCCCGGGGCACTACACCGCATAGTCCTCCGATAGCTACGCCACTGGTTTTGGCACATTTTCCTTTTGTATCATTATGTTGAATGTTGAATGACGTGTCTAATGTTGAGTAAACTCACACTTGATTTTTATTTTTAACCGAAATTTGAAATGTACCTCATCACTAAATGCACCTGTCATAAGTGCCATCACTCAGTGGCTCTACTTTACTTCGTATATGCTGTAGAAATACAATAAACTATGATATTTCTTTTGAAGACCTCCGACGTAAATATCTTGAATGAATTCATGCAGTAGAATGGAACGTTATTGTGAACAATAAGATGTCAAGTATATATGACCATCTCTGAGACCTGTGGTAGTACGCTCTCCCACTAACCCAGAGGTCGTGGGTTCAATCCCCGCGGTGTACATTAATTTGTATTCGCTCTGCGTGCTTTGTTAAGCTGATGGTCTATTTGTGCTCACACTCACCACCCATCACATTTGTGTTTGTGACGTAATACCAAGTGTGGACTGTGACTTGCATTTCACAGTTCATCTTGGTAACACTCCTGACACCCCCTAGGGGATTATGTTAAAATATATGTATCTTCTCTATACATATAAAATGTAGCGTACATCTGTATGTATGTTCGCTTATAATAACTCATTGAACCAGTCAAAGAATTTCAATGCCATTTTCACTATGAGGAAAGGTTCAGACCATGTATTGTCTCGTTGTGATGAATGGAAGCCGACCAGTGAACATTTATGTTACCCGCATATCGTACATATCGTACAATTGGACATGTTCATGTTCAACAGGGACATTAAACTTAAACTCTGTCCAATGAAGGTCATAAGTTTAATTATTAAAATATCTCAAATTAAACATAAACTCTGTCCAGTGAAGGTCATAAGTTTAATTATTAAAATATCTCAAATTAAACATAAACTCTGTCCAGTGAAGGTCATAAGTTTAATTATTAAAATATCTCAAATTAAACATAAACTCTGTCCAGTGAAGGTCATAAGTTTAATTATTAAAATATCTCAAATTAAACATAAACTCTGTCCAGTGAAGGTCATAAGTTTAATTATTAAAATATCTCAAATTAAACATAAACTCTGTCCAGTGAAGGTCATAAGTTTAATTATTAAAATATCTCAAATTAAACATAAACTCTGTCCAATGAAGGTCATAAGTTTAATTATTAAAATATCTCAAATTAAACATAAACTCTGTCCAGTGAAGGTCATAAGTTTAATTATTAAAATATCTCAAATTAAACATAAACTCTGTCCAATGAAGGTCATAAGTTTAATTATTAAAATATCTCAAATATTACGTTTGTTTGCTCTAGAAACAATTAAATATGACAAAAAATGCATTATCTCGAAACGGTTTTTCAATCAGCATGCCTTGGCATAAACTTTCCATACCCAATTGGTTATATCATGATCTGCCTTGGCGTATCACAAATGCTGTTAAAACTACAGGAGCTGTCTCGTTCCGCTTCGCTTCGCTCGGCTCCCTAAATTTATTTACACGCTCGTCATCGCACTTATTTTGACTTTTTGTTGGAAGACTTCCGATTTCATACTTCATGATATGTCCACGACATTTATACTCGTTTTTAACTTGAGAACTACTAGATGGATTTTAAAGCGGTTCTCCTTGTTACCTGGAGGTTTTTTGTGATGGATGGTATGCGTAAATAACGTGCGCTATAACTAAGCCGTATCCATTGTCCGTACCTTAAGTTAGTATAGATGACCGGCGGGTCGGATTCCCCGAACAGCAGTTCGGCGGCGGCGAGGAAGATGTTGTCGGCGAACCCGCCGGAGCCCGAGCCGCGGTGACTGCGTACTGACGTCACCTCGCGCTCGTTGCTCCAAGGCCAGTCGAGGGGCGTGGCCGAACATTCGCTCAGCGGCGTACTGTGCGCTTCCAGCATTTGTTCCAGCTCGACTTTTGGGTAAATAAATATTATTGTTCAATATTTGAATTATGAAAGTGTCTAGCCTGCCACCAGCGGACGTTTAGCAAAATAATATATTCTGCCACTAGCGGCAGAATAACAAAAATGATTATTCTACCACAAGTCCATGATTATTGAAATGTAAATATATGCCTTACTCCGCCCTTTCGATTAGTCTTGCAAAGAAAAAGGGCAAGACCGACTCAGCACACCCCGACTCTATACAGTCTTTTGGCCACTACCCCTAGAGTGTATATAAAAAGCCGAAGCTGCGAAGGCGAGCGAGGGTGCCTGACCTTTGTTACGCAAGGGCGAAGGGGCTGCACTTCCCGCAGCGCCGTAGCCGGTGCAGAAATGAATTTGTGTGATAAAAATACTTCATTATTGATAGGTTAAAATGGCCCATAAATTATCTTGCGGCAGGATAGCCGTTTCTGCTACTCAGCCACCAGTAGCTATACTCACTACGTTCAACCAACGTGTATTGAATATTGTACCTTATCTAGTTGACGTTAGGAAGTACATTTCAATAATCATAAACTTGTGGTAGAATAATTATTTTTGTTATTCTGCCGCTAGTGGCAGAATATATTATTTTGCTAAACGGCCGCTGGTGGCAGGCTAGAAACTTCCTTGAATTGTCGATCGGAGCCAAAGATCTGTAATCTTTGCGTAATCCTCTGACAGATATTTGTTTGTACTGCAAATATATGTACAGATCTGCCAGAGGTATAACAGCCGACCGACCCGAATCCTACCTCGTATAGAAATCGTCCGGAAATACGACCTTTGCCGAAGATTCCTATCAGCATTATTTAAATGGTACTACTGTACAATTTGTACGGACGCCAGCATGGCAGACTACCTATTGGCGGTTCTTATTTCGGCGTTATAAGCTTTTAAATCATTTACAAATATGGAGCTTGGATTGGTCGTATATTGTATATTACATACATATACTCATGCCTGTCTACCAGAGGGGTAGGCAGAGACAACAGATTTCCTAATGGTACGATCCAGTAACACCTCTTTCGAATCTTCCACATCCATCAATCTAGTCATACAAGCACTTCTATTCCGGTTACTTTTGACATTGCCCTTCTTCAGTATGTCGCCATTTGGTGAGTACTCGTCCTTTTAGTATACAAGGTGAAATTTAATCAACCGCCCGAATTCATACCGAGTCGGTTAGTTTGCACGAGATGGTCGTGTAAAAATAATAATTGTTAAATTATTGATATTGGAGAAACTTCATATTTATACTTATCAATAAATCTGTTACTAATATTACTTTAATTTGGTTTGAAATAATAATTTTACGCACATTATTAAGTAAATTCTATATATACTACATATATGTAAGTAATATATGTGAATTTATTAGATAATTCGTTACTTCATATTATTAATCAACAATAAATCTTTGTTACAAATATTACTTTAATTTGATATTAGATAATACCTTTAAGTACATACCTAATGTGAATTTGGTAAATTAGTACATTACGATACGAGAGCGATGAAACGTTTTCTGACGGCTCGTGCTGCAATCACACGAGTCGAGAAAAAGTTTCTCGCACGAGTTTCGTATAATTTCTTATAGTACAAGTGCGGAAAATGCCGACTTTACGCACGCGCAGCGTTTTATCAATAAAACTTTGCCTTTTTAAACATAAATTGTTTGACGTTTTACTCCGTTGTGACATCTTTACCAGACATCTGCACTGATGACTCATTATGTTCTTAATGAGAATGAACTATAGTACAATTCCTAGTATTTCTTTCCGAATTTACCTGTAGGGTCATTAAAAATTGTTCCTGATCACTAACCGAGTCTCCAGTATGTATTCGAGCGGGAGATTAAATTACAACTTATATTGTTGTTATTGAACTTACTGCAAATATATGTACTTACAAACATTATAATATAATATAATATGTTACATAGTGTTGGCAATAACAACATTGTTTACAACAACTGAAAATTATGTAGAAACTTCTTTGTTTTGCATCATCATTATAATTACTCACTATCTTCGTTTCGTCAATAATAAATGACCTAACCTACCTGAAAAGACGCACATTTGATTTGATTCCCATATTTACAACTAAAATAAGATCAATTGTCCAACCAGTAATCAAACTGCGCTACGACTAGATCAACTGATATCTAAAGGGTCCAGGTTTCGTTGCGAAACCTCAATGAAAAAGTAAATAAGGAAGTTGTACTGTTTATGGACACGTATTGTTTTGTATAATTTATAAATAGAGAATGCTCAAGTACAATACCTTTCTGATTCGTTGGTCAATAGCAAAGCAACCGAGGTTATAGTGTTTAAGACCCTAAGAGCTGCAAAAGTGCTACAATTAGAAAACATTCATTTATTAAAATAATTAAATGTCTAGAATTAATGAACTGTTTATAACAGCATAGTTTTCACAGACGCTTTCGACGAGCTAAAATTTCAACTTTTGTTAAAAACGGCCGCTTGTAGCATCACTTAAAATTGTAGCTATAAAAAGACGTAGTTTACGAAAACTTTTCTATTTTGAAATAGTTCATTGCATTTAATTATGCAGACTTTCAAAAAGTATTCCGGTAAGAAATCATGTGTTTTCTAAAGTGGCAGCATCTTAGCAGCTTTTAAGAGCAGACATCATGGCGCGACCATCTCAGTTGTGGGCGCGCTCATTTCATTTCGCTATCATATGCACGCTCTATGAAACTTGCGAAGACATTACAATTGTATCGATTTTGTCGCGGGTGCAAAATTGAAAATTTGTTTCAGAAGAAACATGATTTTCGATGTTTAACTCGAATTAATTTTTTGATGTTATCTATAAAAGCACATTCGGCTAACTTTTGTTTAAAAAAAATAAATTTACGTATATTAGGGGTTTGTTGTTAAGATATTACTCAAATTTCACGATTTTTAGTTCCACTTAAACAAAGATCGAGATAATGTCAATCGACTCAGCCTAAAATATTATAATACCATTCCATAGACACTTCACAATTTTGTGATAGCGTTTGTACGGAGCTTTGCGCGTGATGGCGCCTCTTAAGACTCTAAAAATTGAGAACCATAGCCCTTTTATACGTGTAGTACATATTCCATTCATCTATCAGTCTGTCTGTCTTTGTCCACTACTGGACATAGGCCTTTCTAAAATTTCACCACTATTGGTGGTCCTCATGGAAGTGATGCCCATACACACACACGATGGGCAGGCGAGTTGGTGAATGCGGTCACCAGTCTGTTTTGTTTAAGTCCCGGCAGTTGGGGATATACCGCATTACCGCCATCAATCGGTCCCAGGCATGGTTTGAGAGCTGTCCTCTTACTCTCCCCCGAATAACTTTTAGGGGTTTGCTAGTAAGATGGTAGTACCTCCACAGTCAAGCCCGGCATTAGTTCTACATCCTACATACATATTAATAGTTTACGAACTGGCAGTAATGACGCAGTCCACATCGTGGCAGCTGAGCAACTCGCTGTAGAAGTCTTCTCTAGAGGCCTCCAGTTTCTTGTCGTAGCAGGGCATGAAGGTGACGTGGTATATCTCCCCCGGAGCGACCTCTCTAGTTCTAGATAGGAACTGCTTGACCAGAGTGCCCATGATCTGTTGGGGAGATTTGGTCGACGATATGTACGGCAGAATGAAGTTTCCGTGGGTCTTTTCTGCGTAACATACCCACCCTGGAACGTAGATATATAATGTTTATTGGTGGTTAGATACTGGTGAGTTACTATTAGCACACGAATTAAGCATGGAGGATATACGAGTATATGTTTTTGATTTGACATTGATTAATTAATTTGCCGATAAACCCTGAACTAAGTACATCATTTTGACTAATTGCAAAACACTTTCTGTTTGCCGCGTTGTCATCGCATGTCTCCGGGCGCTTGAGTACAGTCACGCAAACAAACATTTTGAGTAAAGCGTATTATTTTATTAAATTCTATTTTTGAGCTGCAATTTAGTTACCAAGATGTTGAAAACCAAAGTTTTGACTAGACAGGCAAGGAAAATGGTATACGACGTGCACT
Source organism: Ypsolopha sequella (assembly GCA_934047225.1). Lineage (NCBI taxonomy): Eukaryota > Metazoa > Arthropoda > Insecta > Lepidoptera > Ypsolophidae > Ypsolopha > Ypsolopha sequella. The sequence continues at coordinate 3,357,233 of OW203995.1, read as the reverse complement.
GTTTCATAAAAAAGGAGACTGTGGAAATAGTTGAACGTTTAAAAGAGGTAATAAAAAATAAAAAATAAGCTACCGGTGAATTACAAAAAAACTTGACTCGCGCTATTATAGGATAGAAACTTATTCAAAACAGAACAGAAGAAAGTAATATATCAACATTAATTCAAACCTGTATTAATTTGGAATAAATGAATATTCATTATCCATCAGGATTATGTCTTAACTATACACAAACAACTTGCCAATTCCATTTACACAATATCAGTAGGTAATGTAGGTATGTTTATTCATAAATTCCGGCAAAGCAATTACGTTCGCAAGTGTACGTGCACAAACGTACCCCCACTACTTTTGCTCCCGCATCTTAATCCGTGCCGGTGCCTGTAAAATTAAGATAAATCCAAGATTTGCCAATACCACTTAAGAGTTACCAAGAAAAGTTCAACCTGTTCTATAAAATAACCGGGCTTTTACCAAAATTTAGTAAATCTTAGTTTCAGAGACACGGTAAACGTTGAACGAAAATTCAAAAGGTATTATTGTGCCTTCGATTGAAAGAAAAAGTTTTTACCCGTGTACTTTTTACGGTAAAATAATTAGAACACTGAAGCAAGAGAATTAATCAATTTATCTACTACATATAAATCCTTCAGACCAACTCATGCTGGTAAAACTTAAGATTTTACACATAATATCTAAGATTCATCACTATTCGGGCTTTTTCAACTTACATACAGTCAGAAAAGTTGAAGTGAGAATGGGGCACTAAGGGCAGCTACCAGATACGCTATATCTACCAGAAAACGGCTTTATGGGACTGACCCTAACTTTTGGAGCATTGACAGATTTTGGAAAAAATGTAGAGTTATCGAGAAAAACGGAAATATTAATCTTGTTCGATTCTCTTACTGATAAAGAACACAAGTTTCTATGAGGCAACTGAGGTCAGTTATACATAACTCTCAGAAACTGGAAAATAAGATTCCAATAAAAAGTAACTTTCCGCTCAATGCAACAATCTACTTATTACAGTGATCGCAGTCACGACATTCTACTGATTAATACAATTAATATTGAAACAATTACCAAAGAGAGTACAATTATACTTAAGTACAAAGTTAGTCACACTGCGATTACTTAATAAATGAGACACAATTAGAAAACAGTGCAAATTCATGAATAAACCATCAAGACAGGAAATCGTGTTGTATTCTGATATTAACTGCATGCAACTTTAAAATAACAGTGTTTGTAATATAACAGAACCAAAACGTAAGATAGATAAATGTGAAGACCACTAAATGTTTTTTTTGTTATTGTCTGATTGAACTACGCATGATGCATTCCTGTATTATTACTACACTATGGGTATACTGTTCTATAAAACTAATACGACATACGGGAACACTGCGGCCTGAAAGAGGATATACTGACTAGTAGAATAGAAAAAATAATGCTTAAATTTTTTCATTGGTTTATATACAGTGTGACCCTCGTAAGAGTGCACATCCGAAAGGGGGTGGAACTAGACCCTATTTTATCGAAAAAAAAATGTTTTTTTTTAGAAAAGATCTTAGTTTTATATATTTACGTTTTAAAATTTTTGTTGCCTACCAAGGACACTATGTATAAAATATGTCATAACTTTTGATCTACCGCGAGTAATACAATGAAATAACACTGTTATAATCCTTAAGAATAGACGTTGCATACCAAATCAAAAACAAAACATAATCAACTACCATTACCATAAAAACAATATCTTGAAAGATTATTTTTCAACTTTTCCATCTTTTTTTCTCAGTAATAGTAAATTTTTTCAAAATAATGGCCCCAATTCACTGTGCTTTTATTCTTATTTATTATTGCCATTACCTTTCTAACAAAAAAAAAAATGCAAAGTTCAATCATAAATACAGTTTTCTCTACGAGCGGTTAACAAAAGGCACTGCGCACGCGTCCCATACAAAGATACGCAGGCGGAGCATCTTTTAAAGATTAAAAAAATATTTTAAAAATATTTTTTTCTTTGTTTTTGTCGATATTCTCAGATCTAGTTTCACCCCCTTTCGGATGTGCACTCTTACGAGGGACACACTGTATACACGTGTAGTTAAAACCATGAACATAAAATATAGTACAATGCATTTTGATACAAACCTGGGCAAGAACTGGCAAGCATCGGCAAGTGTCCCGCCTTGGGGTCAGCTTGGTGGTCCTGGTACCTTTGAACAAACTCCTGCTGTGCTTCCAGAAGTGAGAGATCTTCAGCTATTGTCATGTCGAGGACTAGGTCTGCACCCAGGCTTTTAAAATATGCTGCAAAAAACATTTAATCTTTCTTTGGTTAGTTAAAACAACAAAGATAAATCAGAGGCAACGCTGACACTAAAAAGTGTCTAGTTTGAGGGTGAGCAAGCTATGTTGGCAACACTGTACTACGCAGATTGAGGTGCTAAGAGGTATTGCAAGAATAATTATCATATTATATTTTAAATCCACTGACCGGCTAATTTGTGTGTAGTGTCTTCTGGAGTGAGTTTATACCTGGCAGCCAGTGACAGGACAGGCTGAGGAGACAGGGATATTACTATCAGATTCACATCTTTTGTTACTCCTTTGATGTCTGTGTACTTCCTCTCAGAGAATACCCTGTAATTCATGTAGAAAAATACACAATTATTACTGTTTGTAAAGTTTGAAAAATATATATATTATAATTTTGACGCAGCTTCAACATCCACTCTGCACACAAAATTATGGCATGTGGGATAATAGGTAAGTGTGTGATAAGTGATAACAATCATCTTGTGTAGCCTAAACAGATTTTTAGGCAGATATAAATTAAATTTGTGGGTGGATGACAATACAAACCTTTATTACGTTTTTGAGGCCATCCATAAATTACGTCACATGTTCAGAGGGAGGGAGGGGGTTAACATGTGTTTAGATTGTTCTGGGGGCACGGCAGTGCCCCCGCCGAGTCTCGCAATTAAAATTTACATAAAGTCACTATTATTTTTAAAGGATGTCACATGACATAAGTGACACCTATCATTTTTAAACCCTGGCAGATTTATGTCTTCTTAGGCACACTATTATTACCAATTGTTTACAATTATTTTCATCGAGATGTCATATGTGACATATGCACAAAGGTATCCCGATGGTCATCTTTGAGACCGTCTCCCAAGAACTTGCTTCCAACCATATAGAAACTGACATACTTATGTTTCTCCTATGTAGAAATGGAGGGCTATATGATGCCACGAGTGTCGTAATGATGTCATGTGACGTAAATGACACCTTGAAATTTTTACCAGAAGTGAAACAATTTTTGGTACTTCCAGCCAATTTCAGGTGCTTATTTAATATGATCCTCACTTAGCATAACTTTTCCGACCGTATGCCATGCATTTCATCATGATGTCATGTGTGTTTTGCATCGAGCTGGCTTAAGGACTAAATTGGAAATGCCCTTTATGCCCATGGATTATGTATGCCTAGCCAACTATTATTTTCAGATCTTTTAGTCAGTGTCAATAAGGGCACACAATCTTCAGCACTGACAGATTTCTGGGATGTCATGTAAAAATAACCACAAAGGTTATGTATGGCAGTTGATGCTTACAGAAGCAAATGCGACTGCGACGCGAAGGGCAACATGAAGGGTGACTCCATTCCAAACCTACCTGAAGGTTCATGTGCTGTGCTGAAGGATTACTGAAAATTTCATAGTTCCATGATTTACTTATTTGTAGAGATGAAACGGATATCCGGTTACTATCCGGTATCCGGCCTATCCGGCCATATTTTCGGTATCCGGCCGGATAGTAGCCAGTATCCGGCCGATACCGGATACTTAAATCAGCATACAAAAGTCGTTTAATTCACAAAATAAATTGATTGTATCAATGATTGAATAATCTAAATTGAGTTGAGCTATGGTAGATAAAGACAAGCTTTACAGCAATTGTTGGGAATAAACGTTTGTGCTTTTCTTCAAACATTACACTAGCTTCTTTTGCTCTCACAGTATACCGGATGTAATTCAACAGGTATCTTTTAATAAAAACACATGGTCTAAGAATCATACTGAACTTTTCCACAGAAAAAAAAAACATGTTTTCTTGCCCATTTTGAAAACCTACTGTGAATTTTGAAAAGGCACTGTCCGGGCAGGTTATTTTTTTTTTTCAATATTTTGCATTGGATTTGTTTGGTATGAATAGTAGATTAAGCAGTTTCATTTAAAGATACCTGTCCATTTATATACAGTATACACCGCTGCAAGAAGACAAAAGATACATATTTACGAATTTCGTTAGGATCGGAAATTGTTTCGCTATTGTGATACGGTCATTTAGAAATTATCATCATTTAAAAAATGCACAAATAATCTCGCCTAGTTGCACCCGCACGCTCCTTGGTGCGTAATGTTTAGACTTGCTCAATTAGTGCGAATTGCATATCTTGAGCCAGATATCCGGCCGCCAGATATCCGGCTATCCGGCCAAGTGCCCCGCCGGATATCCGGTATCCGGCCAAATCATTATCCGTTTCATCTCTATTTATTTGTATTAATCCACAAAATATATTTTTTTAAATTAGAGTAATGCTGTCAAATTTGTCATCCGAAAAGATAGAATTAGCTGTATTATGTACATTAGAGCATCTTTGAGCAATATTTCTCACCGGAGTAGCTCTTCCTGGCTCTGTCGAGTGACGAGCACACTCTCAGCGGACGTGATGCAGCCGCTGCACGCCAGACAGTCGGCCAACGTGATCTCCACCTTCTGCAGCTTCTGTGGCCTGCCTTCCGACATGTCGAAGTAACCATCCTCGCCTATCTTTATCTTTGCACCAGTCTTCGTCTTTGGTTTCTCGATTTTCACGGGTTTTATGCATTCCTGGTACAAATGTGTTAATGTTAGGGCAATAAGAATAAATATAAAAACAAGTAGTAGAGGTTATGATTACGAACCTGTGATGGAGTGATGAAATCGTCAAGGTCAGTTAACTGTAATGCACCACTAAATCTTGAAGCCATTTTTCTATCAGTTTAAAATATTATATTAGCTTATTTTATTTAACTTTGCAAGAATTAGTTTGCAAAACAAAATCAAAATATTTTTATGGATGCGTTCCGTTTTGAGTGTGCGTCAAAACTGTTCCGATTTGTTTCATGCATGAAACGCGTCGAATCGTCGATACAGAGCCAATTTATCAAATTAGCACAAGTGCCTGTCCTGTGGTTCAATGATATGTGGAGCAATACTATTATGATGGATACAGTCATAACATCACAATAAACTATAAATTTCCACTATAAACACCGACGATTCGGTCATAAACCTCAACAAACGTCAAAATCGTCCTCGCGCGTCGTCGCGGGGAAAAATTGGCTGTCAAAAGCTCAGAATAAGGAATACAAATTTGTATTCCTTATTCTGAGATATTATCTGACCGTGGTATGTGCTATTCAATATACTCTATGGTATGTGCTATGGTGGTTGGTTTATTCTGCTTATTTACATAACCAACTTACCCACCCACGATAGTTGAGTGTGTTTATTTTGTTTAATCTGATGACCACACCTGATATTTATTGAGCCTTATTCTGAGTATTTATGCTGTAATTGGATACAAAACTGTCAAAAAAGTGATGTTATTGTCTTTGTTGACAGTTTGGTATCCAATCACAGCCATTGGACGCTTTTATAATTTTGCACGGTAAAACGGTAAAGGCACGGCACGATATTTGTCGCCATCGACATATTATGGGTTGGGTACCTACTTATTTCTAACCTTATTGGTACTGTAGCCCTTACTGAGTCTTCAGTATGAATTTGGCTATATTGCGGCAGTAGCGAGTAGTTTAAAACAAAGTATCGAAGTGTTCATATTCATATCGTTTATTACATTCATGTTGTGATTTCTAGAATATGCATTAGTGCGCCGCCCGCCCGCGCCCCTGCTCAGTGGCGCCGTCCGCCGTGTGTTACAGTTATTATCTGTGGTTTCAGTTACAGCCTTAGAATAATTACGGCTGTAACCACAGCCTTCTTTATCTCAAGCCGTGCTGTGAAGTTTGGCAACGTCGCATTTAGGATCTTCGTGAACCGATTACATCTCGGCTGGTGGTCAAAATTTATAACTTTATACAAGGTGACTTTTGTTGATATAGCCAAATTCATACTGGAGACTTGGTAAGTGGTCAGTATCAAGGTTATTTTAGTGAATTCGTAAAAAAATAGGTAAAAACGCAAGCCCAGACAGGGTTATCTACTATGTAAGGTCATAATTTTATTCTGCGATTATACCAAAAAGTGTTATCGGTCCATGATACTAATCACTAACCAAGCCTCCAGTATGAATTTAGCTATATCAACAAAAGTCACATTGCATTTTTATTTATTATTAATTGTTATTTATATTTATTAATTATGGTTGGTATGTTTTGACCACCAGCAGATTTAATTGAAAATTTAATTTAAAAGGGATCTTGCCTCGTTGGTGGGATCTTGAAATTATTTCGTGTTTGAAACCTTGACGATTGCACTAATACAATAAAATAAAATATATGAGATTTTATAATTTATTTCTGCAACATTGATAGGTACTTACATAAATATAAGATGTAAGTAGGTAGGTATGCTAGATGTGTTACTTACTTTTCTAATATACCTGCTTAAAATATACTAGATTATGTGCTATACTAGATATTATATAGTGGACATTTCTTTTGTTTTGTAACATTGGTAAAACAATGGTGAAATTGTATCAGACTAACTTTCTTGGCACAAAAAAGTCTCTTGTAATGGCGGCATATAATTTTTCGCAGATGTATTAAAAACGTCGTTTGACTCACATGCAAATGTTGCTATTTCTCGTCTTGACTGTTTTTTCAGTCAAAATCAGTTGTTACTCGAAATATCAATCGTCTCGCACTAGAATTAAAATGTACTATTAAAACGGTTTCATTATTCAGATAAACCACAACCAACTAAGTATGATATAAGTGGACAAATACTGTGTTGTGAAGTTGTTAATTATTTAAAAATACATTGAGTTTTCTTTTCATTATGTGAATTGTTTACATTTTTTGTAAAATTATTTAAAATTATATTGGATAATATTTTACAAAGTGTACAGAATAATGGTTTCAATGAGTGGCCTGCTTCACAACATCCATTTATATCAATAAAAAATGAATCAGATTCTAAGCTCAAAATGGTTAGCAATGCTAACATTCCTCGGATATCATTCAACTTAAAGAAAGTGCTTTTTAAGTCGGCATGCAAATGAAAGCATACAAATTTCACGGAATCTGTAGGCAATGACAGACCTCCTCTTTGCAAATGGTCAAAATAAGGATCACCTATGCAATCTGAAATCTGAAATGGCATCTGAAAATAAAACATGAGTTACGCTCAGAGAAAAGGAAAGAGTTACGCTTTGTTATTGTCTTGCTTGTAAACCAACTGCAACTACAAATTATCATTAAAACTTTGAAAGTACTGTAAAATACTTACCTTGTTTTATAGCATAAACAGTTGATACAATCACAAGCGTCTTTTCGTAAAGAAAAACCATTAAATTCTTCGATTTTTATATCAACAAACTGCTCGTTCAAAATCAAGTGACGTAGTATCCGACTAACTTATCACTACTGGAAGCATGTACAAAATCTAGTAGCCACCGCCAATAATAAATTGGTCGCGTAATATTATGTGATAGAATAAAATGGTTACCAGTCGGTGGGTAAGTTCATAACGTTCGCTTATTTGTAACTTGGTCGTATTAACTTAATGGCGACAGGTAAAAATGAAACTACGTAAACCGGTTCACGCGCAATGTTGCCAGATTTCCATAGCACGGCTTGAGAAATAAAGGAGGCTATGCTGTAACGTAACGTAAACTCCGCTACTATCTGTCCGTCTCATCTGCCTGTCTGCCTCAGCCATGGATGTATGGCCTCAGCGGTCTAGACCAAAGAGTGCCTAATAAACCTGGATTCCCTCGAAAAAATTGTCCTTTTTCAACGTTTTTGGTTCCAGCTTTATCTTACCCTCAGAATAATTCTGAGATCTTACCTATGTACGTTTTGTACATAGGTATTTATAAGTTTCATGCTCAGATTGTAGTAAGAGTAAGTTTAAGAAATCAAACGAAATTCAAAACAAAACAGATTCATGAAGAGAAAAATTCAAAGAAATTTGTGAATTTATTTACCAAGTTCTTAGATATGTCAAAAAAAATATTGAGTCTTTCCCGAGGATTATCGAGCAACAGTGTAAAGAAACTAGAAATAAACATAAACTGGCTTTTTCAAAAGGTATAAGGTGGGATTTGGTCGGCCGCCTGGACTCGTGCTGGGGACTCGGTGATCGGGAGCGGTGTTTAATGAATGACCCTTCAGGTGAAATTCGAAAGGGTTTTTTTTGCTCCTAGACTGCCTGTACTAGGATTTGTATTTGAACTAGTCCGGTGTGAATGGGAGCAGATTTTTTAAATATATATATATATTTTACTTTTTCAGAAAATGGAACTTTGTTCTGGTCGCTGGCCGGGTTATGCCGGGTCTCCGGTATTATATGGGTTCGGGCGGTTGATTAGATTTCACCTTGTATTTTACTTATCATTTGAATGGTATATAAATATATTGCTGCATAAATAAATTTAGTTCACGTACGTTTATTATTTTATTAAATATATTTTTACAAGATTAAATTTGACTTTTAAATAGTGTATTAAAATAAACTATTTGAATTTGAAAAAATTAGGGTTCCGTTCACTCAGACGGTGCCGTACTGTTTTTCAGGTGCTACTATTTCAGTGCCTTGTTTTTTGCCGCCTTGATGTTACTATTATGATTATTGTTATGTACCATATTGTTTTTATAGTTTTGTACTCTAAATTTCCAAGGAATACCAATTGAATTGAATTGATATTGTGTGAAACCTTACTGCGCAAGTCTGACTTGCACTTGGCCGTTTTTTTTTTATTCTCCTTTAGATCGGTTATCGCGATGAAATTTTGAGATGAGGCAGTTGGGTAAAATATAAATTCCGAAATCGATAACGGGAGTCCGTTGAGCAAACTCTACGTATCGCTTTTGGTTTAGATACGCGCTATAGGTAGGTGCAAAGTGGTGAACGTCATTCACTGGTGCAAGGTAAGTAAAGTCACTTGCCTCAGACGGGAATCAAACCAATATAATTCAATAACCCAATAATGGCAGTTTCATAGCATCAATCAACAGGGTCAATGATAGTAACAAAAGATAAAAAAAACTGTCTAGATTTGTTTCTCATTATATACTCGCTTGTGAGTTCTACAGGTGGTCATTGAAGTCCCTCCGAACCGAGAGGCCTTCTACGTTTTAATTGGAGTTAACTCTACGACATATTATTGCAATCTCTCGTTCTCCTTAATTAGATACCTAACAATAGTTAAGCAGGTTGAGCATTATTTATTTCCCACGCATTTTGCTATTGCAAGGTCAAAGGCACACAGAGGAGATGCAGGCAAGTGCCCCCCACGCACAGTTCGAGGGCACTTTGAAACTATAGAACATATTTGGAACTTTGATCATATTTAAGTTTCAAACCAACTTATACCTATTACATTACGTTTTACCTCAGAGTACGTTGATCTTGTCAAAAACACTGGCCGTATCCACAGCACGTTCAGAAAAATCAATCAAATGGGTTCCCCACCTCTGACGGTTTCCAAGGCAACCAGTAAACAGTGGGGAGACGAGGCGTCGCAGCGTACGGACGTATATTTGTTCTTGTTTACTTACGTTGAATCTATATTGTTATCTATAATATCGCTTCGTTAATAAACTGTGCAAGTGGCTTGAAGTTTATGGACCATGGCTGATGAACCTGCTGCAGGCACAGGGCCAGAAAAGATCATTCATACCTACCCGCTAATAAGGGTGAGTTTGCAATGCAAGGGTACTTTTACAGTGCATTGTTTACATTTCTGTTTGTTATTTTCTACACTTTTATTTCCGGTTAAAATAAAATGAAAAATTTAAGCAGTTTTGAGCCTTAGATACTTCGTACCTAGCTATGTAGGGAACAAGCTTCCTCTACTTTTATACTTGCTAAATGTACGCCTACAAAAATATATCTATCAAGTGCAAGTCGGTCTCGCGTATTTTGTCAGTTTTGAGGAAAGTCCGGAAAATAGAAAAAAACCCGGGCTTCGCTTTTTCCTTCGGCTACGGACCCTAAAAAGGGTTCGCTCCCTTTTGCTATAGGGTGCGATATGGTTGTTAAATGGGTACATCCCCAAAGACCAAATCTACCCCTCAAAACGAAAATGTATTATGAATATAAAACAGCAGCCAAAGCCAGCAGTCTAGTTGTTGGTCTTTCAGTCTTGGTATCCGGGTGCAAATCCTGCTGGTCACGCAAGGTCAGGCCTGAATACAAGGGGGAGATTGGGTGTAGTCTCCCCAAAATCTTTGGTTTTCAAAAAATCTAAAATAGTTTTACTGTACTGTACGCACGTCAACGTTTATAAAGTAAATAAAAAAAATATGGAATACGACCCGTATTTATGTATTACAAGCATTTTTGAAAGTTTTGTCTCAACCAAAACGAATCCTAGGCCTGCGCATGGTAATCACGGAACACTTTTACCAGGAGATGGTAATGCATTTGTTGAATGGGTGAAAGATGAAATGTGCGTGCTCGAAGTTCAAGTCACTCCTCACCCGTCACGTCAGTAAGCGAGTGTTGGTGGTTTAAGTGACAGTCCACACTTGGGAACACCTCAGATAGTCGTTCATAAACTCAACTCACACCGGTTTGGGTTTCCTACCCGGGTCGCAACACTAACCCGTTAAAATCAACTCGCGTCTCAACACTGACCGTTCAAAAATGTAGTGTCGCTACATCGGTGTTGACATTTTCAACATCAACTCCAAAGATATCCGAGCAGGGTTCGCAAGGTTTGTATAGTTTTTGCGTAAAATTTCGTACAGAGGGGGACTTCTCAACGACATAATATATTTGTATTAAATATAATGCAAAAATGACAATTAATGTTTGCAGTGTGTCGCTGCTACACGACGAAACCCGTTCAAAAACTCAGCGTTACATCCACAGTGTTCCTACCCAGCGTAGGGTTCTTTAATGAACGCACCTCTTTGGGGCGGATTCATAAACTAGGGGTCGCGACACGGGTTCTAATGCCACCCCGGTCGCACGTGTTGAAAATTGTATACGCTATCTTGCTGTCAGTGTTGGAGCCTGACGAATTTTTTAATTTATGAACGGCTATCAGAGAACCCTCGGGGACAACATTGCCGTGACGATAAATACAGCCGGATTTTTAGTTGCTGAAAAGCCGAAAACGGGTAATAGTGGAAATCGTCGTCTTATAAACGATGTAGTTGAGTTTTAACACTAATGAATGTTTTTTTTAGTCTGTAGTTTTAACAGACGGAACCGTAAAAATATTTATTAGGCTCATTTTTTAGTGATACCGTATCGAATTTCGACAAGTCAAAGTAGAAATTCGACGATGTCGAGATACGACACGGAATATCCGCGTCGAAACTGAAGACGGACGCGAAGTGAAGCGCGACCGCCGAACCGTCAAAGATCTGATTACAATCGCTTTGGTTCGGAATATCCATCACCTGTTTGATTATGTTCACTGGTTTATTTAAGGTCATTCCCATGTTGCTGTGACACAGCTTGGGAGGCTGAAATTGGAGCCTTAGTCTCTATACAGTCGGGGTGCACCTTTTATCAGAAGTGGGATGATAGATAGATATAGTACGTAAATGCAATTAATAACCACCCTGTTTATATGAAACAGCTATTTTATGTTCCTTTTTAAAACAAAGACGCAAAGGGGATATTAAAATCGAGTCTAGTAAATAATTGTCAAATCTGGAAAAGGTTCACTTATTACGTACGCATTTTTTATACATAAAGGCAAAAAGTGGGGCAGTGCAATTTTCTCTGATAGACCGCCCGCAGTTCTTATTACGCTCTTATAAGTGTCAAAATTTAAAATAAATAGGTAGGTTGAACGGCAGGCAACTGTACACAAAGAAAGTTTAAACTCAACATTTCTCTAAATGCGTCGCTGTCTCATTTGTAGTTAAATAGATGAGACAGCAAAGTGCAGGCCGTAGCCAGGATTCGATTTCAGGGGGGGGGAAACTTTACATGAAATACGTGTCCATTTTTTTATTGCAGTTCATAATGAACACTTACATGAACAGGTGGTTGACGTAACCTATCACCAAAATAATTTTCATGGTATTAAGTAAAATTGATTTAGATTTTTTGAAAACCAAATATTTTGGGGTTAGAGAACACGACACCCAAATCGCCTCCCCCCCCCACTATATACAGTGGACAGAGTATAAGTGGACCGGCTCACTTTCCCCGAAGCTACGGTTTCACGCAGATTAGGTTAAAACAATATGGATTATAGCTCCCTAACTTTGAGTGTTTTCGTTAGCCGTGTGCTTATTTTAGAAGGTTGTCGGTCGGCGGAAGTTTCTATTTATGTTCGAAATTTGGATGCCGCAACAGGAGTTTAGGATAGGCGCCAGGAGATTTTGGGCTTGCGTTTTTTGTTTATGTAATTGAAGTATGTATGTATTTTGAACGGATAATGGATGTATCATCAACATCATAATAGGTACCCATAATTAACTGACGTTATTCCTTCATAAACAGATATTTATTGTTTTCTCCGAACTGTACCTAACTGTTGAGCAATTATGTCATTGAATCCAGTACCAATTAATCATCATTGACGCCCCTTTTCACATCAGTAGGAACAATAGGTAATCTAGACACTTTAGATCCTTCTTTGTCCGAGGACAAACTATACTCTTAGGTGTTCTGTATAAAAATAACTAAAAGGTTTGTCTGGTAAACCGAGTCGAGTTTCGACGATGCACAAATTTAATATCTGCATGAAAATATACTTCGAACCCTGAGCTAAGCTAAAGCTATAGCCTAAGCCTAATCAGCGCCGTATTTACCCTAGGGCAAAAAGGGCCACGGGCGACAGGCTACGAGGGGCGGCACAAGCAATTAAGAATTAGCTATTCTTAATACCTATAGAATCTGAATTGACAAAATCCGTTAATTAGGACAGTGTTATTGAAGAACTTTGTAACCAATGTGGTCATCAGAAAAAATGTAAATATTAAATAAATGGTGTTTGTATGGCCTTTTTAGTTTCTTGATACATTGTCACCATCCCACATCAACACACTGTTGGATTTAATTTAATTTTATAATTGAAATATTTTTGCTTTTTTCTCGTTATTTTATGGGGCGGCAAACGTTACAGGCCCTGGGCGCTATACCTAAATGCCTTACTTATAATAATAATATTTTATATTTTATTTCAAGCAATTACACTCGTATTTTACTATTACAATTTAATTCTATTCTAATCCCACTTATTAATACTTTTAAATCAAGCATACAGCAATTTGAAATTACATAATAAAATAAAATTATATGTCCAATGATAAAAAAAATATTACATGGCCGTATAAATTAAACTGCGTAATTTCGAAATATTAAAGTTTTATCATTGAATAAATTAATTAAACTAAGGTAAAAGTTGGCTACAGGATAAGAGATAAGGGCCCGTCCGACCTGCTGCCGACGACGGTGAGGGGGCTGTTATATTAGCCCAAAGGGGGTTTGAGTTATACCTACCGCGAACAGTCAGTCATTATAGGTTTTATATTTCCTTAACATCTCGCATGTCTGCATAAAAAAAAAAACAATTGAATAAATTGTGTTGTGTCTATCGTCCATGCGAATAGATGCTATAGGTAAATAAGGACACAAACCAACCCAACCCTCATGTTCCAGCACTCGGACATGTCAGAGGAGATGCGCACGGAGGCGATGGAGTTGTCAGTGACGGCGTGTGAGAAATTCTCGCAGAACAACGAGGCAGCCGCGCGTATGGTGAAGGAGTCCATGGACAAGAAGTTCGGCCCCGCCTTCCACGTCGTCATCGGCGAGAGCTACGGGTTCGAGGTCACCTACGAGTGCACCACCATCTGCTACATGTACTTCGGCGGGAACCAGGCGATCTGCATCTGGAAGTGCTCGTGAGGGGTCGCGTGTGGACTGGGGCGCGGACGGCGGGGAGGGGCGCGAAAGTACTGCCTATGGGCTTTAGACTTATTCTAACTGCAGATTCAAATGTACTGTACCTCTATATCAAGGTCTGCTGCATAGACTGACTTTTTTGTAAGTTATCAATACGAACGTGGTGTGATCCGTCCAGTCAGCGGTATTGTTTATGGTGTAACATATGAGAGAGGTCGTCGGTAACGACGTATGGTGTCATTGCAAGTAATTGCGGGCACTTTGGTCGTAGAAAAACAAACAGTGAACAGTCCGAGCCAAAGTATAAAGAATAATGTTAATGACTGAACATATTTTCATGTTCCTAATGTCGAGAACAATGCCATAGCGTCTTTTCTTATGTTAAATTGTCGTTTACCGCAAGTCCAAAGCATTTATGAAAATAAGGTGAAGTCTTCAGAGTTTATTATGGAAATCATCAACATTTATAATATAAAATCCATATAAAAGATGTGGTCAATTTCGGGAAACCGGCAAATACGAGATTTTCTGGGCGCCAATTCCCCATCTACTATGAATTCTTCTCGACTAACTTTTGTCTGTCAAAGTCAAATTCTATGCATTTTTAACACAAGATGAAAGAATCTCGTCTCGGGTGATTATATCTCTTTTAAAACAAGGCAGTCTTGGTTTCTCCAAACACTTCACTCAAGAGGTGAACAATATGCTATAGCTTCCATGTGCACCGGACAAACACATTGTTTGATCGATGACACCTGCATGGAACCGGGTCAACATGGCGGCAGCAAACTGATTTCTGTAAATAAACTTGTGAATTTCTCCTCTGGGCTTACACCCAGTCAACGTATTTGTGTAAACTACGACTTTTTGTTTAACTTATATTTTTAGATTACCATTTGTACCTGTACGCCGAATTTAATTAAGAGATTATTTACGAAACTATATTTAAGGGGTTTATTTTTGTTAAAGGAAAGATAAGAGTGAATTTCGTTATAAGCTCGGCTTTGTTGAACGAGTTAGTTCTCAGGTGAATAATACCACAGATAATGTAATAAATACTTACCTGGGAAACGAATACAATATTACTTAACACTAATTACAGATGAAGGCCACAGCCATTAAAAAAATGTAATCTTGACCAAATAAATCAACTTGTAACTAAGGCCAACCTATCAAGTTTGTTATTTATATTTTATAAAAAAAGACCTAGTTACAAATACTATGAACACAATGGCATACTTTACCGTAAAAATGTTTTTTGCATGAATCGCCAAAAATGAGCCGGATGGGAAAATCCTCGAGGTCTCAAAGTAATGTGGGAGACGCGGACCTTCAAGAATATATTTAGTTTACTGTTCATTGAGTACAATAATTACAGCCCAGTGTCTTACGCGCCGTGACTGTTTCGATGCTATTTTCGTCAATTAGACACAGTTTTTATTGTAATCATGGATATTTTGAACCATTGCATTGTCGTGTATTGTTTGATCGTAATTATTTTTAATGTACAAATAAAGGAGCTTACACGAATGTGCTACTAAATATTTAGTATAAATACCTAAATTATACTTACATTTCGGTTCATCTCAGTTGGCGGGTGTTTTGCCAAATACAGAATAAAGTTTACGGCGAAATTAATTTAAAAAGTAGCCAGATCAGTTAATTTAGTCAAGAGAGGCTAAATATAAGCTTATATATAATTTATATATTTAAGCTTTAGTCCTAAAAAATTGCTTTTTTATAAAAATGTATGGAACTTAAATTTATGAAATTTTAGAGGCTAATTTGACCCAAAAAGTTGCTATATATTGCAAAAAAAATGGCAACTTGGCAACACTGGTTAGCTGTAATCTCGCGGCACGCTTCAAACCACAACCGACTCAGATGAAGTTTATGTGAGTCAACCGAGAATGCCCGCGACGCCCCATCTTGTACGATATTCACACACCCGCCAAATTAGTCGATACGAATTGTACTTATGTATGATAAATTGATAAATATTTTTTATTTTGTTCGTGTCTGCAGTTTTATATCGGAAATTAAATTATAGGAAGTATATATTTTATTCTATGCTGTTTGTTTTATTTCAGTACCAACGAAAACATTCGTTATACAAGTTAATGGTACTCTAAAACTAAATTAACATTACTCGTCGTCGATAGAATGGCAGAACCATAGACTTATGGGCAGAATCAACGACGACGGGCAGCACGGTATCGTTAAATAAAAAGTAATGCAACTGACCCAAAGCATAACCACGTATTTTGTGCCCAAAGTATACAATTCATTGCAGGGCGGGGTCCAGGGGCGGTGAGGGTGCTCCAAGAAGTTTATAACCAGACGATGGTGCTTACCTTTGTAGAAAGCCACTATTACTGTTGAAACTTTTTACTCTTCAGGAGAATCTGTCTCTATGATGTACTGTTGAAAGGTCAAATTTTTTGATTTTGCTTTGCAAACCACGTATTCAGACTTTTGGTTCGGGAGGGGATATTTATTTTAAAAAACAATGTGAAAGAAATATCCGTAATTGATTACTGTACCACATTATTGTGTATTTACTTGGGTTCTGTACTTATAAAAGATTTTCTGTTCCCACTGGTAGCCATCAGGATCTGGCGCCAATGCTGCATACTGGTTTCTTGTCTATATTCTTCCACTCACGACAAACTACACCACCTTCATAATGTTTTTGTCAATCTCGGGGGGGGGGGGGGGGGGGATACATCACAACTATCCCCCCCTTGGATACGTGCTTGTGGCCTTGTTGTAGGAAGTAAGCGCTCCAGTATTAGTTATATTATAAAGCTTCTTAGGGTGCTCCGACACACACAGCTGTGTATCAATCCCCATTGAAAGCTAAAGATATTGACGTCGGATCTAGCGCAAATTGCTAATGCGCTCGGATGTCATTTGTTTTCGGCCGCTTAGTACCGTTAGCATAGCTGTCGCTTATATTTTGTTTTTAGTACCTACCTAATGGTTTTGTCTCTTATTGTATATGATCCCAAGTTAGTGTCATCTGTCTTTCAGTAAATATTTTTTCAATGCATGTGCTCGTAAAGTCCCACTTTTTATGCATCAAAACCGAACAAAAAGTCGATTATTTTGCCCTAGGGTTTTATTATTATTATTTTTTTAATTTATTTACAATGGTTGGCTAACCTGAAGACTTTCCTGTGTACCATAGATGTTATACTTTTTTTTCCACTGTTTAACGGCTCTGGATACAGTCCTTTTGAGCCAATTATAATTTCAAGTTCACAAGATTATATTTGTTTTCATTTCCTCACACTATGCATTGAAAAACGTAGTATGATACACGGGCGTAAAAGCAATAAATTACTCGGTTACGTTTAAAACACTCGCTACGCTCGTGTTTTAAATCGTCCTGGTAATTTATTCCTTTGCGCCCTTGTAGCATAAACTACTATTTTTACTTTTTTCAGACCGTTCTTAAACAAACGCCATTTCTAATTATTTAGACAAACAACGTGTTCGGTGAAATGACGAGTATGTTTATTTATTATTTTTCAATGCAAGTTCTCCTAAAGGCCCACTTTTTATGCATCAAAACCGAACAGAAAGTCGATTATTTTGCCCAAGGGCTTTATTATATATATTTTTTTTATTAATTTACAATGGTTGGCTAACCTGCAGCCTTTCCTGTGTACCATAAATGTTATACATTTTTCCCACTGTTTAACGGCTCTGGATACAGTCCTTTTGAGCCAATCATAATTTAAAGTTCACAAGATTGTATTTGTTTTATTTCCTCACACTATGCATTGAAAAACGAAGTATGATACACATAAATTTCTCGATTACGTTTAAAACATCCTCGTAATTTATTCCTTTTCGCCCTTGTAGCATAAAGTACTATTACATATTCATACCCTGGTTGCTTGTTCTTGTCATCAGTCAGGATCATTTATACCGATATTAAGATACAGATGAGACCTGTCTCTGTCTATCCTTCTTGGAAAGGGCGTGATATAATATAGCAGGGCAAGGAATGAAACTATTCTTAGTAATCTTCAGTATGTATATTCAGTTAATAAAATTTAATAAGTAAAACGCACGAAATCGCAAGTTTACGTATTATGCATCCTGTTCCCTTTACATAAATAATATGATAACAACTTAACCATTGGAATATTATAGTAATACTTATTTATTGTTATTTGTGTTTTAGTGACGAGTTGAACATTAACTCTCGGTCTATAATGTCAGTGTATAGTGAAGGGCACAGGAACTCACGCTATGCATTCTCAATGAGTCATAAAAATACTAAACTACGTCTTTTACACAAACATTGGCACATAAAGTGATCACAAATACTCTTCAATTTCCGTATGAAAGCTAATACAATTTCGATAATAACTATAATATTAAAATTCATATAATGTAACTATAATACGTATACAACATATATAATATACTGTCATATAAAAATCTACACAACTGATTTATAATGTGTTAAACTTATAAGCTATCTAACAAATGTATCAATATTGATCAACATTTTAGGCACAATTGTATCAATTCAAGGAGTACTGGGTGGAGCACTGGGATTGTTACAGGAAGAATATAAATATAAAGGAAGGTTTAAAGAAAGATGGAAGGTACAGTAAAGCGCGTACACACACTTTGTTATACATACGAGGAACTTGCGAGTACGCTACAGACCATCCACAGATCAGTACAGAAAGCGAGCGAAGTTCGGCACAGACTGCGTCGCTTTATCGAGCTTCAACAAGTGAAGGGATGGGGGTTACTGCACAGTTCATGCCCTCCATCGGTATTGACCCGGAGTCAAGACGTAACAAAACTGGAGTGCTAACCTCTATTGAAAGCCGCACGCTAAAATAAATGACCTTAATGTGTCTCTATCTCAATTACTCGTGTAAGTTTTTTCTCTTTGAAGGTATCGCTGTCTTTACTACTCTTGAAAGGTAAATAAATCAAAGTTCAAATATTTTGGTGAAGCCTTGTAATAGGGAGATGGCGCTACAGTATGGTAAAGCTTAGCTTGCCCAGCGTGCTAGCGCAGTGCGCTAATGTGACGCAACATTTAAAATCAATTCTGTCTAGAAATGTCACGCTACTTTAGCGTTAAGAGCGGTTTAGCAGCCGGATTGTGAAACAACAGCCTTTTTCTAATTAATCGAAAAAGAAAACACTTATATTCAAAATTACTAAATAGTTCCTCAACAAAACCGTATTACCTATGTTTTGTGTAAACTGTCGTCGCAAAGTTTCTATTGGTTTCTGTAAATTAGAATTTTAAAGATTTTAATTTTAGTTAACGGAAACTAATGGAAATTTTGCTATGGCAGCATACACAATACATAGGTACTAAGGTTTTGATGAGGAACTATTGAATAAATTTTGAATATAAGTTCTGTTTCGATTAATTAGAAAAAGACGAGTTTTTCATAATCCAGCTGCAAAACGGGTCTTAAGCGTCTATTAGGAATGTTTTGCGTTACAAAGTCCATATTTTTATTGGTAGTTGAAACTGAAACTTACGCTTACGTTTGTGGCACGTAATATTTTATGTAGAAGTGCGTCAAATACAAGAGTAAAAAAAGACGTCACAGTTCAATATATGCAAATATCTCAATAACCAATATCATGGTTACACTAGTGAAAAATATTTAAATTTTCAAACAATTTCTAACCCAGAGGGTATGGCACTTGGTTAGTTAATTAATACAATTTTAACGTAATACTTAAATTAATTGAATTCTAACTACAAATGGAAGTCATTATTAACTAACATGTATACTTTTGTTCGGTTATGTAATACCTAAGTTTTGATTACATACATCTCAACTTAACATATTATAAACATAATCTCTTTATCAATCAACCTAACAACTCACAACAGTAAATATCCTTATATTTTTAGGATCTTACACACAATAATGTTCACAACTATATTATTATCTCTTGGATCGTGCGGGGTGTGGGGTGTGGTGTGTGGGGTTTGGTGTGTAGGGTGTGATGTGTGGGGTGTGATGTGCGGGGTGTAGTGTGCGGAGCGGAGCGATCGCCCCTCGATCCGAAATGACTGATAGCAGAACCGTTTTTGTAACATGTACACGTATAATCCGTCATGGTTTTTAGTACGCTAACGATTGTGTTACTTCACTGATAACTGATGATATCACACCACTAACTGACTGGACTGACTTTTAGGCTGACTAAATTCAGTAAAATTCAAGCTAGAACTTAACAAAATTATTAAGGGCGCGAATAATAATTTAAGTGATTACGGAACGCAGCAGGGCCGGTTTTTTAAGTAATTGTCTAATTAAATACGATATTTTCCCAAATACCCAACTGCACAAATCTCTACTTTCCTAAACATCCTTGAGGTGTTTATTATGCTTGATACAATCTCTCTACTAGCATCGCGTTTTATATCACCAAGCTTCAAGCTAATAACATTTCTCAGTACCTATTTATTTTCACCTACTTTATAATACCATCGTGCTCAGCTCCCAAGTTCAGGGCAGAGTTAATCATAATTAATACGTACCTATCTACAGACACTTTTAGAACTTTCCTAAATTATCTCATTCAAGCTGATTTTGAAGACTAACTAAACTTAACTAACAGCACTAAAACTTAATTTCTTCACTGTGAAATACATTTTATTAACCTCGCATAAATTTTAGTTCTGTTAAATTAATTTAGTTATATCTTTAAAAGTTTAAAATCAACTACATTATACATTAAAACCTTTCAGTACCTATTTAAAAATGTTGTAGAATTTATTACAGCCTGAAATAAAATTATTTATTTATGACAAGTTATTTTACTTTGAGACTTGACAAAAGATTGCATAGTTTACTTCCGGAATGTGTTTCTATACAGGAAGTCATTAATTACATCATAAACTATCCTGTTTACGAACCATTATAAAAGTTGAATATACTTTAATAATACTTTCATATAAATCGGTGGCAAATGTTCAATAATTTCAGTTTTGTTCAGAAATAGCGTATTTTTGTAAATGACACCATTAAAATTCAAGTAAGACTAATATTTTTACGAATATTACGTCCTTTAGCAAATATCTTATGAACAAAAATGTGAGACAACTGCTTTCAACAAACGGTCCCACGTAATCTCAATACTGTACAGTCGCTACTGATCACACTACCGAGTCAAACATTAAAGTGATTCAACTAATGAATCGACCATTAAATAGTGCAGCATCAAACACGACGCGTATTTTCATTTTAGACTACCTATTATTACTGCACGTTTCTGTACGTAAAATGCGATCACAAATTCGCTATAAAAACTTGCACTCACCGGCGGCGTGGAAACACAGAGCGTTGTACAGTCAGGTAAAGAAGCGTTATCCCCTACTACACGGTGCTGTAGTAGTAGGTGTGGTACCGCTAGGAGTGATCGATGGTGAAGTGCGTGACGAGCAGCTTTGTGGCCTTGGCGAGGTTGTACGCGGCGGAGGAGAGCTCGTTCAGCGGCGAGGGGACGGTGCACGCCAGGGAGACCTCCTCGCACGCGGCACGCAGGTCCACCAGCACCAGGGTCAGGGACCTGTCTGCACACGTCTGTGGACGACAGAGATGTTAGGCAAGGGAGTCTTTGTACATGTTATCAAGTTTTGAATATTTTCAAGTTATTTTATCATGGTTCTATATTTCTATATTAGCGCCCGGGCCGATTCTCTCCTTGCGCTCCTGCAGTTTCGGCTCCTCCCTCCCACGCCGCCGCCCACAGCTCCTGTACCCCCCTGTGTAACTAGTACGCGTCACCTGCGGGAACAGCGCCAGCAACGCCCGGACTGACTGTCTGATGCTCTCCCCGCGCTCCTGCAGTCTCGGCTCCTTCCCTCGCGCCGCCGCCCATAGCTTCTGTACCCCCTTGTGTAACTAGTGTACGTCACCTGCGGGAACAGCGCCAGCAACGCCCGGACTGACTGTCTGATGCTCTCCCCGCGCTCCTGCAGTCTCGGCTCCTTCCCTCGCGCCGCCGCCCATAGCTTCTGTACCCCCTTGTGTAACTAGTGTACGTCACCTGCGGGAACAGCGCCAGCAACGCCCGGACTGACTGTCTGATGCTCTCCCCGCGCTCCTGCAGTCTCGGCTCCTCCCCTCGCGCCGCCGCCCATAGCTCCTGTACCCCCCTGTGTAACTAGTGTACGTCACCTGCGGGAACAGCGCCAGCAACGCCCGGACTGACTGTGTGATACTCTCCCCGCACTCCTGCAGTCTCAGCTCCTCCCCTCGCGCCGCCGCCCATAGCTCCTGTACCCCCCTGTGTAACTAGTGTACGTCACCTGCGGGAACAGCGCCAGCAACGCCCGGACTGACTGTCTGATGCTCTCCCCGCGCTCCTGCAGTCTCGGCTCCTCCCCTCGCGCCGCCGCCCACAGCTCCTGAATCCCCCGCGTGATCGCCTCCGCACGTCGGTGGACCATATCGGGGGTGGGGAGGGGCTGCGTGGAGAGGGCGTCACCTTCCAGCACGCTCTGCGTCAATGAGCGGTCGAGACCCGTCAGGGTTGTCAGCTGAAATACGGTTCATTGGATTAGTGTATTGTATGTTTTATACAATTATATCACACTAACTCCACTAACTACAAAATAACTGAAAAGTTGTCTCTATAAAAAAATCTAGTACTGTTTAGTATGTATGTACGCTTCTAAATTACAACACCATTAGTTTCTAAAAGCGATTCAGTAAATATCAAACGCGCTGTTAAATCTACTGTATCTAGCTAAAAATTAGTAAATTAATAAATTAGTACCTGATGTTTAGTAACCTGCCAGTTATTCTTTGGCCCCTCCCTAGCCTCAAACATACTGACCGGTCGTTGACC
Source organism: Ypsolopha sequella (assembly GCA_934047225.1). Lineage (NCBI taxonomy): Eukaryota > Metazoa > Arthropoda > Insecta > Lepidoptera > Ypsolophidae > Ypsolopha > Ypsolopha sequella. The sequence continues at coordinate 3,334,245 of OW203995.1, read as the reverse complement.
CTTTATCGACTGTTTCACGTCCGATTCCTCCGACGAGCGCGTCATTTGCTCCGTTTCTAGACTCTTCCCCCTCTCTTGGGGTTTCGACGCGTTTTCCAAACCGTTACTAATCGTCGACTCTTGGAGCGAGAGGGACGTTTGTGAGACAATACTGTGGTTATCGTCGAAGCTGCTCGTGGTCTTTAAAACGCTGTTTTCCTTCGTGAGCTGTTCGACGATCGTTTGTAGATTTTTGAGTTGACTCTTCAGTTCGCTGATAGTAGAATCTCGACAGTCTAGTTCCTTCTTGAGTGTCTCGATGGCGCCGGGTGGCTGGGACACGTTGTTGGTCTGCACCTGCAGTGTGCTGGGCGAGTGTGTGCGCCGGAACTCGAAGATGGGAGACTGCTCGAACGGTAGCGAGGGGTTGTATGTGGAAGACACCGTCTCGCCCGCCCGCGGGACTATGTTCGACATCTGAAAACAGACGTGACTATGTGAAATAGGAATAAATTTAAGGTCACTTTGATTTTTCTAATATTAGCCACCTGCAGAAATTTTATTCTAACAGACACTAAAAACTGTACAAAAGAAACATGTTTCAATTTATTTCCGTCTGAGTTTCTGTCGTCAGTGGACGCAGACTCTGCACCGATAATGATATCGAAAAGAAATTGAAACATCTCGCGTATCGCTGTAAAAATTGTATGCAACTTACATATTTAAATGTAATCTGCTGTTTTCTTGCATTTTTACCTGCTTTTACATATATTTAATTGATGTGCAATACAAACTAGAAAAGATCAATCAGAAACAAACCCAGAGACAAGAATATGAAAAAATTCCCCGGGCCAGGATTCGAACATGCGACCTCTTGTTATCAAGACAAGCGCGCTACCAATTGCGCCACCGATTGATCTTTTCTTGTTTGTAATGCACTCTAATTATATTTAATTGATCTTTGTTTTTTTAAACAGAATATATTTTGAAAATTTTCTACGTCTGTTCTGAATGTAAACTAGCAAGCGACAGTATTTTTGGACCGACCAGGTATACAGTAATGTACAGTTCAGTTAAACTTACATCAATATCAATAGGAGTGAGATGTGCGTAGTCTTCATCGGACGCCACCGAGTCGTAGAGAGGCTCGTCATCAGACAAATGTGAGATGTGCTTCAAATGACTCGCTGCGAGCAAAGGGTTGAGAGGACCCGTCAGGGCTGAAAATAAATTACATAGTTGAAAAGCTGCGGTAGGACTTACAATCTTGAGAACCGCGTTATCTTGACAATAATAATTAGTTTTGAATTTATATATACAAGGTGACTTTTTGATCATCGTCCAAATTCATACTGGTGGCTTGGTACTGGTGGATCAGTATCGTGGATCAATAACAATTTTGGTGAAATTCGTAAAATGAAATTTCGACTCCCCATAGTGATTCACTCGGGACTGGAACTGAATTTCTATTATATTATAGATTGACATTCGTATTCTTTTTAAATTGACGATTCACATAATTTAACATTATAAATTGAGTTATTTTATATATTTATTTGTAATTCAGATTTTAAGGTTTAATGTCAATTGTTTCTTTGTGATTTTGAGGTTTAAGGTCAATTGTTTCTTTGTTTGTGTTTATTTAGATAAATATGTGTACGCCAAATTTGGCAGATTTTTGAGGAATGACATATTTAAGCATATTGTAACACCTAATTTGTAAGGACCAAAAGTCAAACAAATAAACTTTTCTATTCTATTCTATAAAAAACATATAAAAACTTTTACTACATTTACTGCCACTGGTTTCGGGAAATTTTAATAAAACCATAAAAATATGTATGTCCCCTACCCTTATCTCCGAAACAGGTTGATCGAAAAATTCGAAAAAAATCATTGTGTTTAAGTAAAAATTACAGGAAAAATATAGCGGTTGAGAAAATAACGAAAAAAAATTTACTGAATTATATACATCATCCACGATACGGAACCCTAGGTACGCGAGTCTGACTCGCACTTGGCCGGTTTTTTATTTTTAAAACACTCTTAGAATATATACCCAATCCTTTCGTGCCGGGTCCACGTCTATACGGTGCTCACCTCTCGGATGCAGCGTGGCGATGTGTTGCCGGCGGGTCGCGTCGAGCAGCACGTCGCGCAGCAGAGTGGCCATCTCGGCGGTGGAGAGGCGCGCCAGCTTCTGCCGGCCCTGGTTGCGTGGCGCAGACAGTGCCGGGTTCACCGGCAGAAACACCACGCCGCAACGCTCCAGGCCCGACGCGCTCGTTTGCCAGACTACAACATTATAGCAACGTTCCAACTTCAAATTATTAGTTGTGTAGCAGGCGTATGTTGTAGATATTAAACATATTAATTATATAGGAGTCATCGATATATGTATATGTACTGAGTACAAGAATAGAAAAGAGTGGCTGGGCGATCGATATTGCACTTTGCTTGTCGTGAAGAACGCCGGCACCGATCATTTTCGATTTAAGCGCAATGTCCAGTGATTCAGACGTGAAAGAATTAGCTGCTTTTTAAGAAACACATAATATGACGTGAAAGAATTAGCTGCTTTTTAAGAAACACATAATATGACGTGAAAGAATTAGCTGCTTTTTAAGAAACACATAATATATGAATTTGAATATTTTGCTTACTCTACAACTAATTGACAAAGTAGATTTTCTATAGGCATTTTAGGAATTTACAGCTAAATTCACGACTATGAAATGTCCAATTATTTTTTTATTTTTTATTCAGGAAACACACAGTCACAAACATAACGGATAACAATATACAAGACACACAAACAGACCTACAGTTCCTTAAAAAATAGTTTACAAAAATAATGTGGGAAACAACGGGGGTGGTTTTGATAACATTAAATAAACACTGATAACATAAAGATACATTATTAAAGATTAAACAATATTTCGCCAGTCCTTTTTTTCAACAACTTTTGAAGCAACTATGACATCATTAAAAGTATGTTTGTGCATATTTGTATAAATTTGCTTAGTTGCAAATTCGCAGAATTTACTGCTGCATGTTAAAAATATTTTCTGCTACCATATAAATATACTTACTTGCTTCAGTCTCCCTGCGATCGATTTCGTCATAGATATCCATCACGAGTTCTTCAAACAGATGGTTCGGAAGCTGAAAAAATACGAAACAAATGAAAGTGTTGCATTATAAAACAAAACTAGTTGGGAAATAGTTAAATAATAAGTAGTGAAACAGTCCAAGTGTTTTATTCATCCATATAAATAATAAGTAGTGAAACAGTCCAAGTGTTTTATTCATCCATATAAATAATAAGTAGTGAAACAGTCCAAGTGTTTTATTCATCCATATAAATAATAAGTAGTGAAACAGTCCAAGTGTTTTATTCATCCATATAAATAATAAGTAGTGAAACAGTCCAAGTGTTTTATTCATCCATATAAATAATAAGTAGTGAAACAGTCCAAGTGTTTTATTCATCCATATAAATAATAAGTAGTGAAACAGTCCAAGTGTTTTATTCATCCATATAAATAATAAGTAGTGAAACAGTCCAAGTGTTTTATTCATCCATATAAATAATAAGTAGTGAAACAGTCCAAGTGTTTTATTCATCCATATAAAACAGTTATTCGCTCAAGCAAGGGCAATGTCACCGAGTCTTGGTTGAAATTATTTTATTTATTTATTTTATTTTATTTATTTAAAACATTTATTTCGAGCAACATGACTCATAGTTGTTAGTAAACATAAAAGTACTGAGTTAGTAATACATACAATTTTGTTAGTAAAATTAATAGGTACTACTGTGTTAGTAACAATTTATAATAAATTAATGTTTATTTGTTGCGTGTGACGTGAAGGCCACCGCAATGCAATAAAAAAGGGCAATCTACCCTGCCAGCTATCATTGCCAGGACGATGTTGGGGCTGGTGCGCACGCGCATAAATAGTAGGAGATATCATACCGTCTCTGACTCTGTGGTCTATGATTTTAAGTGTTCGAGTACTTGACTACTAATTCGGAGGTCATGGGTTCAAATCCCGCAGATCACGATTGTTCTGTCTGCACGGTAAACTGTGGGTCCAAAATTGTGCCCTAAGTACGCCGATGGGGCTCACAACCCAACACGCTGTGATGTAACACTCGTCGGTGACCCGAGGGGTTACGGTTTGGACTGTGACTTGCATTTGACATATCTGACACCCCATCCATCCCATTGTGACGATGTTTAAATGTGTCATACCAGCTGCAGCTTCCCCCTGGCCGCTTTGGCGACGTCGGTCATCTCGTGCGTGTCGTGCGCGCGCGGCACGATGTAGTGCGTGCCGGCCGCGTGCTCAGGTCTCTCGCCCGTGAGGAAGTGGATCAGCTTGTCTGTGGCCTCGTACACCAGCTCCACCAGCCGGTCCGCCAACTCCGAGTGACCGCCGAGCCTGAGAGGATTGTTACAAACCTGTCTTAATGCATAAATATATAAAATAAAAATACATTTATTTCACAGATCAGTATTTCTTAAACGCATAGACAGACGTACAAACAAAAGGCAGACGGTGCATCGCTAAATAACAACTAAAACACCCATAGTAAGTCTACTTGCATATACACACAAGCCAGGGACTGGCGTTAACCGTCCTGTATGCACATGCTCACATCATAAGTAAGTCCATAGTAAATCGACTCGTACACTCCTAAACCATTGCTGTGCTTCAATATGTGCTTAGAGGCGACTCCGTCCACCTTTTTTTGTACGTTCATATTAGATGTTAAAAGTTTTACGGCATTGTTAAAAAGAATGGTGACTCAGAATATTTTTCATACAGAAGGCATAGCAATAGCTCACTTCGTTGTCCCTCTGTCTTTCCTGTCCGTGTGCCAAGGCCCTTCTCAGAAACCACTTAAGGTATCAAGTAGAGATTAATAAATAAATACACTAATACTCCGGTTGACTCGACTTCACTTTACGCGCAATTTTTGGGCTAATATGCGGAAACTATGTAATACGATGCGTGGTACAATATGTATGTATAAATGGTTAAATTGTACAACTAGTACTTAGCATAATATATGTATTATTTTTTTATTTTTCATACGCGGCTTTCTGTGTAACGAGTCTCTCGCGTAAAATACAGGTTTATAGCTTCATACTGCCTTGAATTGAAATATTTAAGTTTCTAGTTTAAAGCAACAAAAATATATTTTCATAATTTAATAATTAGTATTTTCGTACTATCCCACTCTGTGACTGATCAACAAACCTCTAAGGTACTTCCTGGAGCCAGTTACAATCCTACAATATTGTTGCATGAAAGGCATTGTTTTGGCACAAGTGTGTGATAAATCCTACAATCACTTACCTAGCACACTCAGAGGGCGTGTTCCCCGCGTGGTCCCGCACGGTGGGGTCGGCACCCCACGCCACCAGCAGCTCAGCCTGCGCCGGTTGTCCCGCGCGGCATGCCACGTGCAGACACTGGGTGCCTTTTTCCTGTGCAAATGTGTCATAATATTGGATGCTTACCTATGAAATTGCCGAAATTTTCTTACAGATTCATAATTCCTGTTATTGAATAGCTATTTCCATTATTTGTTTTTTGTTTGAAAGTTGATTTCAAGGTTTTACATTTACATATTAAATTTTGTTTTTATTGTCACTAAAATTAAACTAACAAAAACAGTTCATCCTAAATGCCATCCATTTCCATGATAAGATTCGTAATACCTTTTCACATTTGACACTTTTCAAAAATTAATGTTGTCAGCTTAATATTCATTCATACACAATTTCTTATATTGAATGTTAGTACTGAAAATTGAGTTTTCTTCAAATTCTCCATACAAAACATACATTTCATTGGTTTGCACCTACTATTATAATAAATGGGATTACTGTTTTAAACTGGAATGTTGGTATTTAATGAAAAAACAAAGCTAGATTTAGATGTTGAATTATTTTATAATAAAAGGTAGGCACATACTCAACAACCTGTAAAGACGACATTAAATAACATGTTGTCATATTTCACATAGTTTGTACATGTTAATCTAATATGAAAATTCAAGTTTAGAAAAAAAAAAATTTACAGTAAAGCTTCGTATGAGTCTTTTCCCTTAAAACAAGATATTGGCAGAACTAATGTGCAGAGACACATTTAAACAGCCAGATAAAACGGCTTTGAATAGAGTTGAATTAATCTAATTGATGAGGTTGTTGTACCTGATTGTAGTAATTAGGGTCGGCCCCCTGTGCCAGCAGTCTCATAGCGGTGTCCAAGGAGGAGCTCCGCACAGCGCTGTGCAGCTGACGCCCAAGCTCACTCGGGGGCTCATCACGTCTAGCTCGCAACACATATGCAAGACGGAGATGCTTTGCAAGGATGAACTCTGATTTTATTGGGCTGTAAGAAACATAAGAAACTCTTTTCTATGAAAAAAAGAAATTTTACAATATAAATGATATGTATTATAAGAAAAAAATATGGATTAATTATAATTCTGAAATACAATTTTGAATGGACAACCATCTATTAAAAGGATGTAAGTGTCATTAGGTAAGAAATATTAACTAAAGTTTACTAACTGTAATGGATCCTTAGGCTGGGGTTTCTTTCGTAAATGCTTTGGTGCTGATGTATCAAGCAAGGAATGTTCCCAAATACAGTTTACATTCTGCGCATTCAATGCCTGCACCATCTGGAGCAAATAAAAAATAATTAGATAAAATGAGCACCACTTTCGGTGGTGGTGGCTTTAGGAATTTTGAGAACTTACTGCCAAGAGCGACGGCGGCCACGATCCTTGCCGTAAGGACTTAACATGGGAGATATGCCGTCCCATACTGCGGTGTACACTGCAGCATTCAGCACAGAGCAACAGCCCGCGGTTGACAGAAGCCCAAGAAGGATCTATGGTCATAAAACAACATGATATATATCAGACAATTAACTTATGACCCCGGGAAGGGCCAAAACTAGAACAGTGTTCTGACCTGATGCCCCGCAATCAGCGCAGACCTCTACAGACGAGCGGTGTTTTGATCGAGATATCATCATTTTGACCACAGGAATGGAAGACACTCAAATAAGCAAAACTACTTACAAGTTTGAGCACTTAACTAATTAATTTCATTTTCAAGAACCCGAGTTTAATACAAAAATAGCATGTTTTTTTTCCTGTTTCTGACATTAAAAAAAATTATGTCAAAAAGAAATGCTAACAACCTGCAGAAAATAACAGTAGTGCTGTACCTTATAAACCGCAAATACCGATTCGATTGTGATCTGCGATTTGACCGAATCGTTGGTGTTTTTACCCACGGTGTAACTGTACTTTGGGTGTAACAACTACAATTCGGTCACGTCAAAAATGTCAAAAAAGTGGGGTAAAATTGGCTGTCACTCACTTACAACTTATGACAACCTTTGCCTGCCTGACAAGGGCGAATAAACAAAAAAAAACACCCATAGTAAGTTTTGATCAGCAATAGTGATAGAATATTGTGAATTAAAATCGCCGTAACCTGTGTAGTGTGTTGTTTAATGGAACAAAAGTGCGGGCTGTGCCTTTTCGTGTATTTTTTCTAACCCTGTTGTATTTGCGTTATAAGGCTATCATTATAGCGGACACGACAGGACAGTGACTTAGACAGGACAGACCTTTCAGATGATCCTCAACAGAAGAGGATAGTGCATATAAACAGATAATAACTATAACGTCAGACATGGCTGTATGGGCTAAGATCCCTTTGCCTTTCCACTTAGTGGGAAAATGAAATGAAAAACAAAAAAAAAAAAACACCAAAGAAAAGGCTATCATGGTCTCTTAGATACCTTTGCCTGTCCAAAAATGGGACAAATTGAGGAAAAAAAAAAAAACAAAAAAAAAGTCTAGATACGACAAAATACTGGATACGACAATGAGGCTTTAAGCCTACCTACTGGATGAGACCTCAACATAGGACTTGAATTATTAATAAAATATCGTATCAGACAAGGCTTTTGCCTAATATAATAAACATATTGAAGAGAATAAAACACCAAAGAAAAGGCTATCATGGTCTCTTAGATACCTTTGCCTGTCCAAAAATGGGACAAATTGAGAAAAAAAAAAAGTCTATGGGCGACACATATATAATTTACTCTATGGTATGGACGACACGTCATTGAATATAGGATTTTCAAAGGGTTATTTTTTAGAAAAATGAAGTTTTCTATAGTTTTGGGAATTATTGGGTGCTTTTCCCTAGCCATAGCTGAACAAGAGACCTTAGTGCTTGTAGATAACCTAAATATAAGAGAAACCCATTCACAATTCTTCAAATCTTTGCAAGGTAATGTTTCCGGCTTACCGGCAAGTACCTACATATTTGCGTATTGGTTTTAGATAATATTTAGCAAAGTATTCACTATTTATCACTTCCGCTTTAACTTTCAGGTTACCACTAAGATCCAATCTCTTATCACTTATTTAAAATTTACAGACCGCGGCTTCAGTCTTACATTCAAGCTAGCCGACGACTCCAGTCTCGTGCTATCTAAATATGGCGAGTATCTGTATAAGAACCTGATCATCTTCGCCCCATCCGTGGTAGAGTTCGGCGGGCAGGTAGATGCCGACGCTGTCACCAAGTTCATAGATGATGGAGGTAACCTGCTCATGGCAGGCAACTCTGCCGCTGGAGATGTCTACAGAGAGATCGCTTCTGAGTGTGGATTTGAGGTAAACACTTTTATGTTGTTAGGTTTTATTTGGCTGAGTCACCATGAGTGAAACACACAAAACTATTTGTCATTTTAACTGTCCTACATATCTTCACACAACACACATCTCCATCATCTAGTGTCAGGAGTGTTTCAGAATGTGGACTGTAACTAGTACAGTCAACACTACACCCACATACACCCTTTACATTAGCTATTTTTATGTGCCGATATGATGAGGGTCGAGCTTTACTGCTCTACTTGAGACACAAATTAATATGTTGAAGAGACGCTGGACAGCTTCCTACATCATACTATTAGATAAACTAATTTAAACATGACACTTTATGGACGGTGTCATCGATTCCTTGTAGAATTGTGCCAGAATGGCTAGCATTATCGAGATTTCTCTACAAACTACTACAAGTGTTGTTTATTGTGTCACAAAGTGAACATTCAAACAAGATCTACTGTCAATCCAATGGGCCTAAACGTCTGTTTCCCCTTTCGCCTTCCTCTCTACTACCATGTGTCACAACACAACTTGTATTAAGGCAATCTCTGTCCTTCAACATGTTAATTTGTTCTTTTTAGGGCATGCAGGTTTACCTGATAGAGTTTTACATCACTGTTAATAATAAAAAGCCTTTTATATTAAATTATGAATTTTGTTTTACAGTGTAGGTATTTTCCTTAAAAATTTACTCAGTGTGCCTAATGCCATAAGCCTCCTCGAATGATTTCCATTGTTGTCTGTTCTCGTATAATCAACTATTAGTTACTCGATTATTGCAGAAAAATATATCGTTATTGAGGTGAGCCATTTTGCAATAATCATGTTTTATCATCAAGTTTCATTCATTGGTTTCTTGTAATCCAGTCTTTTGGTGTTAAGTATTGCTTGCTTGAAAGAAAATCCAATCAGATCTATTGATTTTAGTATTTGTTGGTTAAATACAGCATATATTATGGTACATAATATACGAAAATTTCAAATTCCTAAATATAGACCTCGAAACAAAAATAGTCTAAAAATGGCGACTTTGATATAATATTTATTTTTTAAGATAAAAAAAAAACAAAAAATATATTTATACTCTACTTTATGAGTTCTAGACAATGATACCTCACATACAAAATTATGAAAAAAAAATTTTTTTTGTCTCCATTTTCATGTATGAGACCCCCCTAAGAAATTATTTATTCAGATTTTAATTCAAAATTTGGTTTTGGGTCAACACTTTACACAACATCAAAATTTTACTTCTCTATCCCAATCCATCTAAGAAACCTGTGACATACGGACAGACAGACGGACAGTGGAGTGACATTAATAGGGCTCCGTCCTTCAGATACAGAACCCTAAAAAATGGTCGTTTCTAAGTTTATCACACATCCTTTGGTGCAACCCGTTGCAGAGTTCATTGCTGCAGTTGCATCATACATGTTAAATGCTACAATTGCCATATCTGATATCAGCGATGAAAAGAACCTTAAAACCCTACTTTTAATTAATGCAAACAAATAACAATTGATTACAGATGGATGAAGAATCAGCTGCAGTGATTGACCACTTCAATTATGATGCATCGGACGAGGGTGACCACACCAGAGTGGTGGTATCCCCTAAAAACTTGATCAAAGCCCCAACCATCATCGGATCTCAGAACACTCAGCCCATACTGTTTGAAGGCACTGGCCTCATCTTAGACAAGGACAACAGCTTGGTGATGCCAATCTTGACAGCTGATAGCACCGCATACAGCTACAATCCTAAGAGCCAGGTCTGTATTTTAAAGGAAAGCACATAATGCTAATTTAACCACTTTTTGGTACAGAACCCTGAGAAATTTAGAAATCCCATATCTATTTTACATATTTATTTGATGGTTCTTTTACTTAAACTGATGTAACTTTGTAGAGTTTGATGATAGAAAGATGTATGTATTCACTTATATTTTCCTGCTCTTCTATCAAACAATGTGTTTCTTTCCATTTTATTCAAAAAGCCAAATAACATTTTTAAATCATTATCGTTTTATCTATAGCCATGATGTAAATAGCAGTATTAAATGAAACATGGTATGAACAACTCGATCTATTCTAACGCAGGTGAAGGAGTACCCACACGCTGTGGGTCGCAAGACGGTGCTGATCGCGGCGCTGCAGGCCAGGAACAATGCGCGCATCGTCTTCAGTGGGTCCCTGTTCTTCTTCTCTGATGAAGCCTTCGACTCCGCCGTCGCCAAGGTTCATGTGAGTTGGGAAATTGTTTGACTATTTTGTGGGTAAAGCCTCAAGTTCATGAGGTTTTCAAAGTGTTAGTAAAAGTAATCTTGATATTCTATGTCGGTGCTGCCTTTTTCCACTTTCTTTTATTTATTACCTATCTATCGATTTTTCTGCTAAGATATGGTCTACTGGACATATAATACGTATGTAGTATTATCATTAAAATAGTCTTAATAATACAAAACTTTGATTTAATTAACAATTAGCAATCATTGACCACACACGCGTCCGTCACTGATAGGGAGGGGAGTCATCTGCACCCCGCGCCCCGCTGTTCCCCGCATCTAGGCACCAAAATGCCATTTATTTATAATATTTACGAACATTTATATATCTATGTATATAAAAGAATACCCTGACTGACTGACTGATCTATCAACGCCCAGACCAATCGGATGGACCTAAGAACATGAAATTTGGACTGTAGGTTTTTTGTATGAAGTAGACATCCGATCTCATCTTTAGGTCATCAATATATTCGATCATATTCTACTACAATAACAATTATGTCTTTTGCTTCTACATTCTACAACTTATTCTTAAGTGTGTCTCCAATTGGATCTCCATTGTAATTGCAGGGTGACAAGAGTAAAGCGAGTCAGTCAGGCAACAAGGCTCTAGCGGAGACGTTGAGCTCGTGGGCGTTGGGGCTGCGCGGCAGGCTGCGCGTGCGCAACGTGCGTCACCACCGCGAGGGAGAGTCGCACTCCACCGACACCTACACCATCACCGACGATGTTGTAAGTACACGAATAACTACACACGAAAATGCCGTACCGACGGATTTCGCCAACTAATCAGTGTTTTTGCATAGACTTGACTATATGCATCTCACTCTCACTTACCGGGGATTCTCTATATCTTTCTGTATCACTGCATGGCTTAGCCAATCAGCGGCCCCTATTGCAGCGCGTATGTTTGAGTGCTGGTGAACGTCAAAAATACAATTTTCGTAGGCGAAACTTTTTTTATTTATTTTATTTAAAGACCATATAAAGCACACGTGCCCTACGTGCCCAATTTAAAACGTTTCGGTTCGAGATGACCACTTCCAATTGCTAAAATAAACAGAGTCCCCTTATTTTTTTATAGTATAGCACTTAAGGCGTGCTTCATATGGTAAGATTGGTAAGTATACCAAGTGAAATGTTTGGAGCTCAGCAGCTCTGCATACACGCTGCATAGAATACGGTAATTAGGCCGCAGAGCCCATGACAGCACATTGAAAGTTGGCGGAGTTTATTTCGAACAAACCAAGTGTCATTGCACATCTTTAGGAGTTGTTTCTCTATGTTGTGAGGACACGACTCACGCTGACACCTCACCCGAACTAGACCAGACAGAATCATATAATTACATGTTCAGGTGTTATCTTCATATCGCACAATTTGTGGACAAAATATGGTTCAAAGGGGTGCCAATATACAAAAACATTCCGCAACCTAATAGGTTAAGCGTTTGAAAATCTAAATTAATGAGCAAACTTATTGGCTGCAAAATATTGTTAAAAAACCCTAAAATATCTTGAGATACACATACATTTCTGTCTGTTGTTAATTTAAAAAAATAGTGCTAGTGATGCAAAGCACGTTCAAACACTGTTTCTGCAAACAGATCTACACGATCGAGATCGAAGAGCTGAAGAACGGCAAATGGCAGCCGTTCGAGGCGACGGACGTGCAGCTAGAGTTCGTCCGCATCGACCCCTTCGTCCGCACCACGCTCCAGAAGAGACCCAATGGCGTCTACGAAGCCAAGTTCAAGGTCCCCGACGTGTGGGGAGTCTATCAGTTCAAGGTCGACTATGACAGGATTGGATACACCAGGCTCTATCATTCTACACAGGTTACTGGCATTTTCTTTTGTAATAATTTTACCGATGTGTCTAGTTGTGTGATTTTATAATTTTGGCAAGATGATGTTTGATACATACCATATGAAAATATATATTGTTTTATCTCGTGTAATTGAATCGTCTTCATATAATCCTACTCATTTGATTGAATAATAATTTCTTATTTTTTTTTATTGTGAATGATACTCAAACAGGGAGTCAATGCGATAAAAGACGATCGTCTTTGAAACTACAGATTTATATTTTCATATGGCGTATTATATCAGTAATTAAATCTCTGATTGGTCGCAGTCAATTTAAACCAATTACAGAGCCTGAAAATTTTTATTACGTTATTTATCATTTTACTGATTAGCTCGATTAGTTTGTACCGAGGAAAGGATAAAGTAACTGTATGTTTGTACCTACCTACCTATCTTGCAATTCACGAGCACCTGCTGGCGTTCCGAGTGAACGTGCATTCACACAAGAAATCCCACGCAAGCTCGTCGACTGCATCAACTATAGTTGTAGCCAGCTAGAAGCAACTGTACTTTTTTCAAATCACTTATGTCGTTGGCCATTTGACCTTCTCAAGTTTACCGGAGAAAAGGGAAACGCCGATAACGTTCACCTCCAGTAAAGTTTGAATCAACCTGTTTTAATAACCGAGGGCCCACAGCAGGTGCACCTTGGCTCAGGACGTTGATGTTTTGTCTTGTATAGGAGAGAAGCTGTATTTGGGCTTCTAGCTGTAACCAAAACACTAACTTTAGATAACAATAGAGGCACGTGCTGGTAAGTCATGTCATGCATGAGTCATGAATGTTTGGTAATGATTAAAGTTTTTTCTCACAATTATCTTAGTAACTTCTAATAAAATTAGAAGTATAAACATTAACTGTCAATAAACTGTGAATAGCTAATGTTGATAGAAGTAACTAAGATAATTGTAAGAAAAAAAGTTACTTATATACCCAAAATATTTATGGGTTACACACAGGGTTATATATGAAATAGCAAAGGATTAAAATTTTTTAAAACGTTCTTTAATGGGTTCAGCACCCGTAGTATAATATTAAATCGCGCGCGACGCAACTTAGTTGAATCACAAGTGCGAGGAGCGTGACGCGATGTTTTTGCGATCCAACAGTATGTCACGCTCCTCGCACTTATAATTCAACAAAGTGGCGTCGCGCGTATTAAACACTATGTTACGGGCGTTGCCGGGCTGGTGTAATGAACACCAGCACTTATTAGAATGTATCAAGACCTTTTGCTCCATTTATATTTTTTGTGAAAACAGGTGTTCTGTTTAAATGACCCTATATTATTGGTGAACTATATCGGTATTGTATGTCGGTAGGTGTCGGTGCGTCCCCTGCAGCACACGCAGTACGAGCGGTTCATCCCGAGCGCGTACCCCTACTACGTGAGCTCCTTCTCCATGATGCTCGGGGTATTCCTCTTCTCCTTCGTCTTCCTCTACTACCAGGAGGACCAGCCCAAGACCAAGAGCGACTAGTTACTTACTGTGGCTTCTTGTGTATTGCTTGGTTTACTAAGTGTTTGCATGTTTTGTTTGTGTGAGGGCTACATGTGTGAGAATGAAATAAATATTTCTTAATTATCAAACTGTGGTGTTATTTTGTCTTCTACCGGTGGAAACTACCCACCATTAGTGAACCAAAGCGTTATAAACTGATCTATGAAGACAAAATCCAATAAAAGTCGCATCGTGGTCGCATCAAACTTAGGGCAACCCATGCTTAAAATGGTTATATTGATGTGACTTTTCAAATTATTCTAGTTTTCTTTATTTTATTTTTATGATGCCTAGTATATATCGCTGCCTAGAGGCTACGCCGTGAAAGAATGCCCATGAACTAGGCATTTTGTATTTAATGTTTTACTATAATGAATTAGATGAGATAAGAGGATCCCAGAAAGTAGCGTCTGTACAAAATACAATCAAAAGCCACCGACTGACATAGTATGGCCATGTACTACGTACAAACGAAGACCACGTTACGTAAAAAATGCTGAAAAATTCTACTCAATGATCTAAGAGGAAAAGGAAGACCTAACGCCAGGACCAGTTTCAGGCTTCTGGCGGCGCTTCCAGGCAGTTTTTGCGACGGGCTTTGCCCTGCCACGACACCCGTTGGCGCCTTCCACCGCATCGGATGTATAGCGCGCTCGCTCGCTCAAAGCGCTCGACACTAGGTTCGTCCTGTGCGCTCGATTACTGTTTCAACCACCTGCCTCCTCGCACACCGCCGTCCTGAGAGCGCAAGTCACTCGAAGCCGGACAAGACGCGCGAGCGGCGACCCATGGCCGCCTCTATACGACTTCATCCATTTGTTCTCTCCACCGGTGCCGTCGCAAGAATAACCGCTTGACGCGCCTCTCGAAGCCTGAAGCTGGGGCCGACCGGTAAGAAACGATGGATGGTTTGCGTCACACACAGCGGATATGCAGGGGTGTGGTGTCGACAACGCTGCGGCCAGTAGTCGTCGTAAGGAGGCTCTATTTCCATGCTTAGAACCCTCATATAAAGAACCTCAGAGAACCCTCAGATAAAGAACCAACTCCCCGCATTACCCTAGAAAACCCCGGCAGTGGCAAAAAAAATCTCACTTGTCCGTGGTTGATGTCTAATGGGTAAATAAGTGGTCTGTGGCTACGGCACAGAAATGGCTAAGTAATACTTAGTCTATGCTTAAAAACATTCCCTTTCCTTTTGCACATTGTATGTATCTTCATAAACAACAATAATATATTCGAAAATAACTAATTTTGAACGCATCTTTATGAAATTGACAACTGGTTTTTTTCTCGAACGCATCTATTCTAATGGCAATATGGCATGCTTGTCATACAGCTTTTTTATCAATTTTAAGTAAAATATTACATAAATTACAGCTTTCTAATGAGAAAATTTGCTAACTCAAACGTAGAAAATAACCTATGTGCCAAGTAATAACTTAAATGTAAACAAAAGTAATAATTTCATGAATAACAAACGTAAGTCGTGTAGGTAGTGAGTTGGTGTCCGTATTTTCTAAATATTGCTAATTATTCAAGATTCAGGTTCTTTTTTTCATTTATAACACGCGTAGACTGTTTACTGTGAAATTGGTGACCTAGAAATAGAAGAATTCCCAGTAGCAGGGATGTGTTTACATCTGTAACGACTCCCGTAAGTATGATGTCATTGTAGCGATTGCCATAAAAAATGAGTTTGGCTTTGTGCCCACCAGTTTCCTTGTGAGTGTTATAATTCCGATACCGTTTCGTGAAAACATCCACGCGGATAAATCGCTCAGAAGCTGTAGGTTAGAGCTAACTTGTTCCAGATAATTATGGTAATTAGCTGCTTATTCTAATCTGTAAGGAATGCGCACCGTCGTCGTCTGGTTTTGTTTTTAACAAGATATCCTAAAGTGAAAAACAGTGACTGTGTAGTGAGTTAGTGACTGAGTGAAGCAACAGTTGTTTTAGGTCAAAAGTATCAAATGAAAGACCCTCGTTGCACAGCCGATGTAAGGTACGAAATGTTGATGGTTTCAATGTAGCAAGAGACATTGCCTTTTAAATTATTTGGTTATTGATTACTTACACATTACCATTACTTGTACTTTTTCAAATGGAATTGTGTAAAACTCAAGTCTTATGAGAAACAATTTGTTAATGATGTGTTATACTGAACTTGTTGATTATAACATTACCGGTATTGAAAACTTACATTTGGAAACATTTAATCAGTAATGACCTTATTACTTGGAGGTAATTAGATAAAAAACCTAGTGAATGTTAACATATATAGGATTAAATACTAGACAACATGTTAATTGGTCATCATATTTCAGTGTGCCCCCTTATTGACACTTTGACCAAGGTTAAAACAAAGGTCTTTGGGATTTTCAAATTTTATACTAATGAGGTTAGCAGAGTAGATCTACCACAAATGGAAATAATTTCTATATAAGTATTTTTGATAATTACCTGCATTAGACATGCCAAAAGAAAAACAAGAACCATCCATATTTTAAATTGAATAATAATGGGTACATTCCGTAATTTATAACAATCATGCTACTTGAGGTCTATAAGCATTTGACAAGATACTTGATCAGCAAAATGGAACATTTATAGCTCATGGAATCATTTTTAACTACTTTGAAAGATTTAGTTCTTGAATTTTTATTTACATTATTCATGTAGCAGACTGCCATTTTTGTTAAAATATAAATTCCAATGGTATGTTTTGACTAATCTGAGATACCAGAAAACCAATGCAAATGACCGATATCTGATTATTTTCAGAGAGTGCAGGGCTACAGCCGAGATGGACCCATCCCGGCGGCAACGCACACAGACAAAGGCTTCTGCTGAAGAGCAAGCCTTAGATGCTATCGCTAAAGAGGTCAGTACTGTGTATATTACTATGAATGATTATATACTGTGTATATTACTATGAATGAATATTTACGGCTACTGATTAATCATCTTTAGAAAACAAAAATTGCTTTTGGTGATTATCAGTCAGCAAAGAATGGAACAATGTTCATTATTTATACAAATACAAACAGTATCACCTGGTTCAATCCATTCAATGCTCAGGTGAACCCTTTTATAAACTGCACCTGTGCTTTACAAGTAAAAACAAATAATTGACTCAAATGTGGCACTTTCTTAATAAAACTGACAATTTGTTATCATTGTATACTGTAAGTATATTGGTTAATCAACTTTGCTGTCTTATCAACTGATAAGAAAGGAATATATTTTGTACTACTCTGTATTTAACGCATGTATTACTGAAACAACAGTATAAGCAGCGGTTTCACAATTAATGCCATAGTTAAAAAACTTTTTTATGCAAATTAATATAAAAGTAAATAAACTAAATAAAATTATGTCACAAAGTACGTCCGCACGTACCCACCTGACGCGTGAACTATCAGCTATTTAGCAGGAGACATGCACCCACACACTGGTAGGCTATGCTCAACTAAGTACGTCACTGGTATGCCATCTTGCGCCGCGCCGCGCCGCCGACGCCGCACTGTCGGTACGCAGGCGCGGAATGCGGACAAAAAGATGCGAATGTTGCAGCAGAAATTACGATTGTCAGAAAAATGTTCAAGAAATTACGAGTTATTAAAACGATAAATATAAAAATTACTTAATTACTCGTGAGTCATGTGTTCTGAGTAATGAGAGTTTCGGTGCAATAAACAAACTCTTAAATGTACTCATATAACTATACATTTCTTTTAATACTGCCTGCATATAACCATACAGTAAAGCACTCCCTACGTGTCCAATTTCATAGAGCTAAAATAAATAGAGTTACCTTAATTTTCTGATAATTTAGCACGTAAGGAGTGCTTAATTAAATGGTAAGTAACAAAAAAAAAATTATAATGTATTTACCAAGTTAGCGTTCCAAAACACCTTGTGTTGTCCGATGAGATCTCAAATGAGATCGTTTTGGAACTATCAAACCAGAGCAATTTTTTCAACCGACAACCAATATTTTGCTTTGCGTAAATTGCCGGGAATATATTACTCCTGTCAAAAGCATGATTCTTGACGTGCTATGATTTTTATATGTTTACATGGAAATTCAAAATTACAAAATATGAACTGAAGAGTGTTAAACGTTTAAACACATCTCAATCACAGATGAGAACTATTTCTATTTATTCACCTAGAACGATATTCTTATGCCGCCCCATTTGAATTTGTTTCTTGTTATTTCCTAAGAATCTGAACCTTGATTATCGGTAAGTTTTCTCTATAATTATAAAACCTGTAGATAAAAACTCATCCATCATTTAAACATTTTCGTCTTCCCACTAAACTTTTATTTTGACGTATTACTCTATGTCCATTCCGAATCTCACCAAAGTTACTTCCATTAAGACTATTCCATTAAGACCGGCTCCAAAACCTATTGCTCATGGTTTGGTTTTGGAAAGTTTGTGAACTTGCATTAAAATTGATTGAATACTCTTATTTTATTGCTCACCAGTTCACCATTCTAATAACGTCTTTAGCGACTACAAAGCTGCGGTCTTGATCTTGAAAAGGTTTGTTTTTGTTGATAGAAGTAGACAAAACTACATCTGATTAACGAAAACATCTGTTTACAAATAAAATACCAATACAAATACCAACGTACTACAATATTATTAAATCTTTATTTGTTCTGCGGGTCTACCACGTAATTCTGATTTTCATCAACATCAACTTGAGATTGAAATTTGACGTGCGTGCCACGGCGCCCGCCTAACATGCCATCTCTTTTGCACGCGTTGAAGTTGATATAAATCAGAATTACGTGGTAGGGCCGCAGCTTTTGAAACAACTTTGACAATTGATTGCCCCCCTCCTAATCAAGACCTAGATCCACCCGTGCTGTTATGCGACTTGTTAGACTAAATAACAACAACACGTAACTCTCTTTATATTAGTCACAGCGAATTATTCATACATACATACACAACACGTTTCCAAGGAACAAACACGTTAGCCTGGATATAAAAATCTTCTAATAGTTAACTATTGAAAAAAGTTATGTCCAGTTAAAATGTAAGTGTTGTCAACTGTGCAGCTAAACACCTGTTAATAGGTATAGTTAATTAAGAGGGATCAAAATAGATTTCCGCATTCACGTCCCATGTCCGTTCCGTATACTTACAGGCAAGTCTTTAGTTCATATGGAAAAGTTATTTCCGTATTTTTCCCAGTTGACTGTACATATAAGTATATGTATAAGTCATATATACGCATATAGTGTATACGTATATGTACAGTCAACAAAAGAGATAAGTAACCAGATCCAACGCACTTTGAAACTGAGACCCACTGAATAGTGATATTTAATGAAACTATGAAAGAAATGAATTTCTATGTTTGAACATTTGGCGATTTATCCATCGCAAGGAGATATAAATTAACATTATATCATTGCAGTATAGAAACGTAGAAATAAAAGTAAATCTGGATGTGAGGAGCTCAGAGCTCCCGGTTCAGAGCTCCTCACATACATATTTACTTTTCTTTCTGCGTTTCTATACTGCAATGATATAATGTTGATATTTAATGAGGTGAGGAATACTCGGTCATATTTATTAGTCATTCATTACATACTACAAACAATTCCTTATTTGATCCATCACTCGTCGTCAGCAGCCCGGATCTACTTTTTTAAAAAGGGGGTGCAGGGAGTCAATTTGCCGCCCTTTAGGCAAAAATTTTCGTCACATGCGATGCGATGACACGACAAAAACGGTCTAGAATTTTGATCCAGCAAAGTACAGACAGCGAGACTAGCAAGTACCCCTCTCGCCCGCCCTCCCTAAATCCGGGGTCTGCTTTCCAATGGTTCTAAGGATTAAAGTATTTGTGCTTTGCCTGGTTACTTATCTATTTTGTTGGCAGTTGTATACTTCTATAGTTGTACATCGCTCACACAGAGGCAGGCAGATGTCGAAGTTTCCCTATAAGGAGGGTGTCTTTCCGTGACTTTGACGTCTCGTAATGAAACCAAGGTTTTGGATAAGTAGTATAATAAATTAAATGATGTATGTCTGTTCATCTGTCCAGCCGCAAAATAACTTGAAAAGTTTTCATTTATTGCACGTCATTTTAGACATGATTGTAGTTTATAAGATTTATTTGTTAGTTAGGATGTGTAAAAAGCCCTAGAAAATGCTTTACAGCGAAACCGGTCGGGCATAATAAAGTTGTACGTAATATGTGGATAAGTACAAGTGTTTTTTTAAAACAAACTTGAAAAGTGCTAGTCCGACTAGATGGAGTTCAGTTCATAGAAAAAATTATGAACTTTTTTAGTTAACCTTTTCTATACCCCGTTTATGCAAAACTAGTTTTCCCCCATTTTCGGCGTGGTAGTTATTTCATCGACACCCCTTATAGCCAATATGTTGACCAGGGTCACTACGATGATAATAAAGAAAGCCGCATCCAAATCCATTGAGTGGTTCTCGAGTTAAAACGGAACATAGAATAGAATATAATATTTATTTGCGTAATTTGCGTAATCAATGTACTTAAATAATAACTTAACTTAATATTTATTCTTAAATATGCGACGACATTTTCAGTTTGTTATTAAAATTAAGTCTAAATAAGTAGGTAACGTCATACTGGAGGCTTAGTAAGCGATCAGAATAACGGATCGACAACACGTTTTGCTAATTTCGCAAAATAAATTGTTGACCTCCTATAGGCTTGCGTTTGCAAGGAACAATAAAAAATGAAAAAAATTACGAATTTCACAAAAAGCGTTATCAAACCTTGACACTGAGCACTTACCGAGTCTACAGTATGAAATGAATGAATGATGTATCATCATAATAAATGAATAAATCCCAATCCTGATTTTCACCGAGGTACTTTACATTTCCACTCATTGTTACGGTAACAGAGCTCAGAGGGACAGATTTGAAGGGAGAATTCACAACCTCTTCAAATAGTTTGAGAATTTTATTTGACAATAATTACGTATGGAAGAATTTTAGGAATTTAGAGTTGTGAAGGGAGTGACTGAACGTTTCAGTTTGTGTGGGTTTATTAGTTCAGTTTCATTCTCAGAATGAGACTATTATTTAGCTGGCTTTCAGATAAATTGCTTTCTTTAAAGACATAAAGACATTTGTATTACGGAATGAGCAGGAAGAATGTTGTAATGAGTGTGAATCGTGTCTGTTGTTACGTAGAACTATCTTCATCTCGCGGTTAGCGGCCAACTATTTGCCTTATTATCTAACTTCAACGTCCGAAAGCGATAGCGATAGATATGCAAGTTAGACAGTAAGGCCTCAGGTTTCAGAGTCGTTCACGCCTCCGTACATACATGACTAACGACCGTTTGTTAGGTATCATTTGTTACCAGCCGGAATCCTATTGGTCCCTCTTCGTCCTTTCTGAGCTACGAAGGGATCCCAGAAGAGCATAATGATACCACTGCCTGTTCGTTTAGTTGCTAGCAAAATCTGCAGTCCTAATAATAATAAAATCGATCGGCAAGAAGTGCAACCCGCTCGCCGCGGAGCAAAACGACATATCGCCGAAATAGATGCGCGCGCGCCGCCGCCGCCGTCTCGCGCTATTTCTGAGCGATGGCCTTTCGCGGCGGAACCTTTTTGCTTTTTCAACATTTTTGGTTTTAGTACCAAAAGTATGGAGGTGTCCCAGTCGTTTGCTAAGGCCCATTACCAAGCTAAACATCAGTCCTGCGCTAACGTTTGTTTAAATCAACTGCTGGCACGCGAAGCTTTAGTTATTTGGAACTTGCGGTACATTAGCACACGCAGTTAAAAGTCCTTATCGTATTAGAAGATTCTCGCGAAATTAGAGATTTTTTTTAGCTGTGACTGCCATTTTTTTATGTCGAGCAAAGTTAACGGATGTTACGTTTTCTGATCTATAAAATTAGAGATTTTGTACTGTAGACAAAAATGCTATTATAGTTAAGCTAATGATATTAATATTCCTCAGTTAAATCCGTATAGCTATTATAAAAGTAGATACCATGTTTTTCACGCAACCAAAAAATATCTAAAGATGTTTTATAGGAATTATTATTACATACGGCTTGAACACTCACGTGTGATTGTTGTTGACTATATGCCAACCGTTTCACCGATACAATTTCGGCATTATCAAGGCGAGTGTCGTTCTTAGGACGACGACTCGGCGTTCACCGTCGTTGTCAAACGTGTCACCTCACGCGAGTTTTAATAATATTATGTTTTATAGGGTTTATATTATTATGTTATTGGGGTTCGTACGCAAAGTGTGACAAAGGAACCATTGTTCTGAGACTTCGTTGTCTGTCCGTCCATCTGTCCGGCCGTTCTTATGTCATAGCTTCAACTTTTTGGGTCCGCTTAAGGTAGAGTTTTAAATTGAGTACAAAAATACAATTTAATTGTCTACATAATGCGTAATGTGGCAACCATGACTTATGCGGCAGCGGTCTGGTTCCATTGTGTGAATTTTCTTTCTTTACGCACGCAACGACCCGCTCTCATCCTACTCACGAAGGCCTAAAGGTCCGGCAGCACACCGGCACTACCAGTGCTGGCGGGCGTTGTGCCAGGCGATCTCGAGGTCATCCGTGCCGCGAGATTCAATGAAGCAGGAGCATACGCAACCAAGACCGAACTAGAAAGAAGGAGGAGCACGATAATGGCGGAAGTCATGGCAGGACCGATGTGAGCGAGGAACGGGGTAGAGAACTATTTCAGTTCTTCCCCGACTCAGTTCTTGGTTGGTAGAGCCAGATTACCAGGTCTCGCAGGTCCTTATGGGACACGGTTGTTTTCGAAAGTGGCTTCGAGACATGGCGCTGTCCGAGTGCGGTCTGGTGGAGGAAGATCGTCACCACGTCCTGTTGGACTGTCCTATGTACGGCGAAGAGCACGGGAAAATGCTGCAGAGCATACTGGGCTAAAGCCTACCTCCCACAGCTTGGATATGACATTGCACAATATGTCCACAAAATGCAGCTAAATAAAATTTTAAAATATTAAAACTGTACTGATATCACAATCTGGATCTGAAGGAGCTGATTGTAACAATATACATATTTATACAATATTTACTAGCATATTCGTAGGCCGTAGCAATCTCTCCGAAACTACAATAAGAACACCATCTCCCTCCCTTATCTCCGATACCAATGGACTGAAAAATAATTCGGTCCAGGAATAAAATTGGTATGCATAAATGCATACAATACTGACGCCTGTCTTCCAGAGGGATAGGCAGAGTCTACAGATTTCCATTTGCTACGACAATGAATGACACACCTCTTTCGCCTCTTATACAAGCCTCTATTCCGAGTACTTTGACCTTGCCCTTCTTCAGTATGTCACCAATTTGGTTAGCAGGTGGCCCGGTCGAGCTGTATCTTTCGCGCAACATACATTTCTTTCGTACATCCTCACTACCATGTCGTAACTACCGAAGCATTCCATTTTGTAATTGATATGAAATCGTAATATTTAAAATATAAGCTTATAAATCTCGGGCGCTAAATAAAATACTTTTTCAATTCAATTCAATTTATTATCTGCAATTAATTAAATGTCATTACATTATACATAACATAGATGGTAACAATAATAATTATGAGTTCCAATGTAATTCTACCCACAGGGTGTAGCATCAATATTAATTAATTATACAATTACATGCAATTTTTAAATATCTAAACTAAAAAAAGAAAAACAACAAATTACAATTTAATATTTACAAATGTTATGTCAAATTCAGCAATATTACAATAAATGTCAAAAAAAAATAGAAATATAGTTATTGCTCAAATTCATAAAATTCTTTGAGGTCATAAGGGGAGATCATCAACAAATACCTTTTCAGTTCGTAGTAAAAAGTGTTACTATTTAGGATTTTAATTTTATCAGGCAGTGAATTATATATATATATACAGTGGTGGTCACATAATTACAGACACTTAAAGCATATTAAAATAACTAAGCTATTCCTCTCTATATTTTTTATCAGACTACCATTGGAACTTGCTACACAATTTAAAAATATTTGTGTAGGTATTGTGTAGTGTTAAAACGAAATATTATCAACAAAATTTGTCTGTTCCTAATCTTTTATTCGGTTTATCCTAATTGCAAGCAGTATAAACTTAACAAAGATATGGCCATATAATTAAAGACACTCCATTTGCTTAGAAGAAATAAAAAAAATATTGTTGTTATTGAAATTTATCTTTATTACACAAAATTCCCAACCAAAAATTTATAAAACATTCCGGTACGTATCAATATTTGGTCGCATGTCCTTTGGCAGAAATTACGGCACGACATCTCATAGGCGTGGAAGCGATCAATTTTGTACAAGCTCCTACCGGAATTTGCTCCCATGCTTCTGTAAAGGCTGTGTAAAGTTGATCGACGTTCGATTTCCGCTTTGTCGCCACTGTCTCCTTCACCTGGTACCACAAATTTTCTATGGGATTTAAATCCGGGCTGTACGGGGGCCAATCCAAAACTGTAACGGACTGGTTCCTTAAGAAGTCTTTTACTATTTTTGCAGTGTGTTTCGGATCATTATCCTGTTGGAAAGTCCAAATGACCGGAAAATTTTGCTCGGCGTAGGGCAGCTTGGCTTGTTCTAAAATATTCTTGTACTGGAATTTATCCATGTTGCCTTCTACTTTCCTGACAGGTCCTACATCAAGTCCTGAAAAGCAGCCCCACACTTTGATATTTCCGCCCCACGTTTGACTACATTCTTGGTATACTTTGGATCCATTTCTTTGTTTGGGGGGCGTCTAACATATTGTTTTCCATCAGAATTAATCATATTAATTTTTGTTTCATTAGAAAAGAGCACTTGTTTCCACTCTCGTTCAGTCCAGTGTTGAAATTTTTTAGCAAACGCTAATATTGCCTTAACATTTTGCTTTTTCAAAAGTGGCACCTTTCGAGACACTCTTCCGTACAAGTTTGCCTCACATAGTCACCGTCTAATTGTTCTTGCAGACACATCCTTCGACCCTCCTGCTCCAAACAACTCCGAACGTATCAGTTCTGATCCCTTGAACGGATCTTTTTTTGCCAACAACACCATCTTAGAGTCTTCCCGCACAGTAGTTTTCCTTGGTCTCGGTTTTCTAGGTACGTTTTCGGTCGTGTTAAACTTCTTGGTATGTTTTATAGCATTCATAACCATGTCCTTAGAACAGTACAAGTGGTTTCCTATTTTTCTGTGCGACCAGGCTTTAGTACGAAAGTTCAAAATAATCTTTCTAATGGTCGAATCGCAACTCTTGTTTTTTATCATATTGATTGGTTTGAAACGTATTAATTTGAATGAAAAAAGTTAAGTTTTTTCAGTAATATCGACGTTTCATGAAAATACGCGGCAAAATAAAGAAAAGAGAATTTAGTTCTTTTTTTCTTTTCTTAAATTCAGAACACAGCTTTTATTGTCTTTAATTAGCTGGCCAGCTACAAGTAAGTTAAAAAAGTTCGTGTTACTTTCCCAGAGTGCGCAGTGGCTAAACTACTAAAGAACACATCTATTTTTTTGTCCCACACTTTAAGAATACAATGTCATGTATGGTTTAATATCAATTACTCTATATTAAATACCTATTTAAGCAAATGGTAGTACCATAACTAAGTTTTTTGTGGTCAATTAGGAGGTGTCTTTAATTATGTGACCACCACTGTATATACGAGCTTTTGATTAGTAGTGTTATTAAATCACATTCGACTGATGACGGCCCCATACCGAGGGCCGAAATATATCGAGTTATAATTTTTTTAAATTGTTTTAATAACACTACTAATCAAAAGCTCGTAAAAGTTAAATATAATATATTTATAAATGTTTTTTACTTCGATAAATATTTCTGAAGTATAGTACGAGACCCTGTACACATGAGTTCCCCTCACATTTGACGTGTTTTTATTTACTTATGATTATTATGAGCCTGCATCGGCACGTACCGTTGTCTATTTTCCGCCACCCGTTGTCCGTCACGTCGTGGAGCAATAAAACTTATTTATGTCGAAACACATGAGCGGCGATGCCTGGTACAACATCATCCTAATTGGCTCCGAAGAATCTGGTGTGATGCTGAGGATTTACTGTCCTTCCGTAGAATTAAAGAGAATTGTGTAGTCGTTGTGTCTGTCATCGGGCTCTCGGTTTTAATGTGGTTGTTCTTTTTCTACTTTGTTTTAATATTTAGTTCGTCTTTTAGGATAATTTAAAATAAATTTGTTTGATTAGCATGATTTAAGTTTATTGGATTACCAATTGTTATCATTTTGGGTACCCAAAGGGCAAATCGGAGCCCTATATATTAATGTCACTCCGCTGTCCGTCTCTCTGTCCGTATGTCAGGGGTCTCTAGCTCTTAGACGGAATGAGATAGAAATCTGAAATTTTTACATGTGTTGTAAAATGTTGACCCAAAACCGAAATTTGAATTTAAAATGTAATTAAATTATTTTTCAGGGGAGGTCTTATACATGTAAATGAAGCCGAAAAAATTTTTTTTTCTTTACCTTGAACGTGAGGTGTCATTGTCTAGAGCTCATAAAGTAGAGTATAAACATTTTTTTTAATTAAAAAAAATAAAGTTTATATCAAAGTTGCCATTTTTAGACCATTTTTGTTACGGGGTCTATCTCAAAGGCCAAAGCAGTTAGGAATTTGAAATTTCTGTGTATTATGTACCATATGCTGTCTTTAACCAACAAATACTAAAAACGCCGATTTATGATGTAGTTCTAGGGTTACGTCCCCGAATACTTAACCAACTTAATTTTGCAGTTTTTATGTCTGACAGAATTAGAACATTACCTAAAATTAAATAAATATCTAGTTTGAAATAATTAATCATATGAACGGAACCCTAAAAGAGCGAGGCCCGACTCGCACTTGGCCGGTTTTTATTTTTGTACTTTATTGGCACGTTTAGCCGCTCACAAACTTCCTTGGTAGTCCGTCCATTTTAGCTGTACAAATCCGGTTTATTGTTAGATATCGTTGACAAGTTGCACATTTAACAGTAATGGACAGGAATCGTCGTAAACAGTTGCAATAGGAATAGGTCACACGTTTCCGCGAATCGTTACAGAAATAATGTTGCGTGTCCTGTGCGTGAATATGCTAAGTGAAGCGTGCGACACTATCCGCATCTTGGACATCTAAAGGGATGTACACTTGTAGAGGGTCCAAGAGTTTATGTTTCAATATGCTCATATTCCGGCAAACGGCCTGATCACCTCCAAAACCAACCATGTATTTATTGCAGTTGCTCTTTGCAAGGCGGTGTTTATCTTCTCTACCGGCTTAGTCTTTAGACCTCATAGATTTGTGAAGCATGGATGGATAGTCTTTGGATTATTAGGATACGCTTTGAACGTTTGAACGGCAACTTCGTTAGAGTCTTTTGGTTGTTTTGTGGTTGTTTGTGATATGATATTCTTAATTTTTAGATAACTCTTGATGTCGTGACGTGATATCAGTGCTTTGCATTTCAGTCTATGTTATACAATAAAAAAACAGATCGAAGTTTTTATGTATAGAGGCCAATAATATCTACTAATACAAAATTACGTCCGCAGTGAAATTGTTAGATAACTATCGATCAATTATTTACTGCATCGTCCGAGCTCGGTACCCTAGTTCCTCTAATCTATAAATAATAGCTTCGGAACTAGGTCCAGTACATGATATTGTTGTGAGGTAAAATTGTGACATTTTCGTGTGGTCTGAGGTGAGTGCCCCGGGTATTGATCGCCCGCGTGCCCTACTTACAGATCCTCGAATCTATTCTCTGCTTTCCTTGCAATATTCCTGCCATTTTTTTAGTCCCTAAGGGTGGCTTGGGGTCACGTTCCTTACAATTTTCTTAAATGAACGATCCAGGTGAGAACCTTGGTTGCTCAGTTGGAAGAGCAATTGCCTTGGAAACAAGAGGTCACAGCACCGGTTCAAATCCTGGTCTTGGGAATTTTTGCAGGAAATATTTGTCTTTTTTGCTAAAATTTTGAATAATTCATTTGAATGTACATAATGAAAGGATTATGTACAGCTTTTACTTTTAGTTGTAGAAAAAAGAAAAAGACAAATTGGTTGCACAAAATTTGTTCAAGGCAACATCTTGGCTGCTTGTAATCCTTTTTCATGAACCAAGTCGTAACAAAACACATGCCTTCTTACATAGTCATTTAGAAGCTCGATATCTATTTTGCATATTTTTCTGTGTGACGGCTGATCTAGAAGCCGAAGCACAAAACCGAGCGGCGTGATCCCACCTTGCCATGTTCCGCTAGAGTCCCGCCTGCCTGCTGACGTGCTTTGGTTGGGCGTTTCTGTGTGTCGTCCCTCATACACTTCCATAGTAATTTGTCTGCCAACAACACGCTCTCGTCGCACCCGGACACAGCCACGTTTTCTATCTACAGTGGCCTTAAATTTGCATCACGCATTCCCTTAATCGGTTTCGTGATTACTTGGTAATTATCGATAGAGATAAGTGCCGTAAACTTATCAGTTGTTAGGTGAATTCGATGGTTCACAAATAGACCCAGGCTTTAGGATCCCTTTTTGATTTAGACTTAAGTTAACTTCTGGTTTTTAGGTAAGCATAATTTGATTTATATAAAAACGGTTCACCTCAATACGTGTTATGATCGGGAAAGCCGACCAGTTTCAGCAGATTTAGACTGCCTTCATCTGGGCGAGTAAAGACGTTTACGCGACGACGTTTACGCCAGTGTGAGGCGTATGAAACTGCTGCTGAAACTGGTCGGTTTTCCCGATCATAACACGTATTGAGGTGAGCCGTTTTTATATAAATCATGAATTATCCTCAAGTCTCATTTAATTCTATAAGCATAATTTATTGACATTTACCCCTTATTTTTATATAGCATATGTCATGTTCTACTTACTGCCGTATTTAACAGACTGGGTATCTTCTAACTTAGGGTAGCTGTCTCTGAAACAGTGTGCTATGACGTCAGTGCAGCATCGATCCGTCTGCCTCCACCCCCGCGGGCGACCTGCCCTCGCCTTCCTCTCCACCGGCTGATGCAATTCTACCAGACAAATGTGAAAACTGTAACCGGCTTTTAGGTGCTTGGTTATGATTTTTTTCAACCTTTGAAATTTAGTTTTGTCTGTCTATTCTATAAAAAAGGAAGCCGCTAGTAGCTCACGTTTGTATCGAAAAATCAAGGTTTATACCTGAACTATAAGCACGTCTGTCTAAATTTAACCCTAAAATTGCTTAATTTTTCGTGTTTTTTTTATCACTCATAACTTCAAGATTCATGTAGTAGATACTTTACAGATCGATTAAGAGGGCGCCGAGCAAAATAATCTAAAACGACAGTCACTGTTAAATTGATTTATTGAATAATATTTCAATGATAAATAAATAAAATATATATTTATTATCACAGAGAATGTATCTACACTTCCGCCGCAGCAAATATTTAAAATAACTTATGGTGTAAGAAACAAATCTATCTAAAGTAGGCCCAAAATCTAAAAAAGGTATTGGGGTTTTAGTAATTTCAATAACTTAACTGTCGAATTTAGTCTCAACCACAATTCAAGGCAATCAGAAACGTTATAAAATACAACCGGGCCGTTTCACATTTTTAAAATTTTGTTTGGTAAATTAAATATGTTTTTTTCTGTTAAATTCAATAAATACGACCACGATAAAAAAAGACCACGAGAGAACAAGCGAGGTGTCTAATCGTTCTACGCTCGGCGCAGCCTTAATGCAACCC
Source organism: Ypsolopha sequella (assembly GCA_934047225.1). Taxonomy (NCBI): domain Eukaryota; kingdom Metazoa; phylum Arthropoda; class Insecta; order Lepidoptera; family Ypsolophidae; genus Ypsolopha; species Ypsolopha sequella. The sequence continues at coordinate 3,304,082 of OW203995.1, read as the reverse complement.
CCCGCCCCCCCGGCCGACTAACTTCCACTCGCCACCATTGCTATGCAACTTGCGTCAATGCGACACCCTCATCTTCCCTTCCTGCTGCTGCATCTACAACTATTTGGAACAGAGGTTTACATATTTTAAAATAACACGATGAAAAGCACAGCGAATTACATATCCGACAACATGTGCGTCCATTGCACAAGCTCATTATTTATTTTTAAAACACGTTGAATGTTTATACAAAAATGCCCCATGTCGATTTTTACGGTCAAGCATATTTTTTATTCCAAAACGCTAATGCCCATTGTAATTTGCTGCGTTATGTTTAATACTTTATCCATATCGTTATTTCGACATTATTTAGATTACAGATCCCATTTTATTGGTCCTAAAACTATTTTAGAAAGTATTTCGCAGTGTATGTAGAGCTAGAGTAGGCTAGGGCGGGCGGGGGGTTGTAGGGCGGCTGGAGCGCGGGGCTGGGCGAACTCCAGAGCGTCAACGACCGGCACTCGCGCGGCTGCAGGCTGGAGATCACCCGCCTCCTTCCTTCAACCACGCGGCGTACAATTTCGAATCGTTCTCGGATATTCTTCCGGATCGTTTCTCCATTCCATTCCGGTATCGAAGAGTTGTGTGATCGGTGGTGCGTGTACTGTTGCACGCGACGAGTCGCTGAAGTTGTCAGGACGCGTGTGTTCGACGTTACGTGACTGTCTCGCGTTTCGATTGCGGAAACTTTCACAGATTGCAAAACTGAGGACTTTAATTGAAACAGGCGTTTATTTTTCGGGTGAGTGGTCGATGTCACCTCGATCTCTAATCTAGCCGGTTCCGTCGTGTGACGACACAAGTGCACTCGAGAGTGCCGGCGGTGGTGGCGTGTGACAGAGTGCATCGCTCCGAAATAGACACGTTTTTATTTACGAACAATGCGTCGCTGAGCCGGCACTTCCTATCGTGGTGACAGATGTGAATTACGTCCGCTTAGACGTTCGTGAAGCAACTATGGTACGCTTGAGCTTAGCCATGGTGGTTGGTGTCGCGCCAGCTCTGGTTTCTTGGTGGCGAGGCCAGGGCCAGTGGCTGGTGCCGGCGCTGCTGTCTCCTACCTCGGAGAAGACCCCGAAGTGGCCTCCGCGGAGGTCGCCCTCCTTGTCCGACTGTCTTGAGAGCAGTAGTGACGAGGAGTCAGCACATTCCATCGTGTGTCACGTTAGACCTAAACTAGTGAGTATTACTTATTTGACATTTACATAGTATATTGTTTTATCCTCCAGTTTCATTCAATTCGATAATAGTATATTTTCATTGTCATCTTAAACAATTTTTTGTGAAACTATTAGCATTCATGCGACTTCGTCCGGGCGTAGAAGATGACATGATTTGAACGACGACGCTCGTGTATGGCCCACGCGCTCTGACATGGGGCTCTACCGCGTAATTCTCATTTGTATCAACTTCAAGCAAATGCATGCGAAATTCAACGCGTGCAAAAGAGATGGCATGTTAGGCGCGCGTCGTCGCACGCACGTCAAATTTCAATCTCAAGTTGATGTTGATGAAAATGAGAATTACGCGGTAGACCCGATGGTCTTACATTATCCCATCTTATCTTCTATAGGTGATTCATTCTGTGAAATACCTAATTTTGAAACGGCTGATAATGCATCTTTCTTTTGGGTTTTTTGTTTTTGAATTAAAAAACGAAGGTTTCCTAAAATGTCATGTATGTTTATGAATAATATTTGGGACCGAGAACGAGTATTAATTCATCCGTTTAGGAAGGATAATTCTGATTTTGGGATTCTAGACGGATAATTATGTCTATATTTTATACGTATAATACTCGTACGTGGGAACGTAGCATGACGTCATGACGTAAAACAACGCTGCTTTTGAACAATAACAACCTAAATGTGTCTCTTAAAATTATACTCTCATAATTTGCACAAGAGATGCTGTAACTAAGTTGCGTCACGTTTGTTGTAACATTGCGGTGAGAATTCGTGTACTTAGTTGATTTAACCAACATTATCCTTGTTATTCTCTGACCGATCTCTGCTGTGCCATCGATAACAATAGCAGGTAGCATCGATCATTCACCTTTGCTATTACGAAAGCGATACATCCACACCACAGTGACACGGTACATCTCACGTGCGTTGGCGACGTTGCAGATGCGTCGGCAAATGTCACGGTATTTGTGTGCGCTGATGCCGCCGACTCTAGCAGATCTGAACTAGTCTAGTCCTACCTATCATTGCTACCTGTTCGATCGATCCCGTTCGACATTCCAGTTATCCCTGTTATCGGACAAGTAACTGATCGCTTTTTACGTCGCAAGTATCCGGATTAATTTTTTCCGCGTACACGCGTTCGGTCACGATGCGCGTGCGACGGTTTTTGCTTGCTGTTTAATCATCTGTTTCTTCGTGCTAGTGTTACTTGCGGTTTGGTCCGCTGCGTTTTGCGAATGCTCGGTTATTGACAATTTTAGAATTTTCTTTCCGCGTTCTTTTGTCAGCGTAACGGTGAACGTACAAAAACTAGATTATTATTGTGAAAAGATCTCTTCGAGAACGGTTCAAGTATGAAAAACTTTCATCGTTGCGCGAACTGTGCTTGTTGACAACGTGAGATTATATTTGAACATGATTGATGAGTGCACTCTCTCCCATCAGAACTCGTCAAGACTAAGTGATCTGACTCAAACACAAATTGCTAATATCAACAGTCCCCATGACACCAAGTGTGCAGAAGGGTAATGAAATATTATGGTGGAACGTTTCTACTTGCTTTACAAGTTTTCGGAATACCCAACAATTCCCATTGCTTAATTTGCAAAAGATTAAAAAAAAAAATTTTTTTTTTTAGTGGACATACGCCATTTTAGGACATAGTTTTCATTATTTTGGTATATAAATTAATCAATATTTTTGTATGATTTTTTAACGATTTGTCCGATGAACTCAAACTCAAACTCTAAACGTTTATTGCAATCTAAGCTTGAGAATTTTAGACATTATACTGATTGTAATGTATTGCCTGTAAAAAAAAGTGGTCTGTCTCTGTCTACTCATCTGTCATCTAGCTGTCAAATTAGTCTGAAGCAAATTATTATAAATTTATCTTGATAGCAAAGGACACATTTCTAAACAGCCATTGCTCAAGTGACGTCACACGAGGGCAAATGAAAGTTGCAGCCTTTTCGTAAAAATATTCAAATTCAAATTCAAATAGTTTATTTTGCAAAGTAGGTATATAAAATACACGTTTCACAATATTCTTCATCATGAGGTTTTTTAGACCAAAACTTCGAAAATATGACCTAAAAAATATTTATTTATTTTATGTATTTATTTATTTATTTATTTACTTTAATTAAAACGGACAAACCAATTACAATAATTAAAGATAGTAACACAAACATAAAATGGTACAATCAACTAAAATAAATAAGAGTAACACGTAAAGTCAGAAACAGGCCTTCTCACAAAAACATGAAATGGTTTTCGAATTAACACACCTTAACATAATTTAATCTATACCTATTAATAAGTTGTCATTGTGTAAATGTTCCTCTGACGTCACAAACAATTTCAGCAGTATGGTTGGTCAAATAGTCATTGTGCACATTGTCTGGAGTGCTCTGCGCTAGGCGAAGCGTGACGTCCTTGTCTTTTGTGTTGTCTCACTCTCCGCTCGAGGACTCCAACGTATCGTCCTTTACTTTACGTCAACATCTCACTCAACTACTTTAAGGCGCTCTTATCCCAGAAGAGTGACTCTGTGTTTTTCTTTACGTGTAAGGAGTAAAGAAAATAACCACACTTTTGTACTTTTTCGTTGTTTTTATCGGTTTTTAAATTGTTTAAAAATAAGGGATATGTTTATTAAAACTCACTTACGTGGTCGACCTAGAAAATTTAAAGAGCAATATTACCAGATATTTTTTCGTTAATAAAAGAGTGGAATTATGGAAATGGCATGATTTGAAAGGTCTTATTACATGCTGTGTTCGTGAATTATTTCTATCGAGCAAAGTTTATCTGATCGTGTAACACATGCGTGGGAGACCTAGATAAAGGTTCGAATTATATTGCGTATTTTTTTTTTGAAGTTTAAACGATATTTGAAAGTTCTATTTTACTTTGAAATTACTGATTTTGGGATAAGAGCGCCTTACACTTCACTCCAAATTAACACCTTAAAATAACACAAACGAAACCTGTTCCTATGGCGTCATTATAAACAACATTCTTTGCAAAAAAATCTAAACAAATTCACCGTTTAATTATTCTACCTCCATCAATACGTGTTGAGTATCGACTATTTGATCCGAATTATATTCATGATTGACTGGTTTCAAATCTTAGAAAATTTAGATCATGTAGTAGTGTGGTAGTAATCTGGTTAAAGCATCTGATGCTACATTGTTGAGGGTCCGTATAACAACTTTAAATGCACAACTTTAAATCAATTCACATTGTGTAACTTCGCCAGTCAGTTTAATAAAAATAATATAGATAGTAGACTAAAGGTCTGATCTAAACATTTTGGAGAAATGCAAAACTCTATAAAAAATACGGAGTTATCAAATAAAAATGCAGTTTTTCGTGAGCGCGTATATTTCTTGGTGTTAACAGCCACGGCTCAGATCGCGCTATTTTAAACTAAAAGTCAACTTCGTAGAGTTCAGTTCTGAATAATGCAAAATGAGGTGCTCAATCTAACTTTATATGTAGCCTTAAGGGTGCATATAAAGTCAGATTAAGCACCTCTTTTTGCATCAATCAGAACTGAACTCTAACAAGTTTCCTTTTAGTTTACAATAGCGCGTTGTGAGCCGTGGCTGTTACCACCAAGAAACACACGCTCACGAAAAACTGAGCTTATTTAAAATAACTCGGCTTCTAGATAATTCTACTTTATTAAAACATTCTAAGACTGACCCGCGGGGTCATTGTTCAGTTATTTTTAATACCAATTTCAAGGTTTTATGATCTAAGAAACCCTTTTATACTTGGAAAACATGGAATTTAGAGGTAACTTGGTACATTTTTTCTATCGGCGCTTAATTAAGACGTGCCCATCAGAAGTATAGTCTACTATCTATATTATTTTTACTAAACCGATTGACCAAGTTACGCAATGTGAAACGGTCATTTGAAGTTATGTATTTGATACTATACGGACCCTTAAACACAACAGTACAACGGTCATTAAAGTAACTTTCCTTTGTCTTCTTCTCTCTATAACATTGCTTTTACTCGTGCTAGGTATACTGCTAATACCCAAAGTTCATTACTAGGGTCGTTATTGTTGAACGGTTATACATATAAACTCATGTATGTCAGAAATGACTACAAAACCTACCGCGACGTCTCGTTCAGCTACAAGCTGCAGCAAATAATTTAGTACTGAGTACTGACACACTTATTCTTTATTGTACACCAATATTTAATTACACACGTAAACATTAAAATTAGTGTACAGCGGCAAGCTTATCTCTATGAGAGATTTCTTCCAGCAAACCGAAAAAAAGATCAGGAATACATAAAAAGAAAACAGTTATATGTGCACTAACTTAAGGCGCTACGGAAATAAAATCGACACTTTAAGGACTTGCATATCTACTTCAGTAAATAATGTATTATTTTGATTAAATAGTATTATTTTTGGATTCTTTTTCTAGGGATCTGTTAAAACAGAAACGCGATTGGAGAAATTCGGCTCGATAGAAATATTTATTGAAATGAGGTCCTTTTTGACACCAATTCTCCTGGTTTGACAATTTAGAATGATAAATAGACTGCAACTATGTTTTATTAGATGGGTTTTAACGGTATCTAGGACCAGCCCCCCTATTCTGTATCTTTAGTTGCCAACTGCACGAGGTGCCTATCATCAAAAACATAGCTAAAAACTGAAATTTCAAAATTGCCTTTAGTGGGTATTGAACTATTAACAATCTGTGTCGTCACTTCAAGTGCGAAAATATCCTTAGGACATCGGAATTCGATAGTATATCTATGTTTTTGATGATAGACATCCAGTCCAGAAGGCAACTAGAGATACACAATAGGCCCGCTGGTTAAACGAAATTTTGATAGCAACTTTAGTACATTTTATATTTATATAAAAACAACTTTTTGCTACTTTTCCACGAATCCGTCCCTCTCGCACTGAGGATTTTTTCGCATATGGAGTAACAGGGATGCTAAATCTTTTACATTTTTTTTCATTTTTTTTTATTTTATTTACCATTTACACAAAATTATAACAGAAAATAATAATAGCAGCTAAAAACCACAAAGGTTTAAACTTGTGCTATCGTGAGTCACGTTACACTTAGCTACGAGAGCAAAATAATAATTTGGCACTTTGCTTACAATAAACAGCTAAAATTATAAATGTATACATAGTAATTTGTTATCTTTTACTGGAGCTAGGTAAGCGATAAAATTAAAAAAAAAAAAAAAAACGTGGAATAGATAGTTATGATGAATTATTTGAATCAAGAAAAAGTTTTTTTTAATTTAGCCTTAATATTAATAGGAGTTAAACTGTTGCAAAGATCGGTAGGTACATAGGTAGGTAGGTAGGTAGGTCGGTACTTATCGCCTTAATACTTCCTCCCGATATCATACTGCGGTCTGTTGGTGTTTGGTATGTCACACATTTTGTTGTTGAAACTTATCTGTTCAATGTCAAAGTGTGAACCTTTTTGTACTAATAAAAATATAATGTGTACAGAAGTATTACAGCGTTAGGAATTAATCGTAATTAGGTCTATGTAGTTTACTGTACTTTATTAGGTTTTTACCTATGAAATTGCGGAAATTTTCTTACAGAATCATGAGTTCATAATTCCTGTAATTCAATAGCTATTTCAATTATTTGTCTTTTGTTTGAAAGTTGATTTCAAGGTTTTACATCTACGTATTAAATTTTGTTTTTACTTTTAGTTTGATTATAAAAATTAAATCTTCAAAAACGGTTCGTTCTAAATGCTACCCATTTCCATGATAAGATTCGTAATAATTTTTTTACAGCTGACACTTTTCAAAAATTAAATTAATGTTGCTGTTAGCTTAATGGTGTCTCATTCATATACATAATAAATTACATAATTTGGATACCTAAAAAAAATGCTAAAATGTTAGTACTGACAATTTAATTTCCTTCAAATTCTTTATAGAAAACAGCAATTTCATTTGTAAAGACCTAATATTTAAATGCAACCTTCCATATGTTTCTTTCTCATCTTCTCTTTCACTCAAAGGTTTCCTGGTAGATATTGCTTATTAGCCTTTTGCCTGCGGCTCCGCCCGCGTTTATTACATTTTTGCCTCGTTTTCGGGTTGGCCGAACACCCCTTAAAGCCTATATGTTGACCGGGGTCACTACGATGATAATAAAGAAAACCGCATTCAAATCCGTTAAGTGGTTTTCGAGTTAAAACGGAACATACATACAGACAGGCAAACAAAAATTACAAAAATTGTAGTTCAATTTCAGTTTCAATTTCGCGAAAATTTTTAATGTTTAGACACGACTTTTTTACTACTTTATTGTTAGTAAATATAGTAACAACTAAATATAAATTTATTTCTATCATAATTTTGTAGTGGTATTGTATTTGTATCAAACAAATTAATTACGTTGCTTTGAAAAATATGACCTTTGAGATTTTGAGAGTGGGTAAGTTTGTTTGAAATAAAAAGCCGTATCTTTATTACTTTGAATTAAAAGCCAAGTAAATGAATATTGATAGACAAAAGTACATTAAAGAAACGCTATAAATAAGGAATCCCCTATACATTCTGAAGCACGGAACGCTAAAAGGGTTAGAAAAGTGTCAGAATCTAGAGCCTACGTACTTAGTAATTTTCAGTTGTGTGTATAATTGTATATCACTGACCCAGAGGCCTGCACCCGTAGCACAGTGCTTAATACGCGCGACGCGACTTAGTTGAATCACAAGTGCGAGGAGCGTGACATACTGTTTAATCGCAAAAACATCGTGTTACGGTCCTCGCACTTGTGAAGTTGTGATTCAACTAAGTAGCGTCGCGCGCGATAAAACACTGTGCTACGGGTGCTGAAGCAAAGAAATATTAGCTGTGGACAAAACGTTGGCAATGGATGCACATTTCGTTCTGAATGATCACTTGCCAATGCACGATTTTACAACGAAAATAGTACGAGAATGTAGGGCTAGGGCTAAAACAAAAAAGAAAGAAAGAAAAACTATTTATTTCGAGCAATCAATCGAGCTTATTTTTCTGAGACAATTATTTTATTACGAGATAACAGACAGTGACACAACGACGCGAACAAACTTTGCATTGGGTTGTTAGTCGGCAAGTAGCCTCGCCCCTTATTTACCCTGTATGTTTATATTTGTGCACACAATTCTACCCCTCGCTGTACTACAGCTGTTATATTTACACATTATTATTAAAACTATTACCCGAAAATGAAAAAAGACTCAGCTAAATGTCATCTGAAACAATTTTTAGAAGACGCTGATTTTCAGTTATTCCCATGCCACTAATGGCTTTTATAACTTAGGTCGAGGGCTCATATACGGGGATAAAATTGTCAAAATGGTCAGGTTAAAACGAAACCACATAATAAACTGATCATACGGATTAGTGTGCCTCGCGTCTTCATGAGCCGTCCCTTCCGTCCGTCGAAGTCTCCAGTAGTAACGGTGCAGTACCGTGATGAATGATGTGATATCTGAGCAGGAGGCTCCAGCTGTAGGCTGTGGGTTAGTGAGTGTAGCGCCGCAGACGGCATCAGTCGCGTCGCGCCATCGACCACCGTACACGCACGCTCGCACTCCGTACCTGGAACTGAACGTGATTAGATACCGATTAAACTATGTGTACTTGATAAGCGTGCCAATTGTTCTTGAAGTGATTCAGAAGTATAATATGTTATAAGGATGTTGCAAAGAATGTGGTAACGAGAATAGATGTCGCGAGTTTAAATGATTGTGACTGATATGTCAACAATAACATGTGCAGTAAACAAAGAATCTTGGTCAGGGTGCCTCGACATAAAAGTGGAAAATAAACCGTGTCGATAAGATTAATAAAGATAAAACCAAAAGTAATAATACAGTTGTTATCGCGAAACATAAGTGTGTAGCGTGAGGACTCGAGTGCATTGAAAAATTGCGTCCTTCCTTTCTATTGAGGTGTCTCAGATCAGACGGTTCTGCAATCGCGTACTGTTCACAACTATTGGCTGTTGACAAATGTAGGAGCGAAAACATTCCTTCAAGACTTCCCCGAACAACTTGAACAATAGTGTTTGTTAATCAAATTTGTGACGTAAATTGCGATCATGGGTTTCGGGTCTAAACTCATGACGTCCGATGACAGTGACGAGGAAAGTGGTGAAGCCTTTACAGATGGTGATTTCGAAGATTCAGACGAGGAAGACACGCATGTAGAGCGTCCCGTAGATACTGAACCCGCGAGTGTTCCAGTCAATGAAACCATGAATACCGAGGTTAAATCAAACGGTGTCGAAACGAATGGCATCGCAAACAGTAATTGTCTCAATGATAAAACCAAAGATTTTAGTCGTCAAAACAGTTTTCATAGCCAAAGCAGTTATAGTAGTCTCAAAAACACTGGGACGAATGGATTAACCAATAACAATAAAGGTGAAAATGGTATTTCTGAAATACGAAGAGATTCCCACGGCGATCAAAATCCTTCGATCGTCGGAATCATTGGCGATCAGCACAATCATGTACGTACCTATGTATTTTGTTATTTAGAAATAGAAATATATTTATTTGCCACAACATAGATTAAACAATCGTAACAAAAATTTGTAGATATATTAATAATTTGCAATATTCCGCTAAACACTCCCACCATGCTATTCAAAATGCAGACTCAAGCACCGCCCGCCCTCCCGCATAAAACATGCACAAGCAAAGCAAGCAGTACGAGCACAAAATAAAGCAATCTTAAATAACAAGCAAGAAAACTTATATAATATAATAGCATGGTGGGAGTGTTTAGCGGAATATTGCAAATTATTAATATATCTACAAATTTATGATGGACTTCCGCAAAGTAACGCCTTTTTCAATAAATTTTAATCGTAACAAAATATTAAAACAAAAAAAATGTACGAATGTAAAAATGTATTTATTTATTTATTTACTTAGGTTAACAAACAGTTACAACACAGAAATATTTACAACACAGAGTATGTGACAAAATGCGACAAACTAAGCATTTGCTGAAAATTGCAAGCAACTTTACAGCACTGGTTTTCAGTTTGTCCCATCTCATACTTATAAATTATTTGATTCCTTCCCCTGCACTCTTGTTGGTCTGAGTATTTTAAATGTCGTTGTCGTCTTTGATATCCTCAATGATTCACAATTGAGTCATCATTTTTGTAGCCCTATAGCTTTCCTTTTAGGTCCCATTAATAATAAGCATGCTAAGTGTGAACGATCACGTAGCGCGATAAACCTTACTCGTCGACTTTTCTGCCCGTCTGTATAACAACGTTAGATGATGCCCTAAAATCTATTAGTTGCAGAGAGCTAAAACACGTTTCCACCAACCCTTAGGCCATTAATAATGGAACTCTTTGTTGAGCAAAATTTAGTGTTACCTATGTAAGTAGGTGTCGTCGGCTTGTTCATCGTTTGTGAAAAACGGGTATTCGTCGTTCATAAACTAGCCAAGGCCGTCGATTTATCTTATCTCCCTGTCGCTTTAAATTTCCCTTCTATGTACCAATAACCTTCGGGGGCCACAGTCTCTGTTAAGATGTCTCGGGTAAACATTCTTTGCATTACTCATCGTTTACACGAATTAGTTTAGGTGCGAAAACTTGCATGACTGGAGAATTTTGACATTCTTGTATTGACACAGGTTGTCGTGATCGCACAATTCGGCGGCATCGTGGACGTACTTCGTTTGTTTCTTTAAGAGTCTTATCAGTAGTGTAATGTCGGTGATGGTAACTAGATAGAGACGTGTGTTGTGAGACGACCCTGGAACTGCGGACATATTGAATCCTGTGGTCATGTCCGTCATGCGTCCGGAAACTTGGTTAGGTCTCGCTGGCTGGGTCTTGTTGCTCTACGTAAGTCTTTATAATACTTAGGAATTCATATCCATGGATAGAGTTTCCTGTTCACAGAACTCACGAATTCTATTCAATAGATAGAGTTTTATCAACTGGCGCACCTGATTATTGAAATCACAAAGTAATAATTCATTCAACTTGTATTGTTCATAATACATAATGATTTTCATAAAACACCTGTACATAAGTTGTGTCTAGTCGGAATACCATGAGCAGTAAGGTGGTGACATCAGCTGGCGGCACTTGTTCGGTACTGGCTGGTTGTTGTGGTGACCTCACGTCTCTGTCACGCCGGCGGATCCTTAGTTTGACAGATGGCGTCCCCGGGACATTGGATGGATCTTGCTGGACGGATATTGTTGCTCTTCGTAAGTTTACGATATTTTATTTGTAGGATATTAGTGGTGTGCAGAGCTCTCTTGTGTAGTTACTAAACGACTGGTCCTCTAAAAAGGCCGCTTTCTTTAGATGAATCATATTATGATTCTGTTGTAATGCCGTCTCTTTTGCACGCATGAAGAAACTCTGACTCTATCCTACTTTCAAATCATTTCATAATTCACCCAAGTCGGCCTTTTTAGGTCCCCTGTTCGAAGTACTGCGGTCATTATGGGTAGAGTGCACTTCACGGTAATGAACCATGATGTCCCGTTGTACCATCTGAATAGCAATGGACCAATTCATTACAATAATAATGAAAGGTAAATCTGTTGTCAGAAGACAACTGACGACGGTATTAATTTCAGAGTTATACTTGTAGCGTTAGGTATTATATATACACAAAAGTGGTAATAAACGTTAAAATATTGTGTAACTGTATGAGATCATCCGCGCGCCTACATACACTTAGATCCCTAGATGTTGTTCAAATATTGTGTAGTGTAATAAAATAACACTTCCATAAAATTTAATAACCAACTTTACTAATCTAAAGTCCGGTTTCTATGTAAACATGATAAGTTATTTAGGTTTAATTCTATTTGCTAAAGCACAAGTTGACAGTCCTGCATTCGACATAATACTGCGTGTTAATTTGATAACCCTTTTCCTTAAAACAGGGTGATCTACTCATTAATATGAACAACTATCACTTAGGGGCCAACACATAAATCGCGAAAAAAAAATCAGCTGTTCCATAGAAAATTAAATACCTACTCGACCGAAATGTGTGAAGCAAATGATTTATTTTTTGCGATGTCAGTTGGCCCCATAGTAAAAGTTGTTCATGTTAATGGGTAGAACACCCCGTTTAAAGGAAATAGGTTATCAAATTAACAGCCTGTATATGTAGTACGCGACAAGGCGGGAGTGGGGGAAGTACATACAGTATGAAGGCGCTCGCCCGCGTGTCGCATGACAGCATGTGCGTTTGATAAGCGGCCAAATTACTGTATTCTACTGCAGCGCGTATGCAGTGCTGCTGAATGTCTAATATGTTATTATAGTAGGTGAAACTTGGTAAATATATATATTTTTTGTTACTATGTGAAGCACTCCCTACACCGACAAAATATTCTGGTTCCGTTAACCTGAATATAGTTCATTTAAACAGAAAACACTGTGTTATATGTGACGTCTATATTTATTGTTCAGTTTACTTGAACAATCGAATGTATACAATAATTCAAGTTAAGGGGGAACGAGTCTTTTCCTCTACGAAACGCACAACTTAAGATGGTTCTTCTTATTTTTGAATAAAAGATATTCAATAAATGTGATTTATGGCATTTCGCGAACATAGTTTAGTGTCAGTTGGACTTTTCCGGCAAAATTTCGTAGAGGAAACGACTCGTTGCCCCTTAACATAACATAATTCTGTTTTTGTTAACCAGGTATTTTTTACAAAACTATCTGGTAGTATTGTTAAATTATTTTTTCTCTGTGTACGTGCTACATTATCAAAAAATTAAGGTAACTTTATTTATTATAGCACTATGAGATTGGGCACTTAGGGAGTACTCTATATGGTTATCAATAAATAATTGAAAAATTTAATTATTATTTCCTGTTTTTGGCTTCTAATAATGTGTGTGACTAACACATTTAATTCCACCAATGTCACGTCATGAACCAAAGCACTGTATTAATGAAAAATAATTTCGAGGAATTTGGTATCCTGTAAGTAAATCGTTGTGATGATTGTTATGATCACACCTGGTTACTGAGCCACTATTTCTACTGTAGACATTTGTATCTATATTCAACGAAATATGTTAATACTCTTTGTAACTTCTTTCTTGACATGTTTCATTATTATTTTGGACATTGTAAATATGATAGAATTGTACAATTAAAATGTTTAATATGACAACGATGCATGCTATAGGTACTAAATATTTGTACGCCTTCATTGGCAGATTTTTGAGGACTCATGATCAACCTCAATGTAACACCCAATTATTTTACCAGAAATTGAACAAATAAACGCTGATTTGATTTGATTTGATCTATAACAAAGTACAGAAGGTGATCAAAATATAAATACCAAGTTTCACCTACGAAAATGACATTACTGAGCAGCAGGCGCATACGCACCGCAATAGAATACGGTAATGGCCGCAGTTCGCATGTCATGTCATTTTCGTAAGCGAAACTGGGTGTAACATTTTTAATTTATTTATTAATAAATAACCGTATAAAGCATGTACCTACTCGCACACATAAACAAACATCAAACCGTAACGCGTGTGTGAAACAACCGACACACAACGTGCATTCCCTTACCCTGTTTTTCTCTCAACACATAAATTAAACATGATTCAACCTATTTGTAACATTCGTCACTCGTTGTCTTGATAAGATTTATACAATTTTACAACAAAACAAAACCATCATAATGCAATTTAATTAAGGTTTCATTTGTCTTTCATCACTCGTGTTTGCAAACTTGAATGACAAGGAATGACAAGGATGCCCAAATTGTACGAAAGACCTTCAAATAAGTGTAATTTATGCACATTGTCAGTGTTCAAGCTTTTGTAAGTTGATTTGTCTAGGAGCGTGTACTGTATACCAAAGACCAATGTCGTAACTGACGTTTTAAGTACAATACGGTTCTACATAAATTTCACACGTCTTCAATAATTTTTCGTAACTAAAACTAAGTCTAACCGAACCGATAAATTACTTTAGTTAGGTACCTATAAATTTCGTCTTCGCAGAAATGCTCACATTCTTTCTATTCTTCATGGTGTCCCTAACAATTCCTCTGCTCCTTGATAAGCCTCATTTGCACAAGAAGAGTTTCTCGAATACTAATGGCAGTTTCTTGCTAGGCAATAACATGATCGCCTAGTCACTAGTGTAAACAAATGCTGGGAGTTTCGAATCTCGAAAGCATTTAGCGCCCCCCTAAACTAGCTACTCTAGTTACTATTGTTGCTCTAGCTACTCTAGCTACTACAGCTACTCTAGCTACTATATCCATGGATAGCTACTATAGCTACTTTAGCTACTCTAGCTACTATAGCTGCTCTAGCTACTCTAGCTACTATAGCTACTCTATCTACTATAGCTACTCTAGCTACTATAGCTGCTCTAGCTACTCTAGCTGCTCTAGCTACTCTAGCTACTCTAGCTACTATAGCTACTCTAGCTACTATAGCTACTCTAGCTACTATTGCTACTCTAGCTAGGCAGACTTAACCTTTTTTGTACGTTCACTGTATACAATTAACTTCCTCTGCTTGTAAGCGTTTTAATTTTTCTATAAACGCCCCCGGTACTGATTTTAGGCGCCAGTTTCTATGGAACTGATCTCCATGATCTCAATTCGTCCATTAGTTGCGTGTGGCATGTCGGTGGGTACAACATGTTTCAAGGGAATGACCTCTGTGTCCTTCGCACATTTCGTGTCAAGGGTGACGTCATCGTCGTCTGATCCTGGTGAATGGCGGTCTCATTTAACATATAATAACGCGCTTCTTTACTGAGCACTTTGGTATCCTTTTTTCCGTGTTACGTTCTTTTTTAGGGTTCCGTACTTGAAAGTTGCCTCCGTTGTCCGTCCGTCTGTCACAGTGGTCTACAGCTTCAGCCGTAATAGGTAGCCAGTTGAAATTATCACACTTGTATGTAACTATGGCCGCTATCGCGACAAACAATAAAAATTAAAAAAAAATTAACCCAAGGGTTGCAACACCAAACAAAAAACGCTGAAAAAAAAACTCAACGTTATTTTATATCTTAAAGACGATAATACACACAAGTTTCAAAGTTGGTAAGATTGTAGAAGGTACTCGTACATCTTAAACCAGTAGTAAATACTCTCCAAAAATAATAAACTTAGGGGTTTGCACTCAGAGGGTGCCAAATTGTTTGTCAGGCGCTACCACTTCAGGGATTTTTTGTCGCCTTGATGTTGCTATAGCATCTATGTATTTGTTATTTACCATAATCCTTTGTGCGCGAGTCCGACTCGTACTTGCCCTATTTTTAAATATAAAACTGAGGAATGCAAATAAATTTTCCGATTCGTTCACTTCAGAATGTCTTTTCCATTCGATAAGATGACTGAAATCTTGTGCAAGTTTGCGATATATTGTGAAAATTAGTTAAAAGTACAATTGCGATTTTCATCACATGATCTACGTCAGGTATGGGCAACCTTTTGAAAGTTGCGGACCAAACTTTGGGATGTTAATGAAATCGCGGACCGCAGATAAAAGGTAGTCGTGAAAAAAAAACGTTTATTTTATACATTTATCAAGTTAATGCGATAAAATTATGGCTATCGACATGTTAGATATTCATTGCTTGCACACACCTAATATACTATTATATAATATAATACCTTCTAATATGTAAGAAGTGTGCAAAAAAAGCCGTGGACATCATTTATGATGAAACTATAAGTTTTGTCACTTTATTATGCTCTCACTCAGCTCTCTTGTAGCGTGTACCAAAAATATTACGATTTTTGGCGCGCAGTTTTAAGATGTTCCGCGGGCCGATTCAAAAGCCAAGGCGGGCGGGCCGCATCTGGGCCCCGGGCCGGGCGTTGCCCATATATGATCTACGTCGTCACAAAACGGCGTATCTCTAACTCTTTATATTTTCGAAGTATACCTTGGACCTATCTCGAAATATCTCTAAAATTGTCGTATTTTTTCCACTTTCCTACACAACGGCAGTGAATGAGATACTACGCCTGCATGTATAGATGAGCGACGATCTGATCTTAGTTATTTATTATTTTATTTGTACATGATCCTGTTGAGAAACAATAGTATATTACGATACGAGAGCGATGAAACGTTTTCTGACGAGTGTGAGTTTGCGGCACGAGCCGAAGGCGAGTGCTGCAATCACACGAGTCGAGAAAAAGTTTCTCGCACGAGTTTCGTATAATTTTTTACAGCACAAGTGCGGAAAATGCCGACTTTACGCACTTTACGGTCATTTTACGCACAGTGTGCTATAAAACACATTTTATCACATTTTTGTTGTATCAGTTGCCGATGAGCTCACTCGGCCGGTAATCTGTTCTTACATTAGCCTCTACTGCGATAGTGAGTGCTTCTACCTCTGAAGAATATACAGGATGTTGATTTGTTGTATCAGTTGCCGATGAGCTCACTCGGCCGGTAATCTGTTCTTACATTAGCCTCTGCTACGATAGTGAGTGCTTCTATCTCTGAAGAATATACAGGATGTTGATTTGTTGTATCAGTTGCCGATGAGCTCACTCGGCCGGTAATCTGTTCTTACATTAGCCTCTACTACGATAGTGAGTGCTTCTACCTCTGAAGAATATACAGGATGTTGATTTGTTGTATCAGTTGCCGATGAGCTCACTCTGCCGGTAATCTGTTCTTACATTAGCCTCTGCTACGATAGTGAGTGCTTCTACCTCTGAAGAATATACAGGATGTTGATTTGTTGTATCAGTTGCCGATGAGCTCACTCGGCCGGTAATCTGTTCTTACATTAGCCTCATATACATAAGCACCATGTATACTAACATTCATGTGACACAAGTTGTGGATCAAATCTACACTCTGTATAAAGGGTCTATATAGGTGGGTAGGGTCTGGGCATCTATCTGTCGAATTTCGAATTCCAGGGTCTTCCGTCTGCCTTTTCCGAGTTGTGATGGGTACACAAATAATGGTTTAAATTTTTCTATTGAAGTTAATTTTGTAACAAATATGAAGGTATGCTAATATGTTATGCAAAACGTGCTCCTTATCAATATCGATTTCGTGTGGCCCGCATTGTCATTTACGTTTATTTTTTTTATATATTGTTACATTGTTACGCGAATTTTGTGTTTGATATGTTTCATAATTTTTTCAAATTAATTGTTTAATTTTGGGAAAATCTTAATTTAAGGCGAATGGATACGCCAACTGTAATTTGGACCTGTCTTTGAAGGCCTACTCCTCCCACACGGGTGGTCCAAAAACTTTCATAAAAATATATGATAGGCATTATGGAGTCAAAAATAAATTTTAAGTTTCATATAGTTCAATAGTTTATAAACTATTTTTCTGTTGTAAGTTTTGACAAAAAAAATCAAAAGTCATCGAAAGTTTCACATGATTAACACAAGAATTCTCTTACTCCTTCCAAACGCCTAAAGCGATTTTAATTATTATTTCACCAAATTATAGGAAATTTTTAGATCTAAAAAATTTTAGTTCAAAATTTTTTTTCCGTTCATGGCGTCTATGTGAAAAGTATTATTTTCTCCTATTTTGCGCTAGCCGGAGACGCAGTGGTTGTCGTAACAGCCACTTTTCAAGGCACGCTGAAATGAATATTATTTCTATGTCGTTTCCGTTGATATTTGTACCGACACACATCGGGTTGCTTATTTAGCGTGGTCATACGCCTTAAGACTCCGTTAGATCTAAAATTTTAGCAAGTGCCAATTTTTAATATAAAGGTTTTATATTAAAAACTGGGACTTGCTAAAATTTTAATATAGTTTTTAATATCTTATCATTATTTTGCTCCCATACTGCGGGTTCCCCACATTACCCTTTGACAGCCCCAGACAGCCGGACGGATATATTGCCCAGGGCGATCTGCTCCACCCACGCGGTGTTCAACACGCACTAGGGGCGTGGTCGGTTTACATTTAGTAATTAACTGCATTTTGTAATGTAATTGGTTGGTGTGTAACTTTCTATTTAATTTATATGTTGTCCAAACAGATAATGTTCGTATGTTTTATATTAGACTTTCGACCGCGGCTCCGCCAGCGTTTGTTTAATCTCTGCGCTGTTTTCGGCTTGAGCGTTATTTTACTAACCTCACTTATATATACCAGGGTCACTACGATGATAATAAAAAAACCGTATCCAAATCCTTTGAGTGGTTCGTAGTTAAAACGGCACATAGCCTATGACCTCGTAACTAATAATAGCTTATGACAGACAAAAATATATTAAAAAAATTTTGGAATTGGGTTTAGTACAATACTAAAATAACCCAATTCATTTAAAATTTCGCAAAAATATTCATTGTACAGACACGACATTTTTAGGGTTCCGTACCCAAAGGGCAAAACTGAGCCCTATTATTGTTCACTCCGCTGTCCGTCTGTCTGGCCGTCTGTCATGGGTCTCTAGCTCTTAGACAGAAAGAGATAAAGACCTGAAACTTTGATATATTGTGTCAAATGTTGACCCAAAACCGAATATGGAATTTAAAATGTAATAAAATTGTTTTTCACGGAGGGCCTCGGCACACCATACATAAAAATAGAGCCAAAAAAAAGTTCTTTTCCCTGGCATATCGGGTGTCACTGTCTTGAGTATAAATGTATGTTATTTTTTTATCTTCAAAAACAAAGCAAGGGGGGAGTAGCTCCTAAAGTTGTTATTTTTAGACTATATTTGTTATGGGGACCATCACAAAGACCAAAGTAGTTGGGAATTTGTAATTTCTTATATAATGTACCATATGGTGGATGCTGTATTTAAAAAACAAATACACTGAGAACGATGATTTGTAATGTAGTTTTAAGGTTATACTACGGGAATATTGGTTGAAGCTATAAGGGCGACCTCAAAAAAAAAAACCTAAAGCTAACTTTTGTGCACAAACGTTCTTTAGAATCACAAAAGTACATCCTTAAAACCCCTGACCCCTAGAGTGTCCGCGTCCCCCCCTCCCCCCCCAAACGTGTCTCCATTTGCAGTATTTTTCATTTTACTTAAAAACGGTAAGAGTTAGATGAAAACTGTCAAAGAAGTAAATAGTCCTTATTAAAACATTATTCTTCGTGCTTTTGTCTACAAAATGAGACTGTATTTTCTTAAATTGACCATGTAATGAAGTTAGGTTCATTACATCTAAACCATTGACTTAAATAAAATAAACTTTTAACAAAAAAATAGTAACCGACTTCAATAGTAACAGCAGTCATTCACTAAAAAGTTAATAATAATTCTATAAAGACCGATGGTACCTACCGAAGCAACACTTTCGCCGACTTCTTTCTTCCTGAAACGTTATGTTATTTAGAAGTCGGCGTTCTTATATTGGTTTTTATGTTGCTATATCGTAGGAAATACGCCAAATACAGTCGAATTGAGAACCTCCTCCTTTTTTGAAGTCGGTTAAAGAAGTCGGTTAAAAAAAGATCTTAACTGGTAAAGTAGGTATCTAAATATAATTGTATCGTAAGACAGAAGTCAATGTATTGTTCACAATACGTCACAATACTATTGGTCCAAATGTTTTGTATAAAGTTTACCTAAAAACGTACGTAGTACATTATACTTCAGTTGCTACAAGCACCGCGCAGCGGCGGCGGGTACAACAAGGGGAAGAACGTCGTCGCAGGACAAAGGCAAAATCTTCACCGAATAGCTGTTGATCCTAACAACTTCATCACAGTCCAACAATTAGATTTTTTGAGAAACGACGTTAACAAAAATAAGCTAGTTCAATTACTGGTCTCTTATTTCAATGCTGGCGGACATAATGCCCTTCAATGTCCTGGTGACGCGGATTCAACGATAGCCGGCAAAGCCCTGGAATATGATGATGGCCAAAAAACGTCTAAGTGGTAGCCAACGACACAGATATTCTGATTATACTAGTTGCAAGATCAAAGATGGATTCGAATATACAAGTTTTGCACTCTCCTTCATCGCAGACGGCTGGCAAAATATTTAATATCGCCCAAGTAAACGAAGGTTTGGGTGCCACGTAAAAGACCGTGCTTTTTAGTCATGCATTTACTGGTTGTGACACAACAAGTGCCTTTTTCAACAAGGGAAAAAATCATGCATGGAAAAAACTTCAGCAGTTTCCATCGTTAATAAATATGACAGAAGTTTTTTCATCGCCCCATCCTGACAAAGAAGAAATAGTCGCGGCTGGCGAAAAATTCGCCATCGCTCTCTATGATAACAGTTGCGGCTGTGAAACGCTTGACGAGTTGACACCAACTAAATATCTACGCAAAATCGCCAAACAGCCAGTAAATGCCTGTTTTCAACTAGCATCCTAGCATCCTGGTGCATGTGCTACATGCCATGTGGCCAATATTCAATGCGTGTGTACCTCCAGGTACAAGAATGGCTTGGGCACCAATTAAATCCACAGGATTGGGGATGGAAAACTGTGGGAAATAGTTTAATACCAGTGGCGACCACGCTGCCACCTGCGCCAGACCACTTAATGAACCTTGTATCATGTGATTGCAAAAATGTGTGCGGGAATAGACGCGATTGTGTGCGTGCTGGACGAAAATGAAGGGTTTTGTGTGGACGTTGCCGAGGTCCAACATGTGGTAACGTATCATATGATAATACGGAAGATTTAGTTAGATGATTAAATGGTTAATACACTTAAATAAAAGTTATTTATTTTATGTTTAGGCAATTAATGAGTACCTAAATGACAACTTTATACATAAATACAAACACATTTGGAACTAGGATTTAGTGTAATTTACCAATATGATTTACTGTGGAAAATATATTAACTTTCATTATCTTGCAAAATGTTAAACCGCTTAAGAAAAAAAAGTCTTATTTTGTAGACAAACATACGAGAAATAATGTTTACTCACAATGTTTTATCAATAATATTACGGCTGTTTCAGAAAATCATGTAATTTGTAAAATATTCCAGTATTTTTTATTTTTTGTTTTATATTCATAACAATATCTCAAAAACTAAACTTTTAATTAGTATAAAATAAATGTCATTTCGTAGGTAATATAATGAGAATTAATTACTTCTTTGACAGTTTTCACCTAACTCATACCGTTTTTTAGTAAAATGAAAAATACTGCAAATGGAGACACATTTGGGGGGGAGGGGGGGACGCGCACACCCTATGGGTCAGGGGTTTTAAGGATGTACTTTTGTGGTCCTAAGGAACGTTTGTGCACAAACATTAGCTTTAGGTTTTTTATTTTGACCCTAAATTTTAAAATGCCCGTACTATTACGTCCCCGAATACTCGACCAACTTAATTTTGCAGTTTTGTTTCATACAATTTGAAGGTAGTGATAAGTTTGTAATTTCTGTTTTTAAATATATTAACCTATTTAAATAGTACAGAACCCTCAGGGCGCGAGTCCAACTTGCACTTGACCGGTTTTATTACTACTTTATTGTTAGTAAAATATACATAAAAGAAATGCTGGGCACACGTTCTTGCACTTAGTCATATTTATGTATGTGTGTGTAGATACTCGTAAATATGTCTGTTGTATTGGTGTGGATTACTTGTTCAAATACTTTCATTTATCGCATTCTTATCACTGCTGCTTCCATAGACAATCCTACAAACTTGTGCTCTACGCCGCTGCGAGTGCTAAAAAAAAAACAAACGGGAGATACCGTGGGCCACCCGGTTAGATCTAAAGTACTATAGAAAAGTGTCATGACCGTCGAAGTCTTACACTTTATTCGGCCTAGCTCTCATCCGCCCAGTGCCTGGAGTGTAATGGTAGTAGGTGTTATGGTATCAACATAGTTGGTTATTGATGGTTCTATTCCATCTTGTCATTCACATCCCTCACTGGAGTAGGTCTGAGAGTGTTCGTCATACTTCCTCCAAACAACGCGCACTCATCGCTATGTCCCCCGCGATATGCGCACGCGTCGACTATCGGCACACTGATCATGTTGTTATTTCATTGTTACGCTATTTATACTACTCACTTTTTGTTTTCATCCCTTGTGTTTGTAAATTTTATTATTTTTATTTTATTTTAAAACACATTTTTTCCGACTGCCTTTTAATGTTATTAGTTGACATATTTATATATTATTATGACGTTTGTTTCAATGAGAATAACTACATAAGTTATTTTATATACTAAGTACCGTTATCTCCCGTTTATTTATTAGATATTATTATTGTGTTTATTTGCATATATTACACTGGTAAACAAAATTTAACTTTTTTTTTGTTTTATGAAGTTTCTTAACTGTTTCTTAGTAATTTGAGTTTGCTGATTTCATATCTACCGTCAGTTTTTTTCTAGCAGCTCTAGTTTTTGTGATACAGGTATTTCTTAAAATTTCGTTACGCGGCTTACTAATAATTTTTTTAGTGCAAAAAATTATTAAATTCCATAAATAAATCGAAATGTCTAGATTAAGAAGAACTTGCTTAAACGATCCAAATAGTTTTTGTGCTGTTTGTGGTGAATATATGTTTCGAGAATGTCGTTTAAGTGCGTCTGACTTTATAAAAAAGGCCTACTTGGACTTCTTTGGGACGCCACCCATGGCCCATTAGTAACCCATGGATCCCAAATTTCAACAAAAGTTAAAGAGGAATATCCCCTTGGTTATGGAGAAAATAAAATACATAGGACATAACTGGCTGATATGCTTTTATATAAAAATGGTAAATTTTTTTGGGTTAGCAAGGAGGACATACCAATTACCCCTTATTTATGTGTTTGTAGGATAGCCGAGCCAAAACAGAACACTGGACCAAAAAAATGTTGGCCTTTGAGATTAGATTTAGTGCCAGGTAGTATGCATGTGATAAATGTACCTCTAGTAGCCAGAGATCGCATTATATTACCCTCTCTCCATATAAAATTAGGTCTGATAAAACAATTTGTAAAAGCTCTCAACGAGGATGGGGAATGTTTTAAATATATCAGTAAAATATTCCTGAAATTGAGCACAGAAAAAATGAAAGCTGGTAGTTTTGACGGTCCTCAAATCAGGGAACTAATAAAGAATCAAAATTTTACTGACTGTGTAAAGAGAAATCTGCATAGATTGAATTTGTTTGGGTTGTGCAAAATTTCTTAGGAAATAAAAAGTCTCCAGACTACATTCAACACATTGAGCAGCTCATGTTGCACTTTCAAAGACTAGAATGTAACATGAGCATCAAGATGCACTGCTTCTTCAGCCATTTAGAGCGCTTCCCAGAAAATTTTGGCGATTTAAGCGAAGAACAAGGAGAACGCTTTTATCAGGACATTCGCACGATGGAAGAGCGATACTAAGGTCGTTGGAATGCAAATATGATGACTGATTACTGCTGGAGCATTCAAAACAATGCTGAAGTTTCGATTCATGCGAGAAAATCTTACAAAAGAAAGTTTTTTTTCATGTTAGGTTAGAGAAATTTTTTTTTTCATTTTATAATTCGAGTATTTTTCGCTAAAATGTAATATGTTAATATTTCAAAAACTAGAGCTGCTAGAGAAAAACTGACAACAGATTTGGGATCAGCGTGGCAGAATCATACAAAATCAAGTATGAAACTTCATAAAACAAAACTACTGTTTACCAGTGTTATTGCTATAGGTACGAATGAACCTATGTATAACATTTCTTTTTCTGTTTTTTTTTTGTATGAAAGAATATTATATTTTGCAATGTATGTACATCATATACACTTATAAATAAATAATTAATATAATTAAATGTAACTTTTAACAACACATAAAATTATATTTAATATAATAATAAATGTACATACATTAACTAAATTTTAATTTACACAGTAATGTTAATAAATATATATTGTGCTTTTTCAACCACTATTTGTTTCTTTGGTTGATTGATTAATATTAAATCAATACAATTATATTTTTACTCGATATATTTCGGCCCACAGTATGGGGCCGTCATCAGTCGAATGGAACAAAATAATTTTGTGCACATAATTATATTTGCCCATCATCATCCCATTTTGGATGTTGGCTGGAAGAGATTTCTCTAGAAATAAGCTTGCCCTTTTTACATGCAATTATTTACGTTTTACTTGCATTTTTATTTTCATGTGCAATAAAGAACGAAAGAATATTTCATTAATCTGCAATTTTACCACATTCAATCTCATCGTGCCGATGGAAAGTGTTAATACGTATAATTTGCTGCCTGGATTCTGTTACTATTTCTCAACACCGTTTATTACCGACACGAATATAATTTCTAATAGCCTACCTGACTCTTTTAAAATTGTTTACTTATTTAAAACACTTTAAGTAACCCTATTTTTCTTCTCAATGATTAAATCTTTAGTATAATAATAAAGCCGATTCTCTAGGCTCTAATTTTAGTTTTAGTGCTGTCAAAATTTGAATTTTTCCATAGTAATTTAGCTTCTGTTCCTAACACTTAATTTAGTTTTTAAATTTAGAAGAAAATTTAGTTTTGACAGCTCTAAAGCTAAAGTTAAAGCCTTCATAATCAGCTTTAATAATATTATGGGAATATGTATGTGCAATATATAATACATTGCATTCTAGGAGATTGGGCATGCGATAGCATTAATAGCGTAGCAAAACTTATTCCAATACGGTCCATATGATATTTAGTTCACTACTAAGATATACGTTATTTCGAAAGAACAAGGATTTTAGAATTTTAGATGCCCTGATATTAATTTGTTAATAAGGCCTTAGATAGTCCCAAGAATTATGTATGGTATTCTATTAGCTAATTACTGTGATTGCTTACATACATTTTCCCAATACTTATTTGTTGATAGACAGCACAAATAATTCCAACTTGTGAACGGTATTCTACTTGCCAAGTATATACCTACTTAGGTACTTTCCTGCTAAGAGGATCTCAACAATATGCAAGAAGGCATTTGTTTAGAAACTTGGATCACCCGAAGAATGTAGAAGCAATAGGACAAGGATTGATTTTAAAAATTGTTTATTAATGACATATATTTAACAAAGTATGTTACATATTATTACATGTTTTTATTGTTTTTGTTTTTTATTTATCCGTCGCTTTGAATACTCTAATTATTATTAGAGTGCATTACAAACTAGAAATCAATCAGAAACAAATTTAAAAGAACAAATACGAGTATAAAAAAAAAAACTCGTACTAGGATTGAACCTGCGACCTCCTGCTACATGACAGGCGCGCAACCGACTGCGCTACAAGTGCGAGGAGCGTAACACGATGTTTTTGCCACTAAACAGTATGTCACGCTCCTCGCAACATTGTGCTACGGGTGCATCATTGATCTATGAACGGCTAAATCTAGGAACATGAAATTTGGAGTGCAGGTATGACGTAGACATCCGCTAATCCCTACGGGAACGAGCGAAACGGGAACCAAGCGACCAACGCTGAGGGGCGTCTGCTGAACATAATATGAGTAAATAGTGAGTGTTAACGAGTGGTCGTTCTCCACAGGCGGAGCAGCGGCTGGCGGCGCGGCGCGCGGCAAGGGCGGAGGCGCGCGAGATTCGCATGCGCGAGCTGGAGCGTCAGCAACGGGAGCAGGAGGACCATGCAGACAAGGCCTACGACATGTACACAGGTGCTGCTCTATATCTGTACTGTACCACAGTTTTGGTTATGCTAAGGGTTCCGTACCTCAACGGAAAACAGACCCCTTATAGGATCACGTTGTAGTCCGTGTGTCAAGGCTCTTTCTCTGGAACCGCTTGAGGAATGAATTTAAATTGATATCGAATACTATAAGGTCTAATGCCTCATTTCAATTTCAATATTTCTAGTGTTAAATTGTCAAGTTTTTAATTATCCCACTCATTGGCCGATCATCAGTCTTGGAAATTGGTACGAAGTGATCCTCACTTAAGAACCCGCTCCGTATTTTTCGTCCGTTTGATACGAAGTGTTTTTTAAATATTTTTCTCATCTTTACCGCGATGTTTTTGTAAAAACCAGGGACATACACCAATTTATATTGGCCGTCTAAATGAAGTCTTAAAATTTATTTGATTGAATTGTTTGTCTTTTGCAAATTATTTTGGTACTTACGAGCCCGTTGCGAATAGTTCTTCATAATGTCTAAGTACCAAAATAATCAAATAATTTTAAGCATTCATTTATACGGCCAATATGAAGTGATGTATGTCCTTGGTTTTTCCTAAAACAAGGCCAGAAAAATGTTTATGCTTTGCATCAAAGTTGTCGTCGTCGTGGACCGGGCTCTTAATTCTTTTGACACAAGGAACGGAATAAATGCAAAAATTTTCAATTCTATGTCAAATAACAAATCCTAACTTAATTTTGCAGTTAATTTCATAAATTTTATACGTAATGATAAGTTTCAAATTATTCAAGCTAACTTATTTGATATAATTGTACGGAGAACGGAACCTTAGGGGACAAGTACTACCAGGCACTTGACTGTTTTTTTTTGTAAATATGGTCTTTGTCTGTGATGAAGATCACACCAGAAGGGATCCCTTCCATTGACTATTTTTAAGTAATTTTCCTACCTAAGTGATTATACTGTCCGAACTATTGTTCTGCTAAGCAAAAACTTGGTGATGTATCGCAAAAAAAATGTAAGAAAGGTCATGAACTGAGATCGGCTGAAATAAATTTATCCTTTGATTTAATTCATACATCACATGTTTCCCTTAGTTTCACGATATGAGGGTTTTTTCTAGCCGAGTAGTGACGTAGAGCTTCGTATGACGTAATGGTAGGTGGTCGGGTTCCAGACACGTCGGTGCGGCGCGCGGGGGGGCGGCTAGCGGCGCTCAGTCCCGCCGGCAGTCTGCACTCGCCGCGGCGCTGCTCTGAGGACTCCAACGATGACGTCATGGGACTCAAAGAGATGAGGGTGTGTCTTAACTTCTGTCCTTAGTGTTACTTCCCATCTGAGAAAAAGGCAGAGAGCTCTTGCCTAGATAGGCAAGGGAATTTGATGTTTGTAGCTGGAGCGATCGCGGCCACAGCTAGTGTTGTGTGCGTGATGGAGATCTCCCTCGTCAACCCGCACCCCACACGAGGCTGTCTGCCTCGGACGTCTAACATACCCTAAGTTCTCAGACAACGCTTTGCGTCTACGACGCCCTAGCCTCAGACAACTTAACTCGCGATACGATCGCTTCTCTCTGCTCGAAACATCATTCTTTATAGTACACAAAACGTCATCAACATTGACATCATCATCCCCTACCCCTACTGGTGCTCTTAGATGAATATTTTTAATGAAGGTAAACGCGTTGGGTGTTTTTTTGCCCGGTAAATTTGAAATGGCCAAAATAGCCCAACATTCTTAAAAGTCACTTGGAAAAAAAGACTCTCGTATTTTCCCTCCAACCTACTAATAAACAAACTAAAGTCAGGATACAATCTGCTTTTCAGTTGCATCTGAAATATGTATATGTAAAGTTGATGCAGTTAGGCGTAGGCGCATATCATACATATATTTTAATGTTTCGTTAATGTTTTCAGCACGAGTTGAAAGAAGTGGAGGAGAAGTTCCGCAAGGCGATGATCCTGAACGCGCAACTCGACAACGACAAGGCGGCGCTTGGCTACCAGCTCGAGCTGCTCAAGGACAGGATAGAGGAGCAGTTGGAGGAGACGCAGCAGTTGCAGGTAATATACTCACTAGGTAACATAGTCACAAGGCGCCACTTGGCTACCCGCTCGAGCTGCTCAAGGACAGGATAGAGGAGCAATTGGAGGAGACGCAGCAGTTGCAGGTAATATACTCACTAGGTAACATAGTCACAAGGCGCCACTTGGCTACCCGCTCGAGCTGCTCAAGGACAGGATAGAGGAGCAGTTGGAGGAGACGCAGCAGTTGCAGGTAATATACTCACTAGGTAACATAGTCACAAGGCGCCGCTTGGCTACCCGCTCGAGCTGCTCAAGGACAGGATAGAGGAGCAATTGGAGGAGACGCAGCAGTTGCAGGTAATATACTCACTAGGTAACATAGTCACAAGGCGCCACTTGGCTACCCGCTCGAGCTGCTCAAGGACAGGATAGAGGAGCAGTTGGAGGAGACGCAGCAGTTGCAGGTAATATACTCACTAGGTAACATAGTCACAAGGCGCCGCTTGGCTACCCGCTCGAGCTGCTCAAGGACAGGATAGAGGAGCAATTGGAGGAGACGCAGCAGTTGCAGGTAATATACTCACTAGGTAACATAGTCACAAGGCGCCACTTGGCTACCCGCTCGAGCTGCTCAAGGACAGGATAGAGGAGCAGTTGGAGGAGACGCAGCAGTTGCAGGTAATATACTCACTAGGTAACATAGTCACAAGGCGCCACTTGGCTACCCGCTCGAGCTGCTCAAGGACAGGATAGAGGAGCAGTTGGAGGAGACGCAGCAGTTGCAGGTAATATACTCACTAGGTAACATAGTCACAAGGCGCCGCTTGGCTACCCACTCGAGCTGCTCAAGGACAGGATAGAGGAGCAGTTGGAGGAGACGCAGCAGTTGCAGGTAATATACTCACTAGGTAACATAGTCACAAGGCGCCGCTTGGCTACCCACTCGAGCTGCTCAAGGACAGGATAGAGGAGCAGTTGGAGGAGACGCAGCAGTTGCAGGTAATATACTCACTAGGTAACATAGTCACAAGGCGCCGCTTGGCTACCCACTCGAGCTGCTCAAGGACAGGATAGAGGAGCAGTTGGAGGAGACGCAGCAGTTGCAGGTAATATACTCACTAGGTAACATAGTCACAAGGCGCCGCTTGGCTACCAGCTCGAGCTGCTCAAGGACAAGACAAGCTCACTGCGTAAAATAATCAATATTACATTAGCAATCAAGGAAATTTTAAAGAATATGCCAATGGCGTACCTAGCCGTTTGTTACCTTTGACTGGGTCAGTCTATGGATCCTAAAATTATTCTGTGTTAAAGATGGTGCATATGAAGCCATACCGATTTTCCTATCCAAAGACACTGTAACTCTACATTTATGTTATGTCTTATGTTTTCAGCGAGAACACAGAGAGAAGTGCTCAGCGCATGAGCGTTTAAAACGCGAGCACTTGTCGCTGGAGCGAGAGCTGGCGGCGGCGCGGGATGCGGTGCGGGCGCGGGACGCCGCCGCTACCGCCGCCGGTCACGCCTTCGTGGAGGCGACGCCCGAGACAGCGCCCGAGCTCGTCGGGTGCAGCTTCGGGTCGGTGCCGCCGCTCGCACTCGTCACTCTCGAGTCCGAGCAGCTGCTCAATGACGCCGGAGAAGGGACCTTAGGTGAGTGGTGTTAAGGGTTGTTTTTGATGCTCTATGCTTTCTTAAACGATAATGCTCTTTGAATGCGTTATTACGTATCGGGGTTATTATTCCAAGTGTAAAGAGACAGGTGTTTAAATTAAATCACGTAATCTACTGTCATACTGAAGAAGGTCAAGAAAGATAAAAATAAAATAAAAAAGGTGCTGCCCATACAAAATGCACAGTAGTTTTTTTATTAGTGAGGAAGCTGTGGAATAAAGTGTCAATAGATTATGTGGTTCAATTTAAGGCTATTATATTAAGGTTCGAAAAAAGTTTATGAAAGCTTTGTGAAAATATAATGAATTAGTTTATGAAAAATAACTCATTGCTATTTCTAGGCTTAAGAAAGAAATGTTTTTTTTTCTTAAGTGGCTGCAGTCTAGCAGCTCTTCAGGCCTTAAGGGTCGGTTGCGCCAAACATGCTCTCGCGTTTGGACAATTTAGCATATTAAAACAAAATATTTTAACAAATAAAATTTATGTAAGTAGTTAAGGAGTTGAACTACATTATAATTTTTCAGATTTGACACAAGTATCACAATCATCGAGAAAAAAAATCGGAAAGATCAGTAAAATCACGGAAAACGTAATTCACGCAATAAACGTATTAAGAGAAGACTAAATGTTTGTTTTAGACGTGCGGTTGCAGAAGCTGCTCACATCGAAGCAGTCCCTGGAGTCAGAAGTGCGCAAGTTGAAGTTGCAGTTGAACGAGGAGCGCGCGGCGAGACAGAACGGGGTCGCCAGCCATCACGACGCCGAGTACGAAAACGAATGTCAGTATACATAACATAGATCTATGAATTAACAATTTCTTTTATTTTTTTAAGTAGCGCGGTAGCTCAAGAGTCAATCCCGGGTCGGGCATGCACCAATGAGTTTTTCGGAATTTATGTGCATAGCTGACCACTTGCTGAACGGTGAAGGAAAACATCGTAGGAAATCTGCATGCCCAAAAAACCATGTATTTGTGCCCGAAGTACGGCAATAGGTCTCACCACCCATTACATTGGGACGTTATAATCGTCGGTGAAACGCGGGTGTACCAAGTATGGACTGTGACTTGCATTTCTCAGTTCACACTCTGAACACCGCTGGCACCCCCTCGGGGATTCATGTCGTGACGCTATATATTTTATTTTTTTAGACAATGAGTAAGCCGCTTGCCCACTACTGTGCCTGATGGAAAACGTCGTCGGTGATGCCTGAGATAAAGACCGCTCACCCAGAAAGGGTGATAGTGAAAGCTTTCTGTCCAGGGACGTCCGCAAAATCTGCGGAAGTCGGAAACTGACAAATGACTAATAGCACGCAACTGCCTCTAATCTCTCTCTCGATGCGGATTTCTCGGAGCGATTAGTCACTTGGTGGCATGTTTTTGTCAAGAAGGTGGTGACAAGCCAAGGGTTGAACCCTACCATCAGTTAAAGTTAAAGAATGTGTCGATTAGGTGGGTCTTTTTCCATCTGTCCAGGGTGGAGCGGGCGTTTTTGGAGTAATCAGTAGTTGTGTTTCTCAGTTTACGCTGATTACGATTACGCCACACAAAAGGGTACTTTCATTCCCATTTTTTTTTATTTGCAGGAAATTACAACCACCTGAGATCAAATTCTTGTGCGACGAAGCTCGTTTAATTGTTTCTTTAATACCCGCTTATCAATAAAGGTGTTGTTTTATTTTATTTTTTGTTGTTTATCATTGCAGTGGAAGTAGTCCGCAAGTCGCTAGCGGAGGCAAAGGCGCGGGCGGCTCGGGGCGAAGCGGAGGCGGCGCTGCAGGGCGCGGCGGTGGCGCGGTTTGAGGCGCAAGTGTCGCGGCTTCGAGCGCGCCAGGAGGACCAGGATGAGCGGGAGGAGCTGCTCAAACAGGAGAAGCGACGTCTGCAGAGAGAGGTACAATGCGGGGGGGGGTGGGGGGCGCCGCAGGGTGCGGCGGTGGCGCAGGTCTAGGTGCAGGTGTCGCACCTCCGGGCGTGCCAGAAGGATCGGGATAGCAGGAGGAGCTGCTCAAGCAGGAGAAGCGACGTCTGCAGTGAGAGGTACAATGTGGGGGGTGGGGGACACTGCAGGGCGTGGCTTGAGGCGCAAGTGTCGTGGCTCCGGGTGCGCCAGGAGGACCGAGACGACCGGGAGGAGCTGCTCAAGCAGGAAAAGCGACGTCTGCAAAGAGAGGTACAACGCGGGGGGGGCGGGGAGACACTGCAGGGTGTGGCGGTGGCGCAGCTTGAGGCGCAAGTGTCGCGGCTCCGGGCGTGTTCGGAGGACTGGGACGAGCGAGAGGAGCTGCTCAAGCAAGAGAAGCGAGGTCTGCAGAGAGAGAGGTACACTGCGGGGGGAGGCAGGGGAACACTGCAGGGCGCTGCTATAGGCGCAGGCGTCGTTGCTCCGGGCGCGCCAGGAGGACTGGGACGAGCGGGAGCAGCTGCTCAAGCAAGAGAAGCGATGTTTGCAGAGAGAGGTACAATGTGGGGCAGCGGCGAGACACTGCAGGGCGCGGTGGTGGCGCGGCTCGAGGCGTAGGTGTCGCTGCTGTGGGGGGATGCATGTCGCTAGCGGACACGAAAGAGTGGGCGGTGCGGGGGATGGCGAAGGCGGCACTGTAGTTCACGGTGATGGTAGTTTTATGAAAGGTGACTCTTATTCCAAAGTTGGCTAACAATAATAAATAGGCAGTAACTTAAAACAAAATTCGATCAATTTTACCCCATAATTGCTGTTTTTTCGACATGCAATGTATACAAATCGAAAGCTAACCTGCGCCTAGTTCACGTCAGTCAACTTGTCCAAACCCTATTTAAATACTCACCAGGTAAATGAAAATTTGCATAGGTGGCGGCGTTACTCTCAAATTTTATACGGCAACGAACTCCGTGGTCCAATATAATATACGTACTGTTTACATCCATTGTGATATAGTTTCTCATCACAATTTGACAACACGACTTGAATGCTCGCATAGTATTACGTCGATATACAGTGTGAAAAAACAAGACCGTGGTTGGAGGGAAAGTACCCTAAATATTGATGATAGAAAACGTTACTGAAAGGAAACATTCCTTTATTTTTAAAATAGGCAAAACTGAATAGAATTTCAAATATATTACAATATAAACCTATAGGATACTTTCCGTTGACCTAAAATTATGAAATTTGGCAAAAAGCAATTTCTTATAGCACAAGTAAAGGGTAAAATCCGAAAACCGTAAATTTTTAGTTACGTAACCAAAAAAAAAGTTGTCGATATATAGAAATAACAGATTTCCAACGGTAAAATTAAGTTTGTCCCTCAATCCAGTTTATCTTTTCAGAGTAATGACCGGTGCTTGCATAGTTTATGAACTTCAGTAATGTTACCTTACTATTTTGGTGAATGTGGCTCTAAAAGAAAAAGCGAGGAAAATCTTCAAGACTCTATTCCCGTGATGAAGGAACTATTCACATACCTACAAGTTTGTACGGAACCCTCGGTGCGCGATTCCGACTCGCACTTGGCCGGTTTTTTCACATTTCACCGGTTCGAGTCCCGGCTCAAGAAGGTGATTTATCAAAAAGCTTTGATTGCCCTTTTACTTATATTTTTAAACAAAGGAATGTTTCCTTTCAGTAAAATTTTCTATATTTAGGGTATTTTCCCTCCAACCGCGGCCTTTTTTTTCCACACTGTATAGAAGAGATTTCATTAGCTTTGGGGCATCCCAACGTGATGTGTGGTGTATCGCCATACTTCGGCCACAAATACATGCTTTTAAGGGCATGCAGGTTTCCTTCACCGTTTAGCAAGTGGTAAGTATGACAAAATACTATGCACATAAATTCATTGGTGCATGCCCCACCGGGGATCGAACCTGGATCTCAAGATTGAGAGGCCAGCGTTCTACCGCTGAGCTACCGTTTATAGCACTCCCTATGTGTTAAATTATCAAAAAATTAAGATAACTTCTACCTATTCTTATTCTATCACTATGAAATTTGGCACGTAGGGAGTGCTTTAAATGGTAATTAATATTTAAAAAAATGTTATACCAAGTTTCGCCTGCGAAAATAACATCTATGACGTGAACGTTCGCGTGATTAGCACCAAATTAGCACTGCGTAGAATACGGTAATAAGGTTGCAGGATGACCGTGGGTTTGATGCCCGATTTTCAAGCGAAACATTTAAATTCTGTCGTGTAAATTGTTTCAAGCAGCCCTTTACTTTCAGGAAGTCGTTGACTTCTGGGCCGTCATCCAAAATGGCGACTGATGATGGTACAGTGCACTTGTGACATAAACTGTGTTTACCCTTACTCTATGTTCTGGTGTAAAATATACTACCCACTTACATAGACATAAGTTTTTATTGAGTGCCGAATAATGCCTAAATCTGTTTTAAACTGTAAATATACCCAATGTGTTGTCCTGTGAATATTGTACTTATACTTAAGTATGTGTGAAAAGTTTGTAAATACCAAGCTACCTTTCTAAACCAACGAAGCTTGCATGAAGATTGTACAAACACACTATCCCCGCGTTCCGAAATAGAATTATTTCGCTAAAATCGATTACGAATGAATGAGGTGAATGGCTAATAATCCATGAGTGAAGCAAATGCGTTCATTCATTCGTATGACTTTCATGGCTCATGCGACGGAGGTGAGGCGATGTGAGCGTTGAACGGAATGGAATGTCAAAAATTGTTTTCGCTCCATTATTTCAGCAGTTCAGATCAGACAAACCATAGTATATGTTTTATTCGGCCATGAGAGAAACAAATAAAAAGTCGTGTGGAACTTTTCGTCGAAAAGGAAGAATTTATATGTATATATATTTTTTCGTCGCTATCTGAGTCTACGTTAAAGAACAGTGCTACAAACTCTTCTTGTTCCATCACGAATCACGGCACTTTGACGAAATAAAATCAAATAATCGTATTGTATTCTGTGATAAGAGGTTATGGTTAAGATGTATCTTTTTTAATGCGGTCCGAATCATAAGCTATCTTTCACATCGTTTGCTAGCTCACAAATTACGGACCAGTCATCGCTCACACTTTAATTCATTCATAGCTTTTATCTATGTAATTCTATTACGGACCGCAGGGTTTAACAACATTCTGTGTCCGTCAGAAAGAACCAATAACTTCCGTAATCAACCTATTTCCGATTTTGGTTTCACGTAATATAACCAAATTATTTTAATTATTGTTGAGATTAAAGTTGTGTTGTTTCGTTCAGGCGAGGGAGGCATTAAACCGCGTCGAGGAGCTCGAGACAGAGAACAATCATCTCACGAAGCGACTCGACAAACTGAAGAACGCAAAGTCTGCGCTGCTGAAGGAGCTGTGACAACACCACTAGACAAGTACACAGCGATGCGTCTCCATGCCGGCGTTGAGGCAAGTGCTGTGGCTGACGAGCGATGTATAGTTGCCGAGCCGATGCGCTCACGTTGTTGCTAGTTCACGATGAGCTCGTCCCATTTCGCGCCATAGTCAACCTTATAGTGATCTAATAGGGTTTCTAATGGAGTGACGGCCTTTTTTGTAAATGCCATTGTTAAATAACTAGAAAGGTTTTACTTACCGTGCATTTACGTAGTAAACAGAATAAATAGCACGATTGTACTGATATTATTGTGAAAGAACAGCATTTACGTGAATCAATTTATATACGAAGGGTTCACGCCTAAAACAGGCCCTTTTACTTTTCAACAGAGTCATATCTAATAGGTATATTTTATTGTTTATATCTATGAATTATAAATAAAAAGATCAATTATAGTTTATCATAATAATATTTAAAATAACATAATAATAATGGAATGAAATAGTAAACATTATTTTCAGAGGTAAGATAACCTTTGTGCATGTTTTATGCGGGAGGGCGGGCGGTGCTTGAGTCTGCATTTTGAATAGCATGGTAAGAGTATTTAGCGGAATATTGCAAATTATACAAATTCATATTTATTTTCAATAATTCTGAAATTACGTCTTGCCTACTTTGTTTTCTACTTGTTCTAAAAAGATATTTGGATAAACTGAAAAAAAAGCAGAAGTCTCATTTAAACAAAAACTGAAAGAAATGTCGTTTATCAGGAGTCAATGGCGAACGTTACACTGCTGGGAGTGTCGCTCTTAAATCTCAAATGGTGACTCGTATACATATATCTTGCAAAAAATTTCGACTCTTGTTGGAAATGAATAAGGCTTGTTTTGGGATACCATTCATATAATAAAAAGCCTTTATTTTATTTAGTCAATAGTCAGATCAGGACTAATGTGCGTAGACTACTGTAGAGCATGTTGATTGTGTGAAGCACACATACATAATGATTTGTTGTTTGTATAAATAAATAAAAATATTTAATTCAAATTGTTTCTCGTCTATCCTATAATAAGCTGAAATATTTTTTCGTAGTATTTAATGTTATTTTTGAATGAACCATCTTTCTTTGTAAGATATTATGAATTTTTGTTGAATGTTTTATATATAATGTATGTATAACAGATCCATAACATATTGTAAATCGCTTGAACATGAATGTATAAATAACGACTTGTTTAATGATAATGATTATTTATTTGTAATATGTAATTAAAGCATATAATAGCTGTAAAAATTAGTTTTAGTTAAAAATATTTTATTTCGCTTGCCGATAATTTTCGCATAGGTTACTAAATACAAAACTGCGGTTTAGTCTACATGTTTAACTTGCCATTGGTATCACAAATATTATATTAATTCATTTTTGTAACTACATAAATTAATAATTGCTCAAAATTTTGTAAAAATTGTGATGAGAACGAATTTTGAATATAATCAAGGAAAAGATAATTTCGTGTAGGCTTGCTAGAGAAAGGAATTTATACAAAAGGTAATGCCGAAGCTGTATCTTCTACGCTTAGTACATTATGTACTGACAAGTTTCGTGCTGGGCTGCAATGGATATACATTATTATGATTATACATTAAATTCATATTTTTGGCCATATTTTAATTTACGAGATGCGGCAATTAATTCTTTTAAAATTTGTGTTTCAATATATGTAGGTTATACCTGGCATTGTCTTTTGTATGATATCGGAACAAAAACTATTTGGGATTATAATTCTTGATAGTTACCAATTTACCATACTAATTTAAATCTGATATTGTTTCTTCGGTTAAATTTATAATATAATTTTGTCGGGCCACGACTAAAAGGTGTAAAAATTCAAAAGTATTATTGGCTTATTAAACTCTTTACGAAATCTAACCCTTGGCAAATTTGCAAACCTATTTGTAATAGTAGAAGTGTTTTTATAATATTTTGTGACTGTTGTTGTATTATTGACTAGGGACAATAGACCTTGTGGCCGATGTAATATATATAGTTGTTATTAAATATAGTCATGCTCACTTAACGCACTGTGCCATCGCGCACCAAATAAAGGTATTAGACTACAATAATGATTGTGTAGGTACGTTTAGGAATTAATTTTATAGTGCGGGTAGTATGTTGATTCACTTGTCAGATACATTTTTTTACACAGCTTGCGTTAAATGATAATATAATCTATCACATTATAGTTAAGAGACATTTGGCAAGGTGATTCTCCATGCTCTCTAACACATTCTGTCGATACTATATGTACAGATCTGTACTCAGGATAAGTTGTAAGTAGATATCGATCTGTAAGTATGATGTATGTCATTGTATGTATTTTGGTGCTGCATTACTAATTTATTTTGTTTTATTAGGAATGACCAACGTTCTTTTTATATGAGGCGAAATTGAAACTGACTTAATAATGTATAAATTTGGATACTTTGAATAAATTTCGCTCTTGCAAACGCTGTTTCATTTTATAGGTACTTTCATCTCGCTTCACCATGTAGTTGGTTTAGTGCAGTATCAATGATATTATACTGGCAGTATTGGCACAAGAGAAAAAGTAATACTATGTGTATTGGAAAATTTAAACCATAAAAGAAATTGGACAAAGTACTGCAGAAGGCAGCTGTCCCCCACCTAGCGACGCCCTAAGCTACATGGGAGACAACATTGAAGAGGTAGAGTGCAGCTGACCGCTAGCTTCACGCGCGTTTGTTTTATAGAAAAAGTATACATGAAAAATTGCGGTACAAATCTGAGTCACACATGCCCAAATTAAATACGATCTGCATCAGAATACTAGGGAGGGTAGATCCAAGAAGGCCAACGACACCCCAGTTTGCCGGCTACCTGAGCTTGTCATCTGGCTGGAAATCTGCTCACAGATCAATGCACTCTCAAGCCGCCACTTCGTAATTGGCTTGGTCCATCTTTCTACTTCCTTCTGGCTGTGTCTCGCACACACTGTTACTCGATTTCAAAACTTAGTCCGACCACGGATTTAACACATCGCACGCTCCATGCTGTACCACTTTAATCTTGTTGACAGGCTTCTTGGTCTATGTTTCGGAACTGTAGGAATTAAGAGAACGTATTGTTCAAAATTAAAAACCCACTAGATTTCGAGGCCTAGCCGAAAAGACGCCTAACCCTACGGAATAAGTTAAGCAATCTTCTTCACCTCGGTCCCCTGGATTAAAAATATCTTTCAATCTCTTCAATAGGCCAGTTAGGCAATAATTATACCCAAAAGTCTGTTGTGAGCTCATTACATTAGTCAAAAGTCAACCATGTTGATTTGCAATGGGAACCCCCAAAATTTAGGAGAATCTACGATGAGGCCTCATTTGACTAATCTTATAGAGGCCGACCGATGATCATCTGCTACCAAATGAAACCTGATTCATTCTTCTACTGGAGTGGGGAATATATTGCGGAAAATTTGTTGCAACCACTCATCAGAAAGGCTGGGCTTTTTTAGGCTACATTGACGTCATGTATTTGATATATTTGAGCACAGATGATTTGAAATGAACAGGATAATTGAAATACTTTTATTTAAGTAAGCATGTAATTTCCGATCAGTTAATTGACCCTGGTTCCTCCGCATAATTCGACAAACTGGGCTTTGACCAACCACTTTGTTACCTATTCAAGAACAAACACATTCATGTAGGTGGTAGAATTTTATTATTTCTCCGAGAAACCTAGAAACCTTAGGAGTATATTACTGAATAATGAATATATTTACATTGATGATGTTACTTAATGGAAAAGTGTGGGGGTTGTTGCTAAAGTACATTTATCACTTAAAGCCATTCATAGGTAAAATCAACATACATAATAATCACTATCATAAAATTAACTAATACTTAAAAATAGTACCTACACTAATTATTGAGAAAGTCAGGCCTAAGGAGATGCTCGGGTAATCAAAAGGATTTTCAGGTAGTAAAGATTTTAAACAAAACCAAGCAGAATTTATTAATATTAAAGAAATTTTGTACTAATAATTTTAAATTTAATAAATCCTGGATGAGGTTGACAGAGGAACATCAAGAGTGGTGAAATATTGGAAAGGCCTGTGTTCAGCAATGGACGAACGCAGACTGATAAATGGAAAACAATGTTGGTCCTTTGTTTGCTCTCTATTAAGTCAACCAAGGAAGTTACATGTCAACCAAATTGGTAACACTGAAGATGGGCCAAGTAAAACCTACCAGAAGTGGAAGATAATTGACTCAACAAGATTTGTGAAAACAAAAAAGGTCGGTTAGGATAATAATGGGAAGACTGTACATAATAGGCATTTAGAAGAAATTATGTGGCCTCAAGTTCATAATCCCTCCAGCGCTACTTTCAGAATTTGCATACATAATTTATCCTTGTATTGTATTACATCTCCTCGGGCCTAAAGCTAGTAAGAATGTAGTCCATCATCATTACACAATAGTTAAGTGCCGGTATGTGGATGCTGGTTCGGAGTGAGGCCGCCATGTTCAGGGCTGTGCTTCTGTTTTTTTCTTTTCTTCTCTTTTTTCCTCTTTTTGCGCTCCTTGTCATCATCATGCCTCTTTTGCTTTTTGTGCTTCTTCTCATATGTGTCAGGGTTTGATGAGTCTGTAACACAAATTGTTAAGATAACTTATGCCATGCTAGTTTAATATGTCTAGTAGTAATAGAGAGAAATTCAGTGTGGAAACAAAGAAAAATAAATGTTACCCTGCAGAGGAGTTTCCTGTCCTGGGGGTGGCCCATCTTTGTGCTTGTGCTTCTTGTGCTTACTCTTGTGTCTCTTTGGTGGAGTAGCACTCACATAGCGGTACTGCTCTGGCAAAGGACCAGGATGTAATCTAAAACCGGCCAACTGAGCACTAGTGAGAGGAAGCAACTCCTTTCCACCAATAGGCCTCTTTGCTATCACTGAACCCAGAGTGCTGTTGTCTTCCTGCCCAGGGCCATCAACAATGCCAGGAAGGTTTGGAAGAAATGATGAAAGAGACTCCTTGAGCTTTTTACCATTAAATTTGCTATACGAATGCTCTAACCCGTAAAAGGCCATCAAGTTTGTAGCTCCTGTTAGTTCACATACTCCTGAAAAAATAATTTATCGTCAAACACAGTAAATAATACAAAAGAATGTGCATTTTAGGGGAGGTACACCCACCTGGCGGTTCTTTCATCAAGTAGAAGGGGCCACTGTGCACTATTGAGGGGTTTTTGCCAAGTGATATGGTAGTCTTGAGGGTTCCAGATGAATCTTGACGAGAAACGACAGGCGACCTCCCGCCCCGCGGTGACGATTTCGGAGAATATGGTTCCACTTTTCTAAACTGATCAGACATCATTTTGCTTCAACATTATCTATCCTATTGCCTAAATAAAACGATATTTGTAAAATAAAACCAGGAAAAACTAAAACTCCTCCAACCTCGACCCAGCTTTTTGACGTTCTGTCTGCCCTGCTTTTTTGCTTGCATGAGAGAAGGAAAGAAAATACGCAGGAGTAAAAGAGAAAGACACCAAAAAAAATTACAAAAGCGAAAGCGACTAGCGTTGTTTACCGGTAATTATAATATCGATTAAGATAAATAACAAAGTATAAGAAACAGATATAAAATATTGAACATTTTATAATAAATACATACATACAGTAATTATATTTTATTTTCGTACGTTTTGAAAAAGTATTAGATGGATAAATTTGTATTTTGTCTATGGTAAAAAACCACGTGTCGCATGCCGAGTCAATTCTATAAAAAAGTAAAAATTTAAAATATAAAAATGAGTGTCTATGGTCCATGAATTAGCTTCTCGTAACGCGCTGCTTTTCTCAATTGTGTTTGGAAATAAACAGTTAAACGAGTTTAATTTGATTTAATTTTAGTTATTAGTGATATGTGAAATAAGAATTATGTGAATACAGAGTGAAGAAGATGGAAAAATGAGGCTAAACCCAAGGAATTGATATGGGCATTCCTCGCTCTGCGAAGTGACGCCATTTTACGGGAATGATCAGCCCGCGGCTGCTTCATAATAAGCCCGATGTAAAGTGTGCACTGCAGCAACGGATGCGTGGACACAAG
This sequence comes from Ypsolopha sequella, assembly GCA_934047225.1. Classification (NCBI taxonomy): domain Eukaryota; kingdom Metazoa; phylum Arthropoda; class Insecta; order Lepidoptera; family Ypsolophidae; genus Ypsolopha; species Ypsolopha sequella. The sequence goes on along the minus strand of OW203995.1, from coordinate 3,263,093 downwards.
TCTTTCCTTCTGTATTCGTACTGGGCGTACGATTTTCGAGGTAAGGTTATTTCTATGTATTGAATGTATCATACGAATATTTACTTACGATTTCCTCTTGTTTGAACGTCTTTTGTTTCTATGCAATAATTTATGTATGTTTTTATTTAATGTTTTCAGAAAACTATGGAAGATGGTAATTTTACCAACGTAAAAGATGATAAAACCGTCTCGGCCCCATTCGGAAGCTATTACTGTGAACAGAGTACGAATTTGACCGCCAATGGGCATCAACTGACTGGAGAGGCATCCAGTCCACTCGCCGACCTGCACTCGAGCCACGCGGAACCTGCCAGCGACGATAATTTACACAAACGTGTAAATCCTGTAAAAATCCATCTTGGAAAGAGACCATTTGTTGACAATTCATTGCAGTATAATACTTCCACTAAGAAAAAGGCGCCAATCGTTAACAGACCTTATGATCCCAGTGCTTTTTCTAAAAATACCATCAGAGCACCAAAATTAATACCTAAAAAGAAGATTATTAGGAACCAATTTCACAATGTTGCATCACAAGCACAAAGCTATCTGGCAGAAAATGAATCAGACAAACCAGTACCTAGGCTCGTGCCCAAAAGCCAACTGTTACAGTTCAAAAAAAGTGCGGCTGAAAAGGCAGCTCAAAAGAATGAATATCCCCTAAATGCAGGACAGCCAATGGTGAAATTCAAATGTCGAAAATGCTGTTCAATGTCATTCAAAACACTTGTTATGTTAAAAGAGCATCAGCTTGTTTGTCGAGCCCAAGCAAAGGAGCCAGCGTTGAGTCCTGAGGCAGCCCCCAGTGTTGAGGCGACTGCTGGAGGTCCATCACGGGTGACAAGGAAAGTCTATTTATGTTCAGCTTGTGGAACTTACTATGAAAATTGGAACCTCTTTCTTCACATGAGAGAAGTGCACAATAGACATATTTGCCTATTTTGCTTAGGAATGTTTTCTAAAGCAGAAAAGCTATCTGCTCATTTAACGAATAAACATAATGTTCAAGAGTTCAGTTATGAAAGTAAGGAGGACTTCTGTAATGTGTATAACGGAACATTGTATTTAATGTGTTGTGAGTGTGATGAGATCTGCAGTGAACAAGATGACTTCTTCAACCATGATTGTAACAAAGTGAAACCTATACCTGTGCCAGTCCTTGTTAGTAAAAATGCAGCAAAGATAAATAATTTGAAACAGAGTAAAAGCAGTAGTGGTTTTGCTGGAAATGGTCCAACTACTGATAAAGATACAAAACCTGTGTGTGATATTAGCAAGTTGGATAAGAAACAAATTAGTGAACCAAAGCAGGAGACTGTTACATCATTTACAAGCACATTATCCTCTCAACACAGTGAGTGTGAATCTGTGAAATGTGACACAAGTGTCACACTAGAAACTAATTTGAATGCTATTAAAGATGAAGCTGATGTTACTCCCAGTATAGAAATGAAAAAGGATTTAGGCTCTTCTGAAGTTAAGCCACTTTCCAGTCCACCCCATGAACCTGGTGTCAGCTCTAAAGACCACAGTAACTCACTGGAAAATGGTGATGACAGCATGGATTTTTCTGACGAGAGTAATTCACCAGTACCTATGGAAATTGACAATACTGTTCCTCAGCAACTATCAAAAGAATTGCCACATCTACCAACAGAGAACTGTGGCATCAAGTTAAAGCTTAGCTTGAACAAAGCTAACTCGCCTGTTATAATAAACTCTACAGTAGATCCCACAGTTGGACAACACAAGGCTAGCAAGCCACCCTCAAGATCGAGACGCCCCCCAAAAAGATACGAAAATGATGTATCTACTGAACTTACATCTTTGCCTCTGGCATTACCTAAGACACCATCTATTAAAATGACGATTTGTGATAAAGCTGACAGCCCATTTGTTAAAACAACTTTTTATGAAAATGATCAAGAGACTACTTTAAAAACTTTGCTAAACAATAATTTAGAAAATGATTCACAGTCTTTGAACCAGAAATCTGAAAACACGATTTTGTCAACTATCTATGATAACAAATTAGAAGACAACATGAACACATTAAATAGGGTACCAAAGTTGACAGTAAGGGTACCCAAAGAACTTTTGGACAAGGATTCTTCTAGTGACTATTCTTCTGATAGTGATGTCAGTGACAAATTGACTGTGGATGAGAACAATACTACAGTTAATGAGCAGAACAAAACAATAGAAGAGCCACAACCAGAGCAATTGCCAGTCTTACCACGAGAAGATGTCAAAGAAACAGATCTTCCTAAAGAAGATGACGAAGTTATCTTCCCTGGAGAAGAATCAAATGCAGTTCCAGAAGAAACTAATGCTATCCCAGAAGAGCCAATGGAATCACAAATTGATGTCGAAAAAATTCCTGAAGAGCCACCTGCGGATGAGATCCCTGTTATTGAGCTAATATTGAACAGGCCATTAGACAAATATCCTATTAAAGAACTTCTAAGGGTATTTCTTGCTTCCACAATATACAACTGCATATATTGTAACCATGTCCGTAAAATAGCTATAAACTGTGAACAACTCTCGCTGCACATGGCGGCACAACATCGGTTCTCTGCTACAGTGGACAGTATTACTGCAGAAGAGCTGATGCCTGAGACAATAACAGCTAAGGTTAAAGGAGATGCTGAAGAGCTTCGTTCAGTCTTCATGAATTTGGACACTTATGATAGTGAAGAAAAGAATGACAAAGTGGAGTATGATCACTTGTTTGAGTGTTTCCAGTGTTATTTTAAAACTGCTATACATAAAGATCTCTATTTACATAATCGTAAAATGCATCAGAAAACTATCTTATTGTGTGTTATGTGTAAATCTAACTTCTATAGTTACAGTGAACTGCTTTGTCATATATGCCCTGGAGCATATGACTCTGAGTATGAAATTAAGTTTAGATGTTGTTTGTGCAATGTAGATTCTATACCATCGTCTTTCAGATTAATGGTCCATCTTAGAAAAATTCACAATGCATGTGATGTTTGCTTAGAATTTTGTTACAGTCAGGCCAAACTATCAAATCATGTTTGGAAACATAAACTACATCACTTGTGTTATCGTTGTGGCATAGCCTATAGAAATAAACAAGATATAACCAAGCATTTATTTTGGAAACATGGCACAGAAAGTGTGCTCTGCAAAAAATGTCTTCAAAAGAAATGGCCGCATGTCTATCATTTTTGTACACCTCCAGCTGTGTTTGTCTGTGATGAGTGTAATCTACAATTTTCAAAGGCAGTTTGTTTAAAAGTTCACAAGAGGTTCCATTCAGAAGAATTCCCACACACTTGTACTGAGGAAGGTTGCACTGAGAAGTTTGTTTCAAAGAAACTTTTGATGAAACATCTAGAAGAGCATCAAAGAAAACTAGCTACTGTTGACTTAGAAGAAAAAACTGACAAGAAAAATGTGACGGTTGACACTCCTGGTGTTCCATCAAAAGACCCAATACCTATTATCAATTTGGTAGATGATAAACTTCCTGAAGAAACACCTGGAGGATCAACAGAAGTAAAAGTGGAAACGGAAACTGAACCATTGTCTAAAAAAGCAAAGAAAAAGAAGCTAAAAGAAAAGGAGGCATTATTATTAGATGTCAATTTACCTGAACTGAACCTCTCAGAAAGTGATAGCAGCGATGAATCAGACAGTGGAATTTCACAGTCCACTAAAGATGAGAAACCAGAAATAAAACTTGAAGAAGAAATACCTGATGTCAGAGACGATGAAGTCCAGGAAAAGGTAGAGGTAGAAATGACAAAACCGAAACTAGAAGAGAAATTAGAGCCAATGGAAGAAGATAAACCAGATGAGCAACAGGTTTTAGATATATGGGATAATTTCCAGAAATACCAAGCTAAAACAGAACCTAAAAAAGAGAAGACTCCTCCACTTGTACCTATTAAAAAGCATGTTTGTGAATCTGATCATGACTATTGTTTGATTCCCACTGACATAAATGGGGATAATAATCCTTTCGGATCAGATAAAAAGAAAAACAAGAAGAAAGAGAGACGACAAGGTGGTGTGTTATCTTCTAGTAGCAGCAGCAGTAGTGACAGTGACTCCAGTTGTTCGTGCGGGTCTAACTGTAGCTGCTCTTCTAGCAGTGGCTCATCGTCGTCAAGTTCTACCGATTCTGATTCTTCAAATGAACCTACTCGCATGAAGAAAAAGAAACAACGCGGAAAGAACTTAGCTAACAGAAGATTGAGTAATGGATCTAATGTTGATGTAATGGGAATGTCTGAAACACCGTTACTGATTCCAGAAAAAACAGAGCCCCCTATTGCTGAGACAGACTTAGAAACTGAAGAGAGTGAGACAGACGAAGAATTCTATGATGAACATCCACAACGTTTGGCTAATAAACTATATGCAGAAAAACGAAATCAGTTAATGTTGTTAGCATCCGTTGCGCCGTCTGATGGGGGCTCCGTGTCTGGTGAGGCTAGTCGCCCAGCCACTCCTCCTAAGGAAGTAACAGAGAAGAAAGAGAAATCTTCTAGTAAGAAAAAAAGCAAGAAGAAGAAGCGATCAAAGAGTTCACGCAAACACGAACCTATCAAGATCAACATTCCCAAAGATGTGATTACGAATTCTGAACTGCAAGCTCCGCCTCCGCCACTAGTTCCAAATAAGATTACGATATCTTTACAATCCAACACAGTACAAATACCACAACAGCCCCCACCGGCGCCGCCAATAGCAGTAGCTAACACTAGCAATATCATGACGCCTGCTGCGCAAGCTGAAAACAAACGAGCGTCTAAGAGGAGACGCGTTCCGAATAAGTTCTATGGCTACTCAAGTGACGATGACACTCCGACGACACCTCAACTCGCGTTGAAGCCGCAACAGCCACCGAAACTAGAATGGAGAAAGGAAGATCTTCCATCCCCCGTAACGCATAAAACCAAAAAGGAAGTGCCATCATCCACCGTCTCCCAAAAATTGTATAAGTATACAGAACCTATTCAACCGCTCAGGTTGAAAGCTCCTGTTCCCGATCCGGAACCACCGCGAATATTGATGAATTCGGAATCTATGGAGTCGAGCGACTCTGATTCGAGTGAGGGAGGAGCGTTGGAGATCTGTCAGCCTGGCTCTGAGCAGAACCCGATCCCGGTACCACCCCCGACGTACCTGAACTCGGGCACCTCCAGTCTGCCCTACGCGTTCCAAAGGCCTGCTGGCAGGCAGGCGCGGGAGGGCGAGAGCGTGTATTGCTACTGTCGCTGCCCCTACGATGAGGTGTCTGAGATGATAGCGTGCGACGCGGACGGCTGTGCCATCGAGTGGTTTCACTTTGAGTGTGTAGGTATCATGGTACCGCCTAAAGGCAAATGGTACTGCCCCGAGTGTAGAAAAAAACTTAGTTTTTCAGGTTACAGATAAGTCGATTCAAATTTTAGGTGTACATAACTTCTGCTGTATTGTTAATTATCTGTATATAACTTATGATTGTAGATAAATTAGAATTACCTGTATATCTTTGTAGTTAGTTCGTGTAAGTTTAGGTTACTAGGTATGAAGAAATGTATCATTGTTATAAAGTACATGTTATGCTTGATTTCGGCTGTGCGGCCAAAGCTGTAACCTGGCAAATTGTTACACTCTGTATACATTAACCTATACAGCAAAGCGGAATTATTATAAATCCGATTTTTGATACCAACATGGCAGTTTCATTCCGATCCACTCGATCTAGTGACTAGAATTATTATAATATAATATAATATTACTCGGTAAATTATTATAATATAATATTACTTGGTAAATTCTCTAGTCTTTGTCTAAGTCTGTTCTGCAACTTCCACCATGGAACTCAATCAATAAAAGCCGTTTTATCTGGCTTTCTTTAAGGTTAAACGTCAGTTGCTTAGCACAAAGTGCATAACTTAAGGGGCTGCACAATGCTAAAATTCAGTCTTGCTCTAACGCTTTTGTTTTTTAACTGTCTAATCCTGCTCTAATCAGACGCCGCGCACGCAAAACTTTAGTTGTTTTGAAATCACGGCTACATTAGGACATTAATTATATTAGTATTTGCGTGGGTTGGTTTCGTTTCAATCGGTTTTGAAATATGGAAACTGAATCGCTTTTTTCGTGAAATTCATGCTTTTTTAAAAGTAATATAAATAAAAGAAGATTAAAAGTATGTTTATTTATAAAGTGTCATTAATAATTGTATTGAGTCAATAAAACACGCCATATTTTTTTCGAATTTGTACCATCTAAATGCAAAACTGATGTTTGGCATTGTGGAGCCCCTTAACTTTATATTTCGTGTCTACAAGTTAAAAATTGAAAAACATTTTGGTATGTGGCTGGTAACACCAATAGTTCACTATTAGTGAGGTTTATAAAGCTTTCTGGTCCAAACAAAGTTGAAACAGAATCTGTTTATCTGTTTAACAGATCAGTGTCAAACACAAACAGTTGTTTTGAGAAGATCATGACTAATTGTCTATACAATTTCAAGCTCTTGCTTTATAAACCTCATTAATACTGAAATATTGGCGTCAAATGGCACGGATCAAAATGCTTTTCAATTTTAAATTTCTAAACAAGAAAAGCAACGTTTAGTTATGCACTTTGCGCTAAGGTACTGACGTTTTCTCCGCACATTAGTTCCGTCAATAAGACTCCCTGGAAGCTTTACAGTTTAAATGGAACTCGGTAATGGAATCAGGGCCGTAGCCAGACTGTAATCAGGACAGGCTCAGAAAAAATCAGGGTAGTGTAAAGAAGGGCTTATATAAAAGGTAAACGGGCAGAGTAACGCCTTACAATAGTGCTTAGCAGTGTTGCCATCTACGGCCAAGCGCTTGTAGCTAAATATAGCTCAAAAAGTAGCCAAATGTATGAAACTTTCAAAAATCTTAGTAGCTAAATGACCCTAAAAGTTCCTTGATCTAGCTACAAAGTAGCTAAGATGGCAACACTGAACTCCGAGCAGGCAAACGAAGCTTCCCCCTACAGTACACTGTGCGGCTGCAGCTTGGCTATGGCTTGGCGTTGCTGGTTGTTTACAGTAGGCTGAAAAAATGGTGACTATGCTGAAAGCTAAAATTATCCACTACTAGCTTTTGCCCGCGGCTTCGCGGTTTAGTTTTTGTGTAGTCCTTTTGAATCTTGTCAATATTTATCGGTCTCTTCGTATTTGATACGGGTTTGGACTTTTGGAGTGCTTTTGTTGCACTTATTTGATCTAGCTAGTCAAAACGCCGAGTCGCATTTCCGAACGAAACTATTTCTTGTTCAATCTATGGTAACGTGTCGTTGGCGAGGCCGACGGCCGAACCGCGTTTCGTCGAAATGATTTCTCGATCTCTTATTAATTCCCAATGTTCCCAGCTAATAGTGTCTGGCGAGGTTAAAGGGCGAGCCGCCTTATCAAACGAAGTAATTTTTGATCCCTTATTTCTTGTTATCTGAAATGATCCTTTGCTTAAGTGTCTTCGGCGAGGCCGAAGGCCGAGCCGCGTTTCCGAACAAAACTATTTCTTGTTCTCTGAATCGATTCTCTGGTAAATAATAGATACCTACTTAGTTTCGTTATTATTATTATTAACTCGAAATTTCGAAATCCTTAGCAAGCTCTGGGTAGAAGCTAGGGCGGCTCAACATTAAGTCCAGACTTATAGAAGTTGTAAAGCTGTGTGTATCCACCATTTTAGCCAGACATTTGGGTAATAAAGCTGGGTAGGTACTGTAAAAAATTGAGATTATAAGATTTAAATTAAATTTTTAAACCAGGAACTGTATCAAATTTTGTTGCATGAATCCTAATAAAATATATAGTCACGACATGAATCCCTGGGGTGGTGTCAGAGGTGTTCCCGCGTGTGAGCTGTGAAATGTAAGTCACAGTTAGTTCACACTCGGTACACCCGCGTTTCACCGACGATTATTACGTCCCAACGTGATGGGTGATGGTGATTCCTATTGCCGTTCTTCAGGAACAAATACACACTTCTTAGGGTATGCAGGTTTTCTCAGGATATTTTCCTTCACCGTTTTGCAATGCAAGTGATAAGTATTAAATACTTAAGGCGATACGTAAAAGTTTTAGCGTCCCTGTTACTCCATATACGAAAAAACCCTCAGTGCGAGTGGGACGGATTCGTGGAAAAGTAGCAAAAAGTCGGTGTTTAGAGTTCCGTAGTACCTGAAAGGTAAACGGAACCTTTATGGTGAGACTCTGTTGTCCGTCCGTCCGTATGTCACAGCCTCATAACTTTAGCACCGTTAAAGATAAATACATGAAATTTGGCACAAAAATAGCATTAATTTGCCCATGAGGGTGTAAAAAAAATTTGAAATTGTTCAAAATATTTCCAAAACAAAAGTGAGAAAAATAAAAATATTAGCCTAAAAATACAACATGGGTATCAAATTGTAGGTATTAAAAAGTTGATTCCAAAAATATATACTTTTAATATATTTACTGACACTGGTTTCGAGAAATCTTTAAAAAACCCCAAAAATATGTATCCCCCCCCCCCCCCCCCTTATCTCCGAAACTGGTAGACCTAAAAAAATGACAATTCTAGATCATAACTGGCCAATTACAGGAAAACTATAGCGATTAAAAAAAATCAGCGCTAACGAGAAATATAAAAAAAGAAGTAAAATAAATAAAAAATATATTTTATAGAAATACAATATGGATATCAAATTGTAGGTATTAAAAAGCTGATTTTAAAAATATATACTATTACTATACTTACTGGCACTGGTTTCGAGAAATCTTTAAAAAAAACCCTTATCTCCAAAACTAGTGGACCAAAAAATATGAAAAAATCATGGTAATATGTGTTTACGTAAATATTACAGGAAAAATAAAGTGGTTGAGAAATTCACGAAAAAAAAAATTACAAAATTAAATTTATCATCCGCAATACGGAACCCTAGGTACGCGAGTCTGACTCGCACTTCGCCGGTTTTTTTATTAATATACGATAGTTTTATAGTTGTATCGTTTTAGATGCGGACAGATTTGTCAGATTTTGTTAAGTTCTTTTTAGGGTTCCGCACCCAAAGGACAAACCAGTCCTGTCACTCCACTGTCCGTCTTGTCTATCTGTACGTATGTCACGGGTCTAGCTCTTAGACGGAATGAGATAGAAACTGATTTTTTTTATAATGTGTAAAACGTTGACCTAAACCCGAAGTTTGAATTTAAAATGTAATTAAATTAGGCCTGTATAATGTAAGGCCTCATACATGAAAATGGAGCAGAAAGAATTTTTTTTCTTTCTCTAGCATGTGGGGTGTCTTTATCTAGAGCACATTAAGTAGAGTATATGTATACATATGTATATATTTTTAATTTTTTATCTTAAAATATGAAGGAATGGGGGGCAATCAAAGTTGCCATTTTTAGACCATTTTTGTTACGCGGTTTATCTCAAAGGCCAAAGCAGTTAGGAATTTGAAATTTCTCTATATTATGTACCATATGCTGTAGTTTTAGGGTTATATGGGCTGTGCGGACGTAATTTATCTGAGACAGACAGACAGACGCCATCCAGTAAGGTAGGCTATTACCACTGACCTCTATATGAGTCAGGCAGCGCAGGCCACTTGCTATATACAAGGTGACTTTTTGATCATCGTCCAAATTCATACTTGAGCCTTCATAAGTGATCAGTATCATAAACCAATAACGATTTTTGTAAAATTCATAAAATTAAATTTCGACTCCCCATAGTGATTCACTCAGGACTGGGAGGGGATTAGTATGGGAAGTCAAAATTTCATTATACGAATTTCACAAAAATTGTTATCAATTTATGATGCTGATCACTCACCAAGCCTTCAGTATGAATTTGGACGATGATCAAAAAGTCACCTTGTATATAGGGAGCTTGAACTGCATGCAGGCCAATGCACCTCATTGGTACTTAGTATTTGACACAACACGATTGTCTTTGGACGTGACATTAACCTATAATTTATAAAAATAAATTAACAAGTTTTATTTAAATCCGAATCGATCCTTCCCACATGGACTTCTCTCAAATATACCCTACTGACGGACTTTGTAAAGTTTTTTCTGGTAAGCTAAGTCACACCTAATATCGAGTTGTCTCATCGGTCACAAAATATATCACCCTCCACTTGCTCAATGACTGTGTCTCTATCATTCACATATACCTACTTACAAAGAATTAAATGAAGTAAGGGGCTGTCCCTTTATCACGTGAGGTTTTTTTAGACCACTTTTATACCCCCCCCCCCCCCCTCCTCCCCCTGGTGATACGTCGTGAGTAGAATAAGAACCTAGAGGCATTAAAGCCAATTCAGAAGGCTTTAATTTTAGTCAATTTTAGTGCTGTCAAAACTTCAAATTTCCCATGGTAATTTAGCTTCTAGAACTAACACTTAAGGACTATTTTGCATGAAAGAAAATTTAGCTTTGACAGCACTAAAATTAAAATTAAAGCCCTCATAATCGGCTTTATTATTTGTAGGTATTCCTTATTCTAAGCATCAGGCTACCCTCCCAACCCCTTCCAGCATCACGTGTATTTTTATGATTGAAAATACCAGATAGTTTTGGAATCAGTTAATAAAAAAAAAACATTCTGAAAAATTATAAAGCTGGGAGCTAAATTGTTGTTTTTACGTGGTCGTCTAATTCAATTCATTTACTGGTAAAAATAATTTACACGCCCCACAATATTTTTTTTTGTCGCACGAAAAAATACACGTTACTATCACATTATCCCCTCCCCACCATCGTGATTAATGTTTTTGTAACCCCCCCTGTTCGAACCTCACGTGATTAAAGGACGACCCCTAACTGGTACTGGTGGGTACCTGTACAATATCAGGTAGGTAGGTAATGCCAATGATGTGGTGAGCACAAAATATATACTACCAGAAGGTCGACTCCTTACAACGAGCGCGAAAACAGACGCACACATGCATAGACGCGTACGTATGATGATCTCGGCAGAATTTCGTATTACCATTCGACCGAGATCGTCGTAGGTACGTCTATGTGTGCGTGCGCCTGTTTTCGCTAGTTATGCGGAGTGAACCTTCTGTAAGTGGTTATTTTGTGAACATAGCGACCGAGCGTAGCAAACTATGTTGATTATGTGTTGATGACTCATTATTTTTGAACAATTCTCAAAAAGTTAGTAGTCTATTAATAAATCGGGACAGAATGAATTACGGATATGGAAGAAGCGAAAGAGGTGTGTTAGGCAGGATCGTAGCAGATGGAAATCTGTAGTCTTTGACACCCTCTGCTGGGAGACAGGGATGACGATGTAAACATTGACGAAAAAATGCAATAATAAATTAAACGCTTATTATCTTTGAATAATAAAATAGAATACAGCAAAGCTAAAAAGTCTTTTGCATAGTCTAGGACAGGGGTCTCCAAACATGTTAGGATAAGGGCCACACTGACTCCCCCAATAGTCCCAAGGGCCAAAACCTAGATACGAGTAGCTCATCATTCCAAAATACCTACTGTAGTTTTGACGCGCAAATTTTCGTATTGGTACTAGCCGGTCAGTGAGATATCTTTTGTGCAGGGCACAGGACTGTACTCCGCTCCGTGCGCAATTTCGGTCCATACTTCGGGCAAGTGACATTAAGGCGATATGTAAAAGTTTTAGCGTCCCTGTTACTCCATATGCGAAAAAACCCTCAGTGCGAGAGGGACGGATTCGTGGAAAAGTAGCAAAAAGTCGGTTTTTATTGATATAAAATGTACTAAATTTGCTATCAAAATTTCGTTTAACCAGGTCCTAGATATCGTTAAAACCCATCTATTAAAATATAATTGCAGTCCATATGTCATTCTAAATTGTCAAACCAGGAGAATTTGTGCCGAAAAAGACCTCACTTCAAAAAATATTTCTATCGAGCCGAATTTCTCCAATCGCGTTTCTGTTTTAACAGATCCCTAGAAAAAGAATCCAAAAATAATAATATATTTTTTTTTCAAAATAATACATTATTTACTGAAGTAGATATGCACGTTCTAAAGTGTCGATTTTTTTTTCGTAGCGCCTTAAAATCATTGCGACGGAGTTAGCCGAAGCTTCTTCTGTGCACCTTGAAATAGGGTTGTAATAACATTCCTATAGTAATGCTGCTTTTAGACAAATACGTATGATAACGTTTCTATATCGGTTGTGGGTTTTGGTATATCATAAATAGTAAATAGCAATACGTATTATTATTATAAGTTCGTGAAACTATAGCGGGCTATGTCCGGCCAGAGAACGCGGGCCGGATTGGTCGTGCTCGCGGGCCGGTGTTGGCCCGCGGGTCGTAGTTTGGAGACCCCTGGTCTAGGACTCTAACAGGGGACGAATGAAAAATTATCTAATTTCGTTATGAAAATATTATTTTTATAAATATAAATAAAAAAGTATACAAGGTGACTTTTTGATCATCGTCCAAATTCATACTGGTGGCTTGGTAAGTGATCAGTATCATGGATCAATAACAATTTTGGTGAAATTCGTAAAATGAAATTTCGACTCCCCATAGTGATTCACTTGGGACTGGAAGTGAATTTCTTCGGGAAGCCGAAATTTCATTATAGGAATTTCACAAAAATTGTTATTGATCCAAGATACTGATCACTTATCAAGCCTCCTGTATGAATTTGGACGATGATCAAAAAGTCACCTTGTATAAACATTCTAAAAAAGTATTAATTATTTTCGAGATGTATTTCGACCAACTTTAGATCATTAAAGTCTAATTTTGATCCACTGGTTTCGATTATAAAGGGAAAATAAATCTTTGAATACCCACAAAATATTCTATGCTCCCCCCTTATCTCTGAAACCGGTAAATGGAAAAATCAGAAAAAAAATCTCGATTATAGGGTACTACGAGAAAGTTACAGCATAACAATAACTATTTAAAAAAATCGAACACAAATGATTGTAAACGCAACCGGTCTCGCTATACTAGCCAGACGTTGACCTTTGTAACTAAAATTATATTTAAATATTGGAGAAGCACAACATAATCATAACATAACATGAGATAATTTTTCATTCGTCCCCTCCTAGAATAACACTATCGATAGTTGATGTGATGATGATGAATGTGATGATGATGATGATTGTGCTATCGATAGCACAAATTAATTTATAGGTAGGTAATGTAGCCGATTCTGAAGGCTTTAACTTTAGTTTTAGTACTGTCAAAACTAAATTTTCATCGTTGCAAAATAGTTCATAAGTGTGAAGAACAGAAGCTAAATTACTTTGGAAAAATTTAAGTATTGACAGCACTAAAACTAAAGTTAAAGCATTCAGAATCGGCTTTACTATCGATACCACAAACTAATTTATAGGTAAGTACTATCGATAGCATAGTATAGGCAGAGAATAGAGAATATAAAGTATTAGTATAGGCCTCCAAGTTTGTGCTGAGGACGCCTGCGGGGCGCAGACGAAGGCAGTAACGAGGCGGTGAAGGTCACAGGTGTCAAAAGGTTTGCAGATGGTGTGTTGTGTTGCGCTCGCTCTCAACGAGACAATAGAGGAGTGTTATTATTTTCGACGCACACGGCGCGGCACGGTACGCAACTTTACGATCTAACGATGAGCCTTTTTGTCTGGGTGGCAGGGCAAAGAAATTTTGTACAACAATATGCATATTTCAGGGAACGTAAAAAAGATCGCTCGTCTTTATGCGCAAGGTGTTAATTTGCCAAAATTAGTGATTATTTCCGAATAAACGAATAGAAATTTACAGATTAAATATAAAAATACAGACACGATGTTTTTAGTACTTAATTATTAGTAGAGATGCGCCGAGGGCAAGTTTTACCGAGTAAAGAGTTGGTATTACTCGGTTTTATTTTTACCGAACCGAGTATCCTGCCGAGTTACTCGGTTCAGTTTTACGCGCAGCTTTCGGGCTGGAAACACATTTAAACATGATCACGACGTACCACAGCTTAATCCATGAGTTGTTCTCGAGTTAAAGTAGAACATACAGAGAGACAAAATTGTAAAAAAATAGTTTTGGCCATATACGTAAAGATATTATTGACTTGTTTTCACGAAAACGGCACGGCAAAAACACGTAAACTTCTTGATTTTTCCTAGACATTGTTTAAATTTAAAGCTAATTGGCTCAAAATATGACGTTTAGTTAGAGTTACTTCAAATTTCCGTGTACAATACTATACTTAAACAACAACCTATTTAATTTAAAATTTCGCAAAAGTACTCAATGGTATCGATTCGGCATAACACGTCTTAACTTATTAGACAGAACCAACCTTATTTTAAGCGTCCTGTCTTTTTCTTTCTTTATTGAAAAGACAAGGACAGAACGCTTTAAATTAAGTTTAGTCCTGTCAAATAAGTTAAGATGTGCTTCACCGAATCGGTACCATTGTCGGCACGACATTTTTACTACTTATTTTAATTTTTTATTGTATTGTATTATTTAAATATTATTTTATGATTTTTACACTAAATTTACCGAGTACCTCGACACTTAAGCCGAGTTATTAGGCCGAATACGAGTACTAAAAATATTGCCGAGTAGGTATGCCGAGTACCGAGTGTAAAACGAGTACTCGGCGCATCTCTAATTATTAGTATAGATTAAGCATCAGTATAAAAAATAAAACAAAATAATTAGTGGTTGTCAAATAAATCAAAAGATATATCTCAACGAAATCCTTCCGTGTGTAGCCTGCGTTACCGGTCGGCCACAGCTTCAGGCTTCGAGAGGCGCGCCAAGCGGTTCTTGCGACGGCGCCCGCCGGCGGAGAGAACAAATGTATGAAGTTGTATAGAGCTGGCCATGGGTCGGCGCTCGCGCGTCTTGTCCGGCTTCGAGTGACTTGTGCTCTCGCAACGGCGGTGTGCGGGGAGGCGGGGAGCCGCGCCAGTGATCGAGCAAACAGGACGAACCTAGTGTCGAGCGCTTTGAGCGAGTGAGTGCGCTATACATCCGATGCGGTCGAAGCGCCATCGGGTGTCGTGGCAGGGCAAAGTCCGTCGCAAAAATCGCCTGAAAGCGCAGCAAGAAGCGCCGCCAGAAGCCTGAAGCTATGGCCGAGGGGTTATAGCGACGCGCTCGCACTTCGTCTACTATACGCCCCGCCAGGGCGTCCTCAGCACGAAGTTGTAAACCTAAGTAATACCATCGACAGTACTACATATTTAATTTAATAAACTGGATAGTCAACTGTTTTGGTTCATCGATACTTAGGACCATTAAAATTTAAAAGTATAGTAATATAGTAAAGCAGATTCTGAAGACTTTAATTTTAGTTTAACTGGTGTCAAAACTAAATTTTCTTCATTGCAAAATAGTCCTTAAGCGCTGAAGTTATAAGCTAAATTACTTTGGGACTTTTCAAGTTTGCCTTGCTTTAATATCGATGGTATTAATGTATCTGTGCTATCTATAGCACAGTAGGTATTGCTTTTTTGTGAGGTCAAAATAGTATCGATAAGACATATCGCGCGACTTGCATGCACCACTACCTCCGGGACTCCATAAAATGTTCCCCCATCAGAATGTGATGTATGCACAACAATGCATTGTAATTTATTGTATTTATATCGTCTGTAAGGCCACTTCAAATCAATTTACGTAATTGCTCTTAGTTGACCTCAACAAGAAAGCAAGCAAGTGGACTAACTATGTATAGTTTTTGTCACAACATTTGGGCAGTACCTATTTAGAATTTTAACTATAATCAAATAGATTCCAGGTACCTTCATAAACCCAAACAAATCAAAGTTTGTTTACTTGACTAGTACAGAAGTGCTCACAGTTCCAGTTTGCCAAGGTAAGTCATCTCATAATAAATAACAAAGCACTCTTCAATAAACTGGTAAGTGTATATTTATTTGGGAATTCAACATTTTGAAATTTTAACATTTTGGTAAATTGAAGTTCAACATTATAGTCCAGAAGCCCGCCGTTGAAATAGCTACCTCATAAGATAGGTATTAGGTATAGGTACCTCGTTAAGCTTGTTACAGGTCGTTAACCGAAACTTAGTAACGTAAAAAAAATAACATCTGCCATAGATTACACTGCCAGGTCAAAAAAAAAAAACAACAAATACAATATTACCCCCTACAAAAATCCCAAACAATCACATGAAAAAAAAAAACCATGACTGCTGACACCTGACATTGCTGGAAAAGACGAAATTCTAATCGACTTATCCCCGAGCACCCCTGGAATAACAAGAAAATATAATCGAAAAACAAAAAATAGTCATCAAATTTTTGCTCTGCAGGATAATCTATGGCATTCGTTATTTTTTTTTATCTAACTAAGTATCGTGTACCGACCTGTACTAAGCTCAACTCAACGACGTATCTTATGAAATAGCTATTTCAACGAGACTGGCTTCTGGACTTTTTTTGTAGCCGATTCTGAAGGCTTTAATTTTAGTTTTAGTGCTGTCAAAACTAAATTTTAATCATTGCAAAATAGTTCATAAGTGTTAAGAACAGAAGCTAAATTACTTTGGAAAAATTTAAGCCTTGACAGCACTAAAACTAAAATTAAAGCCTTCAGAATCGGCTTTATTACATTTTAGGAATAGACAAGAATTCAATTATTTGCCAATTCAACATTATAAGAAGTCAACATGATGTTCCTAAAGTGTATCCTCTATGTAGTGTCATGGGAAAATCATTAGTCATAAACTTGGTAGGTACTTAGTTATTTATCACTATCAGTTTTGTAGCAAGCACGACCGTTGTTGAGTACAAAAATTGTATTATATTATAAGGTGACTTTGCATGATATAGCCAAATTCATACTGGAGACTCGGTAAGTGTAAGTAAAAGTTCCCTTTTTGCAAAATACGAAAAATTGTATTTGTGTCCCTGTAATTGTTTAAGAACATCCCCGAGTTCTTAAACAACTTATACACAAAGTGTCATTGAACCTTGGCACTTGACCATTTACCGAATCTCCAGTATCAATTTAACTATGTCTTGCAAATTTACCTAATTGTATAGGTAGGTAGGTAGGACTAGACAAAATCTGTGTCGGAAGCTCCTACACGGGCATGGAGATCATAATGTAAATGAAAATCTTTTTTAAACAAAATCTGTGTATATTTAATTATGTTTACGCTGTCTATAATATTGTTATTACCAAGCTATCTTTTAAAAATAATCTCAAAGGGATGAAAAAATAATGTAATTATATTCACACTACCAAGGTAACTCGGAACCATCATACTGCACAAACTTCCCGCTGTCGCCCTCTTTCAACCCCTCTATTGTATCGAACATCCCCTTCACACTGGTGTCTACGTCGAGGGGTGCGTTTTTCCCGCCCATATCTGTACGCACCCAGCCGGGGTGCATGCACGCCACGAGAATTTTGTCCTTTTTTAGGTCCAGGCTCATAGACTTGGTGGCTGCGTTCAGCGCTGCCTGAAACCACGACATAAATCTGTTTTTGTTACCGCTCCCCCACAGAAAAAGGGCGGGCGCGGGGGCGTGCGGTGCGATGAGTATTCCAGTTAGTTTGAAATCGCGCGAACACATCACGTGTTGTACATATTCGCCGCTGCCCGTGTCCACGCCCGCGCTTTCACTGTGGGTGAGAGACATGGTCCTCTATGGCAGAGAATATAAAGTATTGTCTATGGTGAGAGAGGAGATGACTGCATGAACCGCATCATTGCATTGTAAAAACGCTTTAATGTTTGTTAATGTAATGCAATAAAACGTAATACATAAAATTACATAATTTGCTAACAATTTGTGCAAATACGTATTAAGGGGCTGCACTATGCTAAAATTCAGTCCTGCTCTAATGCGTTTGTTTTTTAGCTCTTTATCCTGCTCTCAGAGGCGTGCCGTCCATAAAGGCATAAAGGCACTGCCTACCTTGCAATAAGTTCAGCGCTTTACAGTTAAACACAGTCTCTTGACCAATAATAACGCGCGGTTACACGCGGTAGAGCGCGGAAATTCAAACTTCCATTAAGAACACGCGTACTTTATTGTATGACCGAAGAAGCTACTAAAGGCAGCCTAATCACGCACACTTTGAAATTCTCGTTCACGCAAGTACAGCACGCACACATCCATGGCTCGCTTTGAGCTCGATTACAAAACCACAATAAATTATTCATCTGTATTTTGCTATTATCACCCTTATCTTCGCGCCGTAAAAGTCAATTCTGCAAATAAAAGCTGTGCCTCGTTAGTACGCTACGATTACATTACGTAGTATGCAGTCGCCAAAGGAGTAAAAGGAATGTCTCACCTTTTTAATTTATTCGTGTTGCATCAGTTGT
This sequence comes from Ypsolopha sequella, assembly GCA_934047225.1. Taxonomy (NCBI): domain Eukaryota; kingdom Metazoa; phylum Arthropoda; class Insecta; order Lepidoptera; family Ypsolophidae; genus Ypsolopha; species Ypsolopha sequella. Next base: position 3,244,753 of record OW203995.1, on the reverse strand, counting down.
CTCATTGCGAAGAAAGCATTTTGTTTGTTTTTATTAGTTTTCTTCAAAGAGTATAGTAAGTGTCCTATACAGTTTTCTTTCTGGTGTTATCGCGCGTGGAATGTTTGTTTATTTACGTTATTCAGAGCAGAGTTCGGTTTCTTAGTGCATATATAAATAGGTACTCGTAGTATTGGTTCGGTGATTTTGATGGTTGATTTGTTGCTTAGACAAGATTGGTATATTCTCTAAGGTTTGTTGTGTTGAAATGGAAAAATTTACTTGTGAAACTTGACGGCCTTGTATGTTTGACAAAATTGAAAAATCAGGCGTTCGAAAAATTATCTTTTGAGGAGAAACGAAAGGTCATAATTCAAGGAAAGTGTATACCAGAACTATACAGTTGTGTCAACAGAAAGGAACGGTAACTCGCCAATTAAATACAAACTATTACGAGTCATATAAATGGTTGTCGGGTTGTGTACACACCATGCCCTGTATCGTTTTCCGTATATTTTAGATAGTTAGATAGTCCGTGTAAGTTACAAACCTACTTGAGGTGGTCAGAACTTTACTTCTTTTGCTGTCATGATATGAACAAGCTTACTCAAATATTTGATAAGTTATTTTTATTTTCATTTGTCAAAATAATTCTGCCTACCTAGGTTAAATATGCTGTGCACGCGCCTGTGCTCTAATCAGATGCCGCGCACGCAAAACTTCAGTTATTTTGAAATCGTGGCTACATTATGGCATTAACCATAATATCTTCATGTAATAAAGTTAGTTTTTACACGTTAGTATCTGCGTGTGTTGGTTTCGTTTCAGTCGGTTTTGAAACACGGAAACTGAATCGCTTTTTTCGTGAAATTCATGCTTTTTTAAAAGTAATATATGTAATAGAAGATTGAAAGCATTTGTATTTATAAAGTGTAATTAATAATAGTCTTGAGTCAAAAAACACGCCATATTTTTTTCAAATTTTTACCATCTACATTGACGGAACTGAATCCAATACAAAACTGATGTTTAGCATAGTGGAGCCCCATAAGAAATTTGGATCGAAATCCTGTTACAGAGCCACAATCTTATTTGTTCCGGTAGCAAAGACTGTCACATAGTGACAATAGAAGCCATTTTAGTTTATCCCACCGGAACAGATAAGTTTGTGCCTCTGTACCTTCAATCAACATTATTCTTTCAAAAATACCGGATGTTAAGAATAAACAGCGCCACAAGCCATATTGCGGTGGTTTACTGAACTATTATATCTAAAGGAAGAAAGATGGTGTATACCTTCGAGCACCTATATGGGTAGAACCCGCCTTGGTCGTTCTGCGCAATGGAACCGAGGATGGAGCTCATGTTGATGACAGCCGCGCGGTGGACGCCAACTGGCTTGTCACTGTTCTGCTCTGCGGCTTGCTTCAACGCTGGCACCAGGATCTGAAAGTTTTTAGGTGGTTTGTTTGGATAAATATTAAATGCAATTTTTTAAAATCCAGTCTAAAGCCATATAAAATCAAAGCTTGATGTAACTTAACCGCTTAAAGCAAGGCAAGAGAAGCGTTTTGTTGAAATTAATAAACAAAACACTTTTCGCAACGCCTACCTTCGTGAGCATAATCGGAGCTACCGTATTGACGGTGAGGTTCTCAATCAGTTGGTCGGCCTTCACCAAGTTCAGCTTAGTGAACTTTGTGGAGATACCCGCATTATTTACTAACAGGTTAAGACCTTGATTACCCGTTATCTGAGATATCTGTGCAGCGACATCCCCGTAGCCTGAGGTGTTTGTTACGTCTGCAAAAAATAGCTTGACTTTTAGGAGTTCTAGATGTTAAAGATAAACCTTTTAAATGTTGTTCCCTGACTTACCCAAGTGAAGAATATGAAGATTCTTGTTATCTTGGGAAAGTTGCTTGAGTTCCTGTAATCAGAAAAGTTTTTTTTTTTCAGGCTTTGCTTAGATGACTACATTATATGAGTGACTTTTGTTCATAGACTTAGGACATAGGTACTCTAAGTCTATGCTTTTGTTTATATAGGGTATATACACTATATACACTTACCGAGTCTCCAGTATGAATTTAGCTATACGGGTGTTCAGACGAAGTTGCGGAAGCCGGAAACTGGCGATAGAACTCGCCCATACGAACTACTTTTCATGAAAACAAATTGAGAAATCGAGAAAAAACAGTGGTCCCATACATTTTGGTCGCGTAGCTATCTAACTTCTCTATTTAGCAGCTGATTTTTTTCGCGATTAGAGGGTTGGTTCAATAGAAAAAGTTGTTCGTATCGACGAGTACTACCACCAGTTTCCCGCTTCCGCAACTTCATCTGAAGTAATCTGAACACCAGTATAGCAAAATTCATACTGGAGACTCGGTAAGTGTTCAGAACCAAGGTTAAGTTACCATTTTTCGCGAAAACCGCGAAATAAAATGTTGTCTTCCTTTACCAAAATTGACTAAGAGTTGTTCGTTTAGTATAGGGGCCAAGAGACATAATATTTTTTTTCAAGTATTCTGCAAAAAAGGTCATTGAGCCTTGGTCCTTTTCTACTTACCGAGTCTACAGTATGAATTTGGCTATATAAACAAAAGTATAAGTAAAAGCTTATAAAAAGTTTTTGGACAGCGAAAGAAGTCCCACGGATTAGGGAGATCCCAACAACATAATTTCTCTCTGATACCCTTGAGCTAGCGAGCTCCAGCGGAAGTTATAAAGTTAGAAAGGTGGTATCACTTATCAATAGTGAAGGCCTTTTCCGATAAAATTCTTCGATTATGGTTTGTCGTTTTTGTCGGGTCATCATAGATTAGCTCAATGTGTGACGACGACGGACGCGACGCGACGGCACAAATACCTATTGAAAAAAAGGCTTTGAAACAAGGTTCATATCAGCGCGCAATGCAAAGTGGCTGTTACGACGATCGCTGCGTCGCCGCGCCGGATAGTGCAAAATAGAGAAAATAATATTGATGATTAACCAGATGTATTTACTTACAAGTTTTTAATGTTAGATTTTTGGTTGACCAAAACCGGATGCTGGCACTACAGATAGCGAATTAATGAAACAAATACGATTTTTCGTACATTACGACTTCTATTAAAACAAAGGGAGGTAACCTCGCTCTGCTTAGCTTAATGTCTCCTGAAATTTAATTCATGTGAACCTTAGAAGCTCCGCACGTCGTCACACTTATTTACGACATTTTGGTGAGAGGTTCATACCTAAATTGCCTACCTACGATAAAAAATTAAATCTGCTGAAAGGTAGAGCTTAAGGTTTTGTTGAATTACTATTGAGTGAATTTTGAATTTAAGTGTTCTGTTTCGATTAATTAGGAAAAGGCGGGTTTTTCACAATCCGGCTGCGAAACCGCTCTTAACAATTGTGTAGATTCGGTGTAACACGATTTAACTAATTTGACAGGACTAACCTTATTGTAAGGGTCCTGTCTTTGTCTTTTTGATACAGAAAGAAAAAGACAGAATGTTTAAATTAAGTTTACTCCTGTCGAATAAGTTAAAACTTGATACACCGAATCGACACAACAGATCATTTAATTAAGTATAAGACACGAAAAAAAATTGCGAATGTTGTATTAAGATTAACACATCTCTCGAAGGGAAGAGCTACTTGTGAGTTGTGATTTTATTTCGCGTTAAATGTTACCTGTAATGACTGTACAACTCTCGATTGTATTGTAACACAAAATCTAGAAACTCGATTAATTGATAACATTACTCAACCACAACACTAGTTTAAGTTTTCAAGGCCGATGACGTCAACATTTTACAGTTGTCTCTTTCCCACGGGCCTTCATGGACTTTATGGTTGCCGTACAAAAACCAATTTGGCGATCTTTTAACCACTGTTGTAAAGTGAGTTGTGGCGTTATTGGCTGTGTAAAGTGTTGAATAGAAGTGAATATTTAATTAGGTATTGAAATAGGTTATTCCTTTGGAAATGGCACCTATCGGTAAGTCATAATTTATCAAATTTAAAACTCACCTCCGATGCGTTTCGGCATGTCGCGAATACTTTCTCAGTTTTGTTCTGTTTAATGAGATATTTCACCATTCCGAGCCCTAGGCCCCTGTTGGCTCCGGTAATTAGCACAGTCTTCATTTTAGTGTTTTTGTGGCGAACAGTTTGCTCGAATATTAATAATTCCACCTCCCTATAGCTACGACATGTAGCAAGCAAGTGTGTGCGTGGGTGGGTGTGTGTGTTTTTCGTATATCTGACATTTTTACGTCAAAGATGACAATCCTCTATAGGATTTTGAAGGTGAAATATACAAGAAAACCACTAAACCAGATAGATAACCTTTTAGCGATAGGCCTGTTAGCACGACGAAGTTATGCGAGCAGTAAGTAGAACATATAATTTCGGCTTTACGAATAACAGTAATCTAACCTCACTTCGTTGATCAGTTCGTCCAACTACATTATACATACTCTCTTCATAGTCATAATCTTTCACATTAAAAAATCATGTACTACTAAATACATCATCATAATAAGTGCAGGTAGATGTACCTAATTTAGCAAGCAATATAATAATACTTATTGTGTATCTTATATTAATTAACTTTAATATTAATTACTGTCATTAGCACTGTACAGTACAAATACTTGCAGTTACCCATTCAATAACTGTATGTTAGTTATTATTATGTACTAGCCTTTTGCCCGTAGCTCTGCCTCTGTTTATTCCATCTTTGCCCCGTTTTCGGCTTGGCAGTTATTTTATCAACACTCCTTATAGCCTATAAATATTCTAAAAGTTGTACTTTCAGCTTCAGTACAATACTAATACACTCGGTGTCAAAAAAACGCATCTTGAAAATTCCTATTTGATTTTTCCTATTCCTATTTGAAACCAATTATGAGGCAATTTCAGTTATCAATTGAGGCTTGGAAGGTGGTAGGATCTCATGACCGAACTCGCTGTTTCAGTTCATCCCAAAGGTGCTCTATAGGGTTGAGGTGTGGACTTCTCGCCAGCCACTGCATAACAGAGATCCCAACTTCTAGTAGGTAGTCAAGTACAATGAACGCGGTGTGGGAGCGAGCGTTGTCATGCATTAAAGTGAACCCATGGCCAACGAAACTAGCATACGGGACCACATGCTCTTCCAGGACTTCTGTGATGTACCAGTGAGCAGTTAGTGACCCTTGCCTGCGAACATCTCCAGTCTGGGAAACGCACACTGTCGGTTTTGCGGTCAACAGAAATGCCACCCCAAAACCTGCAGAAGTCACCCCCGTATTCCACCTTCTTTTGAATACAGGCTATTGCAATCCCGCCTGTCTTCTGTATACTCTTCACCTGTCATTGCAGAAAAGGCACACCCTCGTCTCATCTGAGAAGAGAACTACTCTCCATTGGTCGAGCATCCAATTGATATGATCATGGGCAAATTGAAAGCGGGAATTTTGGGCCTGTAGCAGTTCTTTTTCTAATCGTAGAGACGCTTACAATTGTTCTGCGAGCTGCTTGGAGTTGCTGTCTTAACTCAAGAGCATTGGAGAACCCATTTCTTAAAGACGTTGAGACTATGAAGTGGTCATCTCTTTCAGATGTACAGTATCCTTTCCCAAATCCATGTCTTCAAACAAAGCTACCAGTCTCCCGGAACCGCTGGATTACACTTCGAAAAGCAAAACTGCTAAGGTTCAGTTGCCGGGCAATATCATACTACCGCACCCTTAATTGGTATAGTGCAAGACAGGTAATGACCATTTTATACCCCTGTGTAGTAGTGCAACTAGCAACCCTTTGAAGGCATATTTGAGCGATACTTTTTTTAACATCACATACTCGAGAGATTTATTTTGTTTATGTAATGAAACTATTGTTTATTTCAAGGTTAGATGCCCTTTCAATTGATACCTAATAATTCCCTCACAATTGGTTTCAAATAGGAATGAAAGACATTGGCAGTTTCAAAAGGTGCGATTTTTTTTGACACAGAGTGTATAATAATAACCCATTTAAATCTTTGCAAAAATATTCATTGTACAGACACACGACATTTTTACTAGTTTATTATTAGTATATAATAGATGTTCATTATTATTTTTGGTTTTATTTTGTCCATATTGGTTGTGGATGACAGGGGGCTGGATCTGTTGTCGTAACGAGAAGTCCGTAGCTCCTCTAGACCCTCTTGTCCAAGGTACAGTATCACTCCATACCATTGTAATGCACAGGGAGCACATTGTCCTGTCTATAAGGGTTATGTTTATTTATCCATGAGGAAAATTTTATATTTAATTTCATTTTTACTTTTCCTATACCTAATTGCTTTTTAATGAAATATAAACAACTTTTGTTTTCCTTCTCTTGTATATTTTTCCTATTTGCACTCTTGGATAGTCATGTCACAGCTGTTCTCACTCCACTGCATTATGTATAAAAATAAATTCACACAAAATATCTGACAAAGGTTTGGTGTAACTATAAGTTTAAATGTTATTTTGATGGTTATAGCAGGCCCTCTCTTGTCTAATTTCAACAGCTATCGCTTTCAAAGGTATCATGATTAGCTAGAAATGGCGTGACACATAATTTCTAGACAATCGCATGTACCTTTGAAAGCAATAGAAGTTGTTGTTAAGTTAAGTTGAAGTTACACAATACGGCCTCTGGACAGGTATCTCTAAATGTAAAATACATTATCAAATGATCATGTAAAAAATAATAGACTGGCTGCCTAACACAAAACCACTAAGATTTTTTTTATCAGTAAGGTAACATGATAATATTATCATGTTTTTTTTTTTTTTTTTTTTGGCATAATTGTTCATCAGTAGATTATGTGGTTTCATGTAAAGATATCTGTCTATTTAATTTATATAGTGTGTAATTGTGTATTGTATGTCCTGTCCTATTTTTAATAAGGTTATAGTAATGTATTTTGTATTTAACACATTGTTGTATTTTCCCATTTTACATTTATTTAGTTTATTTTAATTTTAAAATTTACATGTAATAGGTATATATATATATATATGTATATGTACCTATATACAATAAATACATTATTACGTTAAAATGTCTGACTCGTCGGGTACATTACTTGTAGATGGACAATTTGACTATGATCTGGCCGTGCTGGGAGGGGGCTCTGGAGGTTTGGCCTGTGCAAAAGAGGCAGTTAACCTTGGAGCCAAAGTCACAGTATTTGACTATGTCACACCATCCCCACAAGGGACAAAATGGGGTCTAGGAGGAACCTGCGTGAATGTGGGGTGTATCCCGAAGAAGCTCATGCATCAGGCTGCCTTGCTTGGTGAGAGTGTTCATGTGAGTTTGCTGCAATTTATTATTCATGATTTCTGCTACTTCTGCCTGAAATTTTCTAGTTAATTTTTGTAGCTTCAGCATGTTTTGGTATTTCTTGTAGGTCTTGGTAAGTGATGAAGAGTTGGTGCGTCCTAATACTTGAGACCTTCCCTTGATCCAATCCTGAAAGGCTGATAGCCTATTTCTTGCATTTTGTTGAAATACTGGTAAAGATTTTGTTATTTACACATTTTTTAATTATATGTCGACTTAACTTCGAGTCTGTGACTTGTCTGATGATACTTGGGTTTTAAAAGAAGCCACTCATTTTTGTAATTTTACACGGTTTTTGTAATTATTGGCTTATTGTATTCAGTATAATTAGACTGATTATAAAATAAAATGAGCCTAATCTGCATTAAATGTTGGTCTGAAAGATACTCCTGCAATCTTCAAGCAAAATAATGTGATTATTTTTTATAAAATTAATTAGTTTAATATGAGACTGTAAAAACATTAATTGAGGATATAAATTGAATAATGCTCCCTTAATTTATCATACATATACTCAATCCTGTCTCCCAGAGGGGTAGGCAGAGACTACAGATTTCCATCTGCTACGATCCTGACACACCTCTTTCGCATCTTCAACATCCATTAATCTAGTCATACAAGCTTTTCTATTCCGGGTACTTTTGACATTGCCCTCCTTCAGTATGTCGCCAATTTGGTCAGCATACGTCCTTCTAGGGCGGCCTGGTCGAGCTGTACCTTCCACTTGCGCTCCATAAATTTCTTTCGTCACACTACTTTTATTCATCCTCTCTACATGTCTAAACCACCGAGGCATTCCTTTTTCTATACCATTTTCTATCTAAGTTGATTTAATTTGGTATTTTAATTTTATTTATAATAGTATGGAACAAATCAATCCTCATGCTTATGATTGACCCTTTTGATCAGTATCATAAAAACATTCACTGGTTCGAGTCCCGGCTCAAGCAGGTGATTTATCAAAAATATTTAAATACAGTTTTATTAATGAAAATAAAGGAATGTTCCTTTTCAGTAATATTTTCTATCAACAATATTTTGGGGTTCTTTCCCTCTAACCACGGTTTTATTTTTCCACACTGTATAGCCCATCCATCAGCCCGTATTCGTCCACTGCTGGACATAGGCCTCCCCAATATTACGCCACTCTTGGCGGTCCTCAGTCATCCTCATCCAGCCGCCACCCGCAACGTCCTTCAGATCGTCAGTCCAGCGGGCACGAGGGCGGCCTACGCTGCGCTTTGCTGTACGTGGTCTCCCAATGTAAAGCCCAATATTCGTGAATTTTATTAAAATCGCAATCAAACAAACACCTAGATACTCTAGCAGCTTCGGGTATCCGTGTAGACTTTGATGGTAAGACTGGCTGGCCCGCCATCGGCGGTAACTAGTGATTACTAATTCGCCGATGACTTGTCAGCCAGTCATCTACAGTGCCATTAGTCACACTACTGAATGACTTGTCAGCCAGTCATCTACAGTGCCATTAGTCACACAACTGAATGTCGTCGGACACGGAAAATTGCAACAATCGCTCTCAGATTTTTCTCAAAATTTATTTATTTATCGGTTGACGAGTTCTTATAGGTATTGTGGAGGGGAGGCCTCGGCATACATAAAGTGTGGCGTTGTCGCGATGATAGCATGTTGTTGGCGGGTAATTTACTTTGAACATTTTGAAAGTGTATAAGAGACGCCACACAAAAACGCCAGGCGGCCCACACCGATTTTGGCGTCGTCAGACAAAATAATTTTTAATATTTTAAAATCAATGTGCGAATTCGTAGGTCGCCTTGTACGTTATCTATCAATGATTTGCGAAAATACCAACCATTTTTATAATCTAACGTATTCAGTGTGTTTCAATTGATTGAATGTCCGTGGTTTTGATTCGGTAATTATCATTTGTCACTTTTCTAATCGTCGTAGTATATCCTGATCTGATAGTGATAAATTAGTTATTAAATTCGATTTATATCGGTTACATTATGATATCAAGCTGGAAATAGATGTGAACATGAAACTCTAGTGAACTGTAGAGTTACGATGTGTTTCTATTAGTCTATTTGTTATATAGACAGATATAAACATGTAAAATATTAATGGTTGCGACTTTCAGCATGGGAAAATGTTTTTTTAATGATAAATTAAGGTTAATTATGTAAACTTTATGAACTCTTTTTTTCGTAATTAAACATGTTGCAGTTTGAAAGCCATAATTTAAACTTACCAAAGTACACTCAAAGTAAATTTTTATCTATAGTTTCACAGATATGTTAATTATTTTAGCCGCAGCCCATTATTAGTGCAGTAACTGTCGCTGCACTTACTGCTGTTACCTACTTTGGTATATTTGAAGTACTACCCATAATACGCAATAACCTAAAATAAAATGCACCTAGTAAAAAAACAACTTATTGTTTGAAGCCTGATAAAGTTCACTCTTAAGTTAACCGAAACGTCGAGTTTTTTTTTCTCGCATAAATCATAGTGAGTCTTAGCTGTGTTATCTATTTCGTTAACAAATTATTGTTGAAATAAATATGATAGTTGTAATTATTATGTTATATAGCGAAATCCATCGTTTTGGATACTCTAAATAATTTTTCAATGCATGTGCTCGTAAAGGCCCACTTTTTATGCATCAAAACCGAACAGAAAGTCGATTATTTTGCCCTAGGGCTTTATTATTAATATTTTTTTAAATTTATTTTAATGGTTGGCTAACCTGCAGCCTTTCTTGTGTACCATAAATGTCATACTTTTTTTTCACTGTTTAACGGCTCTGGATACAGTCCTTTTGAGCCAATTACAATTTAAAGTTCACAGAATTATATTTGTTTTATTTCCTCACACTATGCATTGAAAAACGTAGTATGATACACGGGCGTAAGAGCAATAAATTACTCGGTTGCGTTTAAAACACTCGCTACGCTCGTGTTTTAAATCGTCCTCGTAATTTATTCCTTTGCGCCCTTGTAGCATAAACTACTATTAATACAATAGTTGTATCAAATGTTGTATCGAAATAGAAACATGTATGTAACACCTCGAAATACTACGCCCCTCCAAAGATTACAATATTATACAAACTCATCGAGCAAGCTTTTTTGCTTGACGTATATTACCTGATCAATTATTTAGTTTGACCTTGACTTCCTCTTTACTCGTGTTGGAACAGTAGTTTTCCTTAATCGTATGTTTGTTATTTGTTACAATAGTAATGTAAAGTCATAAAAAGCTATCACCCCTAATAACTTGACTTTGTTATTGGAATTTTACGTTGACAACAGGGTTAATAAGATTTCATGTGCCATGGTAGTAGTTTTTGTACATTATTTAACAATTTAGGCTTCAGCTAATGTTGGGTGTCCAGCTGACAGCTGACTTAAGATCCTCTTCCACGTTGACGCTCTGAGAACGTGCAACTGACTGTGTTCTCACCCGCACAGTTACCTGGCGAGAAATGATACCAGTAAGCGGGATAGAATGAAGATAGGTTAGTCTTATTTTGAGAAGATTAAAATAAAAAAAAAGTAAATTTATTATTTCACTCTTTAAGGCGCTACAGAAAAAAATCAACACTTTTAGAACATGCATATCTACTTCAATAAATAATGTATTATTTTGATAAAACAGTATATTATTTTTGGATTCTTTTTCTAGGGATCTGTTAGAACAGAAACGCGATTGGAGAAATTCGGCTCGATAGAAATATTTATTAAAATGGGGTCTTTTTCGACACCAATTCTCCTGGTTTGACAATTTGGAATGACATATGGACTGTTATATTTTATTAGATGGATTGTAACAGTATCTAAGACCAGCCCCCCTATTCTGTATCTTTAGTTGCCAACTGTACTAGGTGCCTATCATCAAAAACATAGATAAAAACTGAAATTTCAAAATTGCCTTTAGTGGGTATTGAACTATTTACGAACTGTGTCGTCACTTCAAATGCGAACATATCCATAGACAATCGGAATTCGATAGTATATCTATGTTTTTGATGATAGACACCCCATCCAGAAGGCAACTAGAGATACATAATAGGGCCGCTGGTTAAACGAAATTTTGATAGCAACTTTACTATATTTAATATTAATAAAAAACCGACTTTTTACTACTTTTCCTCGAATCCGTCCCTCTCGCACTGAGGATTTTTTCGTATATGCAGTAAAAGGGACGCTAAAACTTTTACATATCGCCTTAATCTTAATATTTTGAGCGTTCGGTACACGATTACTCGCATTCTCTTGCAATAAAATCCCAAAGATAGGCCTAAACTATGGTCTAAATATCATTTCATTTGAGTTATATTACATTTTGGACCATAAAACTTTTACAAAAATGAAATGGGCGTCATATTGAAAACCTATCGTTCTAATTAATAATAATAATAATAAAGCCTTTTAATTCCAAATTTTACAGGTGTTGGATTTTACACATTTTTAATACACAGTTGTTAATATTGTTAGTGTTCTAATTAGAACATAATAAATAAATTTACCTCGAAATCGCGAGTTTTCTGTGCGGAGTTTAAACGTATACACATCTAAAGTTATACGAGTCCTCCCCTCCCATTAGTCAGACTATTATAAAATTAAATGTTATCCTACCACGGGGAACTATATGGTTCTAGCTAGCCACTTGACAGGAAAACATTTATTATTGTGAGTCAGAAATGCATGAGTATCTAAAAACGTAAATAATTTGAATCATTATCGAGTATCGGTATATACTGTACAAGTAGCAAGTCATCGCAGACGAAATCCCTCGTTGTGAGACAGTTGACGTCACGGTGACCCGCCAGATGACGTCACGGACATGTTGCGCAATGTTTTATCACGCAATGGTTTACTCGGGCTAAAGAATGTGTTAATTAGTTCAGGTATCGAGCGAGTCTCTTGTGATAATAATTGTATTGTCTAAACAATACTAATTTCGTTCTCTTGGTTGAAGAATGACACTTGAATTTTTGAAAGATATGATCAATTGATAAACAATATATTCAATATAAGACAACTATTCATAGTTCAAACTATTCTGCACCAACATCAAATAACACCTTACAAACAGTTAGCTAAACGCCGTAAAGATCGTATTTGTTCTGTTCCTAAACCTAAAACTGAGTTTGCCAAAAGATTTCTTTTTTATCTCGGGCCATACCTGTATAACAAAATAAACTTACACCTACCCATTTACGGATTACCTCGTTATCAATGCAAAAATAAACTTTGCTCATTCCTTATGAAGAATACATATGATGAAACTGAAAACTTCATGAAAACTAATACATAACATGTGGATATTTTAATAAGCAGACAACCTCCTAAAACTATGTTTCAAACCCATACAATCTCGAATGCATGCCACACATGCACCCACCTTCTATCTCTCTCCTATGCACACATACACATAACACATACACATACACATACACATATATATTTATATATATATATATATATACATACTTAACATCTTAAATTATACCTTTATTTACATAGCTTTTTCTCTCTCTTTTACCTATAACTAGTTAATGTTGTTAAGCCTATTAACTAAGTACTTATGTTTTTTTACCCCATTCTGTCCTCCAAGGAAACGGGGCTGTTATTCCTTTCTACAGGCGTAAAATCCTATCTAGGATAACAGCGTACATTTGTTATTTGTACTTTATGTGTATCTTAGATTTTAAGCTTAAATTCTTGTAACTTGTACTGTACTCCCTTCTTGTGAAATAAATTAATATTCTATTCTAATATTCTTCTATTCTACAACCACGAACGAGTATTCGTGCATGCTAATAAATATATTATAAATTTTATGCCAAATACAAAAAAAGAAATAGATCTATAAAAACATGTTGAAGCTATAAAATATTCATTACTTTACTTTGACCTTTTACAATAAATTATTTTCCCATTTATTAACTTCCACTGGCCTGGGGTTAAAATTATTTATTCTCTATTCCCAAGCCCCAATTCTGGCTTCTAATCCTCAGGAAGCAGCAGCGTACGGCTGGGAGATCCCATCACTAGCAGCCATCAAGATCAATTGGGCCAACCTGACGGAGGCCGTCCAGAATCACATCAAGTCCGTCAACTGGGTGACCAGGGTCGACCTTAGAGATAAGAAAATAGAATACATCAATGGGTTAGGGGAGTTCAAGGATCCCCACACGCTGGTGGCGACCCTCAAGAATGGTTCCAAGAAGGAGATCACAGCGAAGAACATAGTGATAGCAGTGGGCGGCAGACCGCACTACCCCGAGATACCTGGAGCCTTGGAGTACTGCATCACTAGTGATGATATCTTCAGTCTGTCACACCCACCCGGCAAAACATTGGTCGTTGGTGCTGGATGTATCCTTTTAGTTGTTACAGTTATTAGTTTGAAGGATTCCCTAAAAACCGTCACATATTCGATTTTCAAAACAAACACTTGTTTGTTTTATAAAATATATTTGTTGCACACTTCCCCACCGGTTTCGGAAATCAATCCTTCTCCAGGGGATACTAAACGTATGTCAACAATTGTCTATGTTTCTTCAAGTGCCGACAATCGCAAGTATAAATCACGTCACATATTTATTACATATTTAGGGAAACTACCGACTATATGACTAAAAATTGTATTTACTACGGTACTTAATTGCCCAGTCATTAAAAGTTTTCACAGATAGTAATAGAATACATTTTAAAAGGCCAATGAAAATGTAATTCCTAAACACTAAGAATAATATTACTCTAAGAATATGTTGGATAAAGGGCGGGTAGCCGCTAACGACCTAGAGCATAGCCTCCTTTACCTCCAGACATGAAGCAGCTTGTTGCTTCATGCCTCCAGATAAAGGAGGCTATGCCTAGAGTCGACCTCTGTCGGTACAAGTATCGACAGAAACTGTATTGAAATAACGTTCATATCAGCGCGCATTCCATTACGACGTCGCTGGCTCTCCGGATACCGCGAAATAGAAGAAAATAATACTTTTCACATGAACGCTATGGATGCAAAACAAATCCATAAATAGTTTTTCTAAGCTATGTTCTCCTTGTATTTTAGTGCAAGAACCATACAAATACTATAATAATTATATTATATACTGGTTTCAAAGTAATAACCAATTTCACTTAATTTTAGTCTAAAAACTGTTCCTTATACGCGAGAATAATTTCCTGAAATGTAGTTAGTTCTCTATAGTTAAACTAACAATATATATACATATTTTATTTTTATAATTTTACAACATACTGTTTAAGACAAATAACTTTATCAATAGTCATTTTAGTTTAGATTTTATTTTAGTAGAAATACTGCTATGAAATAGATCAATATCATATTTCGAGAACGGCTGTATGGAGACCAGTTAGCATGTATAGGTAGATAAAGAGTAACAATAAAACTGGTTAGGATAAACCTAACGCGATACCACATTTAAAAAAAAAACTTGTACCCTATAAAAAATACTTCCTTTTGGCGGATTCAATCTATATTCACGGACATTTTAGCGACTAAAAAAAGTAATAGATTTGATTTTTGTAGTTGACCCTTTTTTAATTACTCATTCGAATGATTAGAACCAGATGCGGTGTGAGTTATCAACAAAACGAATATCCATTTGGTAGAGTGCCGGAGTGCCATTACCTACTCGTATCTCATAATTTCATTTTTACGACACTTTATTTGCATAACCGTGCTCATGCAACTTCATTTTATGTTGTGTATGTTCACGATTTTAAATCAGTATTTTCATTGTCTTTGTGACTTTTATTGCTTAGTTGTAATCAATTAGTTTCATGCGGTGAGGTGAACGCATATGGCTTCATGTCATACACGCTGCAGTCCCTTGAGCTCTTGTTTTAACATTAATTTTCTATTATTTGATTCTGGCAAATTGAAAACCTAAAAACGAAATCTGACTACACGAGACATTGAACATCATTCAAGATGCTCAGTTGCCTAAGCAAAATTATCTATCCAACGACACCCCACACAAGGAAATGGACGAATTAATAAGACGAAAAAAAAATCATCCCCACTTTACATGTACTTTACAAAAAAAAAAAAAAAAAAGACTTTTTCAAAATTTTATTGTACCACTTTATTGGCGTGATAAATATGTATACCCATGCCAAATTACAGCTTTCTAGTACTAATAGTCTCTAAGCTAAGCCGTGGACAGACAGACGGACATGGTGAAACTATAAGGGTTCCTTGTTGTTGACTACGGAACCCTAAAAACGAGAGGTGTCGTGGGACATCCGGTTGGAACGAACTTCCTGCCAATACTGACGCGCAAGCAAGCCGATGTCCATCGCTCGAGTTTTTCTCCTACCCCGTACTATAAACCGCGGTAAGAAGCGTTAGCGATAAAAAAGTGTATGGAAAGCGATACAGCAAAACGTGACGGTTGAATCGTTACACTTTTTGCGCGATAAGGAACTTCGTTCCCATAAAAACGCAACCTCGAATCACGCACCAAAGGGCGCTCTTATCCCAGAAGAGTGACTCTCTGTCTTTTTCTTTACGTGCAAGGAGTAAAGAAAGTAACCACATTTTTGTACCTTTTCGTTGTTTTTATCCGTATCGTTGCGTTTGAAACTAAACTTAGGTTGCCATACGTAGCTGATAGTTCCGCTACTGTCCGCTTGGAGCTTTTTCCCAGATTCCATACGTTTTTGATGTAGTTTGAAACGCAACTATACGGAGATGTTTTTATGCTTAGGCTACAGGTTCCGTCCGTCAATGAGCATCTTCACATATTTTAAAATGTATTGGTACGAGTATTTTCCGTACTTTTCCCGGGGCCCGTTATATCTGCCGCCCGCCTAGTGTAACTACCATGGGTTTTGCACTCGATACACGTTAACGTCTGCGTAAATCACGTAAACCGCTAGAGGCGCTGTGCAATTTCTCATATAAATATTTTGTATTGAAAACTCTGATTCCTCACGTAAACCGCTAGAGGCGCTGTGCAATTTCTCATATAAATATTTTGTATTGAAAACTCTGATTTCTCACGTAAACCGCTAGAGGCGCTGTGCAATTTCTCATATAAATATTTTGTATTGAAAACTCTGATTTCTCACGTAAACCGCTAGGGGCGCTGTGCAATTTCTCATATAAATATTTTGTATTGAAAACTCTGATTCCTCACGTAAACCGCTAGAGGCGCTGTGCAATTTCTCATATAAATATTTTGTATTGAAAACACTGATTCCTCACGTAAACCGCTAGAGGCGCTGTGCAATTTCTCGTATAAATATTTTGTATTGAAAACTCTGATTTCTCACATAAACCGCTAGGGGCGCTGTGCAATTTCTCATATTAATATTTTGTATTGAAAACTCTGATTCCTCACGTAAACCGCTAGAGGCGCTGTGCAAATTCTCATATAAATATTTTGTATTGAAAACACTAATTCCTCACGTAAACCGCTAGAGGCGCTGTGTAATTTCTCATATAAATATTTTGTATTGAAAACTCTGATTCCTCACGTAAACCGCTAGGGGCGCTGTGCAATTTCTCATATAAATATTTTGTATTGAAAACTCTGATTTCTCACGTAAACCGCTAGAGGCGCTGTGCAATTTCTCATATAAATATAGGTAGGCCTACTGGTATTCATGTTTGTGGAAGCAAAGGTGGAGAAATAGACACCGACGATACCGACAAAAATAATTTAAAACAGTAGATGCTTCAAAAGTACCTTGAATAGAGGGGCTTGTATGCCAGTAACGTTGCAGATAACGATCAGTTAATTCTATTATACCCTCTGGGAAACATTTTAGTAATGAAATTAACCTCATTTTCAAATGTTGCCACATTAACATTTTTTGACCTCAAATTAATTAACGTTTCAATTTCACAAAAAATATATATCGATCGAGGGCATCTAGCTGAAAGGCCGTATCTACAAAGGATCAATCATTAAAGTAAATATGACCTTTCAGTTTGATATCCTCGATATATACTGGTGACTTTTAACCAAACCCCAACATTTTGAGAGGTTGTTAGAAACGTTAGTAGAACATATTTTAAACGTAAAAACATTAAAAACAAGAAGCAAAAAATTGTAAAAAAAATGTAACTTTGAAATATAATTCAAAATAGTCTAAAATAGTAGATCAACAATAAAAATAACTTCGTGCAATCTAATTGTCTTTTCTCTTTTGGGGACCATGATTTTATTTCAGTTTTAATTCTTACCTGTTAAATCAGGAGTTCCCAACGCGCGTGGGGCGCGCCCCACTTGGTGGGCTTAGAGTGAGCCAAGGGGGCCGCGAGGTGGCTTCAAAAATAAACTGTATATTACTTGATATTGTCATTGCGACTTATTATAATGTTTTATTTACTTTTGTTGGTTGATTACTTACTTGTTATTTGATTAAAACACGCCTATCGATATTGTAATCGTTTGTTTAATCAACCTATAATTAAAAAAATTGAGGTAGATAGGTAAAATCGTAGGTGTCAAACAATGAGCAGGTGTACGCTGTTCGCAAACTAACAGGTAAAGGGGGGCGTCATGATTTTGGAATAAAGTTGGTTAGGCGCGTATGATAAAAGGTTGGGAACCCCTGTGTTAAATGATTGGGGTTACATTAAAAGTCACTCTGTATTTTGAAACTGGCCGGTCATAAGCGACACGCAAAAGGATCTTTCTCAAAAAAAAAAAAAATTAAAAAATAATAATTTTTCTGAGCTGCGTCTATCAGACATCGGTCTCGAGTGCGCTGGGTTCCTCAACTCGCTCGGCTACTCGGCGACGGTGCTGGTGCGTTCGGTGCCGCTGCGCGGGTTCGACCAGCAGATGGCCGGCGCCGTCGTCGCGGAGATGGAGGAGAAGGGTGTCAAGTTCCATCACAGGACGATCCCGCTCGCCGTAGAGAAACTAGAGAGTGGGCAGCTCAAGGCGAGCTGGAAGAACACCGAGACGCAGGAAGTGTGAGTCTGAGGTTTCATACATCATCAAGGGGTCTTTAGAGAATGGACAGTGAGATGCAAGTCACAGTTTACACTTGTACACCCATGTTTCAACGACTATTATTACTTGCCAGCGTGATAAGCCCTGTCGTTGTACTTATCGTAAAGCT
Source organism: Ypsolopha sequella (assembly GCA_934047225.1). NCBI lineage: Eukaryota > Metazoa > Arthropoda > Insecta > Lepidoptera > Ypsolophidae > Ypsolopha > Ypsolopha sequella. Next base: position 3,226,315 of record OW203995.1, on the reverse strand, counting down.
TTTAAATTTTTTTCTACCGTCAGTCAAAGTCAACCAGATTTCGAATTCGTTGACCAGTCCATGAAATTCAACCGATGAAACTTTTGACCATGCTCTGTACCATGGCGCTTTGTTAGGAAGTGAAGTTAGCTCAAAATTGGGAATGCATAAAATCAAAAAGAGCTTTGTTTATTTGATAGTCGATCTCATAACCGAGCTTAACAAAATTTTGCTTTTAATAATAGGTCTTTAGTTCATGAGTTCATAATTCCTGTAGTTGAACAGTTATTTCCATTATTTGTTTTTTGTTTGGAAGTTGATTTTAAGGTTTTACATCTACGTATAAAATTTTGTTTTTAATGTCAGTTTGATAACCAAAATTAAATTTTCAAAAACAGTTTGTCCTAAATGCCATCCATTTCCATGATAAGATTCGTATTATTTTTTTACAGCTGTTAGCTTAATGGTTTAATGTTGCTGTTAGCTTAATGTTGTCTCATTCCCACACAAAATAAATTACATAATTTGGATTTGTTAGTACTAAAATGTTAGTACTAAAATTGAGTTTACTTCAAATTCTCTGTAGAAAACGGCAATTTCATATGTAAAGACCTATTATTAAAAGCAACATTTTGTTAAGCTCTGTTATGAGATCGACTATCAAATAAACCAAGCCCTTTTTGATTTTAGGCATTCCCAATTTTGAGCTAACTGCACTTCCTAACAAAGCTTAAATTTGAATTTGAAAGCGCCATGGAACAGAGCATGGTCAAAAATTTTATCGTTTGCATTTTGCACTTCACTTGCCGGGAGAGTCCAAAGTGGCTGATGTTAAATGTAAGATAATAAAAATAATAATATTTTTTTTTGAACGTGCCTTGTACCATTTCCAGAGGAGAGGACGTATTCGACACGGTGCTGTTGGCTACCGGCCGCTACGCGCTCACTAAGGCACTCCATCTAGAACTAGCCGGTGTCACGGTGAGTTTATTACGTTTATTTATACCTCTAGGGCTACACACATTGACTGGTCCGTCAGTCGGCACCATTACACCAAAATTACCGAGTTTATTTACGTAAGTAAGTAAATAATTGACGTGGTCTCTTACCAAAGGCTTGATCCGCCGATTTAAGGTCGCTCAACGAGCTATGGCGCGGGCTATGCTTAGGATATCTCTCATGGATAAAATCCGAAACGAAGATATCCGTCAGAGATCGAAGGTGACCGACATCATCGAATCAGTAAGTTGAAGTGGCAGTGGACTGGCCATATTTGTCGCCGACGTGATAACCGTTGGGGCTGTAAGGCATTGGAATGGAGACCACGTACAGCAAAGTGCAGCGTAGGCCTCCCTCGTGCCCGCTGGACTGACGATCTGAAGGACGTTGCGGATGGTGGCTAGATGAGGATGACTGAGGACCGCCAAGAGTGGCGTAATATTGGGGAGGCCTATGTCCAGCAGTGGACGAATACGGGCTGATGGATGGATGGATGATTTACTTACTATATATCAGTGTACGCGGAAATTACGCAGGGAAATCTGAAAATTGGTTGGTTTGTGATTTTATAACCCTACAACTAATCAATGGATTTCTATGAATGTTTCGAGGGAACTAAACAATTTTACATGAGAGAGGTACACACAAACTAAATTTATTTAATTACAAACAAACATTGCTCAGTATTTAAACAAATGGATAATAAATAAAGTAAAATAATATAAATAAATAAATAATAATATAATACACTACTTACAAATATTATAAAAGTATATCATACATGATTACTTTTGATAAATATGATAATACATAAATAATTCAATGAAGATATCTGATATAAAGGGTATAAGAATATAAAGATTAACTGAAATGTTTTTTGTTTTTCGGTTTACAAATAATTACCTTAAAGTAAAATGGAAGACAGACACGGAAAAAAAAACAAGGTAGTTGGATAAAATGATTAAAATCTATCTGAAAGAAGACCAGTAAAACTTGACACTGGTATCATATAGTATAGACGAGTCGTGACGGTACCGTTCCAGTGCGTGACGGAGAGCGGCAAGATCTCGGCGGAGACGGAACAGACGAACGTGCCGCACGTGTACGCGGTGGGCGACGTGCTGGAGGGCCGGCCCGAGCTGACGCCGGTCGCTATAGTAGCGGGCCGGCTACTGGCGCGACGCATGTTCGCGGGCTCCACGCAGCAGATGGACTACGAGAACGTCGCCACCACCATCTTCACGCCGCTCGAGTACGGCTGCGTCGGGCTCAGCGAGGAGACTGCCACGCAGAGGTGAGCTACTTAACGAGACTATGAAAATGTAAAATTCTAACAAATGATTCTTTTCGCCCATTTCTCGTCAAATACGGGGTAAAATGCAGAACTAATCACATAAATAAAAAAATATAAAAAAATGATCATAAAAATGAAGAGTGCCATTTTAATGTTTTTTCTTTAATTTATTATTTATTTATATTCAGTTACAAGTGTGTAGATCTTAGAGTGGACTGTAGTATGTAGATGCTGGGACGAATGGTTTGTAGAAGCAGAAGCCGAATTAAACACCAAGACTTTACTAGGTTGAAGAATACTATATTGAACAAATAGATACAGAGAGAGCACACACGTACGGGTGATACCAAATTATAAAAAGTAATGTGTCAGATAACTGACAAGTCACTGAGTGAGTTGAATGAACTTATTTTCAAGTTGGTGTTGCCAACAACAAGTACAATATTTTAACATTGTTCAGTGCTATGAAACCATGTTTGGTTTGTCTTGGTCCTGGAGTCTACGATACATTAAAAGGATATAATTTATAATGGAGGTAACAAGTTAACACCTAACTTACAAATATATAAATATTTTCTAGGTATGACAAAGATACCTTAGTGACAAAAGTAGACATTTAAATTAAAATAGAAGTTTTTCATTTTTCTTCGAAAAGGTGTCTTGTTGACACCTTGTGACATCTTGTTGATATTTTTCTTTATATTGTGTGGTGTCTATGGAATATGTTTATAATATTTTAGGTTCATTCTATTAATATTCAGTTGCTTCTGAAAACTTTGCTATGGTTCATTGCTATTTCTAGGCATTTAATTGAGCAGATTTTCAATAATTATTCTAGTAAGTAAGAAATTATATTTTTTCTAAAGTGGCAGCACTTTCGCGGCATATAACACCTTAAATCGTGCTACACCGAATCGACACCATCGTCCTCCTTTATTTATTTATTTGCAGAAGATACAAAAAACATTGATGGTGGACGAGATTAAAGGTACAGTTCTGTTGTACGTTACTTATAAATGTATACATTTATAAATACTGTAATTTATAGAATTTATAAATGTAACACGATGATAATTCATTATGTAATCAAGCGGCTAACTTTAATTATTAGCACGTTTTGGATAGCCGACCAGTTTCAGATTGCCTCCCTATCTGGGCAAGTGAAGACATTCACGTGACCACGTTGCGTCTCACACAATTCGCTCCGTAATTTCCAGATTCAATGCGGAGAACATAGAAGTGTACCACGCCTACTACAAACCGACCGAGTTCTTCATCCCTCAGCGCAACATCAAGAACTGCTACTTGAAGGCGGTGGTGCAGCGGGAGGCGCCTCAGAAGGTCCTCGGGCTGCACTTTGTGGGGCCAGTGGCCGGCGAGGTGATACAGGGCTTCGCTGCCGCTGTCAAGTGAGTGTCGCCACCATTACTGTGACACACCCCCGACACTCCGTATATTAACGGCAATTTAATTACCTACAACTCTCACGCGCGTAATTAGCTTGTCCATACACGTTTGTGCACACACAAGCGCATTGTTGAAATGTTCAGGGTGTAAATAGACAGGTATAAACCGTATACTGATCATACTGGTTCATATAGGTTTAGATTTAGGTCTTTTCTGTAGCGTCACATAATTTTATATTTTTTCTTCTCTGAGGAAAATGTTGAAGGGAGTAGAGTATTTGTAAACAAAATTTTTGTTACAGTTGCCACAAAATAAGAGGCCCGTTTTGACAGATAAGAACGACCATAGAATATAACTTTACATGTAATAAATGAAACGGTTAACAAATAATTATTAACTTATTGGGTTTAAAGAAAATAAATAAACGTTTTTTAATTATCACGGAACATATTTCAAGTACTATTTTCACGCACATTCCAAAATAAAATGCTATTTTGAATTACTACACAATGTCTCAAAAACAGTTACATTCTCAGTCAATTTTTTCTTAATAATAGTGTTGTAACCAGATAATCGCCTAATTTCACGGACTCAATTCGATTCCACGTGAAAATAATTAACTTGTTTTAATATTGATAAAATAATTGTAATGATCTGTAATTAGCTTTTGTGAGACCAGTACACAAAAAGCCAATTTTAAATTTCCTTTTTTTTTTTTTGCAAATATAAACTTTTTAGATTTGAACATTTGCATGTATTTGTAACGGTGTCGCGTATACCGAAAAATATAATATAATAATTGTGCTAAATAATGTTACATACCACTTAGCTTTTAAACTTATAGTTTACAAAAACAAAAAATATATATATATAAAACATGCATTTATTGCTTAAAGTCCCATTTTTTTTTATTAATGAATTGGTTTACAGGCAGTTTTCCATAAATCATCCTATCAATAGACAGATTGGCTGGTAAGAAATATGGCAGTATTTTTTTTTTTTATAAGGCATGGAGCAATTTTTTCATCTTGAAGCCTACATATTTTTTTTACTGGCCAGTATTTTATATCTATCAACGCTCAGACCTCTATCTAATTTGAGGTCAGTGAAGTACAACATTACAAAATATTACTGGCACGTAAGAATTTCCATTTCAGATTCTTTTCGTAGAGAAAAAAAATTAAAAGCTGGTTTTAGCACCCGAAATATATTTCTATCACCATATTGGAAGTCGTTGTGCTCCCGTTTGTTTTTAGTGTTTTTTTCTTGTGACTTTAGGCTTTACTTTTGAACTGTTTATATTTTCTTTCACGTTGACTTTGGCAATTATGTTTATTCTGGAAATTATAACCAATAAACTTGAAAATATTTCAAACGATAACAAACTCATAATATTTTGAATCGATTTCTTGTGAGAATCGGTTGACCTAGTTACCGATTTGCATGGTTCACATCCATAGATACGTTGCGATGACATACGTCAAAACGGACCTATTACATTGTGACTACTTTAGTTCCTTTTAGTTATATCTGCAGTTTACTTCTGTTGTTTTTCCCTAAATAAATAAATAAATACTGAACAACTTTTCCAAAGAAAATATCCGCGCAGTGCAAATATAATGGACCTGCTCTACTCATGCAAAATCACAAAACTCCGCATGTTCTTCAACAAATTGTTCAGTATAATAATTAGAGAATTTGGTTTAATTTAAATATACCTGTCTGTTTATACCCGGTACACAACAAGGACTGCTTCATGAAGGCACATTTTTCCCGGACTCCCAGTGCCCCAATAATATTTCTTAATTTTTATACATATATGTATATACTCACGCCTGTCTCCCAAAGAGGTAGGTAGATACTATAGATTTCCATCTGCTACGATTCAGACATACCTCTTAAGCTTCTTCCACGTCCATCAATCTAGTCATACAAGCTCTTCTATTCGGAGTACTTTTAACATGGTCCTAGTTCAGTATGTCGCCAATTTGGTCAGCATACGTCCTTCTAGGGCGGCCTGGTCGAGCTGTACCTTCCACTTGCGCACCATAAATTTCCTTCGTCACTTTACTTTCATTCATCCTCTCTACATGTCCAAACCACCGAAGCATTCCTTTTTCTATTCTTAAATTAATTTAAATATTTCCAAAAATTAAATCCTTTAAATAAAATACTCTTCCCCCCAGATGTGGTCTCACAATGGAACAGCTAATGAACACGGTGGGCATCCACCCGACGGTCGCGGAGGAGTTCACGCGACTCAATATCACCAAGCGGTCCGGGAAGGACCCCAACCCCGCCTCCTGCTGCAGCTAAGTTACCAGCACCTACCGTCTTATACTGTCCTGGTACAGGGACGTTCCTTTACTTGTATGGGGCTTCTCTGTTAAGGGCTGAAACTTACAAGTTTTTTCCACAAAATATCTATAAGCATAATATAATAGTATTTTATGAAATTGGCACATAAAGAGGTTATTAAAACACATTTTAATAGTATACACGAGTGTTTTAATACCCAGTTATGTGTAGTTTCATACATTAATTTATCTACACTCATGCAATAGGTAGATAATTAAGTCAGTCCATCGATTTCTGTGGACCATCGCGCGTGCGCGCTGTAGACAACTTGGCTGCGTTCAGATTGGTCGCCGAACGACCGCTCGCCTACCACTGACAGCAGTACAGACTATATGGGATAATATAATGCAAATTTAACTTGTGCAAACAAGAGGGCATATTAAATAAAAATCACAGATATGGCTGTATAGGCTAAGTTCCCTTTGCCTTCCAATTACGTGTAACTGTACTTTTATAGCAGTAAAAGTTATTTAAACGCATTATTTTGTTAAAAAGCTGTTATTTTAAATATATTGTTCTCTGTATAAGAGAATCTCGTAAAAAAAATTGTAATGCACTATTTTTGAGTTCAATATCAGGATTTTACGATATGAGTGTAGATAAAATATCTATAAATATGAATACTGTACCTAGTTTACATTAAATGGTGGAAAATAAGCGAAACGAACGGTATTGCTTCTGTTATATTGTTCTATTTTGCTGCATTAACACTGTACTTTAGCGAACCATACTCGTACCTAAAGTGTTACCATTGTACAGTTAAAAAGTAATAAGTGCAAGTTTCCGATCAGCGCATTGTCAGTTTTCCAGAATTCTGTTTTAGAATTAACTATAGCGCGGCTGGATCAGTGTACGCAGGCGACGTTAGGGACTGTTCATTCATTACTTAACACATTTTTGGGGACAGGAGTTCAGACCCGATCTTATTTTTGCTTACATAGGGCAGGGGGAGAAAGATATTTTTTACGTAAAATTATGTAATTTTTTCCTCGAAATTTGGTCTTATTTTGTACGCCGATCAATAAATTAATCAAAAAATCAATAATTTTTTTTTTTATGTCTCTTAAAATTTGATCTTAAGTAACATTGGTTGGGGGAGGTGATTAGAAAAAGGCCAAACTGTTTTACGTAAGAAATGTACAGCCCCTTGTAACGCGGGGGATGACGATAAGAAAAAAAAAGCTTTATTAATAAGGTAAAAAAAAACAATGATTAAAGAGGATAGACACTGTAAAAGAAAAAAACTATGTAACAAAAAATAAGAAATAGAATTATCCTGATAAATGGATGTAGCTCAGCTATGTGCCACCAAAAAAAAACGATTAGATAGCGTTGGTTTTCAGTTACGTCTATTCCACCAGGAAGTTTACAAATAATTATAATACAAAATCAGAAGATTGCTTAATTAATGAATACATCAAATAAGGATGAGAGAATTATTTCTGTATATGTATGTACACGAACATGCGAAATTTTAAATAGATTAAGGCGATATGCGAAAAAAATACGGGTGTTTCTTTTCTGTGTATTTCATGAAATACATGAAAAATTTTAATAAATTTCTGGTATATGCATTTTGACCATATAATCTAGGGTTTTGAAATTGGAAAACATGTTTGGATAAATTTTCCTCGATAGAAATAATTGTTGAAATGAGGTCTTCAAACACACTTTTTCTCCTCGTTTGACGAATAGGAACCATATAAAGAACTCAAACATATTTTATTAGGTGTGTTTCAACAATATCTAGAGATTTGATATTTGAAATTTTGCTAGCTATTTTAGTTTTTTTATAAAAATTATAAAACTAACATTTTTCGCTTTCACCCTGGATCCGCCCCTCTCGCACTGAGCGTGTTTTTGCTTGGAGTGACAGTGACAAAAATAAAATTCGCATAGCCTCTTAATACCTCAAACATATATAAAGGGAGCAGTGCGGGGAGCGTGCGGCCGGTGCTGTAATATCGCGTGCACTTTGTCCGGTCGCGCTATAGTTTGGGAACGACCTGCTAACAGTTAGAGTAAAGGAACGTCTTAGTGTCAGGATTTACTCACCAGCTAGCCTAACATGGCCGGTTTTTAACACCCTCTAACCACCTTTTGACAGCCCAATTTGACATTAAGCACATAGAATTTGGTGTTTTGTTGCGTCACAAGGTGTTATACGCCGGCCATGCTAAGCTAGTAGCAAGAGATACTCAAGAGTTATATATTTCAAATATCAGCATCGATGCCGAAGCCGGCCAGTGTCGAATTTGATACAGAATAACTTGAAGTTTATCGTAACTATTGTTATAAGTTTCAACAACAACTTGGTTAAACCACTACTAGGTTTTTGTTACTAAAAACTAAGCTTGTTTTTTTTTTAGTACTCATTTCTATAAATATTAAGCTACAGAATTGTATGTATTTTAAGAGATATTTAAATAAATCAGCCCTATTGAATTTAAAACACAAAGTCCACGTCCATGACTAGTGTAGGTAAAAAAAATCTATTGAAACACAGACTTTCTATATTGAAGTGTAGAAATTTCAGTCTTCGTTGATGTCGTATAAGATTATTTCATAAATTATCTTGCCTTAACATATTGATATTGGCGTGTCTCAAAATTTTGTATAAAACCTTATCTGTTGAAGTAAAGAATTGTTTATATATTTTGATTGTATTTATAAAAGTAATGTTAAATACTACATTAAACCACAGTATTAGTGTAAAACAAACTCAAAATGTAGTGTTAACATTCCGTAAGAGCACTCACAAGATAATTTTATTTCTATTGACTTTTATCGTAAAAGACGGCCTTTTATGTTCAACAAACCATGTGATTTTCGAATTCTTTTAATAAAGTAATATATTTTTATGAAAAATGTTTTTATAAAGTTACCCTTACTAGTTATTGCGTACCAGGGACTGACTAAAGGCAGCTGCGTTTATATATATATATATACATCTCATTCCTTAATTACCGACTTCCGTAGATTTTGCGAAGTCCCTGGACAGACTGATTAATGCCTCGCCTGTTTACACTCCCCCTTTTCCTGGGTGAGCGCCCTTCATCCCAGGTCTCATTGACACATGCCTTCAGGCGCGGTAGTGGGCACATTAACAAGAGTAAGACTGTTATTAAAAACGGGCCAAGTGCGAGTCGGATTTGCGCACGAAGGGTTCCGTACCATTATCTATAAAAACGGCAAAAAAAAATTTGTTGTATGGGAGCCCCCTAAAATATTTATTTTATTCTGTTATTTAGTATTTGTTGTTATAGCGGCAACAGAAATACATAATCTGTGAAAATTTCAACTGTCTAAACTATCACGGTTCATGAGATACAGCCTGGTGACAGACGGACAGCAGAGTCTTAGTAATAAGGTCCCTTTGGTTACCCTTTGGGTACGGAACCCTAAAAAAGATAATAAAAATACACTTGTACAATAAAAGCTATCTAAGTACTATCAACCGACGAACGATAAAAACATACGATTAGAAGACGCGTTTTTTATAAATTGTCATTTAAATAATGCGCGAATGAATCTTTGGCAAAGGTCTTATTTCCGTATTCGTATTTCCGCTTTATATTTGGTGAGTGTACAGCAACATAAACAATCAGCCTTGTCTAATATGACGTGCATGAAGTCCCGCTTCTTACAACAGTAAGTATCAAGTTTGGTTCTTGTTCGGAACGATGTCGGTCCGGAACTCGCAGGGGAACCAGACCGGTGCGACTGGCAGGGGGTAGTACTCGTGCGCTTGTACCAGCCGGTTGTCGAACCGCCAGAACTGGGCGCCTTGGAACAAGTACGTGTCTGGAAATAAACAGTCACTTATACTGGAGACAGTTTTATTATTTTTTTTATTTATTTGTTATTTACATTTATACTACACAATCTTAACAGGCTAACCTAATGCGATTGGTAACAAATTATATTTAAAGCAGTTTTTGTGAACTCCGTTACAATACAGGGTAGGTAAAGAATTTATGTAAGGGCGGTCATCAATCGGGGGGGTCAAAAAAATAAAACGACAAAAAGTGCAAGAAATAAAATTAAGCAGAAGTGGCACGGAAGGGAAGGGTTGTAATATTTTAAATTTTTCGGGGAGGGTTTGGTCTTCCAAACCCCCCCTTGGCTTCGTGGTCCTATTTGTAGGACAAAATAAAAGGATCACGTGGAAACACCGCTCTAATCACATATATCAGGAGATATAGTAAGGGGCGTGGCACTTGCGAACCCATCTGGCCTAAAATAGACTTGATGCGAGACCCAATGTCAATAGAAATATATTTTCCATTGCTACAGGTTGATCTGCCGCCGTCTTTTTGCATGCGTACTATTAGTATGCGTAAGAAATATGACTGGTACGTAGGTTAGTAAAATTTTTAACAATAAAAAACCCTTTCTTTTTTCAAGGAGAAAGGGTGTTAGGGTGTATGTATGTGTGAGGATGTATAGGTATATACACTTACATACCGATCGGTATTTAGATACCGACTCTATGTTATGAAAGGAGATCCATTGTGACTCGAACTCGTAATTCGACTGTGAGTTTTCTCTTTTCCACTTATAGGGCAGTGTAATGCACCGCTGAAGTCAATGACAAACGTCCACTAACAACAGCTTGCGATCGCTACGTTTTACCGACTTAGGAGGGTCAACAACATCGCACACGGAATGAGGCATTTTGCCTTCGTACATACGAAGAGAATAAAAGAGAGAGAAAGAAGCTAACCTCCATCCCAAATGAGCGCCGCATCGACCGGGTATGGCACAAGCCGCCACGCCGCCATAGACTTGGGGTACTTGGGGTCCATTGTAGCGACCTGCTCGTCGAATCGCCAGAACCGCTCGTCGTCTACCAGGTAGGTCTTGTTGTTGAAGTTGGACAGGAACACCGTGCTCAGGGCTGACACCTGGGCGGGGAGCTGGTAGTCGGAGATGTCGCCCGTGTGACGCAGGTGGAAGGTCGGGGAGAACTCCCAGTAGTCTCGCCCTGGAAGGTTAGGAGATGGGGCGTAGATAGATAGATAGATAGATAGATATAACATTTATTTCCCAAAAACACGACACATACATACAAAAAACAAAGAAGAACTTAAATAAAAGAAAACAAAAATTAAATAAAGTTAAAACACAAAAAGAAAGTAACTTAAATTTATCCTAGTGGTATGAGTGTCGCGGCAAAGTGAAAAAGGCTCCGACTCAGCATAATGCCGCAAACCGAAATCTGCGACGCTGTTATTCTGTCGTCACCTGCAGAGAGCCGCACGAATTCCATCGAGAGTGGACAATTATTGTTTATTTAATGTGTAAATGTGTATGTGAGTATAATGGTTATGTAATTTGTATATGAGTAAGTATAACAATTTTGGCTACATATATTAAATAAGAGAATATCCTGACTGACTGGTCTATCAATGCCCGGGCCAGCTGATTGAACCTAGGAACATAAAATTGGACTGTGTGTTTCATCTGCGACACGCAGACATCCCCAAGAGATAAAAATATAATAATAAAGATGTGTGGCATAGTCAATAGTAAAATTTTGCCTGAATGCCAATAATATAAAGCATATCATGTGGTCAGTAATGGGAACGTAGGTTGATGAATACTAATGTTAATGGAAATTACTGGGATAATTAAACGTTGCGGCCTGAAAGATGCAGTGAGTAGAATAGAAAAAGGAATGCTTCGGTGGTTTAGAAACATATATAAGGTCTTTCAATTTAAATGGAAACTAATTTGAGGTGATTCAGTATCGTTAATACATCACAACTGAGTCAGCTGATCGGACCACTTTGTACTGAGAAGTGAAAAAAATAGTTTGCGCAAAAAAAAGTGCTTTGCAGTGGAATGTGATGTATTAACGATACTGAATCACCTCCTAAATTACTTTCCATTTAAATAGAAAGACCATATACAAGGTGACTTTTTGATCATCGTCCAAATTCATACTGGTGACTTGGGAAGTGATCAGTATCATGCATCAATAACAATTTTGTTGAAATTCGTAAAATGAAATTTCGACTCCCCATAGTGATTCACTCGGGACTGGAACTGAATTTCTATGGGAGGTCGAAATTTCATTAGACGAATTTCACAAAAATTGTTATAGATCCCTGATGCTGATCACTTACCAAGCCTCCAGTATGAATTTGGACGATGATCAAAAAGTCACCTTGTATAGAGAGGATGAATGAACGTACACTGACGAAAAAATGTATGGTGCGCAAGTGGAAGGTACAGCTCGACCAGGCCGCCCTAGAAGGACGTATGCTGACCCGGAATATAAGAGCTCGTATGACCAGACTAATGGATGTAGACGAGGTGTCAGGATCGTAGCAGATGGAAATCTGTAGTCCTGTCTACCTTACTGAAAGACAGGCGTGAGTACGTGTATGTATTAAACGGAATTTTTCACAAAAAACAAAGCCACAGACGTTACTGTCTACATAAGTAAGAAGTGTAGTTCGTGGAGCATTGATGTGCGGAGATAAGTTAAGGCTGCGCCGAGCGTAGAACGATTAGACACCTCGCTTGCTCTCTTGTGGTCGTTTTTTATCGTGCTCGTTTTTATTGAATTTAACAGAAAAAATCATATTTAATTTACCAGACAGAATTTTAAAAATGTGAAACGGCCCAGTTGTATTTTATAACGTTTGTGATTGTCTTGAATTGTGGTTGAGACAAAATTCGACAGTTAAGTTATTGAAATTACTAAAACCCCAATATCTTTTTTAGATTATGGGCCTACTTTAGATAGATTTGTTTCTTACACCATAAGTAATTTTTAATATTCGCTGCGGCGGAAGTGTAGATACATTCTCTGTGATAATAAATATATATTTTATTTATTTATCATTGAAATATTATTCAATAAATCAATTTAACAGTGACTATCGTTTAAGATTATTTTGCTCGGCGCGCACCAAGGCAGCGTCGCGCTTCGTTCAAAATTCCATAATTTTATGCTATAAATCTCAAGCTAACGCTAATCAAGCTCAGTACCTATAACGTATAATATATTATTATACTTTCAGCTTTCAATAGTAAGATTTTTAAAAAAGTAAGTAAGTAAAAACTAGTAAGATTTAAAAAAAAACAACAGTGAATTATCATTTTATAAAGAATGAATTATAATTATAATTTGCTATGCCCTTACAGGGTCATGTTTGATACCACTTATGTATATTGTAACACCCTATATTGTACAACATGAATGCAATAAATTTTTGAATTTGAATTTGGAAAACCAAAAAAAGATAGAGCACGAAGACCAGGGTAAGGGTGGAGGGAGAGTAAGAAAACTTACCAGAAAATACCACAATATTTCCGTTGCGTTTTTCATAAATGGCTCTTATGATATTGACATGCTTCGGGAGTCCAATGAACATGTCATGGAACTTCTTTGGGAAGCCCTCCTCGACGACTTTCTTTCGAGAAAACACCCACACCCACTGAAATAAAAAATATTGTGGACATGAAATTATGTTATTTTAAGGGGAAAAGATCTGACAACAATGGCTTTTTACATGGAATTGCGCCCAAAAACATAACCGTATGTAAAACTAGAGTTTTAAATGAGCCATTGCTGGCCAGTGAGCGCCAGTACCTAGCCTCTTTACACAATGACTTTGGCCTTTCGTGGGCGAGCATAGCCCATTGTGTACTGGGACCTAAATAAATCATGGCGTGCCATGGCTCACTTGTTCACACAATGGCACGTCATTCGGTCAGTCCCGTACCAGAGAATATAATGCCCGCACGTTGACTATATGAATACATGTCTGTATTGCGAATGAAAATATTATATCATTCTAATTTTATTAAGAATGTATTCACCCATGAATAATATTTCATCTGATTATATAAGTTAATCGACGCGGCTTCAACTGTCACAACGTCAGTTTCCATCGATCGCCATGCACTAAATGGGCCATTGACCATTGTGTGAACAGCGATACCGAGAACCTATGCGCGCATGGTTGAGCTTGGGCGATCATGGTCCATTTTCGTCGACTTTGAACTCACCTCATCTTCAAAGACGAACATCTTCCCTTGTAGTACCTGGATGGTGTCGTAGTTGGTGTAGCAAATGTCCGGTACATCTTCTTCCGCGTCCACCTCTTTGCTGTCGTCGTTCTTCGTGAACGGAGAGGCAAGGTTGCTCTCTGTTGGCTCCTCGTTGGATTGTTCGTCTTTCACTGCAGGGAGATGGACACAAAACACAAACAATAGTATTAATATATTTCGGCCAACTTGTGGCCGTCATCAGTCGAATAAGTAAATCATGTTAATCAACCGACGGTCTTAAAACGCTAAAAAAGGCTTAAAAACTTAATTTATTAAATTATTAATATATCCATGACACTAAAGGAAGGCAACTCAGATCCATACACTCACAAAAGAACATATCACAAACAGTTGACTATAAGTAAAACAGACATAAACGAATCGTCACCACGACTGATATTCACGAGAGGGTTGTTAGAGATGTTTCCAAGTACACCCTCTTTTCACCGACAATTTTTACGTTGCTACGTATGTGATAAGATAATATACTTGTAAGTCTTTACGCCGTACGTCGGGCACAATTAAACACTTCTAAGGGCATTACAATAAATTCAATTTTAAGGTTACCTAAACGTTAGTCGCTTAGTGCAAAGCGCATCACTTCACTTTGTATTCCTTGTTTAGAAGTTTAAAATTGAAAAACATTTTGGTATGTGGCAGTTGACACCAAAAGTTCAGTATTGGTGAGGTTTATAAAGCATGATTTTGAAATTTAATCTACAATTAGTCATGAACTTGTCCAAACAAAGTAAAAACAGCATTTTAAGTTGGTTTTGAGAAGATCATGACTAATTATGTATACAATTTCAAACTATTGCTTCAAATGTCAAATGTCACAGAACAAAATGCTTTTTAAATTTAAATTTCTAAACAAGAAAAACAAAGTTAAGTTATGCACTTTGCGCTAAGCTACTGACGTTAAACCTTAATCAACATAACTTTGAATTCCGTTACCGTTCAGCAAGTGTAAAAATACGCACATGAATTCCGAATAAATTACTGCTCTGTTGCTTAACCGGCAGCATTTGAACTTGGGTCTCAGATTGTGAGTCCAGCGTTCTACCACTCGGCTAGTGCTGCTTAAAAAATAAAATGTTGGCTATAAAGTTCCCATCATTCTGAAATTTTTCATTCTCTAATGAGAAAAAAACATCTCACGTGATCCATTCATGTTTTTCTCAATTAGCCAGATCCATGGTTTTAGTGAAGGCCACGTTGAGATGTAGGTAAATTCATTGATCAAAAGTTGAAGTAATGTTTCTAAAACTTCTTATTACGTAAAGTTAGTTGACTTGATTTATTATTGACCTTTTTAATTTTTTTAAATATTTTGGTACCTACTCACTATAAAGCTCATGCATCCCCATAATATCGTCCGCATCGAGCTCGTCAGTGCCCTGATAGTAGGGGTACATGACGGATGACGTCACATTCGAGTGGTACAGGCCAAGCGCGTGTCCTGCCTCGTGCACCGCCACCGCGTAGAAGTCGGTCACGTCGTAGAAGTCGTCCTCGTCGACGAAGTTGTCGGCGTCGGCGTTGTCGATCCAATTCTCGTCGTTGTCGAAGTGCATGGCGCCTATTGGTGGACCGAACGCGTGTGCTAGCGCCTGCCCGGGACCATCGAACGCCAGCCTGCAACCATGGACAAAGGAACCGTTACGATCGTTTTAAAAAACCGGTCAAGTGCGTGTCGGGCCACCCGCAGTGTAGGGTTCCGCAGTTGCCCTGCACAATATGCATACTTCTACTCCAAGTACATTTTACAAGATTGTCGACTAATACAGATCGCGCCAAACTTCTAGTACGCTCGGAAGTTGCTCTTCCCAAAAACGGCTCATAAATTTTGTTCCTGCTGATGCGAATCGCCCCGTGTTTAGAGGAGACTAAAACTTTGGCGCGACCTGTACTCGTTAACTTGTAAAGCCTACTTAGCTGTGATAGTTTTCCTTTTAATTTCGTTATGTATACTACTGCCGTGATTATTTCAACCGTTTTGCTGGCAGGGGGGGGGGACACACTTGACTCTAACAAAAATTAACACTTTTAAGCTTAATATTTCGCAAACAGAACCCTGGATCGAAAAATGGTCTTCTCACATCCTCAATATTTTTAAATTACCTATCCAACGACACCCCACATTAGGGGATGGACGAGAACAAAAAATCATCCCCACTTTACGTGTAGGGGAGGAGGCACACTAAAAAAAATATTTTTCAAAATTTTACTGTACCACTTTATAGGCGTGATAAATATGTATACCCATGCCAAATTACAGCTTTCTAGTACTAATAGTCTCTAAGCTAAGCCGCGGACAGACTGACAGACGGACATGGCGAAACTATAAGGGTTACTTACTGTTGACTACGGAACCCTAAAAAGGGCGTAGATATAATAATGAGGGAGAAGGAGAACATGTAAACTTACATATCGCCATGGTCTAGAGTATTGAAGGACACTTCAATATTCGCTGGGCCGTGCTCCTCCTTCACAAAGTGCAGGGCTCCGTGCGGCGCCCACACCGCCAGCGCGGCCCTCATCAGAGCTTCCACTCGCTCCTTGGACAACGTTCTAGATCCGTTTACTACCCTGGAAGCCCATCAGACCAACATTGGTAAGAGAAAAGCCCTCCTAGATTTTATAGGGGGTCCTAGATTTTTTGTGTTTTATGCTATAATGGCCTTCTGATATTTCAAACTGCGTGAAAAGGATTTTTCTCGGAATCCCCATATAATTTACAACAACTGCTTTGCAGATTTAGAGTTATGTTTAAAACAGAGAGATGGTCAACAAAGTCATCATAGAAACGAAAGTAAGGGTTTCCGACTTCAAAATGAAGGCTATTCGATTGCTAGTAGACTAAAGATGAATAGCGTGGACGACGATATAATAGCTCACTTGGGTGAGTGGTAGACCTAGGGTTGACAGATGGTCGGGATTCGTCGGCGGGCAAAAAAGTATTTTTTTGTAATTACTTTCATTTTAATAATAAAAAATATATTTTTCGTTCGTAATATTTATTTGTCCCGACCATAATCCTAACTCCCAACTTTTTGAAATTTTACCCAGATATTTTGGTTTTCCCACCTGGTAACCTTAGGTAGAGGTTCCTACATGAACATTTTGTGAAAATCCATTGCGTTTAAAACGGCTAAAAACAGTAGTAAAATTATTTTGTCGATATCTCGAAAAATGACGAAGTTAATGGCGATCAAATGTCCCGTGACGTCATCTGACACGATTTCATACTAAAAGTGATAAATATCGTTATCGTAATGATAGGAATTTTTAAAAAATTCTAAATGTTTTGTGCTTTGCTATAACTAATTAATCAGTTACTATAAAAAATAAACTAATATTTCACTACAGGAGACACGTCCATTGTATCTTCACTTTGCACGGACACACGTACAGTGGCGGTCTCCACTGTACCTACCTGCGGCTCGACGGCACCATACGGGACGTCCACCGTGCCGCCAGCCGCTCGTCGACCTGTGTATCTTCGTGTATCGGCTGTAAGCTCTCGAAAAATATCTTTACGACATATCACCTCGAGGCCGAGGCAGCGACAGAGGTGTCTACGAGTGTGGAATATCATAAAACTCTACATTCGTATAGTTCAGGAATTATAATTTGGGCTGATGAATGGGACAGCTTAACTATTGTTAAATGTTTTATACGGTCATTTAAACAGACCATCTGTTTACACAAAAATTGTAAATGGTGTAATAGTATTTTGTGCAACTGTAACACAATATCTAATTATGTTCAGTTGCACACAATACTTTATCTACGACCATCAAAATCAATTTCACGAAAAATGAGAAAAAGAGCACTCATCATGATGGAATTAGTATGTAGATGCCTGTGACCAATCAGAAGCGAGAAGAGTAAAAGGGCTTGAGAAATTAAGACAGACCGTTATTGCTTGTGATTGGTTCTGGTAATAAATTGGGCCAATCACAGCGCAGAATGGCGGCTTTGTAATGTGTATAAATAAAATATTATAACATCGGATAAACAGTATAGGTACTTATAAAACCGCTTTCTATGTTATAATTACCTAATTGTATAATAGGAGTAGATACATTTTATTTAGTAGATACATAAATACATTTTAATGCGTACTGGTGTGTGGGTAGTTGTAAATAACAATGTTGGGTTAAAATGAGAGCCTTTTTCTTACAATTCTCTAAGTTAGAGAATTAGAAATTAGATTAAAGAATTAGAAGTCTCAACATTTGTGTACAGTGGAGACCGCATCAAGTAAGACACATTGGACTTTGTACCTATCTTATATTCTTCTCTGTAGGGGCTAATGTCGTACTGCAAGTGTATAGCTTGATGTGGTCTCCACTGTACCTCTATTGTTCAATTGTTATCCAAAGTTAATCCGAATTGGCTCAAAATATTTCCTAAACTATACATAACCTTACTTTTCACCGACTCGAAACATTTCTAAATGAATCTGTGGTGGGTTCTCACCTATAGGTGACAGTCTGTGGTGGGTCCTCACCTATAGGTGACAGTCTGTGGTGGGTCCTCACGTGTAGGTGACAGTCTGTGGTGGGTCCTCACCTGTAGGTGACAGTCTGTGGTGGGTTCTCACCTATAGGTGACAGTCTGTGGTGGGTCCTCACCTGTAGGTGACAGTCTGTGGTGGGTCCTCACCTGTAGGTGACAGTCTGTGGTGGGTCCTCACCTGTAGGTGACAGTCTGTGGTGGGTCCTCACCTATAGGTGACAGTCTGTGGTGGGTCCTCACCTATAGGTGACAGTCTGTGGTGGGTCCTCACGTGTAGGTGACAGTCTGTGGTGGGTCCTCACCTATAGGTGACAGTCTGTGGTGGGTCCTCACCTGTAGGTGACAGTCTGTGGTGGGTCCTCACCTGTAGGTGACAGTCTGTGGTGGGTCCTCACCTATAGGTGACAGTCTGTGGTGGGTCCTCACGTGTAGGTGACAGTCTGTGGTGGGTCCTCACCTGTAGGTGACAGTCTGTGGTGGGTTCTCACCTATAGGTGACAGTCTGTGGTGGGTCCTCACCTGTAGGTGACAGTCTGTGGTGGGTCCTCACCTGTAGGTGACAGTCTGTGGTGGGTCCTCACCTGTAGGTGACAGTCTGTGGTGGGTCCTCACCTATAGGTGACAGTCTGTGGTGGGTCCTCACGTGTAGGTGACAGTCTGTGGTGGGTCCTCACCTATAGGTGACAGTCTGTGGTGGGTCCTCACCTATAGGTGACAGTCTGTGGTGGGTCCTCACGTGTAGGTGACAGTCTGTGGTGGGTCCTCACGTGTAGGTGACAGTCTGTGGTGGGTCCTCACGTGTAGGTGACAGTCTGTGGTGGGTCCTCACCTGTAGGTGACAGTCTGTGGTGGGTCCTCACGTGTAGGTGACAGTCTGTGGTGGGTCCTCACGTGTAGGTGACAGTCTGTGGTGGGTTCTCACCTATAGGTGACAGTCTGTGGTGGGTCCTCACCTGTAGGTGACAGTCTGTGGTGGGTCCTCACCTGTAGGTGACAGTCTGTGGTGGGTCCTCACCTGTAGGTGACAGTCTGTGGTGGGTCCTCACCTATAGGTGACAGTCTGTGGTGGGTCCTCACGTGTAGGTGACAGTCTGTGGTGGGTCCTCACCTATAGGTGACAGTCTGTGGTGGGTCCTCACCTATAGGTGACAGTCTGTGGTGGGTCCTCACGTGTAGGTGACAGTCTGTGGTGGGTCCTCACGTGTAGGTGACAGTCTGTGGTGGGTCCTCACGTGTAGGTGACAGTCTGTGGTGGGTCCTCACCTGTAGGTGACAGTCTGTGGTGGGTCCTCACGTGTAGGTGACAGTCTGTGGTGGGTCCTCACGTGTAGGTGACAGTCTGTGGTGGGTCCTCACCTGTAGGTGACAGTCTGTGGTGGGTCCTCACCTGTAGGTGACAGTCTGTGGTGGGTCCTCACGTGTAGGTGACAGTCTGTGGTGGGTCCTCACCTGTAGGTGACAGTCTGTGGTGGGTCCTCACGTGTAGGTGACAGTCTGTGGTGGGTCCTCACCTGTAGGTGACAGTCTGTGGTGGGTCCTCACGTGTAGGTGACAGTCTGTGGTGGGTCCTCACGTGTAGGTGACAGTCTGTGGTGGGTCCTCACGTGTAGGTGACAGTCTGTGGTGGGTCCTCACCTGTAGGTGACAGTCTGTGGTGGGTCCTCACGTGTAGGTGACAGTCTGTGGTGGGTCCTCACGTGTAGGTGACAGTCTGTGGTGGGTCCTCACCTGTAGGTGACAGTCTGTGGTGGGTCCTCACGTGTAGGTGACAGTCTGTGGTGGGTCCTCACCTGTAGGTGACAGTCTGTGGTGGGTCCTCAACTGTAGGTGACACTCTGTGGTGGGTCCTCACATGTAGGTGACAGTCTGTGGTGGGTCCTCACCCGTAGGTGACAGTCTGTGGTTGGTCCTCACCTGTAGGTGACAGTCTGTGGTGGGTCCTCACCTGTAGGTGACAGTCTGTGGTGGGTCCTCACCTGTAGGTGACAGTCTGTGGTGGGTCCTCACGTGTAGGTAACAGTCTGTGGTGGGTCCTCACCTGTAGGTGACAGTCTGTGGTGGGTTCTCACCTGTAGGTGACAGTCTGTGGTGGGTCCTCACCTGTAGGTGACAGTCTGTGGCGAGTCCTTACGTGTAGGTGACAGTCTATGGTGGGTTCTCACCTGTAGGTGACAGTCTGTGGTGGGTTCTCACCTGTAGGTGACAGTCTGTGGTGGGTCCTCACCTGTAGGTGACAGTCTGTGGTGGGTCCTCACGTGTAGGTGACAGTCTGTGGTGGGTTCTCACCTGTAGGTGACAGTCTGTGGTGGGTCCTCACCTGTAGGTGACAGTCTGTGGTGGGTCCTCACCTGTAGGTGACAGTCTGTGGTGGGTCCTCACGTGTAGGTGACAGTCTGTGGTGGGTTCTCACCTGTAGGTGACAGTCTGTGGTGGGTCCTCACCTGTAGGTGACAGTCTGTGGTGGGTCCTCACCTGTAGGTGACAGTCTGTGGTGGGTTCTCACCTGTAGGTGACAGTCTTGCTGGTCCAGCCCTGATATATCACGAATCTTCGTTTCCGTGTTACATTTTCAATATCTTTCACTCCACATCGTTTTCTTGTAAACAACTGAAAAGAAAATGGTACCGAGACAGATCAGAAACGTAAAAAATAACGGCCAAGTGCGAGTCGGATTCGTGCACAAAGGGTTCCGTACTACCACACAACACGGTTACGGAACCATAAAAATATTAATTGTAAATAACAATAGATAGATGCCATAGCCATAAACTTTCTTATTGCTTCATGGTATCAGCCCTTATGTCTAGCGTTTGTGGACTACGAGAAAGCCTTCGACTGCATCGAAACTTGGTCTGTTCTGCAGTCCTTGCAGCGATGCCAAGTTGACTGGCGGTTACGTGGAGATGCTGAAATGTCTATACGACTCCGCTACGATGTCCATCCAAGTACAGGGTGTACAAACAAGACCGATACACATTCAGCGCGGCGTGAGACAGGGAGACGTTATTTCCCCAAAAGCGTTCGCCGCCGCGCTGGAGGACGTCTTTAAAATACTAGACTGGAATGGACGAGACATAAACGTGAACGGAGAGTACATTTCACATTTTCGCTTTGCCGATGACATCGCAATGATGGCGGAATCGCTGTAGAAACTGGAGGACATGCGCGCTGCTTAAGCGATTCTTCCAAACGAGTGCTTGCGCATGTATTTCGATAAGAATAAGGTCTTGTTCAACTGTCAGGTTATCCAAAGGCCAGTAACCGTCGACAAAGTCAAGATCGAAGTTGTTTAAAAATATTTTTATCTTGGTCAAGTTATACAGCTGGGTAAAAACAACTTCGATGCCGATACTGCCAGAAGAATACCTATGTTTGAGGTGGGCAGCATTTGGGAAATTGCGTCAGATATTTACGTCGTCAATACCGCAGTGCTTTTTCAACCTGTGCTTCCTTCTTGAGAAGACGTACGGCGCTGAGACATGGTCTATTATAAAGGGCTGGATCCACTGATTTAAGGTCTATGAACTATGGAGCGGGCTACGCTTTGGATCTCTGATGAGTATAATCCGAAATGAGAAGATGCGTCGGAGATAGAAAGTGACCGAAATAGCCTGAAGAATCAGTAATTTGTAGTTTCAGTATATAGGCAAGCCATATTTGACGACACAAAAGGCAATAGAATACAGCAAGAACGTACGGAAAACGTAGAGTAGATCGACCTCGTGACGGCTGGACCGACGATGCCGACGACCTGAAAGATGTTGCGGGTGGCGCCTGGATGAGGAGGACCACCAAGAAAGGCGCAATATTGGAAAGGTCTAGGTATGGCCAGCAGTGGAAGAACACAGGCTGATGGATGCAGTTCATTACCATTTTGAAAAAAAAAAAATTTCGTATGTGTATCTAGGCTAGAATAATTATGATTTTTTTAACTTATTTCATCTACAACTGGTGTAATATGACATAGTTAGTCGCTCACCTTCTTGGTCTCTTCATCCAAAATGCCAGTTTGCGGTATCCCCGCGAATGCTTGCAGTCGCACCACCGCTTCAGAGATGGAGTGAGCAGTATATGACAACTGTAGCGCGTCGTCTCGCTCGCTCAGCTCCGGCAGATAGCCGTATCTCTTCATGAAGGATAACTGCATTGTTGCAAGATTGAGTACAAAGAGTACATTGATTGAGTAAATAGTAACGGGAGATATTACAACAAAGTAACACAGACACACCAAATGAATTTTTGAGATATTCCCATATTTTCTCAAAAATCTCTTTCTTGTTCCTATTCCAATCAGCTCCGTACAGATAGATGTCCTTGAGAGTAGACGGACGGAGACACACCAAAGGTTCTTGTTTAATGATGAAATCCTACTAAATTTAATTTAAATCCCTTAGGTATTTAATATAAAGAATTCTATAATATATATAACCTATGTAATTAATATAATACCTATGTATTCCAAATCATATCCATCGCTTTAGACATTCTAGACGGTGAACGATCCTAAATACTTATTATTAAAGTGCAATAATCATGGCCCGAGGAATTTCTTCTAAATTGTCATTTCTCATTTGAAATTTCTTTCTAATTTAGGGTTGCCATTCGTCCCGGTACAACGGGACATGTCACCGGTTTCGAGGTCCGGTCCCGATCGTCCTGGGGCTCTACCGCGTAATTCTCATTTGTATCAACTTCAAGCAAATGCATGCGAAATTCAACGCGTGCAAAAGAGATGGCATGTTAGGCGGGCGTCGTCGCACGCACGACAAATTTCAATCTCAAGTTGATGTTGATGAAAATGAGAATTACGCGGTGGACCCACAGGGTTGACCTACCAAATGTCCCGGTAAACAAACCGTTATTAAATGTAATATGACATGTGTTATATTCACAGAACTGTGGTTATATTACATAACGGATACCATTTGTTCGCTACTAACAAGAAAATAAATAATTAGCAAACACAATAAAAAAGAAAACAAAATGTCCTATAAATATAAGAAATTTGCAATACAATTTCGTTTGGACGATGAAATTGAAATTTATTTGGACTTGTTGGATGCCAGTGCAATGGCAGAATGTTGAACAAACATTTGTGTCGATTCGGCGTAACACGACTTAACTTATTTGACAGGACTAACCTTATTTTAAGCGTCCTGTCTTTTTCTTTCTTTATCGAAAAGACAAGGACAGAAATTTAATTTAAATTTAAATTTAGTTTAGTCCTGTCAAATAAGTTAAGATGTGCTACACCGAATCGATACCAATATATGTTAAACTCATGTTAGCTATTACAGGTTTTTATTACATGTATTTGTTATTTTAAATAATCATAGTCAAGTAGGGATATTCATTGTGAGACAGCTGGCAACATACAGCTGTCAATTGGCAGTTTTGGCGGTATTATTGTAAGACTCTGGAAGGGGTCATAGTGTCCCCAATAAAACTATATCAAAATATCTTATCCACCTGTCTTATTTATAATATATCATTAGAGAATATTATCAATTCAGAAGTGCTATAAATATACCTAAAAGCCCAAATAAAACCGCTCAGAAACAAAAAGAAAGATTGCGTTGTAAAATGGTGGCGTGACGTTTTCAGTTGTGTTTTCAAGATCAAAATGGACTGCATAAAGTGAAATAATAGTTTTTCATAGCCCTATTAGACGATAACAATAACTTTTAAACAAAGTTAAGTGTAATTAAGTACTTAAACCTCATCTACTTTAAATTGTGAAACAACCAGAGCGGTCATTGACCCCGCTACAGGACTATCAATTTGCATCAGAAAGAAATGGAAAAATGTTCAGAAAATGATGGAAAAACAAACAAATGGAGGCTAAACCCTAGATTACGGAACGCTGGTATCTAAGAAAAACTGAAAAATGTGATATTAAGTGATCAATTTACTGATCGAGTAACAATAGGCTTGTGTCTTTGAAAGGAGTGTTATACAGAGATTGTATGTAATGGAATGTTTGATCATTATATTTATTTTCTTCGGTGAAATAAATGCATGGACATAATTGAGCCAGTGACCATAAGTTTATGCAATAATGTTACTTGGAAAACAATTTTGGAGATACACATACAAAAATAAATAAACAAACATGAGTTATTAAGCAAGTGAGTATTGAAGGAAATCTGTGACTGGAATCTGGAATATATTCACGCTGTGATATTATGCTGTGATACCTACTGAAAATTATTCTGAATCAATTTATTGATCGAGTAATACTAGGCTTGTGTCTTTGAAAGGAGTGTTATACAGAGATTGTATGTCATGGAATGTTTGATCATTATATTTATTTTCTTCGGTGAAATAAATGCATGGACATAATTGAGCCAGTGACCATAAGTTTATGCAATAATGTTACTTGGAAAACAATTTTGGAGATACACAACAAATAAGGATATTGACTAGAAGCTACAATTTAATATATAACGTGAACACACATGAAATAAGAGTGAAAAAGATAAATGGAAATTTATAATATACAGTTATGGTGCAAGGATTACACTTGCAGGAAATAACTTTCAGGTTTTTCTTAATGTCAGTAAAATAAAACTGCATGGAGTTTTTGATTGGAGGAAATTCCTACTAACCACTGTGAAGGAGTTGAGAATGATTATTTTCAGTATATTGGCTTTAAGTTGTAATTTTTCAGAATTTGAATGCACATTATAAGAGTGAAATCGAGGAAATTCAATAATAAAGAGGGAGTGCACAATATCATACTTTCAGGGTTTACTTTCAGGAAATTATTTTCAGTTTTGTTGAAGTACTGCCAAGGAGGGTTACAGCTGTAAACAAAAATACAAATATTGGAAACAGTAAGGTTTTGAGAAATGTGTAAATCAATGTGAAACCGACCAGACGACATGGTGGTATGGGTATATGTTTATATTTTCATTACTTAGTGTGTCCAAATGCACAAGGAAGAGTGAGGTAATACCATTCTTTATTATTATCATTCTGGCTATGGATTTTAATCCATTGTATTGATTAATTCTTTATTGAGGACCAGTAAACCTTGTATTTGTTAATGAAGTTATGCTTTTGGACCCTACAGTTACACTTTCAACAAGTAATTTCAAGTTAACTTTTAATGGCTGACTCACCTGTTATGATATAACAAACAGTAGCAAATGTCTTGTAATAAAAATAATGGTGAGTGAGGAATGAAAGTATTGGAAGTTGGTTTGAAGCATATATTGGATACACAAATATTTACATAAAATATAGGCGATGGACAATGCAAAAGTTTAAGGGTTTAGCTCTGTTCAGTATAAGTAATTGATTGTTTTCTTACTAGATTTTGCTGTTGGTGCCTGAGGCCGATTCACAGTGTGAACGCGGTATTTCATCAACTACAATCTGAGACCGACCCACCTTGTGTGCGAACGCGGTATATGTTTAATGAATTTTATCAATCTGAGACCGACCCACCTTGTGTGCGAAAGCGGTATATGGTTCATGAATTTTATCAATCTGAGACCGACCCACCTTGTGTGCGAACGCGGTATATGTTTCATGAACTTTATCAAGCTGAGACCGATTCACATTGTGTGTGAACGCGGTATATGTTTCATGAATTTTATCAATCTGAGACCGATTCACATTGTGTGTGAACGCGGTATATGTTTCATGAATTTTATTAATCTGAGACCGAACCACCTAGTGTGTGAGCACAGTATATTTCATCGACTACATATAGCAGCATGAAGAGTTCTGTCTGCACTGAAGCAGCCTGTGGACGCCTACAATGCTTAAGAATATATATATCCTACTGATAAATCTATAACATAACATACATGCTCTTTATTGTGCACGGAAACAAAAGAAGTTATAAAATATGTTAGAGAGGGTACAATGGGTGGTCTTATTGTTTGACAGATTTCTTCCAGACAACCTTTGGGTGATAGATAATGTAAAATAGAGGATGGTGCGTAGGTGGTGTAAAGAAAATAGATAAGATAAAAATTTATTTAGCTTTCTTGTTGTACAAAAGGCCTTGAATAATAAGTATCAAACAAGGACCCTGTAAGGGCGCTGCTAAATTTAGTCAGTGACTATAATATAATAAATTACTTATTTCTTATGTTACCTAAATATTAAATTATCTACATGTCAAAATACATACTAATCTATAATGATTGATTGAATGTGTTTTAATGTATGTGGTACAAACAAATAAAATAAATATGTATTGTATATAGATTACTTACTTAAGGGGCTTAGTATAGTCAAATAGGTACTTCCAAAGCTTACTCCTAGTTTATAGTGCAACCAAAAATATTGAAAAAATGTATTATGAATTATCAACTCTAAGACAACATGCAACATTTTTCTTTTTCAAACCACGCTTAGCCTATTTAATACATTTATGCTTTGATAAATATATATAAACTTGATAGCTATAAAGATAACATAGGATTATTCAATCAAACAATCACGTCCATGTGAAAAGTATTATTTTCTCCTATTTCGCCCTATCAAGGACGCAGCGAGCGTCGCAACAGCCACTATGCATCGCCACTATGTTATATAAACGTTATTTTAATGTCGTTTCCGTCGATATTTGTACCGACAAACATCGAGCTGCTAATTTGGCGACAGTAATCGCCTTAAGTAAACCTTTGGTTTTGCATTGTTAATTTTTAAGTAGAATCTTTATTTTGTTAACAAATACCGAATCATTCATATTTTATATCCTTTATTGTACACAGAAACATAAACTAAGACAACAAAATAAAATATATATATATATATATATATATATGTATATTTATACATAAAAGCGGGCTTACCTTTACAGGAGGTTTCTTCCAGCCAACAAGTGTTGTGGGGAAAATTTATACTGAACAGCAGTGGGGAGAGGTAGAATTTTATTATGACGTTGACAAACAAAAAAAAAGAATATATATAATAATAATAATAAGAAAAACACCGCGTGATGCAAGAGCCAATTCTAAGAGTTCTTAATTAAGATAAGGCCCCCCTTTCATCATACAAAAAGAAAAAGCATTGATAATTTTATGATGACAGTGTATTTGAATGAAGTATGATAAAATCAGTTGAATGAACTGGTTAGCGGCAAGCATGTACAATTTATGACTCTGACACTGAGGTAACACTGGTTGAAATAGTTTACCTGTTTATCAGAAGAGGCCATCGGTTTTATAAATAAGTATATTAATTTTGGTACATTTTCCTAGTTTCCGATTGAAGAAATAACTATTGAAATGAGGTCTTTATCGACACTTTTCTCATAGTTGTGACAAATAGGAATGACACGCTGGCCTTAATAATATTTTATTATATGTACTTGCCAGTATTTTTAGTTAATTTTATATTAATTTAGAACTGTAATTTCGCTGTTCTTCCGGAGTCCGTCCCTCTTACACTGCGACTTTTTCCGCATCGAGTACCGATGAACGTTGCAACCGTGACTTATCCTCCTAAGACTGTCAACTAATCCACATAAGTAATTTGACTTTCACAACACAATATTTATTCTTATAGACAATAAATATAAATAACGTATATATACAAATGAACATTGTAGGTATGTACATTATGCTTGCAATAAAAATATTGAGTAATGAGTATGTAAATATTGTATGATTGGATTTAAAAAAAAAATTTAATTAAATATGACCTAATAAACACAAAGCTGCAACTATAATTAAGCTTCACACAACTCCATCATTATAATTATTCCATAATGTTAAGAATAGTGATGAAGTGAACCTTGCTTTTCTATTGCAAGATAACGTTAATTGTAAGGTTATTATTATTACAACTTAAATTTAAGTAAACAACTTGTAGTAACATTTCAAATAACTCAATAAGTAACGAGATTACATTTTAAATGCATTTTATAATTTAATACCTATATGTTTGTGTTGTGTTCGGTATCGATTTTATTTGCTCAGTGGTATCGATTGGTCAAACCAGTAAAATTACTAATTTTGTGAAATAAATTAAACATATCCAAGAAGACCCTTCATTGTTACGATGTTGTAAGCCTCGCATATTCTGTTAATTTTCCGCGTGGTCAAATCAGTTTGACAAAATAGTTTGACTACGTGGAGGCAGCGATTTTATTTTGCTTTTTGACCCTTTAAAAATAAATGTTTTAATTATTTGACAACTAAAGATGTAATTTGTTGACCTAAACGGACTCACCAAATTGTTGTATTTAAATAAAATTATGATGATGAAGTCCAGGAATAGGGACATTCCTCATACAGGATGGCCGATGCGCACTGCAAGGGTGCGTGTGATAGGTATCATGTGCATGACGAGCGCTGTCCGCGGCGGCAGCGTCTGCGCTGTGCCTCTTGTCAATTTTGAGCAGCCATGCTTATTTATTTATTATTTTTTTTTTGTACAAGAAGCAAATTTCATAAGTACTTATAATTATACATGCCTTGCAAAACTACCTATATAAACAGTTGGTCTGCAGGAATGAGTCACGAGATTTGCGGAAAGGAAATAATTTGTGGGAAAGTTACTTAAATATTTTTCTTTAGTTAGATGATCAATTGTGTGGTGTCTCTAAAAGATATTGTTCAGATGTGGTAGGTAATTGTAATTATTAATTGTAAATAGGCCCTTAAAATTCATCCATTAACCATGGATGTCAATTGCCAACCTTACACCATTATTCACGTCATGCCTTTGACTCAGCTGTAGTAGTTACTTAAAATTATAATGATAAAAAAATCGTTAGCAAACAATATAAAAAAAAATATATATATCTTAAAATAGGGTTACAGAAACTAGAAGTTTACAAATAAGAAGGTAAGAGAATTTGAAACGCAGTGTCCAATACAACAGAGTTGCAAAAATATAGCAGCATCCTTAAAATTACATTTTAAAGTGTAACATTTGTTTAGCAGACTCCTCAATCTTTGTTAAGAAGGGGTATGATATCTCAACTTTCTGGTTATCAGTCTTTCTGGGAGAGAATATAATATACTTATTGTTATTATTGTTAA
Organism: Ypsolopha sequella; assembly: GCA_934047225.1. NCBI lineage: Eukaryota > Metazoa > Arthropoda > Insecta > Lepidoptera > Ypsolophidae > Ypsolopha > Ypsolopha sequella. Next base: position 3,196,678 of record OW203995.1, on the reverse strand, counting down.
TTATTAATTACCTTCTAATAAAACAATTAATTAGTTATTAATTCACAAGTTTAAATTATGATTTTATTTGATTGTTTTGGACACCATGCTATCTTAATCAATTTACATAACTAAACTTTACAAATATCACTAGCTAAAAAAAAAAAAAAATCTAAAGAAAACAAAATTCAGACAAATACGAATACCTATAATAAATACGAATATTTTTATGCACAACACAAAATGTTGATGAATAAATGTTCAGATGAAATATTGAATGTTCTATATTCCATAACAAAATTATTACAAGAAATAATACATTATATGTTTATAATATATTATATTAGTTTAAATAAATTGTAAAAATGAGATTATATTCGTTTAGGTATTTCACTTAAGTACGTAAATAAAAATTATTTACTTACAACGTACGTGACATTGACAAAAGGAAGTAGGTACTTGTGTGTTATGTTCTATTAGAATAATATTATTGTGATATCTATGTTTGTTCCGTACGTATTATCAATAATCTTGTAAAACGACTTTCATTAATACACACAATTTAAAGGAACTGATAAACCTACACTTAATTAATTAATTAAATGAGCTTAAAATAAAGTAGAAAAATGTATTTTGAGTTAAGTATATAAATTGTATTCAATTCAATTTCGTTTAAGACTTAATTATACTTACTTATAATCGCATTGAGTTTTGGCAAAAGACATAATAAGATAATTGTAGATACGAGTATTGTTAAACTATAAATATACATGTCAATATAAAGTATGTACTCAATTTGATGTTTGAACGCTTATAACATCTATTAGAAATTGTGGATCGATTAGTGTATTTCATCGTTTTTATACATTTACCGGGTGTTTTGATTATTTTGATACCTATGTGTAGTGATTATCGATATAGTAAAACCTTAAAAATGTCATCTTAATTTAAGTTACGATATGAAATGTTAGATATTCCGATATTAACATATTATTATATAAAATATTGGGATATTCGGTCAAGTTACAGTCTATTAAGATATTAAGTATGAGTAGTATTTGGTCTCTGTAATTTTGCCTGAGGTCAGGCAAGGGTCAGGATGGCCGACTGTTAGCTATTACAGGTTTTTATTACATGTATTTGTTATTTTAAATAATCATAGTCAAGTAGGGATATTCATTGTGAGACAGCTGGCAACATACAGCTGTCAATTGGCAGTTTTGGCGGTATTATTGTAAGACTCTGGAAGGGGTCATAGTGTCCCCAATAAAACTATATCAAAATATCTTATCCACCTGTCTTATTTATAATATATCATTAGAGAATATTATCACTCACAAGAGTCACAAGAGAAGGTTATTCGGACACTTGTTTTGAGGAAATATTATATTTCAAAGACTGTATGTGTAATAAAAGGCAATGAAGATAAAACAGTAAACAATGTTTTATTTTATTATTTCTCATTGGGATATTTTGAAGTTCTTAACAAAATGTCCCGGTCAATAGGTACTCGGACTATTACGGCAACCCTATTCTTAATTGATCTTTTCTATCTTGTTGCACTGTAATAATGTTAAGAACCCTAACATGGACGTAAGTCGTTGATATAAATTTGGATCAACTCACCTCCTCATTAGTCGGTGTGGTCAACCCCTGCAACGTTGGCGCACCACACGCATTTTGAGCCGCAACAATTAGACACAGGAAGCAGGCCAGTCCCCACAGTGCGCGCGCCATTGCATTCTGTACTGGAGCGGGCGACCGACGCGCGACGACGCACAGTGATACGGGGTCATTGCCGACCGCGACCTTTGTCTCGCTGACACATGCTGATAAATCGTAGTAGCCCGGGCGGCAGCTACAAGCAACCCTATCTCACAACACAATATAGCAGCACCAATCCACTTGTGAGGACAGAACATCTGGTCGGCCGCAGCGTAACTTGGCACGTTTTGCGTAATATTAATTCAAACTGTTTTTGAAGCTACTATAGGTCGGCTGCACAGAACTATAGTTCTGTGGTCGGCTGTCCTCATTGGTGCTGCTATATATGTCGTGAGATAGGGTTGCTTGTAGCTGCCGCCCGGGCTATAGCTTGGAGCTTCTAAGTACAATACACTACTGAGACCGCTTCAAGGAAGATAATTGCGTTGTTTAGTGTTCCATCACACACTTATTAGAAAAACAAGTTACTCTTTTATATCTCTAAAACAAACGACACTCTGAAAGTTTACTCGATTATGGACTGGTTAGGTATCGCCGGTACCGCCACATAAATAATTTAAATAAAATGCTTGGTTGTCAATTCTCAAGCTACGAATCAATTTTGTGTGTGTCAATAAACAAAATTAGTAATTAAAACAATATTATCGGCATGGAACATGACACAAGTAAAAAATTGTGCATGGAAACAAAACCTTCAACACGGTTTTCCCACAGAGAAACTTCCCTATCAAAAGATATTTTTGATGATAAACTACTAGCAAAAAGTAGCTCAAAGACTGTCGGGGGGAAGAAGTCGTCTATAGACGCAAGACGGTTAGCTCGATTATCTTTCAAACAATCAGATATGGGTGAAAATACTACCGAAGAAGGTAACACTGAAGTCAGGGACGAAGAAAACCAAGTCCAAGCAGGTACAAGCAAACAAGATGAATGGCGTGAAATAGATATCGCCTTTCCCACCAAATATTCTAGTATGTGCTCAGAGCCATGCTTACTTACTTCATTGTACCAAAGTTCCAAGGGAATTTTGAGAAATCCAAAGGATTCGAGTCTAACGCAAGATGTGACCATCGAACAACGTTTTAAGCCAGCACCTTTCGTAAGTCATTCATTACTTCGTTATTTTTCTTTTACTATTGGTATTTATGTTTTTAGGGTTGCGTATCTAAAAAATTTAAAAACGGAGCCTTTGTAGGATCACTTTGTTGTCCGTAAGTCTGTCTGTCCGTCCGTCTGGCTGTCAAAATCCTTTTGCTCGAGATATCAAGTTGGAACTGATATCTTCTACGGAAGTTTACGGCCTAATGGTGCTGTAAAAATCAGGCTTCTAACTCGACGCGAAAAAAAGTTATTGCACTTCACATATCAATTTCATACAAATAATTTGCGTAATAATTAGTACTAGGTATTGTTAATAAAGAACTTGTAATACATATTTAATTTCATGGGTATCTCGTACAACAGATGAGTGTAAGACCAAATGTTTATTAAACAAATTTTATCCTGAACAATCATCCTACCGATTCGTATAATAAAATAGCGAGGGTTTATTTTTTAAATTTTTAGTTGGTTCGATTCCCGGGTGAGACAAGAGAAATTTCAGAATATCTTTGAATGCAGTTTTGTTTCTTTTAAAAAATAAACGAATGTTTCCTTTCAGCAAAATGAGCTAACTAAAGGATTTAAGATAGTTCCCCTCCAGGGACCTTACATTTTTCCACCCTGTATATACGATTAAAATTATAGGTAAAATATTATTATACAAGGTGAAATCCTATCAACCGCCCGAACCCATACCGGAGACCCGGCCAGGGACCAGGAACAAGGTTCAATGATCACCAACCGAGCCCCCAGCACGAATCCAGGCGGCCGACCAAATCCCATCCTATATACTACATCCTAATAGGTTACATATATAAATACATGCCTACCACCGCCCATTCGATTAGTCTTGCTAAGAAGAACGGGCAAGAAACTTAGCAAGATTGTCTTTTTTTGAACATAAAACTTATACTATATCTACTTTAATATATAATGGACTCACTTTAACCAAGGGATAAGAAAATACAAGACAGCAGGAATTCAGGTTGATGAAAAAAGAAAAACATATATATCTTTGCCTACCTGTCTCATATAGTCCTTTTACAGTCTGTAATTAATTAATTAATTAATGAGCCGTACGAATTCCATCGAGAGTGGACAATTATTGTTTATTTAATGTGTAAGTGTGTGCGTGAGTATAATGGTTGTATATGAGTATAACAATTTTGTCTAAATATATTAAATAAGAGAATATCCTGACTGACTGATCTATGAATGCCCGGTCCCTAATTGAACCTAGGAACATAAATTAAATAGAATGACAAGAAGGGGGAAGAAATATGCATGTGTGTGTGTGAGGAAAGATTTTGGTGCATCTTTGGATTTAAGTATGGAGAGGGTGTTTTATGAATACTCATCTGATTGATTACTTTCGCTTTATTATTTCGCTTTATGAAGAAGATATCAGCATCGGCGAAGTTTTTTTTCTTGGGCATCAATGAATGCAGAGTTATTAGTGCAAGAGTGTGTGTGATGCAGCAGACACAGGTGTTGGCGCCGTGAGCGAGTGCTTGACGTCGGCAGCAAAACATGGGTCATCTTGTTTGAAGGAACATGAACTGCGGAATTTGGTCTAATCAAGCTGTTCAAGTTCCATCAAACGCTGTTAAAGAATCGGTTACCAATAGAAATACAAAAGAAAGGCTATTTCCAGGCTATGCGCTGGATCCATGGCTACAATCAGAAGGTCCCCGTGATCAACCTGAACTCTAAAGGCAGTACTATACTATTCTATGCAGCTGTTAACTGTGGAGTCCTTTATAACTGGACGTCGAACACCATGAAAATTTTGCAAGGTCATGTATGTTAGCCCTATGAATATCCTTAAGACCCCTTTTAGCAGCCGAATTGTGCTAAATAGTTTACCCGAGGATATTCGAAACGAGCCAAATAAATATAAGTTTAGGAGGTCTCTTAAAAAGTATTTATCTTTTAGAGACACTCAACAATTAATCATAAACAAAGTATTATTTTTTCTTTTTTCTCTTTTATATTTTAATTTTAAATAATAGAAAATGACTTATTTTGTTTTGTTACTCACGCGACTCATCCCTGCAGTCAAACTGTTTATACAGTTTTGCAGGGCATTGTTTTAAATATAAGATTTGTTTCCTAAAAAAACCTGCCTTTTTCTAATTAATCGAAACAGAACACTTATACGTATGTTCACATAAATAGTGGAAAGTAAAAGGGAGCTTTTTCTGCCTACAAACTATTATGTAGTTTGGTAGAATTATTCAAAAATATGTATGAATGTTCATGTGAAATAAAAGTTTATTTTATTTTATTTTTATTCATTCAAAATTTACACAATAGTTGCTCAACAAAACCTTATTATAATAATAATAATAATAATAATAATAAGGCGTAGGGATGTGACGACCCCATCGCCCTCTGGTATGTCCAGTACGTCCAGTGCAATCAGTCACCGCAGGGCGGCTTGTGGCGAGCCGATGGTGAGTGGCGACACCACGGACCCTACCTCCAGGGGACACTATCACACATGCGCTACACACACACATACACACAGCAACACACCCCCTACCTCTGCGCTTGCCTTAACCAGCCGGCCAGAGTGGAGATGCAAGAGCGGAACCTATGCTCCAGGTTGGAAGTGTAAAATGTCATAACGCCGGGGGCACTTGACTGTTAGAAGGATCTTGCGCCCCGCAGACTCACCTCTCGACAACCTTAGCTGCTTACATAGTGTTGCCCCCTGGCCGCCCCATGGTGGCTAGATAGGGGGCCCACAACGGCTATCCTGGTGGATAGTTATTAAGCAGCAAGTCACCATCTGCCATATTTAAATTTGTGAGAGATTTTCGAGGCAGATGTCCGTTATCTCACTCCATAGCCCTGTTATCCGGCCCATTTAGCATCCCATCCTCATAGCCCACTCCAAGTCGCTTCCTTCCTGGCAATAGTTTGGCAACTGTGGGGGACTGTCCGTTAGTGTATCACAATGATACATTGAGGGAGAGGCCCCCATGGATGCAGCCATCTCACATCTAGATTAAATGGTATCAAAGGCCTCTTCAATGTTGGCTTCGGCCCCATGAATGCCTTTCAAATGACCGGGTCCCTATGGGCCCGTGACTGAAAAGTGTACCTACATAATAATAATAATAAAATTGTTTTTTTACAAAAGGAAAAACTTATAGCTATACATAAACAAATACACATTATTTTTTTTTTTTTAAGGAAAAACTATACAAAACTAATACCTTGGCACCTGAGCTAAACCGAAAGATCTGTATTCCAGGTACCAGTCCCTAATCACCTCGGTAAAAAATAAAAAAAAGTAAATATAAACCACAATATACAAAATTATCCGTTGTAAGTAAGTCAGTATAAGTGCGCGCCAATCTTTTAGTCGCCTCTGATTGAGTTACGAGTGCAAGCTTGCGCAGGTACAGTCGAGGAAACAATAATATGAACGGTTGACTATTAAATGTTTACTATAAGTGGGAAGATGTACTTGTTGTACCTACCTATTTAATATATATTAGTATTTTAGTGCAATCTTAACTGTTTAATTAAAACAAATTAATATACGAGTAAACACCATTTTTCTACATTGTCGCCTTAAAACGCTATAACGACCGCGAGGCATAACAACAACAATAAACTTTAACAAACTAAATCAACAAAACAACAAATAAAGGCAACATAAACAGATTCAACGATTAACTTAACGAATCATAGAATTTTTTCCAAGAACGTACTTTTTATGCAACGCGCGCGTGTGTAGTGTACGGACCAGTGTTGCCGTTTTATAATTTAGAAAAATGCCAACTTTTCGCCGGAAAAATGCTAAAAAATGCTGAGTACAATTTTTAAAGTGCTAAATAAAATGCCAATTTAATTCAAAGTATTTATTAGATCAAAAAACAAAATCTTAGTCTTCTATTTCGAAGAATACCTGAAGGTCATCAACAGGTTTGTCTTGTTGTGACGTTGACGGGCCACTTTCATTAGCCATTGCATGTTCTTTAATACCCTTAATGAGTTTCAGCAAGTTTTCTTCAAGTGTAACGTAGTACTAAGTACCTAATCTGTGATGTGACTGTGACTGACCGAACGACAATCGATCGACTAAACGAAAAATCCCCCTTGGGCCACGTTTAGAAATTACACCGAACCATCGCACGAACGTACAAGGTGATATTTCTGAACGTTGCTCGGGATTTCCCCATAAATTGTTGCCATAGACGATAGTCCAAAATAACATATTTGTCTGCTTGTTATTATAAAATTACACTTTTAAACCTGTAGGTTGCTTTGCAAACAAAAAATGCTAAAATAATGCAATATGCTAAGTTCAAATTTAACATGCTAATTAAGGTGAAAAAGTGCCAAATTTAGCATTAAAAATGCCAAAACGGCAACACTGGTACGGACGTAGCACCACAGAACATTTATGAGCGTAGCACTAACACTAACGCATAGTGTTAACACCTGCCGAACGGCGAGCAGGGGGTGTGGTGCGGCACGCAGGCGGATGTGCTCCGCGCCCTCGCTCCTGTAACGTCCCCCTGACACCGTAAAACGGCTAATGCGTCGATTCTTGGGGCTAGCTTCAGAGGCGACTAAAAGATTGGCGCGCACTACCCTACCTATGTATTGTGTATGCTGCCATAGCAAAGCTTCCATTGGTTTCTGTAAATTAGAATTTTAAAAACTAAAAATTCTAATTTACAGGAACCCATGGAAATCCGGCCGCTAATCATCAAGTTTATTTCGATTAAATACATCTGATTTTCGAATTTCAGAAGCATATGGTGACCTGCCTAGCATCGGACTCTGTTGGCAAATGGCTGGTTACTGCCGACTCTGGTCCAGAGAACATCATCACTATTTGGGACACCGTTGACTACTTCCCACAAAAAACGCTTTTCTCACCACACGGAAACGTTAAAGTTTCCAAGCTGGCATTAAGTGCTGACGCCAAGTATCTGCTCACTTTGGGTTATCATGAGAAGGCAGCCCTTTACTGGTGGATATGGTCGTACGGGCTCGATACACCACATGGTAATGGCAATTTGCCAGTATAAATGTATCGAAACATAGACGAAACGAGTCTACTATCAGCATACCTACTAACTTTGGTAACTGATAGTAGATCCTGGGTTAAAATATCCTTAAAAGCTTTTGTGTCGACAGCTGTGACTGGAGTGGACATTCCACAGAACTCTGTGATGGCCATGGCATTTAACCCTGAACGATCAGAGGAATTTGTACTGATGACAAAACAAGATATATGGATAGGCACTGCCGTAGTGAGTTAAGTTTAGTAATAACCTTAAATTTAATCATCATGACAAATATCCCCAATCGTGTGACAAACTCTCCAAGTGTCATCTTTATAGTCAAATATTCATAAACCTAATTTACAAAGACTAAAGGCTATATCGTATAAAAATACATGGTTTTAGGGTAATCTGTTCACAGTATCTTCCTTCACCGCATAACAAGTAGTAAGAATACAAAATACCATGTTCCGTAAAATCATCGTCCATAGATATCACAATACTATCCCACAGACACGACGAGCTACCACGATGAAACTTATAACGACCACCAAGATTGCTAATAAAATGTTTCAGAAAACGCAACCCGACGAAAGAGGTCTTATTAAAGAGGACGAATATAAATTAAAAATCAGGAAACCAGAAAAGGACATCAGCCCCGAATACGGCAAGTTGACTTGCTTCTGTTTCGTGGTGGACACGTCTCAGATATTCGTGGGCTCGTCCCGGGGCGCCATCCTGGTCTATGGCTACTCGCTCGATTACCAGGAGAATACTGAGCAGAACGATATCAACCAATTGAAATTCGTTAAGGTTTTGACGTTGGAGAAATATAGGATTAATGATATCAAGAGTGTGGATGGGTTAGCTTTAGACATCCTTGTCAAGCTTTTACATTATGTTCTTTTGAAACAGATTACCTTTTGTTTCTCTTTCAGGATAATAGTGACGGGTAACCATGGTGGTGAGATCCGATTCTATGACGACCACCTGATGCTGTTGTACTGGGTGCACGGCTTCCGACCCGACAGTGTGAAAGAGCTTAGCTTCAACTCATCACCGCGAAGTTATCTAATTCTGGATGATAAGTGTGAGTTTAAGTTGTATCTAGTTGTATCTAGAGAATACAGGAGCATTTTCTATCCCTTTGATAGTTTAAGTTTAATTTATCTCTACTTATTACTGTACTGGTACTTATATATATATATATATATATATATATATATATATATATATATATTTCTATATATCTTTATACACAAAGTATATATTTTGTATTTAATTGAATGTATTATTTATTTATTTTGTGTCTAGTTTAACGTATTGAGTTAATATATACATATGTTTAGACCATTATTTATGTATTTTTGATTATAATAGGTACACCGCCTACGCCTTTACGTACATCCAAAATATTTTCCACCCAAAGGTTGTCTGGAAGAAATCGCTCTAAGCGATAAGACCGCCCATTGTTGCCTATATTTTTGTTTTTTCCAACTTTGTATTGTTGTTTTTCTTTTGGTGCACAATAAAGCGTATTTATGTTTATGTTATGTTATGTTACAGTGACAATTGTGAAGTAAAGGATAGATACCTACGGCTTTAAAGGTCACATATCATGATAGGTAAATGATTTTTTTCCTGCAGGCAACAAACGTTGTCCTTGCTGGGAGAAGGTGGAAGCGGAGAGAGATCCTTTAACCGGCGGGGTCAGGCAGAAGCTGGTCTTGACGAAGCTGCCTGTTGACTGCACCACTGAACACAAGCCGTTCCTCGTCAGGGACTTCATTGTCAGTAAGTCAACAATCTTAGAAATAAGGATAGGGAATGCCACCAAGGAAGAAAGTCGAAAACAATCAACTTCAAATAGCTAGGTACTTAATTTAATTTTGTAGACAAAAAGCCAACCGCTAACAACTTTTGAGACTATTTGTAAATTTGCAGGCACTCAAAATCAAGGCATTGGATTCGTAGACTTTGTGACGGAGAAAATGGAGATAATCATGAACTGCAAGGTGTCAATTGCAACCACAATTACTGTGAACCCGGATTTGTAAGTGTTCTTAATTTTTTAATAAATTAAAACAAATCTTCCGTCAGATTCTGTACAACAGATTTGGGCATTCGGTTGGCCTAGACCCTCAAACAAGAGGATTAATTTTTATGACCTGCCAGCGCAGTCTTCTAAACTGGGTTCAATGTTTGGACATGTATATATTAAAGACTAATAAATTCCAGGAGCTTAGTATGCATCGGCTACGCGGATGGAGTGATCGAATTATTTAACTACGCGGAGCACCGAGTCATAGCTAGACGCGACCTTCGGGAGCACTACAAGGTGGTGACACCCCCCAATGAGCACTCCATCAACTGCGCTACCAATGTCGTGATACCGCAGCTGGCTGTAACCTGTCTCAAGTATTCTCCTTCAGGTTAGTGTCATCGTACACGTGACATATTACTCATTCTCCCAGGTATGTGTTGGGAGGAAGTAGGTCAGCTCATCAAAGTTTTCGCCATCTCACCCGTGCATACCCAAATATACTTTTAATATTCTTGTGTTCGTTTTAGAAGATCGTTTTATATGTTACAGGACTGCATTTAGCCTGCGGCTTGAATACTGGAGAGATCATTTTTCTGGACCCGGCAATGATAAGCATTTTGTCATTAAAGCCGCATACTGATACGACTCATTCAATAAAAGAAATGGATTTTAGCCCCGATTCAATGTCATTAGCTTTTACAGTATGTACTTCTACATAGTATAAACCATTTGTTGAAGAAATTTATAGACTGCAGAATAATGTTAAAAAATTTCAGGATTCTGGCAGAACAATCGGTGTATATAAATATGACTGCACCGTAAAACTCTGGAGATTCATTGGAAAACATCGGTCTCATTACAAAGATGTATGTTCAATCTTCTTCTCTCCGCTGAAGAATGAGAACGGAGAGTACAAATTGTTTTCTATAGGCAAGCATTATCATTTAGTATTCATACCCATTATAGACAGACGATCGGTTCTAACCGATTTTCGGTCACCGTCAGGAAGGGGCGATAATTTTTCATCTATATAATTAGATTAATGGAAATCCCTTAAAGATTAAATGGACGGCATCTAGGTATATAATAGACAGGCAAATTGACCTGGAACCGACGCCTGCAGGTCACGACCGCATCCTGGTGGAGTATGACATCGGAATGAGCTCGGACGAGTATCTCGAGATCTACAGTTTAGACAGAATCGATCAGACGGCGGTACCACTGGCAGGCATCCTGTGGCCTAACACGAAGGGGCTGGACCCTCAACGGTACAAGGATGACATACCAATGATTCTAGTGGCTAATGATGAGGTAAGAATCCATGAAATTGGGATTTACTTATTAGAAAGTAGATTTTTTTCTCCGGAGGATTCTTTAAGGTTTAATTAAGGGTTCGTATTACGCTGTGACAAAAAAAGCTAAGCAATAATCATGAAAGGGGCTAAGGGCATAAGTCCTGTTTCAAAGCTGGAGGACCTACAAGCAAAATAATAAATAGTCGATTGTAATTGCATAGTAACAATATTTCGTTAAATAGCTTTTAAAACCAGGGTTTTATTTTTTAGTACAAATTCAAAGTAATAAATGACGAAACGACTATGACTCTTTGCACGATACTTGGTCCTCGCTACGAGAGTCCGGTCTGCAAGATTCAACTCATCACCAGAAAGGAAAATGACGAGGAGCAGCAGTACCTTCTGTTTGCGACGAAGAATATTATCGGTTTGCAAAAGATGCCGCTAGATGGTAATCCGTGGAAACACGTCGGGATTTTAGGTCACCCGGTACAGGTAATAAGACTATGTCTTTCAGAAAATTAATATGCCGAAGAAATATAAAGACTGAATTATTTTTTAGCTGACTGAAATGTGTTTCCGAGAAGACAGTGGGACGCTTTTTACGATCGGAGCGAAAGATTCTTGCATGATACAGTGGGGTGCCAAATATAAGTAAGTAGGTGGCTTATTTTCTTGGACGAATAAATCAGCTTATTTTCCATAAAACCTTCAAAAATTGATTATCTGAGAAACCTCGCCTTGCCTTCAAAGCATTATTTCAATAGCAGTAGTAGGCCATATTTTTCTATGTACTTAGATCAGTAGAATGGACGGCAGCTATGGGTGGATATGAATTGGATCCGTACTACTCCTTGATCGAGGACGGCAGATCCGGCTGGCTCTTTCAGGAGATCCGGGATCTGTTCTACTACATCCAGATCTTATGCCAGGGAACCTTCTCGCCGGTTGTGCGGCGAGTCAATGATTATGTACCTATTAATGCGCTGCCAGATCTGATGAGAGCGGTCGGCTACTTTCCTACGGAGTATGAGGTACTTACGTGTTTATGTCTGAAAAATATATATATCTTAGATACATTCCTTCTGCAGATTTTTTGGATATACCTTCTTTGCTCGATCGAAAAAAAAAAGAAATTTGGTCGATTTTGTCTTTTTTTAAATTTACATTTTATATAAAATTTACAGTACCAAATCGTAGGAAACTTACAGGAATTTAAGGAAAATGTAATTTAGAAAGTACTTTTGCGGATAGTTTTCTGAAAATTTCACCGCAAAAACGTTTTTTGAGCGAAAATTATACGAACATGATAAAGAAAACTTGTGTCTGAAAGCACCTCTAACAAATAATTATCCAGAGACAAACTCGCGACCAGCAGTGGATTCCCTGTTATGGCTTTATTTTCAAAAATATCGACCACAAATAAACAAGTTTCTCGTGATCATAAGCTAATTGTTGGTATAGGAGCCCAGAGAATTTTTTACACGTAATTTTCAGGATAAATTGTAAGAAGAAAAGGACAAGGGTTCTTTTATAATATTTTAATCAGAAAAATTTTAAATCAACCTCGTGGTTTACAATCTCCTCATTATTTTCTACTACTACCAAGTAACTACTATATAATCTGTGCTACTACGGCCTTTGGTCACAGATTATAATAGTATGCTTAGTCCTCTAAAAAGGCCGTTTTGCATGAATCATATTATGATTCTGCTCTAAGGCCGTCTCTTTTGCACGCGTGAAAAAACTCTGACTCTATCCTGCTTTCAAATCATTTTATAATTCACCCCAGTCGGCCTTTTTAGATCCCCAGGTCCTCTAAAAAGGCCATTTTGCATGAATCACATTATGATTCTGTTCTAATGCCGTCTCTTTTGGACGCGTGAAAAAAAGTCTGACTCTATCCTACTTTCAAATCATTTCATGATTCACCCAAGTTGGCCTTTTTAGGTCCCCCAGGGACTTTTTTTCACGCGTCCAAAAGAGACGGCATTAGAACAGAATCATAATGTGATTCATGCAAAATGGCCTTTTTAGAGGACCTGGGGATCTAAAAAGGCCGACTGGGGTGAATTATAAAATGCGGTGAATTATAAAATGGCGGTCTCTAGACCGAGTTTCTTCATGCGTGAAAAAGAGACGGCATTACATCAGTAATGATGATTCATAATATGATTCATCCAAATTTTTAGAGGACTAAGCATACTATTATAATCTGTGACCAAAGGCCGTAGTAGCACAGATTATATAGTAGTTACTTGGTAGTAGTAGAAAATAATGAGGAGATTGTAAACCACGAGGTTGATTTTAAATTTTTCTGATTAAAATATTATAAAAGAACCCTTGTCCTTTTCTTCTTACAATTTATCCTGAAAATTACGTGTAAAAAATTCTCTGGGCTCCTATAACAACAATTAGCTTATAATCACGAGAAACTTGTTTATTTGTGGTCGATATTTTTGAAAATAAAGCCATAATAGGGAATCCACTGCTTCTGTTCTAAAACTTCAAAATACAGTGATAACTCGATAACTGTATCTGTATGATAATTAAATTTATTTTTATTTACAAATATATTATTTATTTGATTAGTTATTTAGTATGTTATGTGTAAATTGTGGAATATTGCTACGGCAATCTTCCTGCAGCTGCGGTTTGTCGCGCTGACTCGCGGTAATACTTTATATTCTCTGCTCGCGGGGAGCGCGAAACCACGCCCATCAAACACTGATTTCGCCACGGTACATCCTCGCGATGTTTCAGTTGTCGTAACAGCCACGGCTCAGAGAGCGCTATTTTAAACTAAGTAAGAGTTCAGTTCTACTTGATGCAAAATGAGGTGCTCGATCAAGGTGATCATACTTGTTAGTCCTCTCTTATATTAACAATGGTCTTCATATTAAGAATCCTTGGTTTTTGGGAAAAGAAGTTTGCGTTAATACAATTTGTATCATTCAATTTGTAAATTTGTATCATTCAAAAATTGTGAGGCTGACGCAAGATGTTAAGTTGAAAATGGTGTACCATAGATAAACAAAAACAAAATAGAAGTTTATAATCGGCGGCTTTATCGCTTACAGCGATTTCATTCAGATATCTTTTTGCAACTACAAAAAGCTTTAGCTATGGGCTACGGGCCAACATTGTTCCTGTTTATATTTTTAATTGCAAACCGTGACCACTGACTCCTTCTTGTGGTCCTGTGGTTAGTGGGCCAACCTGGTGTCAGTTGTTCAGGCCACCATAACAGATTAACATAACGACATATGCGATACCTTTCAATATCGGCTGGGACCGACAGCTGTACGTGCTTTCCGAGACACGAAGGAACCCAGATGTAAATTGCCACTAATTGTCACCATCCAAACACTGACCATGCCAAGCGTTGCTTAATCGCGGATCGTAACTTATTGCACGCTGCTACAGGCCCCTCACATACAAGTGCGCGCCAATCTTTTAGTCGCCTCGGAAGATAGACGCAAGAGGCGACGCAATAGCCGTTTTACGGTGTCAGGGGGACGTTACAGGAGCGAGGGCGCGGAGCACACCCGCCTGCGTGCCGCACCCTGAGGCCGCACCACACCCCCCGCTCGCCATTTAGCAGGTGTCAACACTATGCGTTAGTGTTAGTGCTACGTCCGTACACTACACATGCGCGCGTTCTATGAAAAGTACATTCGAGGAAAAAATTCAATGATTCGTTGAATCTGTTTGTGTTGCCTTTATTTGTTGTTTTGTTGATTTAGTATGTTAAAGTTTATTGTTGTTGTTATGCCTCGCGGTCGTTATAGCGTTTTAAGGCGACAATGTAGGAAAATGGTGTTTATATTAATTTGTTTTATTTAAACAGTTAAGATTGCACTAAAATAATAAATATATATTAAATAGGTAGGTACAACAAGTACACCTTCCCACTTATAGCAAACATTTAATAATCAACCGTTCATATTATTGTTTCCTTGACTGTACCTGCGCAAGCTTGCACTCGTAACTCAATCAGAGGCGACTAAAAGATTGGCGCGCACTTATACTGGTACCGATTCGGTGAAGCACATCTTAACTTATTTGACAGGACTAAACTTAATTTACGCGTTCTGTCCTTGTCTTTTCGATAAAGAAAGAAAAAGACAGGACGCTTAAAATAAGGTTAGATCTGTCAAATAAGTTAAGACGTGTTATACCGAATCGATACCACTGACTTACTTACAACGGATGGTCCATCGAGAGCCCAGGACGTATGCTCAATCAATTATTTATATCATAACACTTGTGTTCCAGGTAGAAAATTTAATAGTAGAAGCGAAGTTCAAAGTATATCAGCGGCAACCATCCATGGAGGTAAACTTTGAGGAGTTCGTCAAACTTTACTTGAATCATCGACCAGCTTTCGGAGAGAACTACACGAAGCTACGGAACGCGTTCAGACGTTTCGCCGTATTCCGGAATGAAGGGTACTTCATGAACACAGAAGACTTTCTGGATGCACTCAATAATTATGGTTTGGTGGTATTTGTTGCTGTACCTAGTTTTTAATACAGAATGGGCTAACACTTGGCCAATACTTGTGCCTGATGGAAAACGTTAGGATGACGTGCGCTCGGTCAGAAAGTAGGAGAGTGAAAGCAGACAAGATGTCAATTATTCAATCCAGGGACAACCGCAAAATCTACGGAAGTCGGTAAGGGAAGAATAACTGACACTACGCCTGTAACCAATCTCCTAGTTCGGCCTATGCGTGGCATAGTTCCGTCATGAGGATGGTGACAACTCACGGCTAAACCCTACCACCAAAATTGTTATGGTCTGTTGTTCTTCTAATGCATCTTCAACAAGCGATTGACTAGAAGAGGTTGACAAAATTCAAAGCTCGTCTTAATTCCCATAGATTAATATTTTAAAGGATTCTTTTAAAAAAAAAAATTCAGAGAATGTACGCCATTTTAGGACATAGTTTTCATTATCTGTATATATAAAATTCAAAGTCCTGACTGACTGACTGACTGACTGATATATCAACGCACAGCCTAAACCGCTGGTCCTAGAGACTTGAAATATTGCATATAGATACCTTATATAGTGTAGGCATCCACTAAGAAAGGATTTTTCAAAATTCACCCCCTAAAGGGGTGAAATGGGGGTCAAAAGTTTGTATGGGGAAACAAGATTAGTTAGACTAATTTTTTCGAGACTTCACAGGAGTACTCTTATCTATAAATGAGTAAACATGTGTTTTAGGTTTTTTCAGAATTCAACCCCTAAAAGGGGGAAATGGGGTGACAAAGTCTGAAAATCAACATGGGTATCGTTTGTATGGTTTATGGGGACGCTGATTACGAAAACAACAACGATTTTAAAATCCAACGTGGTGGACGTGAAAAAGGGTTTTCCAGAATTCAACCCCTAGAAGGGGTAAATGGGGTGACAAAGTCTGAAAACCAACATGAGTATCGTTTTTATGGTTTATCGGGTCGCTGATTACGAAAACAACAAAGATTTATGAATCCAATGTAGTGGACGTGAAATACCGTCATCCCCTGTTGGAGTGCGATAATGTGTAAATATCTATATGGGTGTCGTTTTTATGGTTTTTTGGGACGTTAATTACGAAAATGGCATCGATTTTGAAATTTGATATAGTGGACATGAAAATTCTTGAAAGTATGTGTGCCAGAGCAAATCGGCTGTAACAGACGAACAGACAGACAGCCACACAAGTGATCCTATTAGAGTTCCATTTTTTCCTTTTGAGGTATCTATCTATCTGTACATCTATCTATATATCTATCTATCTATCTACCTATCTATCTATCTATCTATATATCTATATCTTTCAATATCCCAGCAAAATATTTTTCGAATGGAAGGTTGAAGGGGTTGGGCCACGGGGTACCAAAAAAAGTTTTTTTTTATGTGAAAACTTTGACGGCCTGTTTCTCCCAAACGGCTAGACTTAGACCCATGTTGATGGGTGTCTAGGAAAAGGTTTCGACGAGATCTACCTGCCGAAAGTGTCAAAACTTTACAGGTCCGTATCTCCCAAACAGCTTATGCTAGACCCATGTTCATGGGACTCTAAGAAAAGGGCTCGGCAAGATCTAGATGAAGTTAAAAAAAAAGTCGAAAAAAAGAATTGCCAAACATTTGATCGGCCATATCTCCCGAACGGCTAATCGTAGGGAGTTCGGGTTTCAACTATTGTGATCGGTCAAGCTGGGGCTACATGACCAAAAAAAAAATTAAATTTGACAGGTTTTGATAGTTTTTTGACAGGTCCAAAAAAGTATTCCGATTTGCATAAAACTCAAGGGGCATTCGGGGTCGCCAATTACGCTGCTGTATTCAAATTTGACATTTTTGACAACTGATATGGATTTTGACACTCTTTCGGAAAAACTTTGATCGGTGAGTCCCCGTGTTTGGCATTCTGGTGAGGCCGAAAAACGAGCATGTGAGGACGGAGAACGCGCCCGCGAGGCCGAAGGCCGAGCAGGGCGCGTTCGTAGTCTGAGCATGCAAGTTTTTCGGCCGAGCACTACACCTTGACTCCCAGAGGGAGTGAGAGCACTTATAATGTTTGTTTCTGAAAAAAATGTTATTTGTTTCCTGTAGGCCACGCGGGCGAAGCCGCGGGCAGAAGCTAGTTTTGGTATATAAATTAACCATTATTTTTTAAAGAATTGTCCAATGACCTCGTCACTTGAGAATTTTAGACATTATCATAGAACACATGACATTATACGTATATATATATACGAGTATGTGATGTGTGAATTGTGTGATTGCTTATAAAAAAAAGTGGTCTGTCATCTAGCTGTCAAATTAGTTTGAGGCAAATTATTATAAATTTATCTTGATAGCAAAGGACACATTTCTAAACAGCCAAGTGACGTCACACGAGGGCAAGTGGAAGTTGCAGCCTTTTCGTAAAAATATTCATCATAATGAGGTTTTTTAGACCAAAACTACGAAAATACGGCATATTAAACCTAAATCTCGAAATGGTTTTTGAATTAACATACCTTAACATAATTTAAGGTGATATACCGTGCTAGCAAAGGTCCCCGTTACTCCAGGCAGAAAGACCCGCAGTGCGAAAGGGACGGAATCGGGGAAAATTTTCAAAAAGTTGGTTTTAAATTAATGCAAAATTAACTAAAATAGCTACAAAAAATCCATAACCAGTAATTTAGGTGTAGTTAAAACCCATCTAAATAAATATTTTTCAAGTCTGTATGCTATCCTAGTTTGTCAGAATATCAAAAAAAGTGTAAATTTAGACCTGATTTCAATAATTAATTCTATGGAATGAAATTTCTCCTATCGCGTTTCTGATAGACCAAAATCTAGTAAAAGGTCCCAAAATTGTTATACTAATTTATTTTACTTGGAACTTCATTAAAAGAGCAGATAAATAACTTCAAAAAGTGTCAATTTCCACGGTATAGCCCCTTAATCTATGCCAATTGTGTGCTTGAATTTCATTTGATAATTTAATATTTTTTCTGATGAAAGGTGAATGTTTCCCTCGCGAGATGTCCTGGTATCTCCTGTCAATACTCAGCGGCATTACTACTGAAGATCGAGGCACCATGTCGAACTACGACTTTTCATTTTTGCCCAAGGTGAGCTTAGTCCTCAAAGAACAAATTGATGTTTTTTATCTCACAATTTATAATCGATATAACTACTATACTAAAACCATACTCACTCGCGGTACAAGGGGAGCGGTGGGGCGACACAGGCCGCTCCACATTCTCGGCGAGACTCTCGCCATGAAGGAGACAAAGCAATATGAGTAAAGGAGATACATTCTATTTCGTTTCGCCTTACTCTCAGAATAAGGAATACAAATAGAAACCTGACTAAAATAATACGCGGAGAAAGACATCTATCCTTGATTTTCTTACGACATTCTAGTGCGTTAGAGAGAGATGGATATGTATTAGTTTTTTCTTAATTAGGTAGGTTGTCACTAGTTCGTTGCTTTGCTAGTGATGTAACAATGTCGATTTTTGACTACGATAAATAAACCAAATCGAAATGAACCGCGACCAATCTCCTTACCACATTATATCGTATCAAAGTGTGAAAAAAAAGAGAATGCAGGAGGCACCGACCTTTCTGGTGACATCCTCTTGCTTTGGAAGGAGGCCAAGAGAATTAATAGCAAAGTGGTCTCTGTCTACCCCAGTGGGACACATGTTATATTGTGTAAATAAGGAATTAATAAAAGGATATCTTTCGTTTAGCATAATATTTTTTATTAAGTACAAATTACTATATCGTAGGCAGGTAGGTACATAAGTTAAGTCCAAAATTGTGCTTGTTTCTAGTACAAAAAATGCTGTAGCTTGTATCAGAGATACAACCGTAAACCATTTAAGTGGATACTTTTTAAGTCGCCTCTTAACTCATTCAAATAGATGTTCGTTGATGTCGCGTCTTTGTTCAATCAAGGAGGAAGGAATTAATCGCAACAATAGAAATCATAATAATCATAGACTTATAGGATTCGTAATAATAATATTATGTGAATGATGAGCGATGACAGCGCAATTACTACAGAGGTAATTTCAATTTTTTTTTTATTTCTATCAGATAAACAACAACTTATCTTGAATAAAAACTAATAACAAATAATGAACGATTAAAATACCTAATAACCTGTAATAAGAAATCAAATTATGCGCAGTTCAAGTCAATAAGCATTCCCAAAATTCATTTCACGATAGAACTACCCTGTCAAAGTACTTTTTTTGTTAACCACTAAGTACGAAAATGTCTTGATCTGCGGAATTTCTTCGTGAAGTCGATCACGGCAGTAACGTGAACGAACAGGCCTTTCAGAACGATTTGCGAACATAGAAATATGCACTTTTCTAAACCACAGACATCCATAGGTACTGGATCTGTTGCCTAAAATTGAAAAATTATCGAGTTAATATACTATAGTATAGTACAAGCACGTACCTACAAACAAGATTGATAATGCAATTATACATAATTATTTAAAGGTTACCAATGTGTCTGTATCTGGTAAATATAACGTTGGTAAGGCATCTGCTTTTAAAAGTCTCCATTTTAAATTTTCGTTTGGTCCAAAAGAATCCGACGTAAAGTGTTTCGAACAAATATGACTGCTTTTTTTAATTGCCCAATTTGGTCAAATTATTCGTCTAAGCCATTCACTTTTTAATTCTTCCCTTTTTGGAAATCTGTAACAAAAAAATATGGCGATATTTATTCGGCATTATTTTTCTTTTAACTCGCGCTGCAATGAGGGATTTTCTTTTCTTTTTTTTTGTATCTTCCCTAGTCGCTGGATAGACGGCGCTGAACCTCGTAAGTTACTGCAAGGAACGGAACGTCACATAATTTTTTGATTATTGCACTTGGATGTAATTTTGAGATCGTTAAACGAAACGTACATAAAAAAGTAATTAATGTCATTGTCACATCACATCACAATACAATGACATTTTGAAAATAAATAAATGATAACAACAAGGAAAAAGAAAAAAATAATTAGCAGTCTTTTTATGAGTTTTCTACGCCAGAAAGAAAATGTCCCAAGAGAAAAAGAAGAGAAGTCTGTGCCTTGTGGATTTGTATAAAAATGGAGGCATACATCTTTTTCCTAAAGATGAAAGTCGTAAAGCGCAATGAGTACAAGCCATGGTACATTTTAAACCTGGACGGACAAAGCATTCGCACATAATTATGCTCAGCACACATGTCATCAACCAACGAGCGTATGTGACGTGACGCAATGTTTTTTTTTTTTCAATCGTTTTGGGTTTGGCACCTAGCAACGTAGTCAGTTCAACACCATCTACAGAGTTCTTGGAAACTATGTTTTTTTGATAGATGGATTATCCTTTATGCACGGCTGCCGCGGGAAAAAATGTTCGATAGTTTGCCACACGGACTTTAGTACATCACTATACGAAAAAACATAACCTCTCATAGTCGGCAGAAAATCTATATAAAACAGGTAAATATCGGTGTAGAATTGAACACGAGTATGATTTACAAGAACTACTATTATTGTTACTGAGTTTTAGGTATGATCCTGCAACTTATTAACATAAAAACTATCAGAACTCACCGATGAAATGATATTGCTTCATTGTTGTTTTCTTTTCTTCCTGTATGCGATTTACAGCCTTCAATCGCACAAGACATTTTATTACAATGTTAAAAAAACAATCAACACAAACAATAATAAATCACACTTTCACGAATTTTGAGAGGAAGAGCACCAAAATATTTAATTTCTCTCGGTGAAGCTGTAAACTTTCGCAAAATGCATTAGACATTTCGATGCCACCAAATTAAGATGTGATGCACGCTACGAACGATATTACAACACAACGATACAATGATGAGACATATTTAATTTGATGGTATTATAATTTTTAAAATACATCCAAATTACATCCATCTGACATTTGTTTGGTTCAATCTAGTGACACACCAGGAAAAAATATAAAGTAAGTGCGGTCCGTCGTTTCATTCACTCATACACAGGAGTAATTTACGTTAGATGAGTACAATGGCTAATGCCCAGTTCTTATTTTAGCCAGGCTTCTATTTGTATTCCTTATTCTGAGGCCTTACTCGTATACCTTTCTCCCCTTCAGGCGAGTCTCGCCGAGAATGTGGAGCGGCCTGAAGCGGAGTTGTCGCACGCTCGCACCACTCCACTCTTTCCGTGTTACTACAAAACGGTGTTTAACTTTAGACAGTGTTTAAATCTGTTGTCGCTTTTTCTTTCATATCGTAAAAAGTGACAGCAACAGATTTAAACACTGTCTAAAGTTAAACACCGTTTTGTAGTTACACCGTTTATCTCTGGCTCTCCGCGATCCGCCAACTTTATGTTTTATCTATAGATTGATTGATTATGGCAGTATAGAGAAATAAGTATTTCAATTTGTTTGCAGGATATTTCATTCCAAATGTTTATAAATGAAATAATAGGCATTCAAGAAATAGATACCTCGGAAGGTCAGTCCATGATGGAGTCAACAGGATCCCAGCAGACAGGGTCCTCATATACCGATCAGTCTGGCTCCGACAGAAATAAAAACATCGAGATCTAAATGTAGACATTTTATATTATTGTACTATCATTAATAGTTAATAATACATATTGTTTATTCCAGTATTATTTAACTTGTTCTATGTACATTGTAAACATTTTGTTAAATTAAAGAAATCATCATTGTTGGTCATACAAACAAATCTAAATTAAGTACAGAAATTTACAACTTCATACATTATCATTATAAAATATTAGTACTTGCTTTCGGATAAAATAAATACAAAGTATAACTTAAATTGAAATTATTTATTACTTCACCCGTAACGTGGCAGTAGTATAAATTGTACCAGAAATCTATCTATTGTAAATCAATTGTTAACGAAAATCAATAATTCTACAGCTTAATTATAACAAAAGTAGGGGGGGTGATCTCTGCTTTAATATATTTTGAATCTTTACTCAAAGATTTGAGGGTATTTCCCCCCCACTAGTGTTCCATGGCAATTTTCGACTTCATTTGATATAATTGATGGTGTATGTTGTAGCAACCATGCAAGCTTACTATGGTTCACTGTGAACGTCATGCAAAAAGAAGTGAAGTGGAACAAATTTTAAGCAAATAATGACTCATTCATCGACTCACGCTCGTCCTACCCTGCGGTCCGAAATAGAATTACAATGGATCATAAGCCATTCACTTCATACTTTCGTAATCGATTTTAGCGATATAACTCTATTTCGGAACCCAGGGCTAATGGAACAGCATCTCACTCATCCTTACAAAAATAAAGATTCTGTTACTGTTTAGGATGCACCTATAAATGAATTACAACTAAAAATTCAAACTAAACACATTTCTCCCTGAAGAGAGATTTCTCTTTCTTCATGCTTACTTCTTGTTAAAAATGAAATGGGATGAGTTACCAGATGAAAAACTAAATTTGATGAAAAATTTCATTTCATTTTATTAAAAAAGAAACAATTTGTCAACTGTGGGTCTACCGCGTAATACTCATTTTCATCAACATCAACTTGAGATTGAAATTTGACGTGCGTGCGACGACGCCCGCCTAACATTCCATCTCTTTTGCATGCGTTGAATTTCGCATGCATTTGCTTGAAGTTGATGCAAATGAGAATTACGCGGTAGAGCCCAAATCGCCCAATGGGACCAGTTGAGCTGATAAACACATTGTTTAAGTAACAAAAATAAAAAGGCTTTTATTTGTCAAACTGGCTAATTCATTTATACCCACTTGCAGCAAAATCAACAAAAAATCCTTAACCCTCAGGTTAACTAACCCAACATTTCATTAGTCCTATTGCACCATGATAATATTGAAGCGGGTTAGTAATCCCGAGCTAAGCGATTGTCTGACATTTGACATTTATTTAGAATGTCACCATAATGTTATTACTTGCAACCAATGAGGTATAGTATATATATAATGTCATTGGAAACAACACAATTGGTAACATTACTTTGCTAACCCGAGTTTAACTCGAAGTGAGTCTGCTTAAATTTTGATGACTTTCTCTTCGTTAAACCCGAGGTTTATATTGGTGCAAGAGCTTTTTATTAACCCTCTATTTTTTTACTTACCCTGAGTTAAAGTCAAGTTAAGAACATGTTGCAAGTGGGCTTAGGCAATTTAGCAGTTTGACAATTAAAACCATACTTTTTAAGCTATCAAATGAATACAATTTTCTTACACAATTGCACTGTTTTAATGTCCGCAACAATTTACAAGAAATTCACAGCAACATGAATGAATGGTTTATTTACGCCATTTTCTTGTTGGTGCGGGTATGACAGTACTTTATGATATATTATTAAGAATTCCAGTATTTCACAGGTATACACTTTAAATACACTATCACATATTTCATCTTTTGTGTAGCATTTGTAAAGAAAATAGCACAAGTTTACCAAAAGATAAACACCATCAGAATTGAGCATATATAACATATTAAATGCATAATCAACAACCTAACAGCTCCTTATATTCACATTCACAAGTTATAATATGACACTCGCACAATTTCACTTTCAAAGTCTTGTTTTGGCTACCAAAGTCTTTGTCATCAAAGCTTGCTTAAGGTCCCATTCACATTGAAAGTTGCGGGTGCAGGCATCGACGCAAGTTGTAGTCACACGCCGCGCTCGCTTCTTCACTGTGAATGTGTTTGCGCATTTTCATACTAACTGGAAGAGTTTGATACAAGGCCCCTGCGCCCGCCCTTTCACTGTGGGTGAGCTGTTCTAGGTATTGCATATGTATAGATATTAACAAACATCTTGAAAAAGATGCGTCGTCTCTATGTAGCAGACAGAAGGGCAAAATTATTGCACCAACTTTTCCCCACTATGCTACTTTCTGATCAAGTTTGCCTGTATCTATACCTGAGCTCAATTAAATATGCTTCAAATAAAACCATTCTAGCAATCTTTGTTGACTAAAATAAGAGTCAGGGGGCAGCAGAGTCACCTGGCATGTAGTTTACTTCCTAGCTGTAACTCAGTCAGTTTTTAATCTTTTGGCCGGAGTGGTCGTGCCACTACTCTGAGAGTTGGAATCCTCGGAGAAGTTTGTTGAGTTGAACTCTGTGGGGCCTTGGGAATCACTCACAGTGGAGAAACCTGGAAACAAAATGTTAAATATTTTTTAACTCTGTAATTATTTAAGGATACAAAATCTCAATTTTTCACTTACATGTGTTAGAATCCTCCGCCATTCCAAAGTTTGAGCTAGAAGAGTCGTGCATTTTCTTTGGTGTTAAACTGTTTTCTTTATTTTCAAGTTTGGCCGCATGTTTTTTCTTCTGCTCATTCGTTGATATTGGCACCCATTTATAAATTTTCATCGTGGTCTCTCCAATCGTAACCCATTTTTTCTCCCTGTAAATAGGACATGTTTTATTTATGACTTATTAATCACTTCTCTGATGCCCAAAGTATTAAATTATTTAAAAATGTTTCCTCACCAATGGCGAACTTTTTCGACAGCTTGCATGACCCTTTTGATATCATCTTTTACTCGGTTTCTTGTTTCAGCACGCACCGAACGCGACATTTTTTAACACGGGTAATTAGATTAGAAATCTTTTAAATACAGTCACGATAAAAAAAATAACTTTTTCACTACATACGACACGAACGAAAAGCTCGGAGCAACACTTCACCACAAATTATAGAGGGATACTACGTATCAGATAGCCCTCTCGCCTGTAATTAACCTCAGACACGTCTTCTGCCTCCTGATTGGCTGGGGGAAAACGATATATCACTTTTTTTATTATTCACATCTTATTGTGTAGGCCAAGACACCAACTCTAAACAGCCATATTAAAAAAAAAAGCAGGGAGGCAGACCTTTCGTTTTTCATAGGACTAAAATTGCACAAAAGTTGGAAAACCTTACGATTTTTCCTACTTTTGTGCATTTTAGTCCTTAAATGAAACAAAATTAGATACGAAATAAAACAAATCTATCTATTTTATTACCTTTTTAATTTTTTAATTTTATATTTAAGTAAAGCTTTTGCTTGCATATGCTGCAAGTTTTTGACATTTTCCAAACGAAATACATCTGCGCCTCTTAATATTTTGTTAATGAATGACATTACACCAGCTAAAATTTGCCAGTCTGACTGTTATTTCCAATGATTTTGATGTTGAGGGTTCTGAAAATAATTGAAAATTGTTAATAAATTATAATTTATTTATTTACACACGCAACAATAATACACAAAAGATAACAAATAAACCACAAGTAATGAAAAAATATTCAAAAAAACAAAAACCTGACGGCATGAAAAATTGTGAACTTAAAATTTTCGAACTTAATAAATGAACTGAAAGGATGGAAACAAGTAAAAATCAAATATTTAATTATAATATTAATCAATAAGTATATCATCAGAGAACAGTGCAAATGGGGAGTTCGGGTGAGTGCTCTTAATTAAGAAACATGCACATGAAAAAACCTACATGATAAATATAATAATGCTACATAATATGGTATAAAGATTTTAAATATAATAAGTCAATTTAACTATACCTGAATATCGATAATCGTGTTGAAAACTTGTAACACCTTTTTGGTTCTTCATAATTGGAGGAGTTTCAATAGAAGTCACACTCGGTTCAAATTGAGCAGGCTCAAGTGCTTATAATGGTGTGTGATCTAAAAATTATAAAAATTCTTAACATCTTCAGTTCAGCCTGCACTATAATATAAACAAGGTGGCTTAGCTCACATAAATTAATGTATATAATAATAATTCATAAGCCGCATAAGTCCGTCTTCACCCATACCATTGCAGAACAGGGAACGGAGGTAAGCTTATTTTATACAGAGAGTGTAAGAGAGAATGAGAGATACATATACTCTCTCAAAAGCCTGCTGCTGCTCCCCATGCAATTCTTTATCCCTATATGTGCATATTCACCAATCGCTGTGATACTTAACACAATCACAATTTCAATACAAAATGCCTGGATTAGTTAATCCACTGTCACTGTATAACAAGATTAGCACCAACAACAATTACTCTGACCAAAATAAATGTAAGTAGGTAGGTACCTGTTGAAGTTCCCATGGTATGAATAGTTTTTTTTTTGTGGAGGTTGTTCATGATTTGACACGGCATATGAATCTTCATTGTGCCTCTTCCTGGCATAGCTATGATCAGCTGTTGGATAATAATTCTCTGTGGACATATAAAGATAACAATGAATATTAGTGTTAAAATGAGATACCTATTAATACTACACATAATAAGTAGGTAGCAAGTTTATTCTTACTAGTCATTCTTACCAGAATGAACTGGTTGGCTGGTTGATGGACTGGTTATTTCTTTAGCAGTAAATAATGCTGTGTAAGCATCGTCCAAAAGACGTGATTTCCATTTGTCTTTTGAGTCTTCTCTCAGAATTTGGGAATTTATGCAATTTAACGTCCTTTCGTGTATTATTGCATCCCGGCACACAACACTTATATAACGCATTCCTACAATCACAATGTCACAGAGAAACAGTAAGTATTTAATGTAAATGGCACGAAAAAATATTTTTACGCCAATTTCTCGATATTCTCAACCACAGATGTTCTCAACGACAACAAACAAACAAAATGGCGTCTTGATCTAGAGGAGAAGGCCGGGGTAGGAGAGGAGAGGAGGGGGAGAAATGTCATGTATCATTTTCCCAAAAAAAAAAAAAGTCAAAATACGTGTCCGAAATATTTTGTTCCTTGATTAGGGCCCGTGCACTTCACCCAGCCATCCGCCATTAAAAATTGACAAACACTAGGTTTTGTTCCGTTGTGTGAGCATCAACGTGTTTTATCTGCGTTGCGTTTAATTTGATTGTCATGCTATCTCTTTTGCACTTGTTGAATTTGTTCATGCTATCCTGCTGCCAATGTTAGGTGAGTGTCGTCTGACAATCAAACTGAACGCAGCCCTCGGCTTTTACTTGCGCGTTCGATCCGACCTCGTATCAAAACGTACAAATTCGTTTATTTAGTACTATTAGTACTTTTAGTACGTGGCTCGCTCGGTACTCAGTTCTCCGTACGTTTTGTCCTGTGCGATGCCATACAAATTAAATCGAGTCAACGCTTGATCTCTATCTGTAATTACTAGCTTTGTCGAATTATTTCCCTGAATTGGGCAGGTACAGTTGTACAGGTGTACTTGTCAAGTTCACGTAATCAATTTGCATTTATGATTCTTACATGTCGTCGCATCCTGTCCGACTGAACTAAAATAACGATTAAAATGACAAACCAAATTATTCAGAGCAATGTAACTTTTAAGAATTTGGCATGAGGTACAAATTGTGTCAAATCTGATTCCGTTTTTTTTTTTTTTTTTTTTTTTATGGCATCTGATTCCGTTCCTTCTAGTCTTTCGTGCATGTACCCTTGGCGTCATCTCGTTCTGAAACGACTGAAATTTACTAGAAGACCGATTAGAAAGATCCGAACAGAATAGTTCTTTCTCTTTCACTTTCAGTACTGTAGTACTGTACTATACAAGCCTACGTGTCTGTTCGATTTCTTTGAGTCGCATCATCAATCAATTAGGGCATCATCGCCATAAAGAGTAATAATAAGCAACTAACGATAATGTCCACGGAACATGAAAAGCATCTCCCTGCAACTCCATACATTTTACTTTACTTCTCTGTGAAACCCTGACTGAAAATATTCCGTTAAATTCCTTTTTAATCAATCTATCTACTAAACGCAATGATCGTCGGTGTAATGCGGACGTACTGAGTGTGGACTGTGATTTGCATTTCACAGGTAGCACCCGGGAACACCTCTAACTCTCCCTCAGGAATTAATGTCGTGATCTCGTAATACTCCGATAGCTTTACCTTTAATCCTATGTATTTTGTGTTTAATGTTATAATGTCATTTTTGTATAAAAATCTGTCATTGATTGGACTGAAGTGAAGTTGGCCACAAAGTGGGCCGAAATGCCCGAAATATATCTCCGTAATATTTATTTTTTTAGTTTATTTAAATTAAAATTAAACACAATATATATTATAAAATTGTTTTATTGTATTCAATTCAATGTTAAATGCTACATGCAAGTTCTGAAACCATGTGTGTGGCTAGCTATGTTTGAGATATAGTTTTGCAATATCCGAACGTTCAATGCAATAAAAAAAAAATGCAAAAAAAATAATTAAAAAAATTGTAAAATTGAAATTATTTTAGCCGATTTTTCAGTTTTTATATAATAAAAACAGATAATTAAATAATGTTTCTCTAATACACATTCAGGTGAGATAATTTTTGTGTTATCGATTTTGTAAAGCCTTTTTGTCGTTCTAGAAAGATTTCAGGAATTTTCAGTGACCAATCAGTCTGACTTATATTTAGCGGCTGTCAGTTGTTTTACGTCGAAAGATGCCTTTTCTCGATAACTTGTGTGTAAACTTTTCTGTATCTTGATTGTATTGTAATTTACATGCTTTCTTTCGGTCTGAAGGAATGTGCCTGGACTCCGATGATGCAACGAGATGATGAAGCTAAGGTGCATATTATTCTCTTGACCTACGATTGAAGCTTTTCTCTTATTGCTTAAACAATTTTCAGTTTTATTTATTATCTTTTTTATTTATCGTGCCTGGGTTAGTGAACAACACTGTGTCAAGATTATAACCTCCAAAGTTGGGGTCCTCCGAACTTCCTTGTTGTCTTGATGATTTTAAATATGCACCTGATATTATTGCAAGTTATGGTCAGAGTGTCGATAATGGGGCATGATCCATTTTCCGAGTCTTTTTTCCCATAGTGCCCCCTTATCTACACCCCAACCCTAGTTATCTCATGGCCCTTCTATACTCGGAAATGAAAATACTCTTTAGTAGTTTTCTGTGATCGTTGTACATTATCTCAAATAATTAGACAGCAAAAGCTGTTCTTAAAGAATTAAGCTGTTAGTGATGTTTAGGTGATTTGTTTTTGTACAGTTGCTTTCTGTTCAAGCTCCCAATTTGTAAATTAATTTAATGGCTATGCTGCTGCAACAAGAACTGCCAATAGGTAGCCAGTCATGCTGGTGTCCATTCCTTTCTGAGATATTGACAAATTTGAATACCTGAAGCATCTCAATAAGGTTTGAGGTCAAGTTGATCCAGACTTATCTGTATCTGAACACACAAATATTTATTTAGAATTAGCATAGATTTAGCACAAATTAGCTAACACACGTTTTGGTTGCTTTATTCACTTGCCTATTTCATTTCTGTTGCAGTTGTGCCCTGCATGTTGTGTTTGAACTGTAGACGTGGAAGTAATCCATTAAGTTGGTTATTGTCTTGAATAAGGCTCCAAAGTCAACCGTACGTCTTTCCTTCCCGTATGGCTGCTTATGTTAACCGCACCATATCGATGATGGCTGGTGACGGGCCTCACAACGTTGCAACACTGAACAATGGCAACGTGCGTGTGAACATGACAAATGTGGACTCTCCGCTGCAGATATTTGTGAGAGCTAAAAAGAAGATCAATGACATATTTGTGGAGATTGATGACTATGTCAAAGATGCCGTTACATTCATGCATGGTGAGTAGTTGTTTTTATCAAAAGTTAAAAAGTAAGTTTCCATATCATTAGTTCAAACATTCCATGAAAATTGTTTATGAAATTTACAGGTAAAAACAATAATATATGATACATTTGGTGTATTATATTAATTGATATTACATTTTGAATTAGATTGTATAATGATAGGTGTATGAGAATATTTTTGTGTTTATAGCCTGGATGTAGGAGTTTAATACATTTTTCATTTTGGCGAAGGCAACTGATGTCGAGTTTTCTGCCAGTGTCACATTATAGATTGCAAACATATGTAAGTTATCCCATGAAAATATAAGGTCATAAAGAAAGACCTTGTAGATGCTGAAATAAACAGAACATACATGTTAGTTAATTTACTATAGAAACTATAAGTATATCGACAATAATTCAATATTAGTATTTATAAAAGGATTAGTAACAGTCTTATTGAGCAGACATCTTTTACAATTTAACATATTTAATTATATAAAAGTTTGAAAATACTCATTCTAAATAAAAATAAACAGTTTTTTAGTATATCTGGTTACTTCCAGCATTACCAACATAACAATATGTGAAACTGGTCCACAGATTACTTATTCAAGCGATGTCAATGCTATCCTCTAGTGGTAAAAAAATAAAACACTAGTTTAAAATATTTAACTTTGTGCACACTAAACAAGCACAAAATCTGACATATTTTGAGCAGGTGAAAATATTTTTATATTTCTGTACTAATTTTTAATTTTGTAAATTTTGTGCACACATATTTTTTTGTTCTGTGTGATCAGTAAATTATGTGGTTTCATTTAAAGGCCCATTTACACCCAATTTTTCTAAAACTATTAAATAGTCATCAACATGATATGATAACAAAACTAAAACTTCAGTCCTGAGATTTTGACTTTTTATTTGTTAGGTCACAAACCATGAAATAAAAAAACCGGCCAACTGCGAGTCGGACACGCGCACTAAGGGTTCCATACCACCACTCAATATGCACTTGCAGTTATGGAGGGCCAACTTAACTTGACACTTACAATCTATATAAAGGGTCTAATTAAGGTTGTAATTGATTACTTTCAAAATAATTAAATATATGTAATTTTCAGATATTTTCTATGTGGGTGTGGATATAAGACCTATCTGTGAATGAAATTTAAAGTTTCTAAGTTAACGGGAAATGCCACATTGGTTTTCATGGTGAGCAAATTTGTATGAAATTGATTATACGAGTATAAAGTGCAATAACAATTTCCGCGTCGAGTTAGAAGCCTGATTTTTTTGCAGCACCATGGGGCTGTAGGCTTCTGTAGGAGGTATCAGTTTCAACTTTATATCTCATATGGGGCCCGAGCAAAATGGTATTGAAAGACAGACAGACGGACAATAAAGTGATCCTATAAGGGTTCCGTTTTTTTATTTTGAGGTATGGAACCTTAAAAATCAACATGAAATCATTTATAATTAAATTAATAACTTTAAAACATCCTTTTTTTTAATCAGTCTAGGTGATTTTTTTTACAAGAATGTTTTACCTTGTTCTGTAGGTATGATTCAAAGAACCTCCATAGAGCATGGCACCTATAAAGATCTCAAATATAGTATTGGTGAATCCTGCACATCCTTTGTACCCAACTTGGCCTCTTTTTTGCTATCATGTTTATGGTAGGTACTACCTACATATACATACATATCTGCCATTTTAATGTACACTTATATATGTATGTGTCATTGGCAGATCGTAGAATTGGGCATACCATGAATTCTGTATAAATTATGAGGGTCGCCTCGCTCTGCTACGCTTGGCTCCCCAAATTTATTTACATTAAAACCTAACACGCTCCTCCTCGCTCGTTCATTTTCGATTAAGTTTACAATCTGCCCGCGACATGTATGTATATTTTACTAGAAGAGTCAAATGCACGCCATCTAATAATTTTTGTTCATGTTTTCACATACGATTTCTTCCTAGAAATAAACAGAACTTGATTTGTTCTCTCTTGGTATCAATTTTTAAAATAACATTCTTATCAGATTGATACCTCTGTCATTGGATGATCAACATTCCTATCATTGTTTTTCATCTTGTATGTAATATTGTGGTTGTAAGACAAGAATAATGTTGATGAACAGTTGTATATAAGGTCTTTCAATTTAAATGGAAAGTAATTTAATAGGTGATCCAGTATCGTTAATACATCACATTCCACTGCAAAGTACTTTTTTTTGCGCAAACTTTTTCTTCACCTGTCCGTACAAACTGAGTCAGCTGATCGGACCATTTTGTACTGAGAAGCGAAAAAAAAGTTCGCGCAAAAACAAGTGCTTTGCGGTGGAATGTTATGTATTAACGATACTGAATCACCTCCTGCATTACTTTCAGTTTAAATTGAAAGACCTTATATAATATAGTTCAATGCATCTTTACTTAGTTTTAGCCTAAACGGTCATAATGAAAAATGTACTCTGCTTGTGGCCATGCCAGCCAAGGCAATTTTTCAAAATAGATCCAATAGAAAAAGTGTTATTTCATCATACGTAGGGCGGCTGATATGTAATCTCCTTGGTCAGAAATATATACAAAAATAATGCTGGCTGGTATGGATTTATATTCGTTTGTTATTCTATTTTCAAAATGTATTACATTCATTTGTTTATTGCATCACGTTTATTTGTCTCCTACAATTGTTTCGAACATGTCGGTAGAAAAAGTGAAAATGGATAAAATCGAGCAGCGTGCGGTGATTAAGTTTTTGACTAAAGAAGGGAATACGCCTTCGGAGATCTGACAGCGTATGTCACGTGTGTTTGGCAGTTCGTGATCTTCCGAATTTGTTATAAAGTTTTGGTCAAGGCAGTTTAAATTAGGTCGTGAGAGCCTCGAAGATGATCCTCGTAGCGGAAGACCAGTTTCGGCCGTCACCGATGAAAATGTAGCCAGGGTGAAAAAAAAATATATTAGAGGACCGACGAGTGAAGCAGTGGGAGATAGCTAGAGATGTGGGCGTCAGTAAAGAGCGAGTCAATGAAATAATTCATGAGCATTTGAACATGTCCAAGGTTAGTGCACGTTGGGTCCCTAGAATGTTGACTGCATTTGACATGGAGAGGCGTGTCAAATATTGCGAAGAGTTTTTGGACATGAGTCGAGGGAAAGAGGAAGAAATAATTTCTAGAATTGTAACATGTGATGAGACTTGGATTCGACAATGGGACCCGGAAAGTAAGCTAGAGTCGTTACAGTGGAAATTTAAGGATGAGAAGCCGCCTCGGAAATTTAAGGTCTGTCCATCGGCCGGTAAACTTATGGCTACAATCTTTTGGGACACAGAAGGGATTTTGCTCATAGATTATTTACCGAAAAAAACTACAATGAATGCTGATTATTACTCAAACTTATTATATCAACTAAGAGAGACAATAAAAGAAAAACGGCGAGGTAAACTAAGCAAAGGAATTCTGATTTTGCACGATAACGCACCAGTGCATACCGCACGCACAACAAAGCTAGCAATTAAAGACAATGGCTTCGAAACCATTGACCACCCCCCTTATAGTCCAGATCTAGCCCCCTGTGACTATTTTCTGTTTAGACTTCTCAAGAAAGACCTCAGGCGACGAAGATTTATGACCGATGACGAAATGAAGGCAGCGGTTTCTGACTATTTTGACGACAAACCGTTTTTTTTTTTTTAATGGCTTAAATTCAATATTTGAAAAATTTAATAAGTGCATTTTACTAGCAAAGGACTATATAGAAAAATAAAAAAAAAACTATCCAGTTACGTCTTTTCTTTCATAGTTAGGTAGGTTACTTTTCAGCCTCCCCTCGTATATCATCATAATAATAGTCAGACATTCAATTTTCCAACCAAAATTATTGGGTGATTTTCCCAAGGGCCAGAGCTTTTTATTGGCTATGTGGGCACAAATGATACACTGAGAGCTAAGTGCGAGTTGCTAATTAAATGACTTTACTACCGCGTGAACGAGTTAAGCCGGTCTCCAGCGCGAGTTTTGCCCTACACACTAAACAAAAATCGTCTACATAAAATATTGTTTCATTATTCTGCATGCCTATCAGCACAAATGTAGAGCAAAACAATACTTTTGTTTAGACGTTTTTGTTTAGTGTGTAGTGCACAACACACGCTTAACTCATTCACCCGGTAGTAAAGTCATTCGATAGTAACTGCACTATGTACAAAATAGTGTTTCATCCATCATACATCCATCGGCCTATAAGTATATCCATATATCCATAAGTTCACAATAAGTTATTTTTTTTCTCTGAGAGGTAATACTTAATAGGAAAAGTGATACAGTACGACCATGTCGCATCTACGACTAGTTCATCTTATCGTAAACTCGAAGTAGTACTCGTTGTTGCAGTAAGATGGCGCTGTTCACTGTTTTGCCATTTTATCAGCCTAGTTCGTCCGCTGCTGGACATAATAAGCCTTTCCAGGACTTTGCCACTCCTGGCGGTCATCCTGGAAGAATTGCCCATACTCACACACGCTGGACAGGCGGGTTGGTGAGCGCGGTGCCCGAACCCTCGCACCAGTGACGCCGCTGCCCATCACCAGTATATTCAATATAAGGCCCGGCTATTAGAGATGGATATACCGCCATCCATCGGTCCCAGGCATTGGTAGGCCTCCTGGTTTTTTGCCTGTGAGCTGCCCTCTTACTCTCCCCCGAATTACTTTGAGGGAGTCTCCAAGTAAGATGGTGGTACCTCCACAGTCGAGCCCGGCATCAGCTCTACCACCTGTACACACCAATAGTGTTTCATGTATCAGAAATGATACAAATGGCGCTGGACGAGATAAACCCCGCCATCTCTAAATTAATTATACATATAAGAGGCATGTACTTGTAGTCATAGTCGTACTCAGATTTATTAATTACCGTCCGTCGCCTAGGGCAGTGGGGGGACTTTCCCCGAAATGAATTAGCCTACCCAATGTTTACACTTAAGTATGCGAAATTTTCAAGATTTTCGGGACTTCTTTTCTAAACTAGAGCTCAATCCCCCAGAAGTGAGTTCCTGTCTACGGCCTTGCCGTCGCCTGCAGACAATGGTCTATCGCGCCCAAACTTGATGTGGTGGATGGTACATGTTCACAGCTGTGTCCGGGGAGCCGACCATCGCGTCCCCGCAAGATGTCACCAACGTGGAGTGTTACGTCAACAAAGTGCAGGCCATACGGGAGGTGCTCAAAAGAGATCACATGAAAGTCGCCTTCTTCGGGAGGTAAGATATTAGTCGATGTTATTGTACAATTGTTCAATTCGGTGTAACACGATTTAACTTATTTCACAGGACTAAACATAATATAAGCGTTCTGTCTTTTTCTTTCTGTATCGAAAAGACAAAGACAGGACACTCAAAATAAGGTTAGTCCTGTCAAATAAGTTACGATGTGTTGCGCCTTTTCGAAGTTTTGATGGTATACGGTGGCAGTTCTTACTACACAGTATATAAACATGTGATTGTACAAAAATGCACGCGTAGAGATCTAAATCCATAACGCTTATCTCACTAAGGCTCTTCATTCCTAAGGTGAATAAAAACCAAGTTGAATACCTCGGAACTATATAATTAATTATTCTTTACATATATTTTCAGTCAGGTTAGTATTGATTAATTTCGTCTATATCCGATCTAGCAAATTAAATTACAAGGCAATTATAAGGTTATTTACTAAGTCATAACTATGTAACGTAACATAAGGCAAGCGAGACAAGAACTGCTCTAACAAATGGATGTGATGATGTAAGTCGTTAACGTCTACCAATCACGCGAGCACATAGTTTTTAGGGTTCCGTAACCAACGGGACCCTATTACTAAGACTCCGCTGTCTGTCTGTCTGTCCGTCTGTGTGTCCGTCTGTCTGTGCGTCTGTCTGTCCGTCTGTCACCATCACCAGTCATGAACCATGATAGTTAGACAGTTGAAATTTTCACAGATGATGTATTTCTGTTGCCGCTATAACAACAAATACTAAAATACAGTATAAAATAAATATTTAAGAGGGCTCCCATACAACAGACATGTATTTTTTGCCGTTTTTATAGATAATGGTTCGGAACCTTTCGTGCGCGAGTCCGACTCGCACTTGGCCGGTTTTTTTTAGTCTACCTCGTGATACATAAATTCAGCTGTAATTATGTTACACATTCAACTGTATAAGAATGTGCACATCCTATTTACAACATTTGATCTTGAGTTGTAAAAATAGTTTACATTTTATCTTAGGTTTTGTTTTCTTTAATAACCATCATATGACGTGGAAACTTACTACTGTGCTTACACCTACTTGTGGATATTTTAGAATGCGATATCATCCATCCATCCATCAGCCTAGTTCGTCCACTGCTGGACATAAGCCTTTCCAGGACTTTGCCACTCCCGGCGGTCATCCTGAAAGAATTGCCCATAATCACCAGTCTGTTCAATATAAGGCCCGGCTATTAGGGATGGATATACCGCCATCCATCGGTCCCAGGCATGGTGGGCCTCCTGGTTTTTTACCTGCGAGCTGTCCTCTTACTCTCCCCCGAATTTATTCGAGGGGGTCTTACGCGATACATGTATATAAATTAACTTTAATTATAATAGTTCCCACTTTAAAAGGCTAAGCTTTAAAATTAATACTTTGCACTATAATATTAATACTTCCAGATTTAAAATTTGTCTTTAAAAAATAATTTTGTTTGTAGTGCATTATTTAACTCTAATATGAATTATTTTTATTCGTCGGCATTAGGAAATTTAAGAAAATCTTTCACCAAAAGTCGAAAATAGGTGCGACGACGAGCGAAGTGAGGTGGAGCGTGTTAGGTTTACATGTAAGATAAAATAAGGAGCCGAGCGAAGTGGAGCGGAGCGAGGCGACATCCCTAGTTTTAACATAATTCATGACATACACAAAAAATACTTTTCAATGCAAGTGCTCGTAAAGGCCCACTTTTTATGCATCAAAGCCGAACAGAAAGTCGATTATTTTGCCCTAGGGTTTTATTATTATTAT
Organism: Ypsolopha sequella; assembly: GCA_934047225.1. NCBI lineage: Eukaryota > Metazoa > Arthropoda > Insecta > Lepidoptera > Ypsolophidae > Ypsolopha > Ypsolopha sequella. The sequence continues at coordinate 3,159,326 of OW203995.1, read as the reverse complement.
TATTATTTTAATTTATTTACTAGATGTTGGCTAACCTGCAACCTTTCCTGTTTATCATAAATGTTATACTTTTTTTTTCCACTGTTTAACGGCTCTGGATACAGTCCTTTTGAGCCAATCATAATTTAAAGTTCACAAGATTATATTTGTTTTATTTCCTCACTCATTTCCATGTGCGGTCTCTTTCCATCAGCTTTCTGCTGCTTTATATTCCTGTCTAGAGACGCTCGTCAGAGATATCGTTTTAGCTGAATGGAAATCCAAAGCCGTAAAACATTGACGTACCGTAAAAAAAGTTTAATAAAAATATATATTGTTTTTATTAAAACTCGCGTGAGCTGACATACTAAATTATTATTACATACGGCTTGAACACTCACGTGTGATTGTTGTTGACTATATGCCAACCGTTTCACCGATACAATTTCGGCATTATCAAGGCGAGTATCGGTGAAACGGTTGGCATATAGTCAACAACCATCAGACGTGAGTGTTCAAGCCGTATGTAATAATAATTTATATTGTTTTTGTTGGTTTGATTAAAGTGCGAAATATTAATTTTGCTGTCGAGAGCATTATTTTTAAAGCGTTTCAAACATGTTGTAAACATTAACTTTACTTTATAGTGCAAACGTTTATTTATATGTTTAAGTTTTTTTTTTTAAGTCGTAATAGGTGTATTACTTTTTATATTGTCGTAAACTTTTTTTATTGTTATCTCCATTAATTTTAAAGAAAGTTTAAATGTGTCCCTTTTAGGGTCTGTTTCACAATGTGCTAATAAAGTGCTAGATTGTTATTCGACACATAAATTATCTGGAAGATAAATCTGTTAGATAACTCACATTGTGTTTCACAATCATCAATCTCATATTTCTATCTGCAGGTTAACTACCCAAAGCTTTACTTGACAGCGAGCTGGCATCGTCGCATTCATACATTTCGTTTTACGAAACCTAAAACTTATTTGAAATTTTTATGTTGAAATCGAACTTGAAATTTATTTTATAGGTAGTAATTGATTTTAAAATGGTTTTTATTATGATTTTTGTTTTATTTCTGTGCGCATTGTCCGTTTAAACCTAATAATAAACCAAAAAAATAGTTTTATAAGTTTAACAATTTGTTTGAAACGGAACGCAGCTGCATGTGTCAACTGTCAACCAAACCAACTGAATTGTGTCCTGTTGAAGAGGTTTATTTATTTATTTATTGTATTTTATTTATTTATTATAATAAAAAAAAACACAATTACATTATTCTACGATATCAATAAACTTTGCAAGGTTTGTCTAGATATCGGTTGATCCGTAGGTAGCTACATTTTTAACAAATATATTATTTATTACTTAAACCTAGTTAGGTATATAAACCTGCTTACAATAAAGCGGGCGGGTTAAACGCACACATACGCAGTGTTTTCATTGTAAGAATAGGGAAAGATAACATTCATCATGAGAATGGTTAATTGTGTTGTTTCGAGATATTTCTATTAATCTCTAACGAAATACAGAATCCCTGCGTGGTCCCATCAGGCGATCAAAAAATTCATCAAACTCGTCTTCAATGATATCAAAAACGTCAATTTTTAATTAATTTACAACAAAAACACCACAATTTCAATCAGAAAATCACAAATAATATGATAAAAAATACTGTGTCTGACAGCCAGCTCTCAAATCAAATCTATCCATCAGATAACTGTCCTATTTGCCACTTGATCTGACCAATAAGTTACCTGAGACTTTATGTTATGGTTATCCCTACCTGCTGATTGTGAAACGCTAGTGAGGTGTTTATCTGAGAAATAAGTCACAAATAGCTTAACTGTAACTTTATCGGTACATTGTGAAACAGACCCTTAGAATTGGACACTACACGAATCTTTAATTACTAAAAGGGCAAAAGTTTGAAATTTTGAAATTTTCACACTAAATTCTCCATTTGTTTGATATACTTAATTTACAGTGCCCCAATTTCGGACTTGGGACCTTTTTAGTAATTAGTGATTCATGATTCATAGTCGTAATGGAAGATTGTAACCAAGAGCCCGAAATAAGCAATTTTTTGACAAATTTCCATGGCCAAAACCAAGCATTAGCTCGTGGTTCCCCAGCTTTGGATAAAAATTATGATATTTTATAATATTATTGTAACTATGGGCGACATACTGTAGAAGGGCAAAGTCAGAAGTTGCATGCGTAGTTTGATGGATGGAGACGAGTCGATGTGTCAGGATTGTAGCAGATAAAAATCTGTTGTCTTCGCCTGCTCCTCTGGGAGACAAGTGTGAGTATTCAATTGTGTAACTCTATCCCCAGGACGAGCAACGGCAAGTCGACGGTGATAAACGCGATGTTGCACGACAAGATCCTACCGAGCGGCATCGGGCACACCACCAACTGCTTCCTGCAGGTCGAGGGCTCTGACACAGACGAGGCGTTCCTGCGTACCGACGGATCTGAGGAGAAGCAGAACGTGCAGGTTACTTACTTAATGTTACATCGGGCACACCACCAACTGCTTCCTGCAGGTCGAGGGCTCTGACACAGACGAGGCGTTCCTGCGTACCGACGGATCTGAGGAGAAGCAGAACGTGCAGGTTACTTACTTAATGTTACATCGGGCACACCACCAACTGCTTCCTGCAGGTCGAGGGCTCTGACACAGACGAGGCGTTCCTGCGTACCGACGGATCTGAGGAGAAGCAGAACGTGCAGGTTACTTACTTAATGTTACATCGGGCACACCACCAACTGCTTCCTGCAGGTCGAGGGCTCTGACACAGACGAGGCGTTCCTGCGTACCGACGGATCTGAGGAGAAGCAGAACGTGCAGGTTACTTACTTAATGTTACATCGGGCACACCACCAACTGCTTCCTGCAGGTCGAGGGCTCTGACACAGACGAGGCGTTCCTGCGTACCGACGGATCTGAGGAGAAGCAGAACGTGCAGGTTACTTACTTAATGTTACATCGGGCACACCACCAACTGCTTCCTGCAGGTCGAGGGCTCTGACACAGACGAGGCGTTCCTGCGTACCGACGGATCTGAGGAGAAGCAGAACGTGCAGGTTACTTACTTAATGTTACATCGGGCACACCACCAACTGCTTCCTGCAGGTCGAGGGCTCTGACACAGACGAGGCGTTCCTGCGTACCGACGGATCTGAGGAGAAGCAGAACGTGCAGGTTACTTACTTAATGTTACATCGGGCACACCACCAACTGCTTCCTGCAGGTCGAGGGCTCTGACACAGACGAGGCGTTCCTGCGTACCGACGGATCTGAGGAGAAGCAGAACGTGCAGGTTACTTACTTAATGTTACATCGGGCACACCACCAACTGCTTCCTGCAGGTCGAGGGCTCTGACACAGACGAGGCGTTCCTGCGTACCGACGGATCTGAGGAGAAGCAGAACGTGCAGGTTACTTACTTAATGTTACATCGGGCACACCACCAACTGCTTCCTGCAGGTCGAGGGCTCTGACACAGACGAGGCGTTCCTGCGTACCGACGGATCTGAGGAGAAGCAGAACGTGCAGGTTACTTACTTAATGTTACATCGGGCACACCACCAACTGCTTCCTGCAGGTCGAGGGCTCTGACACAGACGAGGCGTTCCTGCGTACCGACGGATCTGAGGAGAAGCAGAACGTGCAGGTTACTTACTTAATGTTACATCGGGCACACCACCAACTGCTTCCTGCAGGTCGAGGGCTCTGACACAGACGAGGCGTTCCTGCGTACCGACGGATCTGAGGAGAAGCAGAACGTGCAGGTTACTTACTTAATGTTACATCGGGCACACCACCAACTGCTTCCTGCAGGTCGAGGGCTCTGACACAGACGAGGCGTTCCTGCGTACCGACGGATCTGAGGAGAAGCAGAACGTGCAGGTTACTTACTTAATGTTACATCGGGCACACCACCAACTGCTTCCTGCAGGTCGAGGGCTCTGACACAGACGAGGCGTTCCTGCGTACCGACGGATCTGAGGAGAAGCAGAACGTGCAGGTTACTTACTTAATGTTACATCGGGCACACCACCAACTGCTTCCTGCAGGTCGAGGGCTCTGACACAGACGAGGCGTTCCTGCGTACCGACGGATCTGAGGAGAAGCAGAACGTGCAGGTTACTTACTTAATGTTACATCGGGCACACCACCAACTGCTTCCTGCAGGTCGAGGGCTCTGACACAGACGAGGCGTTCCTGCGTACCGACGGATCTGAGGAGAAGCAGAACGTGCAGGTTACTTACTTAATGTTACATCGGGCACACCACCAACTGCTTCCTGCAGGTCGAGGGCTCTGACACAGACGAGGCGTTCCTGCGTACCGACGGATCTGAGGAGAAGCAGAACGTGCAGGTTACTTACTTAATGTTACATCGGGCACACCACCAACTGCTTCCTGCAGGTCGAGGGCTCTGACACAGACGAGGCGTTCCTGCGTACCGACGGATCTGAGGAGAAGCAGAACGTGCAGGTTACTTACTTAATGTTACATCGGGCACACCACCAACTGCTTCCTGCAGGTCGAGGGCTCTGACACAGACGAGGCGTTCCTGCGTACCGACGGATCTGAGGAGAAGCAGAACGTGCAGGTTACTTACTTAATGTTACATCGGGCACACCACCAACTGCTTCCTGCAGGTCGAGGGCTCTGACACAGACGAGGCGTTCCTGCGTACCGACGGATCTGAGGAGAAGCAGAACGTGCAGGTTACTTACTTAATGTTACATCGGGCACACCACCAACTGCTTCCTGCAGGTCGAGGGCTCTGACACAGACGAGGCGTTCCTGCGTACCGACGGATCTGAGGAGAAGCAGAACGTGCAGGTTACTTACTTAATGTTACATCGGGCACACCACCAACTGCTTCCTGCAGGTCGAGGGCTCTGACACAGACGAGGCGTTCCTGCGTACCGACGGATCTGAGGAGAAGCAGAACGTGCAGGTTACTTACTTAATGTTACATCGGGCACACCACCAACTGCTTCCTGCAGGTCGAGGGCTCTGACACAGACGAGGCGTTCCTGCGTACCGACGGATCTGAGGAGAAGCAGAACGTGCAGGTTACTTACTTAATGTTACATCGGGCACACCACCAACTGCTTCCTGCAGGTCGAGGGCTCTGACACAGACGAGGCGTTCCTGCGTACCGACGGATCTGAGGAGAAGCAGAACGTGCAGGTTACTTACTTAATGTTACATCGGGCACACCACCAACTGCTTCCTGCAGGTCGAGGGCTCTGACACAGACGAGGCGTTCCTGCGTACCGACGGATCTGAGGAGAAGCAGAACGTGCAGGTTACTTACTTAATGTTACATCGGGCACACCACCAACTGCTTCCTGCAGGTCGAGGGCTCTGACACAGACGAGGCGTTCCTGCGTACCGACGGATCTGAGGAGAAGCAGAACGTGCAGGTTACTTACTTAATGTTACATCGGGCACACCACCAACTGCTTCCTGCAGGTCGAGGGCTCTGACACAGACGAGGCGTTCCTGCGTACCGACGGATCTGAGGAGAAGCAGAACGTGCAGGTTACTTACTTAATGTTACATCGGGCACACCACCAACTGCTTCCTGCAGGTCGAGGGCTCTGACACAGACGAGGCGTTCCTGCGTACCGACGGATCTGAGGAGAAGCAGAACGTGCAGGTTACTTACTTAATGTTACATCGGGCACACCACCAACTGCTTCCTGCAGGTCGAGGGCTCTGACACAGACGAGGCGTTCCTGCGTACCGACGGATCTGAGGAGAAGCAGAACGTGCAGGTTACTTACTTAATGTTACATCGGGCACACCACCAACTGCTTCCTGCAGGTCGAGGGCTCTGACACAGACGAGGCGTTCCTGCGTACCGACGGATCTGAGGAGAAGCAGAACGTGCAGGTTACTTACTTAATGTTACATCGGGCACACCACCAACTGCTTCCTGCAGGTCGAGGGCTCTGACACAGACGAGGCGTTCCTGCGTACCGACGGATCTGAGGAGAAGCAGAACGTGCAGGTTACTTACTTAATGTTACATCGGGCACACCACCAACTGCTTCCTGCAGGTCGAGGGCTCTGACACAGACGAGGCGTTCCTGCGTACCGACGGATCTGAGGAGAAGCAGAACGTGCAGGTTACTTACTTAATGTTACATCGGGCACACCACCAACTGCTTCCTGCAGGTCGAGGGCTCTGACACAGACGAGGCGTTCCTGCGTACCGACGGATCTGAGGAGAAGCAGAACGTGCAGGTTACTTACTTAATGTTACATCGGGCACACCACCAACTGCTTCCTGCAGGTCGAGGGCTCTGACACAGACGAGGCGTTCCTGCGTACCGACGGATCTGAGGAGAAGCAGAACGTGCAGGTTACTTACTTAATGTTACATCGGGCACACCACCAACTGCTTCCTGCAGGTCGAGGGCTCTGACACAGACGAGGCGTTCCTGCGTACCGACGGATCTGAGGAGAAGCAGAACGTGCAGGTTACTTACTTAATGTTACATCGGGCACACCACCAACTGCTTCCTGCAGGTCGAGGGCTCTGACACAGACGAGGCGTTCCTGCGTACCGACGGATCTGAGGAGAAGCAGAACGTGCAGGTTACTTACTTAATGTTACATCGGGCACACCACCAACTGCTTCCTGCAGGTCGAGGGCTCTGACACAGACGAGGCGTTCCTGCGTACCGACGGATCTGAGGAGAAGCAGAACGTGCAGGTTACTTACTTAATGTTACATCGGGCACACCACCAACTGCTTCCTGCAGGTCGAGGGCTCTGACACAGACGAGGCGTTCCTGCGTACCGACGGA